>CM053760.1:47817193-47897972 GCA_028658305.1 Pachyuromys duprasi
GTGTTGTGCAAGCATGAGGACCTGAGCTCAGACCCCAAGGACCCAGAGCTAGAAAAGGAAGGAAGGAAGGAAGGAAGGAAGGAAGGAAGGAAGGAAGGAAGGAAGGAAGGAAGGAAGGGAGGGAGGAAGGAAGGAAAGGAAGGAAGGAAAGAAAGAAAAAAAGGCAGATGAGGCTGTGTGCAGCTTATAAACCTAGTGTGTCGGGGTGGGGTGGGCCGAGATGGAGATAGGTGATCGCTGGGACCACCAACCTAGCTTCAAGTTGATCGAGAGAGCCTATGTCAAGGGAATAAGGCACAAAGTCATGGAACAGAAAACCCTTTCCTGGCTTCTGCACACAGCCACACACAATCACAACCATACCACATATACCCACACAAAATCATCATATTAACAAGCTAAAGGGAAAATCAAATGATATCAGTTGATGCCAAAAAAAAAAAAAAAGATGCCTGACTGACATGACTCCTCATTATAAACAAAATCAAATTAAAAAAAAAAAAAAAAAAACTCTTGGTAAAGTGAGAAACTCTCAGTGACGTGCACAAATGCACTGCACCACACACACACAGTAATAGTGAATACAAGTAACAAGAAGTATAGTCCAGAAAGAAAAGAACTGATGGGTTATATTTCATCAAAACTTTTTTACAAAGTTCTGTCAAGGAAAGTCACGAGAGAATGTAAAGATTCAATGCAGTTTGAGACATATGCTGAAAGCACACTTGAGAAACAGCCAGTGTTCCCAATGAGTGATGAGCTCAGCAGTGAGGCAAATGTTTAAAGTAATCATTGTAGCCAAGCAGGCTTGGGGGTGCATGCCTGCCCTGCCAGCACTTGAGAGGCAGACTGCTTAGAAGTGAAGGTCATCCTCAGCTAAGTACGATAATAATTTCCAAAATTACCATAGGATTTGATTATTATTATTTAGTGTGTGTGTGGTGTGTGTAGATGGTGGTGGTGGTGTGTGTGTGTAATGTGGTATGTGTGTGGATGGTGTGGCGTGGATGGTGTATATGTGGTATGTGTATAGGTGTGTGTGTGATAGGTGTGTGTGTGTGTGTGTGTGACTGCATACATGCCTGGCCTACAAGAGGAGATCAGAGAAAAACTTTGGGGAGTTGGTTGCCTCCTCCCATATTGTTTGAGGGTTCCTTATTTCTCCTGTACTGCAGACTAGGCTACCCGACCCTCGAGCATTCAGATGATTCTCTTGTGTCTGCTTCCCATCTTGCTATAGGAGTGCTGGGTTAAAATGCATCTGGCATTAAAAAAAAATGTATGCTCTAAAAATCAAACTCAGGTCAACAGGCTTGCATTACGAACACTTTCATGTGCTGAGCCATCTCATAAGCCAAAGCAAAAGATTAATTTAAAAATAGTCTTCTTGGAGAAGTTTATTGTGTTTCCAATGTATTCTGATAATATTCACCCTACCTCTCCTACTAACTCCTCTCAGAATCACCCACTGTCACCCCCAAACAATTTTGTAGGTGTTTATTTGTTTGTTGGTTGCTTGGTTTAACAACTCACTGAGCCCAATCTGCCATCCACATATTCTCATGCACTGGATAGCAGAACACCTTTCAGGGGCCACACTCTTAAATAAAACTCATTTTTCCCTCCCCCCAAAAGCAATGAACTGTTAGCAGCTCCTCGTTCCTTCCCATTCCATGCTGAGATGCTGACTGGCTTTGACAGTAACCAGAGCTGCTGTAAGTTTATGGGTGCCCCTCTCCTGTCATTTTCAGAAGATGCTTTCACTCTGATCCTCTCCAACCTCTGGTTCTTATAATCTTTCTGTCCCTCTTCCACGATGGTCCCTGTCCTAGTCACTGTTCTGTTGCTGTGAAGAGACATCATGACCAAGACAACTCTTATAAAAGAGGCTTTTATGTAACTGGAGGCTTGTTTATAGTTTCAGAAGTTAGTCCATCGTTATGGCAGGAGCATGGCACTGGAGAAGCTGCTGAGAACTGTGTCCTGACCTTCAGGCAGATAGGTAGGCAGAGAGAGAGAGACAGAAAGAGGGAGAGACTGGCATGGGCTTTTATAGCCTCAAAGCCCACACCCAGTAACACACTTTCTCCACCCACGCTACACTTAATCCAGCAAAGTTAGGAGTCCTTCTCCTTCTCAAACAATGCTGCTCCCTGGCGCCTAAGCATTTAAATATCTGAGCTTATGGAGGCCATCCTTCAATCAAACCACCACAATCTACTCCCTGGCCCCCACAGACTTATAACCATATCATAATGCAAAGTGTGCAGACTTATAGCCATATCATAATGCAAAGTGTGTTTAGTCCAAATTCAAAAGGCCCAATAGTCTTTTACAGCCCCAACATGGTTTCAAAGTCCTACCTCTCTTCCGTGATGCATGACCATGCTTAACTATAACTATAAAATCAAAATCAAAGAGCAAATCACGCACATCCGACGTATAATGGTACATAATGTACATTACCATTCCAAAACTGAGGAAAGGGAGCATAGTGAGGAAATACCAGACCAAAGCAAAACCAAACCCAGCAAGGCAAACTACGGTCTCTGCCTCTGCCTGTCTTATCTCAAAGCACTCTTTAGATCTCCAACTCATTTTAGCTTTTTGACTGAAACCTACTTCTCTCTTTGGGGCTGGTTCTACAACTGGTTTGCTACCCTCCTTGGCAGGCATCCCACGGCTCTGGTGTCGCTAACGTCTTGGGATCTCCAACACAATCCAGGCTTCATCTTCACAGCTTCACACAATGGCCTCTCTGGGCCTCTGTGTAGGGACACCCTGATGTAGGCCCCCCCCCACCCTTGGCGGGTTTCCATGGCTGCAAAGGGAGATTTCATGACCTCTTCTTGTGTCTTTGACTCTAAAGCCAGAACCTTGTCGCTGAAGCTGCCAAGTTCTGCTGCTTGGTGGGCTGGAACCCCGGCCCCTCCTTCAATTAGTTTGCATCAGCTTTCTGTCATTGATGGTTTCCTTCAATGCTGAAGCTTTCTTTAATTCCTTTGCACAAGCTGGAAGCCTAGCTGAATGGGGTCTTGTCCTGAGCTTTCTAGTCCCTCATCCCCACTCAGCATTAGGTTTTTCTTTAACTTTTTATCTTCTAGAGCCTAGGACTTGGCTCCAACCTCACCTTTCCTGGTTTTCTGTTCTCCTTACACTGTACATTGCTAAAGGGTGCTCTTTCCTGCTATAGACACACACCCTCATCCACGTTCATAGCTTCTTTATGCATAGTAGCTAGGACATGGAAACAGCCTAGATAGCCACCAACTGATGAATGGATAATGGAAGTGTGGTGTAGTTGGATCATGTGGTAGATCTATTTCTCACTATTTAAGGAACCTCCACATTGATTTCCATAGTGACTGTACCATTTTGCACACCCACCAGCAGTGAATGAGGCTTTCCTGTTGGCCACATTGCTGTCAGCATGTATCATCTCTTAGCCGTTTGTATTTCTTCTTCTGAGAACTCTCTGTTCAGTTCCATTGCCCTCTTTTTAATTGTTTTGTTTTGTTTCACTGTGTGTGTGTGTACCAGGAAGACATTTAGACAGCAAAGAAGCCATGGTAAGGTGGTTGGTTGCAGGAGCCACAGTGGCACAGAGTTCACACCACAGCAGACTTGCTGCCAGGGTTTGGCAGCATTCTTCCTTGTTGCTGCTAATTTGGAAGCGATTTGGAAGCCACTTTAAACCTAACCTTATCATACGGGCTAGCATTTCCACTTTTGGACGTTTGTTCTTTAGAAATTCAAACCTCTATCCACACAAAACTTTACACAAACATAAATAATAGCCTTGTTCATAGTTACCAAGGCAACCCACATGCCATGAGAAAGGCTAAACAAACTGTGACACCATACTTTGAAGTTTGTGATGCTCTACTCCAAGCTTCTTGAGTGCTGGGACCATAGGCATCTCACCCCATGCTTAACTTAGTTTTATCAGTTTAAATGTTAACTACAACTTTGTAGGTGCTTAAATCTTGCTTTTCTAAACCTCTGTCAGCTAAGGGCACTTTATCTCCTTCCTTGCACACGAAATAGTAACTAAGCCCTGTCTGGCCCACAGTAGCTACTATTCCGGCACACAACAGGAAGGAGTCCTCAAAGGCGCTGCGGGGTGACAGAGACAGTTCCCACAGGTTACAAACCTTGCCGTGTCGTTTACATGGCAATTTAGAAAAAAAAAAAAATCAAAGCGATGGGAATGAAGCACTGGCCAGTTGCTGTCAGGGGTGACGGCCTGAGAGTTTTGGGAATAATGAACCTATGTTCTGACTGCGGCTCACACAAACCAACACGTGGCCAAAGCCCATGGGACTGTGTCCAGAGAGACGCAAGCAGCTGAGTCTAAGTACGGCTGAAAATATAGAGAGTGGTCTACAACACTCAGTTCTCGGTCACCCTGTAAGCCCCAGGGCTCACCCTCGGGTTGGCACCTGCTTTCGCCTGCTGAGCCATCTCCTCAGCCCTTTCCCTTCTCCTTGAGTGGTGAGAGCTACACAGAAGGAAGAGAGGCGTGGGGTCTGAGCTCTGGGTCTGCCACCATTCATTGAAACCAGTTACCCAACACTTACGATTTCATTTGTCTTATGACTAAGATACGGTGGGTCAACCAGGTGTGCTAGCTCACAGCTACCACACACACTGGAGAATAAACTTTCTCATCTGGGAAACACTCCTATTTCTTAGGTATATTAAGGAAACAAACATCAAAAATGACCCAAATCAGCTCAACAATCTTATCAAGAAAAACTCTGATGTGGTGACATGGACCCCAAGACCTGGAGCTACCCTTGACCTGGGCAGGATGCTGAAGGACCCAACGGACAGGTTTGGCTTAAATATTTACGGGGAATAAAAACACCTCATATAGTTTTTTTTTTAAATATTATGATAATTATAGAGCTTGCCTCCTGGCTCTCAACAGGTCCCTGCCATAATGTTAAGTTTTGTCTGGTAACATGCTAGGCTCCTTCTCTAATGAGATCCCCATCTCACTTTCTAAAATAAAAATCTTAGAGTTAGGTAGGCTGCCACACACCTGTAATCCCAGCGCTTAGGAGGCTGAGGCAGGAGGATCAGGCCAGACCAAGCTATTTCAGACCCCAACTTAAGAAAAAAAAATGTCTTGCTATTCTAGACTAGTAATTATCATTCAAATCAGTCAGCTTTCTCAAGCATTCCATCCTGTGTAATGGCTTACGTGCTTTCATCACTGTAGATCCCTGTCAGAGAGTAGAGGAGGGGAACAGAGAGATGGCTTAGTAGTTAAACACACTTGCTGCTACCACAGAAGACCAGAGTTCAGTTGCCAACACCCATGTGGGGTGGCTCAGAAAGTTAGTTTTCACCTACAAAATTAGCAGTGCTTTCCGAAAAATCAAACAGGGAAATACAATTCGGAAAGAGCTAACATTGACTCAGGAGGCCATTAGTTCTGTAAGTCCACATCCTGAGCCACATAGTCATAAATTCCCCACCCATGTGTAGAAACGCACATATTGTAGGCGTGAACAGCAGGACGGCTGATGTCATACCCTTTGCCTACTTCCTAGATCTGACTACAACCTGGTCAGCTCTCCTCCACAGGCTCTTCACAGTCCGTCGCTCCGCTCAGCATTCCCCACCATACTCTCATCTCCTCCGCTCACTCACCGTTTGTCCCCTGCCTGAAGTTCCCTGGTTTGTCCTTGTGTCCCTTCCCTCCCAATCCTTCCTCCATGCTAGCGCTTTTCCATTTGCAGGCCACAGTCCTCTGACTGGCCATCACACTAAGGTCATAATCAATATTTTCACTAAAAAGAGAAATTCACCAGTAGAAATAAAAGCCAAGTATATTGCACATAGTAAGGGTTTTATTACCCGAATAACTTTACAATCTGATGGGAATGATTCTTAGCTGGGTATGATGGTTCATATCTGTAATCCCCGCACTTAAGGGGTCAGGAGGATTACCAGGAGTCCCAAGCCAGACCAGTTTGTTTCAGGATTACAGAGTGAGGCCTTGCTTCCCCCAACTCACCCCCACATTGAAGCAGTTCTAACAGCAAGTGTAGGCAAAATATTGGAAAGCCCTCTCTTTGTTGCTGACAAGCCGATCTTTCTAAATTGTGAAATTAAAATTCTTTGAGAGCTCCCAAGTGCTCCAGTATGGAAGAGGTTGGATGTCCAGCTGGAGAGTAAAGATGTTTCTTGGTTATTTCAGTTATTACTCACCTTTCAAGAGTCTTTGGCATCTTCCTAAGCCCCCAGGATTATGCTTATGCAGGCCTCTCAATGTGCCCTACAGCACGCAGGGGTAGGATCACATTTACAGAATCACCATCCTCCTTGATAAGTACAGATCCTGGGCTCCCCTCAGTAACACACATGATACAACAGGTTTGAGAGTCACTGCAAAGCATTCTGGGAAACAAGAGTCGCTACAGTTGCATCCCAGTGCTAACATATAATATGGATACCATGCCTAACTGCCTTGTGAAGGAAGCAGGAACAGTGTATCTAGGACTGTGGTCACAGAAGCTCAGCCTGAAATATTCAGCATTTAGCCAGGTCTTAGGGTTGAGAAGATGGTTACAAGTATAAGAGAGAAAGGAAGGGAAGGAAAGGAAAGATGAAGTGCGTACATGAATGCCATTGATTCACAAATGATTCGTTGAGACCCTGTGATACTGGCTGCCAGAAGCACAGAGGATGCAGACAGAAAGAAGCTTGGCTCCTCAGGGAGCCCTCCCAGCCCTGAGTTCAGAGCAGCTACATGAAGGCAGAAGGAAAGGAGGAGGCGGGATGCCACAGGGTGGCCAGGATCAGCATGGCCTCCTAGACCAGGGCAATGATCCTGTCCTGCAAATGGGGCGAGCCACAGAAAACAACAAAGCAAAGAAAGCTCATTCTTGAGCTCCGTAGAGTAGAATGCACTAGTGATAAAGCGATAATTAGGCCTCTGCCATCATGAGGCCAGGCGGAAAGGCTATGGGTTCTCACTGGAAGAAATCATGAGACTTCATACTGACGCTGGGCAAGAGACTGGAGCTGTATCTCAGAAGTGCCTCCGAAGCCTTGGGGACCTCAGAGACTCCAAGAGAAGCTTTGAGAAGACAGGGATCTACGGTTGCCTCCAAACATTTGACACTGGTGTATTTGCCTCCTTAGATTTCTTTTTTTCCTTGTTCCGTTCACATCCTGTGACTTTCTCCAGATCCAAAAGTCCATTTTCCATGTTTGGATCTAGCTCCCAGGATGAACGTGGCTTTGGTATTGCCTGTACAACTAACTGCACTTATAGATAAAATCATGCATCCGCCTGCAAGCCGGAGTTTGATTAACACACAGAACACAGTACATCTGAGGCACAAATTCCCATAAAGTCCTTTACTCAAGTACTCAAGTATTTACTGGGCACATCATGGCCTGACTTCTCCTGGAGATATGAGCAAATATTTGTTCAACCCGGAAGGACACCGTTAACAGACCAAAAAGCCAGTTCCACCCAAGTGTACCTTGGTGAACCAGTGAGGTCACTGGGGCCACTTATAGGCTGGGTCACTTATAGACTGGCTCAAAGGTGGCTCATTATGGCAAAGCCCAACCTGCTAGACTTCCGTTCATGAAAGCTGCATTCCATTCCCCAGATGTTGTTGATGGCTTCTGTAGCTTGGGGAGGGCATCTTTTTTAACCTTTGCGTTTTCTTTTGCTTCCTGAGTCCTGGGAGCCTCCACACCCAGCAGGAAATGTTTCAATTTCCTTTCACTGCTTTTGCCAAATGCCTGTCCTCGTTGGGCTGCAGAGGCGTCTGTGTGCCGCTACCCACAAAGTCAATCCAGTGGATCCCAGTCAACATTCTTCCATTATTTATATATTTGGAGCAATAGGGTCCCATTTGGGGATCTTGCTCCCTCTGTATCTTCTGCCATACATAAGATTAGTCAATGAAATCTGACTTGGGGGGGTCCATGAAATAGCATAAGGGGAACAGCGTGGCTTGGGCTGGGCAAGGCCCCTGAGAATCATTTCCACATCTCAAAACTACTCCTCTGGCAGCGTTTTCCTCAGAGCATTCCCGTTGCCTTCGTTTTTTGCTGCCTGCTTCTCTGATCCTCCTCATATTTGTGTCTTTAAGCAAGGGCATTGTGGAGCCTCCAGAAGGGACAAAAATTTACAAGGATTCTTGGGACTTTGGCCCGTACCTGCGGACCTTGAATTCTGCTGTCGGAGATGAAATCTTCCTGCACTCATCCTGGATAAAAGAGTACTTCACTTGGGCTGGATTTAAGGATTACAACCTGGTGGTCAGGGTATGCTGAAAAGTATTCTCTGCCTCTGCTGCTCTCTTGCAATCTGGAGATCTTTGCAGCCCCCCTTGATTTCCAGTTCATTTTCTAATAAGCACTTGGGAAGCCCTACAACCTGTCCAGCAGAGGACAGACCATGTGTTGAATAATTCTCCTTTGAAACTGAAGCACCCATTAAGCATAGCTCAGTTCGTCTTTTGCAGTTTTTTTTTCTCTCTCTCTCCTATCGCCATGAATTTAAAAACAAATTTAAATTATCATATAAAACAATAGATTTCCTTCCAGCACTTTAATCTGTACTTTCTGGAACCCTGTCCTCTGTACCCTTCCGCCCCTGGTATTTCCCTTTCATGTGTGCTTTATTACCCTCTCTGCCCAGCTCCCTTGAGGTTGTGATATTTTTCATTGTCTGGCATATCAGGAACGCCTAACTGGGAGGCTAGTAGGTGGGGTCCACTCAGAGGGCCATCAGCCTGGAGCAGTGTGAGACAGAAGCTAACTGCTCTCGGCAACTGTGCTGAAGACCAAATGGCACAAGGCGGAGGCAAGCATAGAGCCTGAGCAGGGGCTAGTCCCAGCACGCATGTGCGGAGCCATAAACCAGAGGCTCGGGGTATTAGCTGTTTAGTACACAACAATCAAACTTAGCAGACAGGGTGTGCAAGAGAAAGAAGAGACTTGGGGTGGGCCAGCGGTCAGGGCCGTGGATGACCAGCCAGAGATGGCTTATGTTAGGTGCCTAGGGTCGTACAAGTAGTCTTGGGTAACACCAGGATGTGGGTAGCACTCAATCACTGGCAGGTACCGGATGCTCTCAGGACAGCACCACTCCGCATTTTACTGTGCAGCCTCTGAGCATCAATGCCAAGTTACACTTGCTGTACTCTGAGGTCATGGTTCTCCAGAAGCGTGCGTTTTTGTGCCATCCTGTGTTCATGTTTTCCCTGCTCAACAGTGAGCTAAACGCCTTGTGAGAGTGTGTGTTGGCAAAAGATGCACGTTCTCCTTCCCCTCTTGGGATGAGCTATTTCAAGATCAGCTCATTTCTATATTTGGAGCATCTAAACGTCCTTCTTTTTAATGGTGTAAAAGAACAAGAAATGTAAGACCATTATTCATTATTTTGAATATTATAAGATGTTGGTTCTTACATTAGCTTTCATGTATTGTTAAGGAAAGCATCTTTGAATCCCAAAGCCCCAGGAAACTGAATGATGTTTTCATTTGGGTCATCAGCTTGAAAACGAAACCTTTAGAATTTTCAATGATTGCATTTCTTTAAATTTTTAAATTATACTTATTTATTCATGTGTATGTGCACGAACACGAGTATGTACGTGTGTGCGCGTGCTACGTTGAGTGTGTGGAGGTTAGAGAACAACTTGTGGAAATTAGTTCCTTCCTTCTACCACGTGGATTCCCGGCATCGGACTCATGTGCCAGCCTTGGTGGCAAGCACCTGTACCTGCTGAGCTGTCTTGCTGGCCCAGTGAAGGTATTTCTGGTTAGCTGCTACATGATGTGAAGGGGGATATTCTTTGAGTGTGCTTAAGTGTTTCATGTGTTCCAGATTCTTTCACTTTCTTAAGGATCTCCAACACCTGATGAATAATCTTCCATTTGCCACCTTGTCATTTGCACAGATGATTGAAACAGATGAGGACTTCAGCCCCTTCCCTGGAGGGTACGACTACCTAGTGGACTTTCTCGATTTATCCTTTCCGAAAGAAAGGCCCAGCAGGGAGCACCCCTATGAAGAAGTAAGCCTCTCCTGGAGGGATCCCTCCTCTTCCTCTGTCTCTCTCTTCCCTTTCTTTCATACCTCCCTTCTCCTTCCTTCTCTTCCTGTCTTTATCACTAGTTTCTTCCCTTCTCGCTTCCCACCACCACTTCCTTGTGTTGACTAAGAATCACAGCTCAAAATAAGTAAGGCATGATTTATCCTTGAGCCAAATATGAGTAACCATGGCCTGGGAACAGAGTACAGATTGCTCCAAATTCTGCACACTACAACGCGGAAATGATTTATGAAGTTTTTTTATTTCAGAATAAAGCGAAGTCTTCACTCAAGGAATTTCCCAAAGCAGTCCATAGCAAAGCAGGGAATGCTCTGCTGTAGACTTCACAGGCTTTCTGATGGCATTCTTAGCTGTTGGATTGGTGGAAACTCATGGTCTGCTAAGTTAATGTATCCCAAAGGTTTGTCTGAAAGGCAAGAGAATGTTGGCTCAGACACTGGGGTGTGCAATGGGTGGCTACGAAAGAAGCTGAAGATGGCCTGGGGGTCATTTTGAATGCTCTCCATAATTCTAGTCAACCAATCGACTTTTTACAGTCCACACACTGGGGTGACTTTTTCTTCTGGGTTCTTCATGGTCTCTTCAGTGTCCAGCAGAACTTCAGACAAATAATCTGAGGAGACCTTTGCTACAGTCATGACATTTTCAGTGTTTCCCCCAAGCCAGTTATCAAAAATAAAGACAAACACACACAATGATCCATTAAAAGTTCTGTTAATTCAGGGTTTATATTTTATATTATATTAATTGTATATTACATTAAATATATTTATTGAATTATTTAATATTTATTAAATTAAATATATTTATTATATATTTAATATAACAACATAATTATAATATATAAGCAATGCATTTTTATATAATGTATATCTTTAATATGTTAAATATATAACATAATATAATTAATATATAATTGTATATATAATTAATATATAAGATATATAATAGAGTTATAATAAATATCTATGCTTAAGCTTCAGTGAAAGCATGTTCCTTTACAGAATCTTGACCTTTATCCCTCAGCAAAGTCCCACTCCAGTAGCTACCTAACCTTAGGCAGCAGACATAACATCACATACCATTACGTCACATAAAATCACGTGATGTGGCAATGAACTCAAAATTAGTCTAAATGGTTTACATACCTCAAATATGGAGCTAAGGAGTAAGCCAGAATCTAAACATAAATGTCAAACCAGGCTACACAAAAAGGCAAAGAGTGAGTGTTGTCAAACAGCTAAGAAACTTCCCGTATCACAACAATATAACCAATGCAAATGACTCCACAGAGTTTTCAAAAATAACAGTGCTTTGAAATGTACCGTTTTCACAAATTAGTGACAAAAACATAGAACAATCCAAGGACCAAACCCTAAGAGTGCCCCTGGAACTCCACATACCATAAAACCCAACAAATAGAACGTTTTTCACCTTCAAGGCCAGAATCCAAAACTCCTTTTCCGTTATCAGCTCATCAATACAGGTTCACAGGCAACTGGAACCCAAGGGTCAGAGAACAAAGACAGCTCCCTGCTGGAATTCCTTCTCCCCCTAGCCAGGGCATCAGTGACCCACAAGTTTGCTTCCTGCCTGGCTTTTCCAAAGTTGCTGTCCATTGACTTAGATTCACTTAACCCAGCATTTTAAAAGAAATTAGGAAACACAGGAAATGGGGTTTGTTTCTAAATTAGGCCAAACTAGACCTTGTTTTTTCTTTTTATCTCGTCACAGTTTTATACAGAAAATGAGACCAAGCAGGAGCGTTCACACGTTCATCTAAGTTGTCAAAACTGTATGGAGTCTCTTTTTTTTTGGCAAGGCAAATTCTTCTGGGTACCAGAGCCTCAGCCTTTCCCTTTCCCCAGGATGGGACATCCGAGGAAGTTTTACAAGTCTGTTGACAGTGGAGTTACATGTCAGTCTCTGTGAGAGCTCAGTGAGTCTCTGGAAAGGGAGCTAAGTCAAAGTGGACACACTTTATTGGGCTCCAGTTTCCAGCCAATCTCTTGGCATGGTGAGGTCCAGGAGTTGTGATGTGGATTCCTGAAGGGCTTTAGCCTCCTGATCTAAGGCAGCACTGCCCTTTGGCTGGCCATGCACACTGAGGCTCTGGCCAGCCTCTGAGTGGAAACACCCCCGCTGCTTTTGGAGTGATGGTAACAGTGCCATTTACTGAGCACTTAGCGTGTAACCTCGCCTCAAATGTTCGCTGTTCATAGACTCATTTGTTTCTCACCACAATCCTATGAGGAATGCCACCTTTTTATCTTCACTTGATAGATGAGGAAACTGAGGCCATAGTTACTAAGCCACAAAGCTGAGCCTTGGATTTGAGCTGTTGATCTGCCCAGGTGGCCCAACTTCTTGTCTGTGCTTTCCTGCTCTCTATCCCTCTGCTCTCCGCTCCCTCCTTTTGTCCTCACCCAGGAGATTTCTCTGCTTCTCTTCACTCTACCATCATAGACATGAGGGAATGAGCGCCCACATCGCCAGGGTCACCCTGAGAGCTGCTGTGTTTCCATTTCAGATCCGCAGCCGTGTGGATGTTATCAGGTACGTGGTGAAGAATGGCCTGCTATGGGATGACCTGTACATTGGATTCCAGACCCGACTGCAACGGGATCCTGACATATACCATCATCTGTAAGCCTGCAAGTGCTTGATGCATGGGGCCATGGGGGTGGGAGGGAGGGGCATCAGAGGGGAGCCCAAAGTGGGGTAAAGTGGGGAGTCAGTGGCTGGCTTCCCCAAGTTAGCACAGATAGGAGAGGCTCCATCCTTGTCATTCTGAAGCTCTGGGCTAAACTCATGACGATCTCTACTTGACTCTCCCCAGGCTGGGATCACAGTAATATACATTCCATCATGCCTGGTTCTGCTTATTTATTTATTTATTTATTTATTTATTTATTTACTCATTCACTTTACATCTCACCCATAGCCCCCTCCCTCTTCTCCTCCTGGTCCTACCCTTCCTCCTTTTCACTATCCCCCTCCCCTACTCCTCAGAAAAAAAGGGGAATCCCCCCACCAACTCACCCCAGCACATCAAGTCACATCAGGGTTGAGCATGTCCTCTTCCCCTGTGGTCTGGTGAGGCAGCCCTGCCAGGGGAGAGTGATGGAAAAGAGTCAACAGAGTCCTTGTCAGAGACAGCCCCAACTGCCCTTATTAGGGAACCCACATGAAGAGCAAGCTGCCCACTGGCTACATCTGTGTAGGGGGCCTAGGTCCAGTCCATGCATGGTCCTTAGTTGGTGATTCAGTGTCTACAAGCCACCCTGGGCTCTGGTTAGTTGGCTCTGTTGGTCTTTTTGTGGAGCTCCTGTCCCCCGTCTCTATTTCTTACCAAGAGACTTGAGCTCAGTGTTTTGTGGACTGGGTGGTTTGCGGGAATGGCCCACTGTATTTGTGCTTGCTTATATTTATAAACCGCACATATTGTTAAGATCATATTTTAAATCTCAGAAAGAACAATTTTCTGTCTTTACATGTACAAGATCAATAAAGAGGAAGTAGTCTTATCATCACCACTGATTCTCTTAAAGAGCTATAGACATTTCAATTTTGAAATTCCTATTACTTAAAATGTCTGGGCTGCAGAGATGGTTCTGTGGTAAAGGGGTTCTGTTGTTAAGCCTGCTAACCTGAGTTCAATCTCAGGGATGCACATACGGGGGAAGTAAAGAGATGATGACTAAAATGTGTTCTCTGACTTCCACATGCACACCATGAACACTGCATGCGCTCTCTCTCTCTCCCTCTCTCTCTCTCTCTCACACACACACACACACACACACAATTAACTAATTAGAATAAAATTGTAATCCCTCTAGCTAGTGGATTGCAATTATAGTCATTATTTTTTTAACTTATTTCCTTTATAATTTTGGTGTGGTTTTTTTTTTTAATTTGTTTGTTTGTGTGCCTGGTTGAGTCAGGCCCTCACTCTATAGCCCAGATCAGCCTGGAACTCATTTACAGAGCCCAAGCTGCCCTGAATTTACCATGATCCTCCTGGCTCAGCTTCCAAAATGCTGAGATTACAGGCGTGAGCAGCCCCCTTCAGCACCCTCCCCACTTGATGTCTTAAAACTGTATTGTAAAGTGTTAAATGTGCAAGGAGTATGTGTCTGTTAGAGCCGTTGTGGTTTCGATGGCCCCTCCTATGAAACCACTTCCTGCCCTTCCCTCTGCCCTTTCTCACGGCGACTCTTGTGCATACCTGCATGTCTGTAAGATACATATGTCTTCAATAATATGTCATGTTTTGTTTGGGAGGTATTAAGACAGTATTTCAGTGCAACACCCATACAGACATTCTGCAACATCCCCTAGAATATGTCACCTACAACCGAGAGGTGTCTTTTTCTGCCCGTCTTCTCTCTCTTGCAGTTGGGACATCCGGGCTTTGCTCATTTTCAGCACAGCGCATGAAGCCAGTGCTGTAGAGCTAAAAACACAGGGCACCCCGCCTTTCTTCCTCCTTCCCCTCCCACCCCAAAAACCTCTGTCTTAATATGCTCATCAACGGCAAAAGAGTCAGAACGGCTCCTCTGTGTGCATGTGGAGGTCACAGAACACTCACTGTGGCTGCCTAAAGAAAAACAGATAAAAGGGATCCAATCCATCTCCAGGGCACTGCCAAGAGTTTCAGCTTTAAATAGAGGAGGAATTGGGACAGGGTGGAAGAGTGCAGAGTCAGATAATCCAGGCCAAGCTGTGGTCTGACTGGGTCACTACCACAGTTCTGGTTCTGGACAGTGCGGTGGTTGGAAGAAGTCCTTATCAGTGCAGAGAATGAGCTGCTTCCTTCAAGAGGGTCATTTCTGTGCCTGGTATAGCCCTAACTCCCTAAATGGACAGTCACCCCCATGGTGAAGTACAGAGGTATATTCTGGAGGGTTTTCCTTTTTCTGGCATCCAAGGAGACCACAGTCTAGGACAGTGAATTGTCTCTGTGTCTCAGCCTTGAAGCAGGATGAGCTAAGTCAGACAGACAAACACCCTTGAGCATTAACATGCCAGTGCAGAGCCAAGCAGTAGACAGACACAGAGTGAAGGTAGAGGTGCCAGCCTCACACCCTGCTGTAGTCACCTTGTGGGACCAAGTGTGTGATCACTGCTCTTGAGTGAAATCAGCTGCCAAGCACCGGCTGTGCCTACACCCAACCTCTGATTCCAGGGAGGGAGAGGGAGAATGCGGCAACATCTGGGAGATATCACCTCTGTATACAGATAATTCACCTTCGAATCATCTCCAATATGGAGCTATCTTGTCACATTGAAGCTGGTTTTGTTTTGGGAGGATTGAGACAGGATCTCACATAGCCCAAGCTGGCTTCACGTTCACTATGTAGCTGAGCATGACCTTGAACTGGTGACATTGCTGCCTGTACCTCTCAAGTGGTAGGAATGATCCTCTTTGTCACATCTGGCTTATATTGTGTTTTGAGAACCAAGGTCATGCGTACAAGAAGATGCCCTGATGAATCTTGAAAAGCAGTCACAGCTCTATTTAACTCTTAAAACAGGATCTGTTACTATTGTTGTTGTTGTTGTTTCCGAGATAGGGTTTTTCTGTGTAATAGCCCTGGCTGTCCTGGGACTTGCTTTGTAGACCAGGCAAGCCTCAAATTCAGAGAGATATGCCTGCTTCTTCCTGAAAAAGACATTTTAAAATACAAAAAATTAAGACCAGAACTACTCCTCACTCAGATGGAACAATTTGCATTTGGTATCTAGTTAATCTATCTTTTCCTATTTCCAGCACACTGTGAGTTTTTTCCAATACGGACAATGCGGTTCCTCATTCTTGCACCTGCACAGCCACCAGCTGTTTTCTATATCACTGTATATTTTCTCTCATGTTCATCTAACAACTGCCTACCTGATACCATATGCCAGTATTCAGGCCTCATTTTACAGTCTTTGGCCATTGAACCTGTTCTAACATTTCACTATTTGAAACGGTGGTTGGATGAGTCATGTCTGCATCTCTTGGCATGTTCTCCGTGCTTTCCTTATGGGTATGCCAGTTCAAAGTCTAGTTCAGCAGTTGGTCAGACCATTCTCCAGGAAGCGGGTTCACCTTCCCACATCATCAGGGATGTGGTTACCTTCACTAATACTCCAACCTGATGCTTTTGTCTATCTTGCATGAATGTAACTTGCACTATTGAGAATCCCTTAAAGTGGGCTCACCACAAAATGACAGGTGGCCATCATGATTTAAGGGACTCTGAAAACTCTCAGATGCACCAGCAACTGAAACAGAAGGGCAACACTGTCTTCTGGGAAGAGCGGAGACCAGGCACCGAAGAAATCCTGGCCAAGCAAGGAAGAATGCACATTCAAAGCTCATGTCTCTCTGCTTTGTTTCTCACAGGTTTTGGAATCATTTTCAGATAAAACTCCCTCTAACACCACCCAACTGGAGGTCATTCCTGATGCACTGTGGTTAGACTGGACCTGGCATGTCCCAGGTAAGCACCATGTGGGGCTGGTAGACACCTAGCCATGTATCCTGGGGTATTCCCTTTGTCACCTAAATGACAGGGAACCTGACTTCCAGGAGGATCATAAAAGAGAACTACATGAAAACATTGAGGTTTAAAAATAAGTCTATGAGACAGCTATTGAGAGCGCCCCCTCAGGGTCCACAGACCCCTAAGGAAAACAGACACTGCTCTGGAGAAAGATCCTGAGCACAAAAGGACAGAGAGTACAATAAAACTGGGAAGGAGGATTGCTAAAAGCAACGGCTGAGATGTAGCCTGCAATCAGCTTTTATGGTACAAGCCAGATTTGCCCCTTCCGCAGCCAGGCACAGAGCCTCAGTAGCTGTGTTACAAAGCTCGTTCCTGCCTGCCTGGGCTCAAAAAGGAGCACATGCTACAGAAATGATAGTTTCCTTGACCTATGCATTTATATTCATTTTTTTTTTACCAAAACCTACGCCTTCATGTTTTATTGTATGTTTTGATACTGGTCCCTCTCAGTACATATTCTATTTCTTAAAGTACACAGTGTCGGAGCTGGAGGGACGGCTCAGTTGGTAAAGTGTTTGTCACACAGGTGTGAGAACCTAAGTCAATCCTTATCCAAGCATCCACACAAAAAGACAGGCTTGGTGGGGCATGCTTGCAATTCCAGCTCTGAAGAGGTGAAGGCAGGTGGATCTCTGGGGCTTGCTGGCCAGCCAGCCTAACCTAGTCAGCGAGTTCCAGCCAATGAGATCCGGTCTCAAAACAAGGTGGACATCTCTTAAGGAAGACACCTGAAGTTGACCTCTGGAACATGCATACACAAGTTCACACACATACATATAAAAGGAGAAAGCATTGCACAATGGCCCCAATGCACAGCACCACATCCCATCGCATGATTCCTCACTCAGGGAAGGAAAGAACACATTTCTTTTCATCTCAAACAGTCAGTGTAGCTTGCCTCTTTAAATAGGCTTCAGTGTCTTTACCAGCCAGGGTAAGAATCAAATCAGAACATCTTTTACTGAGTTTTGTGTTTCCTGCTGTATCTCCACAGAGGGCATTGGGCTGGGTCTTCTCAGTGGTGAGTCTAAGCAGGAGATGCCCAGAAAATTCAAACACTGCACCGTGAATGCTGGGAATGCCAAGCAGAGAAAGACTGTTTTGAGATGAACAGGAGGAGCACAGGGCCAAGGGCAGGGGGACTCAGGGAGCAGATGCAGGAAGATCAGTAAGAAGCCAGACTGTGTCAAGGAACCAGGGGCTGGTGTAGCTCAGTTGTTGAGCACTCACCTAGCACACCTGAGGCTCTGGGCTTCATTTTCGTACTGTGGGGGAGTTAAATATTAAGCAGAGCTTTAGAAGAGATGCCGGAAGAGGGGCAGGCTGGCAGGAAGAATATCCTAGTCAGAAAGGATGGGTGAAGTTAAATGGTAGAAAACAGCAAAATGAGTGTGAGCAACAGTGAGAGGGACCCTGAGGAGAGTCAGGTGGGCTCACGGAAGGCAATACGCAGGCCCCACAGTTGTGAAAGTAGGAGGTTTGAAAGGCCTGTAGACAGCACCAGGGTCTTAGAGATGGAGCAGTTCTGAAAGACAAGTTCGAGGTGTGTCCGTGTAAGTGGGTGGATGGAGTAGAACAGAGGCCAGGACATGGGGACAAAGCCTTTGAGTCCGCTGAAAGTTGCTTCTCAGGGATCCTGTTTGCTCTTCATTGCTGTGGTAAACGTGACCAAAACCAACTTGCGAGGAAAGTGTTTGTATCATCTCACAGCTTATGGTCCTTCATGAAGAGAAGTTGGGGCAGAAAGCTGAGGCAGGAACTAAAACAAAGAACATGGAGGAACAGTGCTTACTGGCTTACTCTCCATGGCTTGCTCAGCCTGCTCTTAGGGATCTCCAGGACTACCACCTAGAAATGGCACCTCCCAAAGTAGGCTGAGACCTTCCACAGCAATCATTAATAATAATAAAAAAAATGCCCTGCAGACATGTCCACAGGACAATTTGATGAAGGCAATTGCCCGGTTTAGATTGCTTCTTCCCAGATACATCTAGGTTTGTATCAAGTTGACAAAACTCAACCAGTATATCGGGGAAACAGTAAAGTACAGTAGTCAGTGTCTCATACTTCCTTACAGGCTGGCTTAAGCCTGGCTCTGCCATGTGCTATATGACTGTAGGCAAATTGCTGGTTCTCCCTGTGCCCCAGGTTTCATCTGCAAAGTGAATACAATAATAGCATGTGCCACATAGGAGTGCCACGGTTTAAGGCCCATCACATATCCGGAAGAGTGACAGGCACAAGAAGTTGAAAACAGCTTTCATGCAATCCATATTCCAGGCTTAGACTACTCCTGGCAGTCTGGACTGAAGCCTAAGACTGCGCCGTAGTGCAAGGAGGAAATGGGAACTATATTAAAATGGGGCACATAGTGTGTAACAGTTCCTTCTTCCATAGCTGTGTGAAAGTAACTGACAGCAAGAGCTGAAGGGAGGAAGGGCTTGTCTTGGCTCCCAGCTTGAGGGTAAACTGTTGGGAAAGGCATGACAGTAGGAGCAGTGGCTGCTAGCTGGTCACATTGTGCTCAGGAGGTAGAGCCAGGTGAAGGTTTGTGTCTTGATCACTTTCTCCTTTTATTCAGCGTAGGGCCCCAGCCCGATGGTACAAGCACATTCAAGACGGGTCTCCCCTGCTTGCTCCTACCTTTCTGCAAACACTCTCATCGACACGTACCCCCCCCCAACGATTGTCATTCATCAGTAGTATTGTTTATTCAGAGGTGGCAAACAATGACCAATGTTCAAGAATTTGCTCTTACATCTTGAACACAGCCGTTTATACCAAAGGAGACATGTTTCTATTAGCAACGGACAGACACTACATTTGAGAGATGCTCACATATGTGCCTTTTGTATGTCTCTGCCTAGACCGACTCAAAACTATTTTACTGGGGCTGCTGATAGTACATAGTAGTACAGCATGTGCTCAGAATGCATGACACCCTGGGTTCCATGCCCAGTATGCCCCTGATTCGCCCCATTCACACTCCTGTGCAAGAACCAAAGAAAACCAAGAAGAATAAGCTCTGTGTGGAAAATAAACCAAACAAAAGGAACGGGAAGGGGAAAAGCTATGTCCAAGATTCCAACAGCAAAAAGAAAGGAAGCAAAGAAGAGATGGTAGGCTCGGAGGAAAAAGGAGGAAAGAATGGGAAACTGGAAGAAAATGGGAAGGAGAAAAGGCGTCTGTAATTTAAAAAGAAGACTGTAAAAATAGCTCTTGTGTTCTTTGATTGATTCATCCCCTAGACAGCAGCATCAAGACTGCTTTCAGTTTTTCAGAGAGAGAGAGAGAGAGTTGTTGGTATCGTCACAGGCCTGGGATCTGTCCCAAAAGGTCCAATCTCTCTAGAAGTGAAATGACTTTGATTCCGCTATGAAGTCCGCCAATTAATGAAGCTTAGGAGTTGTAATGGTTAATAGATCTTTGATTAAGGGATGATATGAACACTAGTTAATAATTATACATGGAAAGTACTTTAAAAATAGAAAATAAAATAGAAATAAATAGAATAATAATAGAAAATAATAATCTTTAATAATAGAAAATAAAAATCTGTGCCTTCAAAAATAACAACAGCAAAAAACAACATGAAAAAGAACCCATGAAAAAATGGGACTGCAAAAAATAATGTTTCTATGTTTGAAATAGGCAACTAACTTGCCTGTGGGGCTTTTTCTGTCTATTTTTGATTGTTTCAGATGTACTAATTTGTTTGTAAGGAACTGTAATTGTTACGCAAGGATCTACTTTGCATGTTATTTTCCAACACTCCCTCACCCACTGACAGGACAATCAAATGCATTTTCACCTACCTCTTGAATGTGACCTCAAAATTGTTTCCAAACTCTAATCAAGGGAAGACTGGCTCTCTCCTTCTCACTAAGTTCAACAGCACAAATGATAGATTACTCTCGATTACATCACACTAGGAAAAGTAGAAATGCTTGAGCGTCAGAAATTACAGTGTGATTTATCCTGTATAGTAAGTTATTCAGTTACTACGAAGATAATGTAATATTTATCAAAATCGATGTTCAAATGTATATGATAGGCAAATAAAAGATTATTTTAAAGTAGAAATTTGTTTCCTCGCTCTTGTCGCCCAGGGTGATCTCATACTGTGGCCATTCTCCTGCTTCAGTCTTCCAAGGGCAGAGGTTGCAGGCATCACCACACTAGACTGAGATCTGAACTCTCGGAAATGACAATTTGAAAGACACTTTGGATGTCTTTTCAGCCCTCTTCATGGTGTCATGACTCAGCGTCCCCTAGTCCTCTGGTGTGAGCCTTCCTTCTCTCTGGAGACAAACAATGGTGATTCCCCTCCTTACAGTGTTCCAATAACAAACCAAAATAGCATTCCACTAATGTTCACCTAGGAAGCCAGTGTGTTTCTGGGACTACGTAGAGAACAAGGTGATAGGAGACCCCAAAGCAGCATGGATGATGACTTCCTCATAGCTGAATGGGCTCTCTCCCTTTCCTCCCTGTCTTCCAGGCTTCCCCCACCTCTATATAGCTAGTACCTTCCAAGACCCAAAGGCAGGGTGCAATTAGGACAGAATTACATACAAGTATCTGGGAGGACTGGTTGGAATGTAGGTGAGGGCCCAGGGTCCTTCCCCACCCACTCCTTCTCTGAGGGGGACACACTGTTTTGCTTGGAGGAGTGTCTTCAGCACCCCCCAGTTCACTGACCCAACATCCCTTACTCCTGTTTCCTCACTTTCTGCTTGCTCCTCTTCTCGTCTGTCCCCAGCAGTACCTGCCCTCTCCTTGCTTGCTATCTCATAGCTCACTTCCACTACTTATAGAGGATGCCCTAAAATTGCGTTTGTGTGCTGTTCTCACACCCACTCAGTTGGCAGATCCGATCATCTGCACCTTTAAACATGTCTGAATCTGAGCACCCCCCGATATGAAAATGGAGATTCGGAGAGGAAGGGAATCCAGCCTAGACCTCTCATTCTAGAGAAGGCCGGGAAGCCAAATGTGGAGAACTCCTGGAAAGCCATTCCACGGGGGACAGCCATCAGGGAAGTGCCTCGTGGGCTGCACAGCTTAGTGTGACATCGTCCTAGGGTGCCATGGAAGTACAGCTGACATGTGCTCAGCTTACTTGACCATGGGAGTCCCTGGCTCTGAAGAAACCAGGGCTTAGAGATGAAAGGAGAAATTCCTTTGTAGTCTAGTGCCTCGGTGGTCTACTCCATTGTCTACTGCCCCTGCTTACCTTAGCCTTTGTACCAGCTGGCAAAGAAGACTGGTTTTGTTTTGCACAACAACCAGTGCAGAGTGGGCTACAGCTAAAAAGAACTTGTTGAGAACAGACACAGACTTGATAAGTTACTTCTGTGTCACTGTCAACAGAACACCCAAGAACAGCCTAACAGGAGGAATTATTTATTTTGGCTGATGGTTTCAGATGGTTTGGTCCACAGTCATATGGCTCCCTGGACTGGGCAGGGCATCATGGTGATGGGAGTATATCCTGGAGAAGCTTCCTGCCTTGTGCAGCCAGAAATCTGAAGAGGGATGTGACAGGAAGAGAGAGCCTAGGGCAAGATTCAACTTCCAAGGACAAAATCTTATCCACCTACTTCCTCCAAGCAAGCAACGGGTTCCACCACCTCTCAAAAGCCTATTTAAACTATGAAGTCAAGTTGAATGTGGAAGGCGAAGGCAGGAGGATTGTCATGAGTTTGAGGCCAGCCTCGGTTTTATAATGAGTCACATGCCAGCAGATGCTACATGGAACCCACCAATGAGTTAAACCACTCATGAGGTCTGAAGCTTTACAGTCCAATTACGAATAAGGTTGATTACTGATCTAGGCATTCATAATCTAATCAAGCTGACCATCAGAATTAACCCTCGCATTTTGGTAAAATGCATGTTGTGTCCTCAGGTGACAACTAAGAGAATAGCAACAGAGCCACAAAGATAGTGGAGGGCAGCACCACAAGCCGAAAACAGCAGGAGAGAAGCCAACAAAAGGAAAAACTACCTGTGAGAAGTGTATTTTGGGAAATAGAAGTTTCAGGCTCTTGAGGTTTGAATGTCTCCACCAGAAGTCACATTTCAATTCAGTCCTTACCGGGAGGTGATGGGAGGTGGGCCGCTTACTATATTTGGGTATATGGGTTCAGGGATAAGTGGCTTGTCACAGCAGCGGATTTGCTGGCACCTTACTCTTTGTCCCTGGTGATGCGCTGCCATGCCATGGCCTAGGAGGCCTTCACTAGGCACCAAACACACACTGGCGCTGTGGTGTCTCTGAGGACCAGGAGTTATATTTTCTTTTTACTAGGTACTCAGAATGCAAGGTATGTCCAACAGGAAAAATAATTAACGCATTCTGCCCCATGAGCTGAATAAAATAAATAGGAAAGGTTATAGGCTAGCTCAGTAAAAGCGAAGAGGTATTTGTTAAGCACTTTTCATATCTATTAATGAAATTCAAAGAAAACTCCCCGTATTAGCAATGAGATATAGAAAGATTTGTTTAAAAAAAAAAGGAGAGAGAGAGAAAAAAAAAAAACCACAAAGCAATTCCTAATCCTTTTGCCTCTTCCCCTGCTGGGCTAGAATTGCTGGATTACAGACAGGTGCCACTCACAGGTGCCTTCTTTAAAGTACAGTTTTTGAATAAGTTGCACTGGCGACCTGGTTGGTAAGGGCAGTGGATGGATTTGGGACTCACTCCCAACCTGGATAGGAGCAGATGTTTTCTTTAACGTGAATGGAACCTAGAAACGGCAGCATTTGGGGGAGAGGGGCATAGTGATTTTTACAAAAGTACTATTCTGAGCTCCGAAAAGCTTGTAGTCACCTCTGGTGGCTGTGTGGTATGCAGTACCATGTATGTCCTGGCTTCCTAGTCGAGACACTGTGAATGGCAGAACCTAGCACAGAGACCCTGGAAAAGGCTCACTCTGTTCCATTGACACAGCTGTCAGCCCCCACACAAGAGTCCACTCTGTTCATGGATTCAGAGCATGCTCTGAAATAAGAAGTGTGCCCTCTTGGTGCTCTCCTTTACCCAGACTTCCAAGGCAATCCTTTACTTACCACTCACTCATTCACTCATTCGTGTGTTTATATAGCGCAGGCTGGTCTTGAACTCCAGATCCTTCTGCCCCGCCCTCTCAAATGCAGGGATTCGTGTATGGACCACCACACTTCTTTTCAAAGCTGCTGCACATCTCTCTAGAAATTTAGGGTCCGTTTATCCGACGGGCCAGCGGGACAGCTCGGAGAGGAAAGGCTTGCCGCCAAGCCTGACGACCTGAGTCTAATCCTTGGGATCAACATGGTGTTAGGAAAGGACCAATTCCTGCAATTGTTCTCTGACCTCCACATCTGCGTCTTGGCACAAGCAAGTGTGCGCGTGCACTCGTGTACACATGCTCACGCGCGCAACCACGCGCACGCACGCGCACACACACACCATATCAAAAATTTAAAAAGAAAATTGTAACAGAGAAAGTATTATTAGCAATTGTTCCCTGTTCACATCAACCAGGAGTGTGGTGAGGGAAGCGACGAGGCGGGGACCTCTGGAGAGAAGGTACTGAGGAATACACACACTGACCTGGTGTGGGGTGTTCTAGTCAAGGTTGCCTAGAAAACCAGCAGACAAAAACCAGCAGAAAAACAGCAGACTCACACACACACCACACACACACAAACACACACACACACACACACACACACTGACCAAAACAAATGACCTAGGGGTGGGGGTAGGGGATAAGGGCGGGGCGTAGGGAAGGGGGGACCCTGGAGCTCATTGTCAAGCTAGCTGAATTGATGGGCTCCAGGTTCCGTGAGGTGCTCTGTCTCCTAACATAAGGTGGAGCGGGATTGAGGAAGACATTGACCTCTGACTTCTCAGCACGCAGTCACCCGCGCAGCGCACGCACACACAGGAGTTGTGGGAAACCTGTCAGTGACACAGAGTATTACAGCGATGACCTGGTTCTCCCAGGGTTCACGCCTTCTAGAGCACTGGTTCTCAACCTGTGGGCCACGACCCCTTTCAAGGCGGAACAGTCCTTTCTCAGGAGTCCCTTCAGACAGTCAGAAAACACGGAGGTTTACAGCACAGCTCACAACAGGAGCCACATTACAGCGAGGAAGCAGCAATGAAAATAAATCTATGGTTTGGAGTCACCACAACATGAGGAACCGTATCAAAGGGTCACAGCATCAGGGAAGTTGAGAACCGCTGCTCTAAAAGAAAAGGAAGCGCCTCCCAACAAGACGCAGGTTTTTCTTCCTTCTCTCTCCTGGTTCTCCTTTTTGTTCTCGCTGTTCTTGTTCTTTTTCTTCTAACTGCTGTTTGGACAGGTTAGAGAAAATTAAACCGATCTTTTCATTTCCTTTGCAGACAAATTAGCAGGCTAGTCCTCATCATCTTTGAAATGTTATACTTTAAAAACAGCCACTGGTAATTATCTCAATTGAAAATTATTCCTTTTGTACAAATTAACACTATTATGCAATGTAAATTATAACAAATATACAAGATAAAAATAAAATAATAAATATTGCCACCCATTAAGAATATAGGTCTTTATTACTGATCCAGAAAGGCATAATGCTTATTTGGGGAAAATTATGTTATAAGAAATTTAACTTTTAGGCTGGATGTGGTGGTGCACACCTTTATTCCAAAACACTCTGGAGGCAGAAGGAGACAAGTCTTTGTGAGCTCCAAATCAGCTAGGACTACATGATCTAAGCTTTATGATAAATAAGAGAATATTTAATAATGTGCACACGTATTTCTGTATGTATGTGCACATACTTCTCTGTGTATGTGTGTGTATGATACATTCAGATTCTTTCCATTGGCTGGAATCTGAGGCTGGTTTTCTGAACTGTGGCTTTTGATGATATCTGTCCAGTCTTTTAAGGCACATATGGGTGTGTGTGGGGTGGGGGGTGGGTGTGGGCGGGTGTGCGTGGCCACGCTTGTTGACAGTCCTGGATCCTATATTTGCATGGTTTGCATATGCATATAATGATATGCATATGCTGATTTCCCATGGAGTTCCACTACACCGGTTCTGCGTAGACTCCTTCCTCTGCTGTTTGCAAATACCACTCACAGACTAAGCTCGGATCCCATTCTTGCTGTGATAAAATATCCCGACAAAAGCAGCTTTAAGAAAAGGAGTTCTTCAAGGACTATTTCGGTTATGAACTCAATGGGTGGCTTGTCGACTGCCCCCCACCCCCGAGGGAGGAGCAGCCTAACTAGAACCCAGAAGAGGACAATGCAGCCAGCCCAGAAGAGACACGATTAGCTAGGGTCAGATGGAAGGGGGTGAGGTCCTCCCCTTTCAGTGGACTTGGAGGGGGGCAGGGAGAAGATGAGGGAGGGATGGGGAGAGTGGGAGGGAATGAGGGAGGGGGCTATGGCTGGGATACAAAATATATAACCTGTGATTAATATAAAAATAAAAAATAAATAAATTTAAAAAAAATAAAAAAAGAAAAGGAGTTCTTTCTATTGGTCTTACAATCATGAGTTACAGTCCATTGTGTTGGAAAAATGAAGCCAGGGACTTGAAAGCGGCTTGTCTCGTCCACAGCAAAAGCAGAGAGAGAGAGAGAGAGAGAGAGTGAATGGATGCCTGCTTTTGCTCACCCTCTCTATCTTTATACACCAAGCCCCAAACCCTGGGAGCGTGACACCCCCAACGGGCAGATCTTCCCACCTCAATTAATGTAATCAGGATGGTCCCTCACAGATGCGCCCACAGGCCTGCCTCACTCACCTAGACAGTCCGTGGCTGACACTCTCTTTCCAGGGGATTCTGGAGTGTGTCGGCTTGACAATGAGAACCAACCATCACAGACTATTTCTCTTTTGCAGTTCCCTCAGTGGTTGGGGGTACTATATCAGTCTATTCAAGCCCCAGGCTCCAGAAACACCACCATTGTGAATATACGCACACACACACACACACAAAAGACTTCCTGAATGCCTTTAGAGTGGTTGTATTTTATGAAAAAAAACAACAAATGTCTTAAAATATGCAGCACTTTTATATGTCACACAGCATTAAATTATGAAAAATATAAGACTCTACCTGTTTGACATGTTATTTTGTTTTTCACTAAATAAATCTTTACGTTTAAGTGCTATTTTTATTTATGTGTATGTCTCTGTATGCTTGTCTACATGTGTGCCACATGCATGTGTGTGAAGGCCAGAAAATGGCACCAGATCCCATAGAACTAAAGCTACAGGCAGTTGTGAGCCACTGGAAATGGGTGCTGGGTATCAAACCCTGGTTGATGGCAAGAGCCGTAAGAGCTCTGACCACCGAGCCGTCTCTCCAGCCTGATTTGTCTAATTGGTGGCAGGGGTCGCACATGCCGTTCAGGGCAGTCACATGCCCGTCAGGCAGTCACCTTCTCTACTTAGCCATCTCTCCAGCACCGTATATTATTATTTTAGCAGTAGAAGATCAAAGACAATTGACAAAATAAAGTACCTGTCCAGAATTTAAGGATATTTACTTTCTCCTTTGGACTCTAGCGACTCCTTTAATTTGAGCGGGATAATGCCTTAGACAAGTGTAACCAAGGCCTTGGGAAACCGCAATGAGACAAAGTGGTCCGTAGGTGGCGCAAGAGCATCGCTCGGCAAGGCTTGAGCTCTTTGAGTCAGTTGGCGCTGTTTGGTTGGGTGATGGTCACAGAGAAACCATTCTCTTCAGGAACGCCATTCCTAGGATGACCTGTTTTTGTGGGAAACCACCCAAGGCATTCAGGTTACATCTTGTGTATCTTCATTCCTTCCTCCTTTGAAAGTGAGGACTCTCTGTCGGGGGAATTTAAAAATAAAACAATAAATCAGTTTGTGTGTTTGTTTTCTGAAACAAGGTATTGCTATGTAGCCCAGAATGCCCAGAATCTCAGCCCTCCTCCTGCCTCTGCCTCCAGAATTCTGACCTTACAGGTATGTAGCTCTGGCTGGCAAGTGTTTATTATCCCTGCAAACTCCGTTAGAAGGAAGGGGAGTTTTTCTAACTTGCTATAGGGAACAGTTTGAGTTTTGCTTCGTTTAGACGAAGCCAAGTTTCCTCTTGTCTTTTAAGTCATTCCCTTCTCTGGCCTGCTTCTTTCCTTTGGGAGACTAGGCATCAAAACAAGCCTGACTAAGACATCTCTCTGTGAACGTTCTGTCCAGTAAATACAAAAACACTCAACTCCCTGTCTAAGTTTATTTTTGTCAACTTGACACAAACCTAGACATTATCTGGGAGGAAGAAGCTCAGCTGAGGAAACGCCTGCATCACATTGCTGGAAGGGAATTTTGGGGGGATTTTCTCTGTTGATGATTGCTGTAAGAGGAAGGAGCCCAGGGGTGGGCGTGCAGCAGTGGTCCTGGGGTGTATGAAATTAGCAGGCAGAGCCAGCCATGGTGGACAAGCCAGTGAGCAATTTCCTCCATGGCTTCTGCTCCCATTCCTTCTTCAAGGTTCCTGCCCCGAGGCCCTGCTCTGAGTTCTGTCAATGATGGAGTGTGACCTGAGTTTTTCCTCCTCAAGTTACTTTTCATGGTGTTTCTATCACAGGAATAGAAACCCTAACCCACTCCTGTAATGCTTAAAACTCTTTTCTTTCTCCGTTTTTCTTTTCTTTCTTTCTTTTTTTTTTTAAAGAAAATATCTCATGGGGGACAAAGAACTTACTATATAGCTCAGGCTTACCAGGCTACTTGGAACTCCCAACAGTTCTCCCCTCTCAGTTTCCTGGGTGCTGGCTTCACAGACATGAGCCACCACCCCTGACTTGAAAGGTCAAGTTGTCAGGGGTGGATTCTGAGTGTGTTCTCAGCTCCAGCCCAGGAGTGGGGGGGGGGGGGGGTCAGGAGGTGGGAGTTTTGTTCATAAGCCAAGCAAGGTGGTGTGGGCACAGATGTCACACAATCAAAGGGTGCAGTCCTGAGAGGCCTTGTGTAAGTGATCAGCTGATCCTCAGAAGGGTAGGCCCTGCTCAATAGCCTACCAGAGCATGTATTTTTATTTGGGGACGGTCCTTCTCAGTGCGGATCGGTGAAGACTGTTGGTTTACTGAAACGATGTTTATTGAGCCTTCATCCTAGTAGCTGGAATTGAGTTGGGTTCCCAGGCCCCAGTCAGCAAGAAAAGAGCTTCATTTCTCTCTCTTGCACAAAAGAACCCTAGGGCCACAGTGAGCTGCCTTCCTAAAATAGGTCAGATTCTTGCAAGGCCAGGCAGCAAAATGATGTTTCTAGGGACCGCAGGCTAATGCTTTCCTGGAAGAAGTTAATTAGGATATCAGCAGCTTCGCAAGCCAGGAACAAGTGGCCATTGCCCTCTGAGTAAGCAGATGCTGTTAAGTCTTAGGTTCAACCTGACTTGGGAGCCACAGTGACCAGGACCCTGGAACTGTTACATCAGTGAGTCCCAGCTGCCCTCACCCACCAGTTCAAGTCCCACAAGCCCTGGCACATTTCCATGACACTTGTGGTGGATTCTGACGTGTCTGGCAGGAATCACTGCCATTACGTTAGCCTTGTGTACTGTACACAGAGCGCTCATGAAGCCAGACTGAACTCCAACACCATTGCCCCAAAAGTGGGGCATCTGTGTGCCTGCCCCAGAAAAGACCTGTCCTGGGCTTTGAACAGGACAAAAACTCCAAACTTCAGTCGGATCTCTCAAGAGTGACCTGGGACAGGAATGAGGCAGTTGTGAGAAACAGAGTCCAGGGTAAGAAGAAAAAGCTGCCCTGGAAAACTGAAGAAAAAAAAATGAAAGGAGAAATTCCTCCCAGGGCAAAAATTCAGCCAGGGTGGCAACTTCACAGAGGTTGTTGGACAAAGCAAAACCTGCATAGAACTAAAAATGAGAAGTCCAGTTCATAGTACTACTCTGAAACAAACATCCTGCTTAGTCCCCCGGAGAGGAATGACTTTGGATAGAGAGGAGAAAGGAACTGCATCTCCAGAGAAAAGCAAACACTATGATCTGAGCACTATGATATGAGCTGAGTCCACCATCAGCTCAGGGTTCTCGTCACTTACACTGGAATCAACAGGCTGCTTCCTCTAGACACTCGTGGCTTCCGGAGCATGCAGTGCATAGATGGCCCCTGACTTCAGAGAATTTGACTTGCAATTTTTAAATTTAATGATGGTGAGAAAGAGTAATCATAATCTCTCTTTCCCAGTCATAATACTTTTTGGTGTTCAATGCTTTAATTATAAGTTTGGTTTTGTGTTTAACCATTTGCTCAGGCGAATGCGATCTTTAGGGAGACAAAGCTAAGCTATGACATTCTACTAGTTAAGTTTATTTTGTTCATCTGTTTTGATACAAGACCTCACTCTGTACCCTTGACTGGCCTTGAACTTGCAGTGCTCCTCCTGAGTATTAAGCCTTCAGCCATGAAGAGCCACTCTCAACTTGAGTTTATTTGATGTCTGTAGAAGGTTTCCAGCTTTCAGCATGTTCATTGCCATACAAGGCAATGTATGTGAAGATATGGCAAGGTAACTGAGGGACCTGAGGCTAAGGCCCATTGCAGACACAAATCAATCATCTATGACTTCTGGGCTGGTTCTCACAGCATCAGGACCTGAAGCACCTTGGGGCACAGAAGATGACGGGTGCCCCTTGTGCTCTTCAGGAGCCTGCCCTACCAGAGGCACGGCAAAGGGGGACCTTTTCCCTCTGTATTGCTGTGTGCCTGCTTCCCGTGCCCTCCTGCTCAAGCCCCACCTAGTTCCCAGGGCCCCTTTCTTCCTCTGCACCCCAAGCATCCCTGACCTCTCCATCCTGTGCCTCCTGCATACATCTCTCCTCTCCTGAGCCTCAGAGCACCAGGCACCTGAGCATCTACTCAGTTGCCAGGCAAGGAGTTGCTCTTGACTGTTGACTCGGGAGGTCAGGGGCAGCTTGTTTGATCTTGTAGTCACACCACCTGATCCAGACACAACTTTCCAGGAATGCTTATCAACAATAACAGCTAAGACATACAAAGCCCAGTCATGTACCATGTACTCTGCCATGCAATACAACAGCCATCGGTCTGTCAAAATGCGCACGCTTTTATTATCCTCTTTTAGCAACAAGGAGACGGAGTCTCAGGGAGCTAGCTACCTTGTGTGGCCAAGGTCAGGCCACCTCTTTGGATCCAGAATCTGTACTTGGATCTTCCTATATACAAAGTAGGCTTCGCTTGTTTCCTCTCCATGGAAATGGAGGAAGTGGCTCTGCTAATCTTATGTGTCCCTAGGAGCTTTGCAAGGATTTGAGGCAAGTTTGTAGCATGGACCCTGTGTGACCATAGAGCTGTGCTGGTGGAGGGATGAGTCCCTTAGCACCCAGCAGTGGTTTGAGAGGAAGTGGGGAGAGATGATTAAAAACCATCGAATTGTTCCCTCCTCTCACAGCTGGTGCCTGCTGACTCCCCTCCAGGGAGAATTCCTTTCTCTTCTAGATAACTGTCTGGGTTTTAAGGACACATTTGGGTATTTCTTTTCCCAGCTAAAGCAGCAGCAGCTTGGATGCTTCAGATTTTTGGTGCTTTCAAAGTTAGGTTATGTCAACAAGGCTGTCCTCTGAGGATATTAAAGGGTATGAAAGGTTTCACTGGCAGGATGAACATGAAACAATTCAGTACCTTCCAAATATTAACAGTAGGTAAAAATAATACTGAATATTCAATATTTGAGGACAAGTGGCTTACTTTTATCCACAGTTAAAATGCGAAACCTTATAAAGATTTATTTTATTTTAAAAATCAAATATGTGTGTGCATGTGTGTGTCAACATGCACACAACAATTTAATCAACAAAATGGCTCCACATAAAATATGCATTTAATAATTATTTCACCTCACCCATGTTATTTAGTCCCATTGAGATTCTGTGGCCTGGGCTGCAGAATGAGATGGTGGCTACCTGCCTCATGATGTCACTACAATGCGGATGGGAAACAATGGCAGTGTTTAGCCCAGTGCCTGAAATGAGGCTGAAGCTCAAATAGATCTCTTATTTTTGTTCTGCATCAGAGGAACATGATACCCAAAGAAATTCTTTCACCAAGTCCCACTACCATCCAAAACATCCCAGTAAAAACTACTAGCTACTTGGCTTTACTGCCTTCTGTAACCGTTGGGGTTCAAATAAGTAAGTTATTAATTGTTTAAGTTATGTTTTGTTCTTTGGATTATACTGTGTCAAGATACACTCAGTCAGAGCATAGAGCATAGAGTCCTAAGGATCAAATCTGGCTAAACCATACCTCACTCACCCTCTTGCAACACACAAGAGGCTGGTAGCTGGAGAGGCAATTCATAAATTTCTGTAACCCCATCGCTGCTATTCCCTTCAAATTGAACCTTTTCTTTCTGGGGGAAGGGGGAGGAGGTCGGCTCATGAGATACAGGATGTTAAGAATTGAGTCATTGCCATGCTGGGTGGGAGTTTCCAGTGGTGTGCTGTCTGTTAGTCACCTAAATATGTAACCCTAATAATTCATTGATTTCTAAAGTTAGACTTGGGGAAGATTATTTCTTTAGTCTGTCATTGGTGTCCCATCTGGGGTAAAGACATTTGTTCACATCTTTCCAGGGGAGGAAAAACACATAAGAATTAATCACAGTACTACTGTCAGTAGCTTCCTTAGGGTAACCCCAAGTTCTCTCATGGCTGCCCAGGCCAGTTATAATCGCTGCTGTATTATTTTTAACAGTGTCTGCCTTAGTTAGGGTTTCTATTGCTGTGATGAAACTTCATTACCAAAAGCACAATGGGGAGGAAAGGGTTTATTTGACTACACTTCTACATTGTAGTTGATTACTGAAAAAGTCAGGGCAGGAATTCAAACACAACAGTTCCCTGGAGGTCATGGAAGGATGCTGCTTACTGGGTTGCTCCTTGTGGCTTGCTCAGCCTGCTCTCTTATAGAAGCCAGAACCACAAGCCTAGGGGTGGCACCAACTGCAGTGGGCTGAGTCCTGCCACATCAATCACTAATTAAGAAAATGCCTCACGGGCTTGCCCACAGCCTGATCTTATAGATGCATTTTCTCAATTGAGGCTTCTTCCTCTCTGATGATTCTAGCTTGTGTCTAGTCAACATAAAAGTAATAAGGAGAGTGCCCTTTCATTCCCAGAATGCCTTGGTCTTACATTGCTGCTTTGCTCATGGCAGCAGCATTAGCAGACAAGGGGTGATGTGTTTCTTGTCTTTTAGTTTCTCACCACTGCAGAGCAGTCGTGCCTGGGTTTTTCTTCATCTCTTATTGTGGATTGTTTAACACTTCAAACATTTCTCTTTAAAATAACTCTCCCAATCCCCCTCCTCTAGTCATTCTTTCAGATACTCAACTGGGTTGTGGAGGTTGGAGTTGAATGCTCAGGAGTTCCGTGACCTAGTCTGTAGATAGGTTACCTCACCCACTGGCTGCTGAATCACCGCCATCTCCCCCAGAGCACAGAGCCTTCATCTGCAGATCAGAAGAGTAGGCTGGACCTCTTAGGGTTATAATGAAAGGCTTGGAAAGTGTCAGCTGCCTGTTAGTCACATTATCGCCCTTTTTGGGAACAACATAAAGAGATCATAAGAAAGTCAAACAAACAAGGGAAATGTTCTTCTTAGTTTTATTAAAGTTGCCCTTGTTAGTCACCAACATATCCCTGAAACATGGCTAAGAGTCTTTGCATAACGATGCAATGAGTAACGTGACTGCAGGCTGCACTTCTGGTATTAGTAAAGGGATGGCTATTGGCATGTTTTGAGAATAGCAATGCCAAGTCCTCAATATGTTGGAGTGATGTTTTTGTGCACTGTGTAAAGATTATCCTTATATTATTCAAAGGCTGGTTTGCGCTGGTACTGGTGAAGATCTGATTATAGGCTGGACTTTGGTATTGTAATTATTATGAAGCATCTCCTGTGTTTGCATTTTGTAAACATTGTTCTCCATTACCTTCTGATTGGTCAATTAAAAAAGCTGATTGGCCAAAAGCTGGGCTGAAGAATTTAGGTGGGACTTCCAGGCCCAGAGAGGTCTGGGGGTGGGGGGGAGGAACCAGAGAAAGGAAGAGACCAATAAAGAAACAGGTACCAGGACGAGACCACTTGGTGGGACATAGGCCAACCCAATACTGTTGAGCTAGGATAGCTGAGGATCTACCCAGCTATAATGCCTGAAGCTTATAATAAATGTAAAGATCTCCATGTCATTATTCAGAGCAATGGCAGAGCAGATACTGTTACGTCAACACATCAGGCCCCTGGGGCAACAATGCTATTGCCAGAGGACCTTCAGTTTTTTCACCTCTCAAAGTAGCTCCTGCATCTCAGAGCCTTTGAGTTTTCCTCTAGCTCCTGAATAAATTCTAAGAAACATCTTCCCACCTGCCTGCTTTCTTCCTAGTGCAGAACCGGTAGCTAGGACTCACCTTTTTTTTCCTTTTTTTTTTAAAGTAATTTATTTATTTTTATACTAATCACAGGTTATGTACTTTGTATCCCAGCCGTAGCCCCCTCCCTCATTCCCTTCCACTCTCCCCATCCCTCCCCCATCTTCTCTCTGCCCCCCCCTCAAAGTCCACTGATAGGGGAGGACCTTCCCCCCTTCCATCTGACCCTAGCTTATCATGTCTCTTCAGGGCTGGCTGCAATGTCCTCTTCTGGGATCTAGCTAGGCTGCTCCTCATCTTTATAATGTCTGCCATGCCTCCTCTTCTAGAATGCACTGCTTTACTAGTTAGGATGCTGCTGATGTGCACACCGGTGAACGTAGTAAGCAGGGGGCAGGTTTGCCTGTCTGACTGCCCTTTTCTCTATTTCACTGCTGAAACCCACACCCCGCCCCCGGCACATTGTGCTTGGATGGGGCTGGCCCTTCCCCTCCAGTCTTTGATACTGACTGAAGCCTTATCTATCAATCACAGTGAGTGGTCCATGGATGGCCACATGCCTTGTGTGCCAAAGAGAAATGTCACTGAGATTTTGGCACCCTTCAACCGCTCACAATCAGCCCTTGGGCCAGCTGCCGGATTCTGCACAAACTCCACTATGTTTGTGCCTCACATCTTTACTTGAACTGAACTAGAAACTAGAAGTGCTCAAACCCCGCCTTCCTATGAGTACCTCATCTGCCCCATACTGAGACTGGCCCAGATAAAAAATTGTCCCCATTGACCCAAAGAAGCTGCTGGCTTGGTTCCAGGCCTGAGGAGTCCAGCTGGGGGTGGGGGGAATCACCATTCCAAGTGTTTCCCCCTACAGCTGTGGCCACAGGCCCTGCAGTTAGAATTAGGAGCATCACTAAGTGAGGATCAGCTGACCTGGAAGCGTGTCCTAGAAATGCCATCTCTCATCCCACCTCCCATTACAGCCCTCACACCCTACATTTCAGACAGGAGCTGCGCATGGCAGCAACAGTCTTTCAGTTAAAATGGCTGTTTAGTCATAAGGTGCTAAGTTCTGAGGATCTAATGCAGAGGGTAATCATAGCCAACAATAGTAGATAAATTACAATTTGCTAAGCAATCAAGTCTTCAACATTCTTACTATCCAAAGTAAAAAGGTAGAGGCTGCATTAAATAACCTAACTAGCAATCTTTTCACAACATGGACATACCAAGTCACATCATAAAATCAGACTCATGTGTATACCTAACAAAACAAAGGAGGAGAAACCGCTGTTGACCATGTCATAAGCCGGCTGCAGAGATAGATGTGTTTACTGAATGACCCCGTCTTTGTAGATACACAGACATTAGTTACTGTTCTCTTTCCTTCGACAAAACATCTGGCAGAAGCAAGTCACGGAGGCAAGGGTTTGCTTGGGCTTGTTTTGAGGGTAGGAAGGCTGGTAGTGGAGTGTGAAGTGACTGGCTGCTTCACATCTGCAGTCCAGAAGCAGAGACAGCTGAATGCCGGCACTCGGCTTGTCCCCTCCTTGAAAAAAACAAAAAAAGAGGCCAGTAATTTATTATTATGATTTAAATTTTTTGTTTACTTTTATTTATGTGCATGCACAAGTGCCTGCATGTATGTATGTGCTCCACACATATGTCTAAGGGCCCTCAGAGGTCAGATAGGGCATCAGATTCCCTAGAACTGGAGTTATAGGTGGATGTTAGCTGCCTGATGTGGGTGCTGGGATCCAAGCCCCAACCCACTGCAACAGCAGCAGTTTCTTAACCACTGGGACATTTCTCCACCCTCCTGCCCTCTCCGGAGTGTGAGCCTGCAGCCCAGGGTCTGGTGTCATCCAGACTCAGATTAGACCCTCCAACCTTGGTCAGACCTTCCAGGAAATGGCTCCTATACTCACCCAGAAACTTGTTTCACGGGTGACTCTAAATTTCATCATTTGACAGTGAGGATTTACATATGTGCATGTGCTCATAAATACTGAATATTTATACCTATGTATTCATGTGTGTAAATAGATACAATATAGGAGTAAACATAAAAACTGTCTTCCAGGAAGAAGGGGAAACAGAAAGGAAATGGGGGGGGGGGAGAGCATCTATGATGCAGTCATGTACCAGACAAACTAAAGCCAGAAAACAAAAACAGGAAGAGCATCCAGGAGGGTGGGACTTCTAATAGCCTCTTGGTGCATGTGACCCAGTGATGATAAGGAAGAGAGCACAGGATCAAATCTCCAAAGATCTGTAGGCTTTTTTTTTTGGAGATTTTCCTATGTTCACTCCTGCATCTCAGAGAGCTCAGGCCCATCCCAGAGCTGTGGGGTTGCAGGAATGTTTCCAACAGAGCTCCAGAAACATGCTCTGAGAACAGGATCCTTCTGTGATTCATTAAGGAGATATGGCGGAAGCGTAGGTGGGAAAGAAAAACTAAGCTCAGTGCCTTCCAAGCTGAGCGCCAGCCCAGGCCAGGCCAAGCAAGGCAGCTTGTGAGAGCACATTACACCTTTGAGAGCTTCCACATGGAAGGGTTTGGCATGTCAGACTCCCTCCCTGGCAACTTGCACTCTCCCCGGAAGGCCTGCCCTTGGGAGGGGGGGGGCATACTCCCATGCATTGTGGCCCACATGGTGTGCGCTGTGATTCTTGGAGATGGAAGACAGAAATAAAAGATCCCAGAAGGAGCAGCACCTAGGCAAAGCATCAGAAGCACAGAAGGCATCTCAGTCATTGCAGTTTGAGCATGAAGTCAACAACTCTTGTATTAGAACACTTGGTCGCCATCTTGTGGCACTCTTTCTGGGAATGGCGGAAACTCTGTGAGGTAGCTCACAAGGAGGGAGGTGAGGATGATACTCACTTCCAGTCCCTGCCCAAGCTCTCTGCTTCCTCATCTCTGAGGACGTAACAAGACAGGCCTCCCACTGCCGCAGACTCGGGGCCTTAGCTGCTGTGTCTTTCTTCTGTCAGCTCTTTCAGCACAGTGACAAATAACTAACACACCGAGACGAGGAAGAAGTCAGGAATGGGCAGACGCAGCTGGGCAGGTAAGTAGATAAGTGGCAGATGATTAGTCAGTGGACTGGTGACAGGTGGATGGTCAGGTAAGCGATAGGTGCAGGTACATCGGTAGAAATATAGATATGTAGATGGCAGATGATGGCTAGATGACAGACAGAGAAATGATCTATGCATAGGTAGGCAGACACATAGACAACAGATGATAGGTACATAGACAGAAACATAAATAGACTGTGTATGATGTAGGATTAGCTCACATACTTATGGAGCTGAAGTGCTCCATGCTCCATTGCCTCCGAGCCAGAAGCTCAGGAAAGACAGTGTTGCAATGATCCACACCCGGAAACCAGGAGCCTTGCTGTCTACCTCTTTGTTCTGGTCAGGCCTGAAATGGGATGCGTGACACCATGGGTGCTGGATAATGCCAAGCAGGCCAACGAGAGCGTATCTTTTTACTTAGTCTATTGACATATGTGCTAACATTTTCTGGAAACATCTTCACGGACACATCCAGACATGATGTCTTGTCAGCCCTATGGGGGGCCCGTATCAAGCTTATACACAAAGCTGACGATCAAGGTGACTATCAAACCACCACAAAATAGTACAAACTGCACAGTTGCTGGCTCAACCATTTCAGGAAGACTAGCCAGCCCATAAAATCAATTGTTTATTTCTTTGCAGATTCATACTATCACCTCCCCTGTCCATCACCTCCCCCGTCACACCATCACATCCCCCTATCACCTCCCCATGCCGTTTTGTTCCCTCATTACTTTCCTTCTGCAAGCACCTCTGATCATGTCCCCCCATTGCTTTCAGGCCGGCATACCCCCCTTCATTTCCCCTAATCGTACTTTGCCACCTTCACCTCCTGCCAACACTTCCCTTATCCCTGTCCTCTGCTTTCACTCCTGACTTCATCATCACGACTCCATAGCTTCCCCACATGTGCTGGCTGATTTCATTTATGATTACAATTTAGTCACTTTGTATCCCTGCTGTAGCCCCTCTCTTGTCTCCACATAGTCCCACCCATCCTCCCTCTTCTCTCCCTATGCCCTTTCCCTCTTCCCCTGATAGGGGCAGACCTCTGCCCCTTCTATCTGCCCCTAGCCCATCAGGTATCATCAGGGTTAGCTCCATCATCTTCCTCTGATGAACAAAGAGATGAACAAAGGGCCGGTCACTGAGTCCATGTCAGAGACAGCCCTGATCCCCTTGTTAGGGAACCCACTTGGAGACTGACTTATGGGCTTCCTCTGAGCAGGGGGTCTAGGTCTTCTCCATGCATGGTCCCTGGTTGGAGTATTGGTCTCTGCAGGACACCCTGGACCCAGGTTTTTTTGGCCTGTGGAGTTCGGTCCCCTCAAGGTCTTTCTATCTTCCTCTTCTTCTGTAAGGTTTCCTGCACTCTGCCCAAAGTTTGGATATGAGTCTCAGTATCTCCTTCGATAACCTGGTGGGGAGAGTCTTTCAGAAGTCCCTGAAGAAAGTTCCTGTCCTGTTCCTTGTCTTCTCCTACTTCTGATATCTGTCCTATTTGCCCTTCTGAGTGAGGTTTCAGCCTCTTCCCTAGTGTCCTCCTTGTTGTTTAGCTTCTTTAGGACTGTAGATTTTAGTATGTTTATCCTATATTATATGGCTAATATCCACTTATAAATGAGTATATACCATGTGTGTCTTTTTGCCTCTGGGTTACCTCACTCAGGATGATCTTTTTTAGTTCCCACCATTTGCCTGAAAATTTCATTGTTTTTAATATTCCATCTTGCAAATGTACCACACTTCCTGTATCCATTCCTCGATTGAAGTACGTCTAGGATATTTCCAGATTTTGGCTATTACAAATAAAACTGCTATGAACATAGCTGAGCACATGTCCTTATTGAAGGGTGGGGCATCTTTTGGGTATATGCCCAGGAGTGGTATAGCTGGATCTTGAGGAAGCACTATTCCTAATTTTCTGAGAAAGTGCCAGATTGATTTCCAAAGTGGTTGTACAAGTTTGCATTCCCACCAGCGATGGAGGAGGGTTCCCCTTTCTCCACAACCTCTCCAGCATGCATCATCCTTTGATTTTTTGATCTTAGCCATTCTGATGGGTGGGAAGTGGAATCTCAGGGTTGTTTTGATTTTATGCTGGCTAATTTTGTGTCAAGCTTGACACAAGCTAGAGTCATTTTTGGAGGACTGAACCTCGATTGGAAAAATGGCTTCTCCAGATTGCCCTGTGAGCAAGCCTGTGGTAAATGTTCTCGACTGATGGTTGAAGCTCACCGTAGGCGGTGCCGCTTGTAGTCTGGTTGCTGTGAGGAAGCAGGGTGAGAAAGTCTTAGAGGACAGGGCAGTAAACAGCAGTGGACTGTGCAGTGGAACTGTAAACTGAAATATACCCTTTCTTCTCTGAGTCACATTTACCACAACAATAGGAACTCTAACTAAGACATCACACAGACAGCTTAACGCTCCATGGCTGAGGGCCCCTGCCTTTTGCGCACAGCTGGATTAAAGTTTTCTCTCTGGAAATTGGATGTGAAGACTGAATCACATCTAATCTGATTTGGCCTGGGACACTATGGATTAGGAAGTAAGATTGGCATTGGGAGGGAACTGGACTTGTGTCCAGTGGGTTGAAGAAAATCCATCCACACGGAGAAAAGGAGCTTAAAAGACTCGCTATTTTGAGCAGCCTAATCTCCACTTATGAAGCCCCAGCTAACCATCCTTCACTGGGACCACAGGAGCCTTACCGTTGGGTCCATTGGAGCCTTGCCACCATTCTACACATGGTGACTGTCATCCGAGATGCAGCACACGCAGGCCTAAAGGGACTTAGCAGATTATCCAGCCATGCAACTTGAAAGGATACAGTTGAGGACCAGCCCTCAGATCAAACCCAGAGCTGAGCACTGCCCACAAGGCGAGGGCCAACAAGCTAAGTTGGAAGCTCAGGTCAGATTTAGTGGCTGCCAAGAGCTGAAAAGTCCTGGACAGATTGCTATGTGGGTTCCTGCCGGCATAAAACACTCACCTTAATCTTACACTAACTGTCCCTCTCCCACTTCCTAAGAAGAGCACCCCCCACTGCCACCCAGATGGCCTCTGACATCTCTGCTGCAGCCTTACCCTGTGGCCCTGTGAAAATGAGAGTGAAAACGGCTTTCAGGAAAAGTCCTCTCCGGAGAGTACTTATAGGATTGGTGTAATGAGCAGCCCTGCATTCCTGGACATGAAGAAATCGCTCTGTGCATTTGGATCAAGGCCAGGGAGCTGTGTTTTCTTGCTACAGTGGTAGAGAAGCCAACAGGTGCTCTTTAACTAGAAACTCTGGGTGGGAAGGAGAGTAGGAGAGAAAACACAGGTCTGACAACTTCATTTATAGTTCAAGGAAGAAGGTGAGGTGTTCTACATCCAATAGAATAATCCTACTTCCTGTTACAAACATACATTGTAATCTATACAGAAGAGCAAGCATGTGCTGACAAGGTGGGCAAAAGCACTTGCTTCCGAGCCTGATGACCTGGGTTTGATCCCTAGGACCCACATGATGTGAGGAGGAAAATGACACCTACAGTTTGTCCTCTGATCTCTACATGGATACTATTGTACTGCATACCACAAACACACACACACACACACACACACAGGCATACAAATAAAAGAGGTGAACTGCATTTTCACATTTTTATTCCAAAACTGTTGATTGATATAGGGGATTTATTGTTATGACTTAGGATATAAAATGTATACGTTTAAATTTGACTCCTTTTTTTCAATCACTTTATTTATGATGTTCCTCACAAGTGTAGACATATGTGCATATATAAGTGCAGTATATGCAGGGAATGTGTAATGCTTGTTAGCAAATGAATATTTTCAAATCTTCCTTTCTTTTTTCTTTTTCTGAGCAAGTTCTTTTCAACAGAGCATTTACATCCCAGGAACTTATGTGGACTATTATTCGATCCTTCGTACCAAATTGCAGCTCATATCTCTAAAACTGAATTTGAATAACTATATCCAGAATTTCTGATTTTCAGAATTAAACTCATAAAATTGATACTCTACCAAAGATATAAAATATCAGAATATAAAAAGTAAAAAAAAGATAGATCTTTGTCAAAAGTCTTAACCATGGGTAGCAGGAAATCGTACAACAGCTCTCTGTCTCCCTCTTCTTCCCTTTCTCCCCCTCCCTCTCCTTCTGTTTATCTTCCTCTCTTTCCTCTCCCTCTCCTTGTCCCTCTCCTTTTCCTTCCCTCTCCCCACCCCCCGCCTCCCTTGATCTCTTACCCTTGGTCAAAGCCATCTTTCTCTGGGAATCTGCTCTTGGTTCTGTGTTCCACAGATGCTGCAGGCAACCTCTGTCCAACTACTGCCTCCTGTTCGCCTTCTGCCACTGTGATTTTCAATGTAAGTTACAGGGTTCCTCTGGCTATGCCAAGGAACAAGAGGAGCAGTACCTTGTAGGAGCTCAGAGCCCTGGGGCTGTATTTTGGACACGGTTTGCATGGGTTCGTCAATGGCTCAAGTACTGAAATTTAACATCCCTTGTGAGTTATTGTGAGGGTGGAAATTTAACTTGACCAAGCATTCCGGAGAGAACTAGGATGGTATTAAAGTCATCAGCGGAGAGAATCTAGGGTTGGATACTGGTGGTTTTATAACAAAAGAGGCCGACATCCCTGTCTCTGCCATGTGACAACCTGCACTGCCTCAGCCTTGAGACTCGTGCACAAGGAGGCTTTCACTGGATACAGACCCTTGACCATGGGTCAAACCATGATCCAAACTAAGTCTTTTTTTTTCTTCAAATAGTTAATAGTTTGGGCCATTCTGTTATAGTAACAAAAAAATGAACTAATATGCCATACAATGCTCTAAAGCACCAGAAATTCACTATTAGTTACTTTTCTTGTTCCTATGAAAAAATACCTAAAGGAAGCAACTTAAAGGAGGAAGGATTCCTTTTGGCTCATGGTTTAGGGGTACAATTGATGGTGGCAGGGAAGGTTTCTGCTTTAGAGGTTCAGTCGCTTGTGGCAGGAGAGGCTCATGGTTTAGGGGTACAGCCCGAGGTGGCAGGGAAAGTTCATGCTAGAGTATGAGGTCACTTGCTCACATCTGGGAGAGAGGGCATGCTGGTGGTCTGCTGGCTTTCTCTTTTCTCTATTTAAAGTCAGTCTGGAACGCCAGCCAAGGGGTTTGTACCACCCACATTCAGGGTAGGTCTCCCTCTGTTAATTAATGCTCTCTGGAGACATCCTCACAGAGACACCCAAAGGTGTGTCTCACTAAAGCTCTACATTTTTCTTAACCCAATAGAGTTGACAACGGAAATGAATTATCACATATACTATACCTAAGCACCTCGATAGTGAAGCTGTTGCCCTGGGCCCAGAAACACCCACCTCTATCCTACAATCCTTAAACTACAGAGCCATGCTTTCCAGCCCGGCAACAGCAAGGCCAATAATTTGCTTTGCTCCCTCCCTCCCTCCCTCCTTGTAAGATTCAGGACAATGTGCAATTCTGGCAGACAACGGGGGTGCTTACCAGGCTCTTCCTGCAGCAAGCTCCTGTGTGTTCCCATACAGCCTACCTGCAGCTCTGCCTCCTGGTGCTGTGTCTCGGCAGATGCGCAGATAAGATAAGCAGGTACGGGAAGGAGGGCCAGGAAAGAGTTGGGACTGGTCTGTGATTGGCCTGCTCTCCCCAGGAGAGAAGAGGCCCCAGCAGGAGAAATATCTAGGTAAATCCTGACCCAAGGAGAAACTTGAGGCCGTCATAACTTCATGTCCAATGGTCAGCCTCCCTGCTTTTCACAAGACTCGGGGCTTCTCAGGGCATCATACTTTTAGCAATGAAACTAGGAATGTTTCCCACAACATCGAGCTGGGTAGGGCCACTTGATGACAACAGTGACTATCAACTAACCCGCTCACCTAGTTCAGATTCTACTCTCACGGAGCAAATTTCAGAGCGTAATTCGGCTTTCCAGGTATTCAGGGGGACAATGCTGAGTCTGACACACGACAAGTGCTCAAAAAATAATTATGTTTTTGAAACTTGATCACTTATTTAATTTTAAAATGTTTTCTTTTTCTTGGGTTTTTCTTTTCTTCCTCGTAAGACACCGACATTTCTTCTTTCTTGAGTTCACACACAGGACACTTGCTGTCTGTTGGCAGCAGAAACGCTTGGTGTGAGGCAGTTCCCTGAAGCGGGCCTCTCTCGGTGTGGTGCACTTATTTGCTTTCAGGAGCGCAGCCCCAGCTTACAGCATGCTGAATGTGGCACCTACCTTCCTCATGAATGCCCTTTGTCACGGTTCTTCTTCGCTGTTAACCTGACTCCATATGGAATTGCCCGGAGACATACTTTTGAAGGTGTTTCCAGAGACGGTTAACTCTGAAAGGGAGACTAGCCCTGGATGTGAATGTCAGGATTCATGGACTAGGGTCCAGAACTGAAAAGAGAAGAAAGCCAGCCAGCTGAGCACCAGCGTTCAGCTTTCTGTGCCTGCCCCCTACAGATGTGATGTGACCATGGCCTCAGCTCCAACCATCATGCTTCCCTGCCATTGTGGATGACTCCTAAAACCATGAGCCCAGGGTGCTTTTTAAAATAGGATGGGTACTTTGCCTTGCTCTTCTTTCACTGTGGCTCCCTGCAGACAAGGTGATGTATTCACTTGCATTTTCTGCCCTTGAGCCCAGTTGCAACATGTTCATTTCCCCCACAGTTTGCTGACGCTTGTGTCTAGTTGAAAGCACCCTTTTCTATCTCTTGAAGCAGCACTCATCTTAAAAAATATATTTATTCTTATTTTATTAGTTTATGTTATGAGTGTTTTGCTTGCATGTATGTCTGTGCAGCTTGTGTGCCCCTGGTGCCTGCAGAGGCCAGAAGAGGGCATCAGACCCCCTGGAACTGGAGTTGCAGGTGGTTGGGAGTCTTCATGTAGGTACGGGAAATTGAACCAGGTCCTCTGCAAGAACAGCCTGTGCTCTTAACCACCGAGACATCGTTCTGTCCTTGACAGCATCCATCTTTGAAGGCACAACTCAAATGTCACATTCGCAAACCTGCCTCAATTTCCCTCCTCCTTTCAGGCCTGTTCTCCAGCTCCTCTGTTTGCAAAGGACTCATTGCTTGTGCTCTGACTGCAGGCAGTGGACTTCTGCATCTGTCTATCTTCTCTAGATTTTAAGCCTTCTGGAGACAACCCCGCGTGTTACCAGTCTCTCTGTGTTCGGTGATGGTTACTATAATTTTTCAAAATACATCAAATTATCCTGGCACTAAGAGAAAGCTTCTCTGCTTCTTGTACAACCTTTCTGGAGCAGACTGGGCAGATAGAGTCCAAGGATAAGTTTAGAGCAGCTGGTAGAGACATGGGGGAGAGCAGCCCCTCCCCTGACCTCCTCATGCCCCTGTCTTCACTTGCCCTCTTCCCGAAAATGCACACGAACATGGCAACCAAACCTACTCTGGGAACAGACAGAGAGAAGCTCCGAGACTCTGGTTTCATTGCACAGTGCTGACAAAATAGCACTGCTCACAAACAAATGCAGTGTTTGAGCATTGCTGAAGAATAAATAGATGTTAGAGCTGAGGGGGCCGGTTTGGGACGGTTTATGATATAGAAACAGTCCTGAGCAATGAACCATGCAGCCTCCGAGGTTGCCTCGGGAGCTAGCTACTTCTGTGGTGACTGACTTTATCCCCTTGGAGTCTCTGCCTTCCCTTCTGTGATGTGATCCTGATTCTGTGATTCACTAAAATGTAAAAAGAGGAAGCTGCCATGACTCCTGGGGCCTTTCACTGCCTTGTCTTCTGGCAGTGCTGAGAGTGTAGTGTCTGAAGGGTCAAAGAAAAGCTGAGCGCTCTAAAAGAGTTAAAATGTTTCTTTTCCTTCTCCTCCCCCTCCTCCTGTGATTTTGAGACACAAGCTGGCTTGGAACTCACTATGTAGCCCAAGTTGATCTGGAATTCACAGCAATCCTCCAGCCTCAGCCTCTCAGGCACTGGAATTACATGCCTCCAGAGAGGGCTTCTCACAAAGGTGAACTAACCACTGCTTTAACCCTGGCTCAATCATGGCTGTGCCCTAGGGATGACAAAAGCTGACCTTGCCTTGTCCCCCCTGACACACAAAGGGACACCCTTCCTCTGATGCTAGTTGGTCTATATTCCCATAGTAAATTATTCTAAGATGTAAAGCTATCTGGTCCTTATCCCAGAAGAAAATACAAGTCTTCCTTAAGGTCTCTTGGGAAAATTGAGAGGACTCTCTGGGAACAAGTCTGGGGTGACCAAAATGACAAGTCCACTGCCAGCTGCCCCCACTGCCATTTCGTGCGTTGCTCTGGGCGTGACCTGTCTCCAACATCTGAAGGAGAATCTTGGAATTCTAGTGCTTTCTTTTGTGCTTTGGTATCTGTTACCACTCAGTCTTGTCTCCTGGTCAGCTCTTTCTACCCTCTCTTCCAAACGAGTCAGCCCATGCTGTATTAGTTCTGTGTCTCTGTATCTCTGTCTGTCTGTCTGTCTCTCTCTCTCTCCGTGTGTGTGTGTGTGTGTGTGTGTGTGTGTTTGTGTGTGTGTGTGCTGCAACCAAATACCAAAGGAGAAGCAACTTACAGAGTAATAGATTATTTTGGCTCACGGTTGGTTCGGCGTTGGGAGTTGCCTGTACTGTAGCAGTGGGAGGATAAAATGGCCGCCTACATTACCAACAGCCGGGAAGATGAACCAAGACAGAAGTGGGAATGTTAACTTAAAGCCTGGCTCTTTCCAGCCCTGCTGATCCATTCCCCCTGGTAGGTCTCATTAAGGACCCACAGCTTCCCAAAACAGTAAACATCTCGGGACCATGTATCCAAACACATCACCATAAAGATCACCTGTCACACTGGGTCATCTGCCTCCTCCCTCCCAAAGTGACTAGCTTGTGGTTGTGGCTAAGGGACTGAGGTTTTACTCCCAGCAATAACTCATGTTCCTGGTGGCCATGTGCTCCTTATTGTTACAGCACCATCACCAAGTGGGTAAACAACTTCGGGGAGAAAAGGCTTATGTGGCCTATTGGGTTTAGAGAGGTTTGTTTGTCACAGTGAGAAAGCCCCAACAGAAGTGACTAGGTCCTGGGTGTTGGTAGCAGGAGGTGGCTACTTGCTCATGTCGCCACAGGCAGGAAAAAGCAAAGGCCAGAATTGGAAGCACGATAACCTTTAAAGCCTATTTCTACTTCCTCCAGAAGACCACACATCCCCAAAGTCCTACAATCCCCCCACCTCCACACCAGACAGCTCCACCTTCATTCTAAACAATTGGGCCTGGGGGACATTTCACACTCAGAGCTGCATTTTCACAGTTGCTCTGGCTGTAAAGATGGGTTAAGGTGACAAAACTGGGTCACGGAAGACACCTGTTAGGAGCCTGTGAAGGCATCAGTGATGGGTGACAACAATTTGAGTCAGGCCTATGACTATAGGGACAGCCAGACAGAAGAGCTGGGTTGTGAAATCACCTGGAGCTGATGTTGGCCTGGGTGTGTGACCTGAGTATAGGGATCAGGGAGGCCATGGGGGCCTGAGAAGATGAGTGATTCCTGGAGACACGAAATGCAGGGGTCACTGGGTCATGGAGGAAGAGACAGAGGAGGAGCAAAACCAGACTGCACTGGCTGAGGGGGAGTGTTAACTGTGCGCACTAGCCTCTTAGTGGCCTTACTGGGCTCCTTGCATATTTTCTGCTTCAGCTCTGCTACACACACACACACACACACACACACACACGCGCGCACGCACACACACACACCTTTATAAAATATCCTAGACCCCCGAAAGACCACAAACTCTGACCTGAATGGTGATGAAAAGAGTAAACTGTTAAGGTTGTAAAGAGTGGAGTGAGACTTGGCCACAGTCCGCAGACTTGTGCAAACCTGAGTGTGTCTCCTAATCTCTCTGCATGCCAGTTTCACCTTCTTTCTATGAAATGAAATGTTTGGAGCTGGTGTTATCTAAGGCAACTCTCGGAGAGCTGTCTGATTCTCTCATTCTTTGCTCGTCATTCATTGTCTTTGTCAAATCCGTGATGCATATTTAAAGCAGAATGTCACTGCCAAACCAAAGCAGTCTTGAACATACAGGGCACCAAAAATATCCTTTACTGTGGTGCTTATTCATTCAATTTGAGGGTTTGTGGCTTTATATGTGGGCTTTAATTTTTAGATTTATTTCTTTTACTTTATGTGTATGAATGTTTTGTATGCATGTTTTATTTGAACACTTTTGTGCCTCTTGGATCCTCTGTGTCCGGAGTTAAAGAAGGTTGTGAGCCATGGGGTGGGTGCTGGGAATTGAACCTGAGTCCTCTGCAAGAGTAACAAGTGCTCTTAACTTTTGAGCCAGACCTCCATTGTCCTGTGTGCAAACTGAATGAAGGAGTATATAGAGTTACAGACCTGCCCTCTGCGACATGCGTGTTACATAAGCATCTTTTACAACTCTTTAACCTCCACGCTTTTTATCAGCATGCAGTGTCTGACAACATGGGGGAGAAAGGGAGCAGAAGCTCATATCTCCATAAAGCACACCCAGTGGCTGTGCAAATGTGTGTAGCTGGCCCAACTGCTGGAACTCTCACCTGCACCGGATCCCTTCTCTAGCTTTCAAGGGCTCTGCTGAGCACCTAGCTTCTTTCCGGAGTTGGTGACAGGAGAGGAGAAGTAAGTCAGCGCGAGCGTTGCCATTTCCCCCTGGTGTTTGATAAGCTTTTATTTCACAATAATAGCAAGTTTTCCACAGTGGCTTTCTTTAAAATGTCTGCCACGTGCCTCGGCCCAGCAGTTCCCCTTCTTCACCGAGTAATTGATGGTCTCATTCTCCCCAGGGCAGTTTTCAAGTAGAAGCCTCCTTCGTGGTGTTCTTTCTCTGAAGTCCAGCTTCCATTTACTAAAAAGGAGCTGGAGAGGAGAAAAAGAGAAAGACTCCTACAGTAACACTTTTCCCACCCACGTTGTTCTTAGCCCATCCTTCGCAGCTGAGTCTGTGAGGCTTTCACCATGAGATTCTGTGACTCAGGAAAATGTAATGGCACTGTGGGCTGTCAAAAGAGAGAGAGAGAAAAAATGACACCTTACCCTTGGTGCCTGGGGAGAGGAACATTCCACAAGACAACCGGTTTCGGGCATTTATGAGAGGGGTAAATGAGAAGAAAAATAACAGAAGTCCACAAAATGGGCCACAGGACCCAAGCTCTGGCCACGTGGCACTCAAAATCTGACTGGAAACAACCCAGGAGGGTTCAAGAGCCCTGGGTTTCATGTCCCACCCCCAAGACCTCCGAAGGTCACAAAGACAAGCTGGTGAGATTTTGGTTTAGATTCCTGAGAGAACCCGGGCATGGCAGCCCACACCAGCAATCCTATTACTTGAGAGATGAAGGCAGAAGAGTCGGGAGTTCAAGGCCAGCCTTAGTTGCATAGGAAGTTGGAGGGCAGCCTGGACTGCCTCTGAATAGTCAGATAGACTAAAATAACCATCCCTCCCCAAAGAGAAGGAACAGAAAGCTTTCAGAGACCTCAGTGTGGACTGTGCTGTCCTTCACCCGTCCGTGCGCTGTCAGTCTTGCTTCTGTGAGTCCTTCTTTTGTGGTTGCCAACCGTGTGGGTCAGGAATATGTCCTGCTGTCACATGGAGGGAAGGGAAAGGATCAGGAGATCTCTGCCTTCCCTGGAGACAGCGACTCAGCAATCAGCTTCTAGAAGAGACGTGGGTAACAGAGCATGTGCACACCGGATAGACTTCCCAGTGATGCACTGTTGGAGCTCCTCCTGCTCCTGAAAGTAATCCCTCACCCTCACTTCTGTAGGTAACCCCTCACTCACACTCCCGTGCGGAAACTCCGAGTCCCAGCATTTGAGAAGCACTAGAAACATCACCCAGCACTGTAGAAACAACACATTTCAATGTGAATAGATAAGTGAAGCTCAAGAGGAGGAAGTAAAAGATGAGTGAGAAGGTTCAAATACCCATATTTGAAGACAGGATGCCACGCTTAACTGCGCAGTGTCTGGGGTCATGGCTCAGCTGCTAAGAGCCCTGGCTGCTCTGGCACAGGACCCAGGTTCAGTTCTCAGCACCAGCGTGGTGGCCCACCACTACTTACTGCTCACATACCAGGTGCCAAGCACCATCACTAGGTCTTCGGAAGTTCTGTGGTGAATAAACTGTGTGGTTGAATGTGAGCGAGAGGACGGCGTGCAGTCCCAGCCTGCAGACAGGTATTCCCATTTCAAGTCGTTCCTGTGCCAACAGACACCCCTCCCCCAGCCGCTGTTGGCTCCTCTGAGGGCCCGCGGACAGAGGCGCTCAGGGATCTGCTCTGCTCGAATAAATTACCACGCCACAGTGTTCATGCATAAAACATGGTACAGAGGGCTGCGAGAGGCTGTGCCCCGGGGAGCTCAACTCAGCAAGCCGCCTCGGGGCCAGTCAGGAGTGAGAGGAAGGGAAAGGAAGTAAAGGAAAGCCAGAGATAAAATAAGCCAACGGAAACCTCAAACAGAAGAGAGAGAGAGAGGGGAGAGAGAGAGAGAGAGAGAGAGAGAGAGAGAGAGAGAGAGAGAGAGAGAGAGAGAGAGAGAGAGAGAGAGAGAGAGAGAGAAGTAGCTTAAAAAAAATCTTTGTAATTTTTATGCATCTGAACCCGACTTCCGGAATTGCTGTCTGAGACCTTTGGTGGCGCTGGTCATGAGGTCGTAGGCCGCTGTTTGGGGACCATGGTGTTGCCTTCACGACTACACTGGATCAGAAACAGGCCATGGAGGGACAGGATCCGGAGGCGGCGGCTCCACCGTGAGTGTCCCCTGAGGAATGGCCCACACTTTGGCACCCACCCCTATTTGCTCTTCACACTTGCCCCCTGCGTTTCCCCCTTCTCGACTCCCTCGTTCTTCCTGTACCTACTTTCCCTGGGCTTTCTCTTTTCCACCCTGGCCTCTCTCCTGTTTCTTCCCCACGGCCTCATCCCAGTTAGAAGTAACCAGATACAGCTTGTGCAAAGCGACGGGCAGGGGAGGGCCCCTTTTCTCCTCCATCTAGATGGGAAAGTACACATTGTCCGTGGTGTTTTGTGAATTGATCTCCTACATGTTAAGCTCAGTCCGAAAGTGGAATGTCTGAATGCAGAAGGGGTACTGGGAATGGGGCGAAATTCAAGAATTGATGAGTCCGTTTCTTCCAAAAGCTGCGTCATGAGTTATTCTCAGCGATCAAACTCACAGGAAGGTTCCTCTGGAGCTGGAAGGAATTTTGAACCAAAAATGAAATTTTAGTGTGCGATTAATCGAGAAAGTAAAGGCTGTCTAAATATACACCAAGATCGTTATTGCCAACAAGTCAATAGATGGCCGGACATGTGGCAGATCAAGAGACTGGAGAGTGTGGGGGTGAGGAAAGGAAAGGGGTCTGTTTTTGTGAGGGAGAGAGCATGACGGAATCACTGATGAAACTGACAGCTTACAGCTGACCTTTGCCCTGAGCATGAAGTGACAGTAAGGAGCCGTTGAGACTCTTTTAAGCATGACACCATGCCTCCTACATTTCAATGTGAATTTTGAAATGTAGGAGGTCACTCCTACATAGGGGTGACCACCATTCAGCCTCGTCATATGGTTATCGTGCTTTATAATTTTTCAAATACAAGTAAAAAAATTTTCTAAGCAAAAGCTTTCAAATCTCAGTTGGCATTTAAGTCTTTAAAATTAAACATGACAGTCATCGATGATCTGGTACAAAATGGGCTAGCTGCTTACAGCCAGTCACCAAGCGGTTTTATTTGTGTGGTGTTCTCATTAGAGATTTGTCACATCTTGTTATTTGTACCTTTCAGCATGTTGATGGGTCCTTCTTATGTGTTAAAAGGCCCTAATGCAGACAATTAAATTAAGATGAATGAGTGGTTTGGAACAGTGTCAAATTCACTGTCATGGCCCACTGGTTGAGGAGCAAACAGGGCTGGTCGGAGTCTAAATGGCACTCATACACAAAGAAATATTTTACATTTATTTTTTTCTTAGTATAGCTGCAGAAGTCATTAATAATTTTCCCAGGAACTTCCTTGACCTCAAACTCGTGTGTGTGTGTGTGTGTGTGTGTGTGTGTGTGTGTGTGTCTCAGAATGGAACACAGGACCTGTGTGTGCTAGGCTATTTGAACTATGGTTTTTGTCTTGCTTCTTTCTTTGTGCATTAGGAAGTAGGCGTGATCTTGCGGGTTTGAGACAATACCTCTGCTGGGGGTGGAGGTATGTCATTAGGAAAAAAGGGAGCCTGGACTTGCATGGTTTCACCAGTACGGATGCAAAGTCAACTCATACCCTAAAAGTTGTGGAGGAAGCCTGCTTCACTCCAGGATGATAGGTGAATTGTGAAGCTGATTTCTGGGTGGTCTGCACAGTTTTAATATGAAATGGCAGTAGACATCACATGTAAGGTCAGTTGTTAAGCAGTTACCAGTAAAATACATACATACTTACTTATATACAGTGTTACTTATGCAATATTTATACTTATACAGTATAAGAATATATTCCTGTATATAGGTATATTTACAGACTCTCTTTGGAATAAATGTATCAAGAATTCTGACATTTTTTTCAGGATGGTCATGAACCTTGATGTATTAGAGCCACAGAGATTAGTGAAGGATTTAGCACCAACGTAGAGGGTGAATTTTTTAGCTCAGGGGATATCTGGGTGTATTCAAAGGGATTGAACTAAAGGAGAGAAGGGAGAAGGGGTGAGGACCTCCAAGGGGACAGCAAGGAGGGCGCTTCTTACTGCCCACCAGCCTACAAAGCTATCCTGATATTTTGGAACTGCTAAAACCTACCTTGGTAACTTCCTCTAGTCTTCTGTCTGGGAGATATATATATATCACAATATCCCTTCCAACGGAAGACTCAAGACCTTCAGTCCTATTTTGTCATTGAGAACAAAGAAGTTAGTGAACCGAAATTTTCTCAAACACATAAGAGACCTTGAACAGTAGTAAGAGATGCGTACGATATTACTTTCCAGTCCATGCAGACATTGCTAATCAACACATCTCCACCTCTTGATCCAAGAGCATTGTTAGCACCCTTTATAACACAGCACTGAGGCTGCTAGTCTAACCAACTAGAATTGGCTCATTACTTGAAGCCTGTACTTATGTTCTATTGCTTCCTAACGTTGGTTGTCTCATTTAGTTCCCTTAGTTTCCATGAGTGAAAAGTCTGGGCATAAATTAGCTGAAGCATCTGCCAATTCATTGGTCTCTCAATCTTGAGATCAGTGTGTTGCCATTTCATTCAAGTTCTTATCTAGGTGCAGAATTCAGTTCCATGTGGCAGGATGCCTGAGGGCCTCATTAAGCAACAGCTTCCCAGGGTTCCCTGCCCACTCCTCAGGGAGCTTTCCACTAATTGCCCCTTTGCTTCTTCAAGGCCCTAAGAGTCATTTGTTGCTGCTAAACTCTCCTTTGAAAAGCTTGATTGATCAAGTTAGACTCCCAATACCCAAGATAATGCCCATTTTGATTAGCTCAGAATCAGCTGACCAAGTACCACATTGACATCTTTACAGCCCTTCATCTTTTCCTTATAGTATAATCTGGCCATGAAGGTAAATGCCATCCTATCCCCTCACAGATCTTGCCTATACTCAAAATGAGGGAACTATACATGGTGTACTGGAGACAAAATCTTGTGGCCTTATTAGGATTCTGTTTACCAAGAAACCCAATGTTATTCTTAACATACAACCTGGATTTCTTTTCTTTTTTTTTTTTAACTACTGAGAAGCCTTGGGGTTTTGTTTTGGGTTGGTTTTTTTTTTTTGACATCTTTATGAGAAATTTTAGATATACAGACAAGCTGATAAATGCTGTCATCAATCCCATATGCCTGTCACTTAAACTCACAATGTTAATAATTTTGTCATATTTACTTTATTCATTTCCCAGTTGAAACATTTTAAGTAAATTATAGACATTATAACATGTTAACCCTAAATATTTTGGTAAGAGTGCCTAAATTATGCCATTTTCCTACCTCACCACCTAATAAAATTCACCATGTCCTCCTGACAGTATTTAATACACATGGTCAATAGTGTGTGCCATGTGGCCATAAGCCTTACCAAAATCCACTTCTAGTTTAGAGACCTGTCTTAGTTAAAATTCTATTACTTTGAAAAAACACTGTGACCCAAAGCAACTTGTGTGGCAAAGAGTTTCTTTGGCTAGGTCATAGGTCATCACTGAGGGAAGCCATGGCTGAAACGCAAGGCAGGAACCTGGAGACACGCACTGGCCCGGAGAGCCTGTGCTTACTGGCTTGCTCCTGTGCCTTGTTCAGCTTGCTTTCTTGTATAACCCAGGACCACCTGCGCAGAAATGGTACTGTCCAGAATGGGCTGAGCCCTTCCACATCAATAAGAAAAATGTCTCAAGGAGAGGGAGAGGGGGAGAGGGGAGGGGGAAAAGAGGGGGAGGGAGAGGGGGAGAGAGGGAGGAAGAGAGAGGTGGAGGCATTTTCTCAATTGAGGTTCCCAGATAACTTTAGCTTGGATCAAGATGACAAAAGTGAACTAGGACAGGATCCAAACCCTTTAATGCCAGTCTGTCATTATTAGTGAGCTCCAGTTTCTGAAACACATAAGGGCTCTTGGATGGCAGTAAGAGATGCATAGTTTATCACTGTGAGGTCCATCAAAACATTGCTAATCAATGTCGGCTGGACTCCCCATCCTTCACTGCCGGACCAGACTTGGGCTTAGGTTTGAGATGAATCAGAACTATATTCAGGGTAGGGAGATGCGGCTTACTGGTAGCTTAGTGGGTTCCACGCCAGCCCTGCAAATGAAAATAAAAACAATAACAAAATCAATGGTTCCTGGGCAAAGTGACTGTGCAGGTGAAGGCCCTTGCCAACCATGCCTGTCAGCCAGAGTTCAATATCAGGAACCCACATGATAGATGGAAAAACCTAACTCCTGCAAGTTGTTCTCTGACCTCCACAAGTGTGCTGTGACACACGCAGACACATGATGCACACCCACAAAACAAACGAATGCAATTGAACTAGCCAAACAAAAAGACAATGGCTCCAAAATCTGTCTCTCCTCAAGTGTACTTACGTTTTCCTTTCATTCCCAGAGTCTGTAAGGAATATTATTTGTGAGAAATGGCAGAACCCAGGAATGAGAGTCATATCCTATCACCCTCCTTTGGAGATTTGCCCTTAGAAAAGATGCCTGGGCTACTATAAAGACCTGAACATGTATGTGATGCTGGGCAGATACTGTTGGGAGAGCTCATCTGTGTGCCCTATGACCCAGGTTGAGCCACAGGACTCAGACCTCCCCCAGGGAAGAGGAGTCTGTGGAGCAGTATCAAGGGTGCACCTGCATTTTTTCTGCAGACAGGGTCTCCATCCATAGCCGGGGCTATCCTGAACTCACTATGTATCATAGGCTGGCCTCAACCTCTCAAAATTCTTTTGCTTCCCCCTCCTGAGTGCTGGGTTACAGGTACATGCTAACATGCCCACTTTGCGCTGGACTTTGTAAATGATGACAGTAATGCTGGGCAGGGCCTGAGAATGAGGGATGGATGGGTACTCTGCAGCCATTTTCTTTTTCTCTTCAGTCTGCCACACAGGAGAGGTTAAAATAAAGAAAGCTATGTCTACGTCTGATAACAAGGAGATCTGGTTTCAAGTCTTTCTCTGCAATGAGCTGTTGGCCCGAACTATAAAAAATCATCATTGTAACAACATCAGCCTCAGTATTGTAAAGATTAAAAGACATGAGCTGTGTCAAGCTTTGAGCACAGGGTCAGGCACATGGCTGTGATGCTATTGCGTCTAGGAAGCCTAAGGTTGGTGACAGTGGACCTAGGACAACAGTGGGGGCTGCTGTTGCAGGAGACCAGCATGCTGGAGATGGCACTCTTCCTTGCTCAGCTTTGCACCCTCCCCCACCGTCAGATGAGCCACACGGTACCAGGCAGGAGGCATCACCGACATGTGATGGGAAAGGTACTCTTGGCTTCTCAGGACATGCCACCTGGGGGTTCTTCTGGGGTGGGGGTGGGATGGGCGTCAGCCATCGCAGCGGAGTGCTAGCTTCTCAGGCACGTGAACGCAGGAGCCCACACAAAACCTGCCTTCCCCTCCTAGAAAGGCAGAGTTTGGATGGAGCAGACCACGGGGTGGTGACCTCTGTGGGGCCCGTCGGATGAAGGGGAATGAGGTCCGTGTGTCCCTTCAAAAGACAGCAATTGCAAAGCTGCTGCCCCTGAGGTGAGGGCGGCAGCCATCTCCGTGACAGTTACCGTAGCTCAACTGACTTGCTCTGCTTCACTCGTTGGCCATTCTCCTGCCTCAGCATGGTGGTAGTCCTCTTTTGTGGATGTTTTTATCCATGGGTATGTGTGTACATGCATGTGTAGGTGCTGGGGTGTACAGTCACCCATGCATGCACATGTGGAAGCCAGAGGCCAATGTTGGGTGTTACTGTCTGAGATGCGGTCTCTCACTGAACCTGGCCATTTCACATAGATTGGCTGGCTAAGAAACCCCGTGGATACAGTTGCCTCTGCCCTTTCACCCCAGCATGGGACTACAGGTGTACCCTACTCTGCCTGAATTTATGTGGGTGCTAGAGGTCCAAACACAGTCGCTTAGGTTTGCACTTTACACACCGACCCATCCCCCTAGCCCGAGGTGGCAGTGTTCTTAGTGTGGCTGGATGAGAAGGGGACCTCACCAGGTGGAGGTCTGAGTCCCATAGACCATCCTCTGTACTGTGGTTGGGTGGAGGTGTGACTCTGAAGGGGCTCCCTTGTCTGTGGCTGTCTGATCTGTAGAGGAAGGTTAAGAACACACTTTGCTCCTCCCACCCTACACAGGAAACATGAATGATCCCTAAAACCTCCAGGAATTGCTTCTGTCTCCATTGCTGAGCAGGCCTCCAGAGATGAAGTGGCCTGTGCGGGGGTGGGAGGTGGGGGGTGGGGGGGAGTGCCTTGAGCTAGTGACTCTCCCAGCAGCCTCTAAACTCAGGTCCATTGCCATGCCAGATGGTCCTGCTTGCTGGGAGACATAGCATCACCTTACAGAGCAACCCGGCTTACTCTTGGCTTTCTGTTTGCTGACCTGCTCCTTGGCAAGACTGGCAGGCAGACCAGTCGCTTCAGTCACACTCAAGTTTCCCCTGGACTCTTCCCCTATGGGACTTCATGGGACATGGCGATGGCTCTAGATTTAGCTTTTCGGCATGTCGACAGACACTCACACATCCCATACCGCACGGTTGCTTTCGTGTCTTGCTGTGTTCTGACTTAGAGTTGTTTGCAGCTGGGATAATCCTCAGGCTGCAGGTGCTGCCTTCAGGTTGGCTTCTCTGCTCCACATGCAGGTGGAATCCTCTATTTGCTTCCTTTGAAGTCATAAGATTGGAGATTGGGGGGTGAAGTTAAAGAGGGCATTGTAAGAGGGATGAAAACCATGAGGCAAGCAGCCTCTCAGAGCCCTGGACCCTTTAGTTTCCTGTGATCCAGCCCAACCACCTGCTCAACCGTTCATTGACAGCCTTTGTGGGGACTGTAGGTAGCTGGGTCCCCAGATCTGCGTCTCTACCTAGTTCTTTATCTGGTTTTCCAACAACTCTGCCTAACGGAGAAACTGTGAGGGTGTTGTTTCTGTTTGATTTACATTGGTGCAAGAACTCCTTATACAGTTCAGACTTCCTATTTTTTCCACCACCATCTTTGAAAATAATTGCTCATGGACAAGCCCCCCACCCCCAACCAAACCTGAGTGAAGATTGACTCATGCGGTTACCTCAGGTCCAGTTGCCAAGGAAAACAGAAACAAACCAAGCAAACAAAAACAATGGGAAACTTGAGAGAGGGGAGATACTTTAAATAATTCAAGATACCTGTTGGTGAGAAAGTGTTCTTTGTGTGAACATTGATCTGCACAGATATTTTAGCTGTCTCCAGCCAAGGCCAGACGAAGTGAAGGAGGGGGAAGAGGCAAGGCTGCAAACACATAGCAAACACAGCAAGAAGAGAAAGCAGATGAAGCAGAGGGCAGAGGACAGGTGCTTGTCTGGATCCCAGAGCCCCTTGCTTTCAGGCTGGCTACTTGTAACAGCGTTGCATTAGTTACTTTTCTGAGTTCTCTGATCAGATACCTTACAAAAAGCAACTTAAGGGTGAGAAGGTTTACTGGGGCTCACATATTGAAGGAATACAGTCCACCCTCTCAAGGAGGTCATGGCTTCAGGAGGGTAAAGTCACAGATGAGTGCTTGTACTCAGCTCCCTTTCTCCTTGGTTCAGCCTGGGATCCCAAGTCTGTGGCATGGTTGCTCTTTACATTCACGGTGGATATTCCTTCATTAAATCTCTCTGGAAACGCTGTCACAGATACACCAGACATGTGTCTCCTAAGCAATTCCAAATCCAGTCAAGCTTATGATAAAGAGGAACCACTGAGCCTTCAAAGGGACTAAAGAATGAGAAAGCTAGTCACCAGAATGACAACATTCCTGGTTAGAAGCCAAAGGTCAGCTGAGCTGTAATGTTTCTTGGGACACAAAGATCATATATGAAGCTGGGAGTGAGGAGGGCTGATAGAGAATTCAGCATCTTGAAATCTGTGAGCCTCACTTCACACCATGCTATACCAGTTTTCTTCTGAAATACCAGCGTCTAAGGAATCACTCCACAGCCTAAGAATATGCTAATTAAAGGCACACAAACAAACACAGAGGCAGTTGTCAAAACTTTGAACTAGGATACAAAACCCTTGACTTTGTTTTGATCTGACACAAAGCTAATGTATTTGTGGCTGTGTAAAAATTAAACAATACCTCCCCCCCCAAAAAAAAAAGTTAGTGGTGGTCATTTGAATAGCATGTGGGAGACTCAGAGTACAATCCCCAGCAGGGAAATGATTCCTTCCCAGCACACACCCTGTATAGCACAGTGTTCTCATTTCCTCTTCTAAATAGTCAAAATTCTGTTCATATCATGCTGATCCCATGCCCTGCAACTCTCTCTTTCAGTTGAGAACATAGGCTGAGCTCCTCCTAATATTCATGTACAGATATTCTTATTGTTGCTGTGACGAAACACCCGAGGCCAGCAACGTCAAGAACGAAGGGTTTGTGTGGGCCCACAGTTCCAGGCACAGTTCCCCGTGGCAGGAAGTCACTGGCAGGAGTTCGGGGCAGTTGTCCACATTGTTTCTGCACAGAGAGATGAACTCTGCTACTCCGCTCATTAGCTCCTTTTAATTCCGTCTAGGACCACAGCCTACTCTCTGCTGTTCTCCACATTTTTCTATCTGCCGTTTAACCTCTCTGGAAACACTGTCATACCATCACCCAGAGGTGTGTTTTCTGGTTGCTTCCAAATCCCATCAAGCTGACAGTAACATTAGGAAACCACAATAAGCACCTTCAGACCAGATCTGTACAGCAAAGGGAAGCTTGGCCGAATTTAGTACAGTTTGAGAGTATCTAATCTGATTCACTTCAAAGCTATCAAGGGAGGCTAACTACAAAGTGGATCCCACTAGGTAGGAACAGACGCATCTGTGAAATTATCCATACAGCCTATGTTCAAAACTCTTCGGCCATGCTCATCTGCCCTCCCTCAGACCCCTTCAAAGATCATGTGGCTGTTCAAAAAGTCAGGGTAGTATGCAGAGGATCTACTATGAGAAACTACAGCTCCTAGGCTCTTTGAAACGGTGAGACCTTTACACCTCGTAGGATGAAGAGGTTTGGAAACTCCGTTTCCAGTTCTGAAGGGCAGTTTCTCTGGCTTCTTGGGTACTGGAAATTATCTCTGGGCTTGGGAACGGGTATCTTGACACTTGTTTCCATCATCAAATGGAGTGGAGAAAAGCATCAACATTACTCAACTCTCCACCTTTGATAAGCCATGAAGAGAAAGGTTTACCATGGCCCACACTGCTGGAAAGTACAGTCCAGGGTAGGCTGACCCTATTGCTGTGGCTGTTGAGGGGCAGCATGTGGTGCTGGGAGAGCATGTTGGAAAAAGGATACCTTCCCATAGCCTGGGCTGGGAAACTGGGCATGGTGGTGAGTGCCTGTAATTCTAGTCACTTGGGAAGTAGAGGCTAAAGGATCTAGAGTTTAAAGTTATCCATAGCAACACCATGAGTTTCGGACCAGCCTGGGCTACATGATAGCCTGTCTCAGGGGTAGCTTGAAGTCCTATACTCCTCTTCCAGAGCTTTTTTCCCCAAACTATGTGAAGGCCACCCACCAGACTCTTCCCCCTGGGTTCTATCTTCTCCCTGCAATAACAAAACCCAGAGACCAAACCTTTAACCCAAGAAACTTTGGGAAACCTTTGCTATCCAGACTACAGCAGCTAAGACGCAGCCATCCAGGGCAAGGGAAGGAGGATACAATGTGTCTGTTAACTTTTGAGGTGCTGCTGTCCAAGGTTTGTGCCCTGCAGTTGTTAAAGATTTACTGACATATCAGCCCAAATCTTCAGTTATCAAGCAAGTGAAAAAACATCAAGACTTTGACTACTAATACTGTCCCAAAGACAGGGAGGTCTTTGAATATAAACACATCAGCAAGTTGCCCAAGCGCTCTCTGCCTTTCCACAGTGATGATCTCAAAGTGGGAGAAAGGATGTGATGTTCTTTCGAACTTAACACAGGCTATAAGAGCAATACCTTGGGCCTGTGGGCAACTTTCAGAATGGTACAGATGGGAAAGGAGATAATTAGGTGTCTTTTATAATGTTTTGCAACACTTAAGAATGAATTATTCCACTATGAATGTTTTCCAACATTAATAATGAGTCATGAATGACTGTGGTAACATTTTATTATACTTGATGTATCAAAGACACATCCATATATATTCATAGCAATCCACTGATGAGTCTATTTTAATTTTTTAAATTACATATATCTATTTTGTGCATTGGGAGGCATGCCATGATGCCAATGTGGAGACCAAAGACAACTTGTAGAGATCAGTTCTCTCCTTCCACCACTGGGGGGAGAGGGTCTCAAACCGAGGTCTTCAGGGTTAGTAGCAAGCTCCCTCACTTGCTAAGCCAGCTCCCAGGCCCAGATTTTATTATCCTTAAAATTTTCTATTAACGGATATTAATTATGCACATTAATGCACCATGGCTTGATATTACATATGCACATGAATTGTGTACTGATCAAAGACCCACCCCACCCCCACCTTCACAATCTCAAGTAATCAATAATCTATTTTCAGGTAGACTTTTGTAGCACTCACAAAGGTGAGTGGGCATGCGGCACTTGTATTTCTGGATCTAGCTCATTTTACTTATGATCTCTAACCCCCTGCACTTTGTAGGATACGACATTTTTCTTTGTGGGTGAATGATATTCTACTGTACACATACACCCCTTATATTTATTCTTTATTCTGTTGATTAGGTTGAGTCCATAATTTGGCTGTTTTGAACTGTGATGTGATGACCTGGGCAGGCAGTATTTATTTGCTATGCTGGCAAAACCCGTCTTTAATGCTTTCAAAGTGGTAGGTGCTCGCACACTGAAACACTTTTGTATGTGTCATTCAACCTATGATGCTTGCACGCTTAAACATCTCCGTATGTGTCATTCGACCTTTGCTAACAGTTCTCTGATTTATAGTCCTATCTACAAGGTATTGCTACATGGAGCAAGATTCCTTTTTGAGTTGCAGTCCTGAAAGCTGACAAAACATCTGTGATCACAAAACCACAGCATGCGAGATCCGAGTTCTCTTCCCTGCCCGGCGTTCTCTCGGGTGCTCTTCAGTGTCAGCCTGTCTTCCTAGCACTCATGAACCAAGGGTCTGTCTCCTGTGCAATAGGTCTGCCTTTTCTAGAACATTTCATTCCTGGGATCATGGGGTTTGCTGCCTCTAGCGTCCACCTTCTTTCACTTATCATAACACGTTTGTTCCACCCATGGTGTCACACACTGTTCCCTCTTTATTACTGAGTAATGTTCCGTGGCTGGATTACTACAGCTGTGTTTTATGAGCTGTATCTTATTAGATAGAATGAGCATAATGGATATATTTTATATTGAATTAGACAGAGTAGAAATATTCAATAAAATATAATTATTTGCAGGTAGTAAAATCTGTATCCTAAAAAGCACAGCTAAACAGCAACTATCTCAGTGAACATTCCCAATATCTGGCCACCTCCATCTTGCTTCTGGTTCTGGTCCCCTCTAGAGGGAGCTATGAACAGATCAATGACTGAACATCTCTGGAGTCCCATCACCCTTCACGGGTATTGTGAGGCCATCATTGAGACACATTGAGATGGTTCAGTTAATTAGCAGCAAATGACTGTGGTTCAGAATGTATCGGGCTTGCTTCCACCTGCATTTTCCCCTTTGACGTGATGCAGTTACAGAACAGTGCAGAAGACAGCTGAGTGGCCCCGAGCAGGGCTGACAGAGCAGCAGAAGGAAGGGGAGCTGAGGCCATAGGAAGCAAAGCAGGAAGAGACATCCCTTAGCATTGTGGACGCAGCTGGGCTGCAGAGCGTCTTTTCCCGTCCACTGTCTCTCCCTATCTCCTGCTAGAACCAGTATTCTCATCATAAGTCCTGCTAGGATCCAGCATTCTCACCTTAAACAGTAAAATGGTTTGCACCCAGAACAAAAGAGTACAAGAACACCATGATTTCCTGAGGAAATCTCGTAGGTAAGCAACTCTTGGCTTCTGATCCGGTGCTCAAGTGAGAAGCCTGACATTGCTGGAGATGCCCAGAGGACATCTCTACCTTCTCCCTGCCGTGAAAACAAAGTCATCTGTTTCCTAAGGTGAGAAGCACAGTCTTTAGGATGAGATATACATTTCTCCTTTCCCCACCTTTTCCATGGCAGCAGCTACTTTTGCATTACTTGAGAAGGTAGGGAGAGGTTGTAACCACACTGCTCAGACCTGGACCCATTTCCTGCTCTGACTCTAGGCTTCTGTGGGACATCAGCCAAGTGCCTCGCCCACTTTACACAGCCAACAATGTTCTTGTAGCTACAGCCAGAACCATGCTGGATGGCTAATTTTGTTATTCACACTCTCTAGAATCACCTGAGAAGAAAAGTTCCCTAGATCAGGTTAGTTTGTGGGCATATCTGGGGGTGGGGGGGTGGGGTAAGAGGAAAGCATCTCTTGATTATCTTAATAGATGATAGAGGGTCTACCCTGAAAGTGGTCAGTACCATTCCCTGGGTCCAGACTTTGGAGTATAGAGTAGAGATAAGAACTAACCGTGTGCGCATTCTCTGCTCTTAACTGATCTGACCGTTACAGGTTTCTGCTGCCTTGACTTCCCCACTCTGATGGACTATGATTTGGAATCGTGAGCTAAACTGAACCCTTTTCCCCTAAACTTCCCTTTGCCCAGGTATTTTACCACAAGGTGATCATGAAACCAAAACACTTGTCCATTTTGTTTTTGGTCATGTCCCTCTCCAGCACCTGCTGGCTCATATTAATTAGTTTCTTCTCCGTCCTGGACACCCCGGCTTTATAGCCTTTCCCTTCTTCCTTCTGCATGAGGTCAACCATGCTCCTCCTCCACTTCTTGATGCTAGTGTGTGATGACGTGTCTGTAATGTGACATAATGTTTCAACCTGAAAAAATTAGCTAACATTCGCCATCTTTATTTTGCATGTGTGAGCTCACAGACTACAAAGCTGGAAGTCTTTTCCTCACATGAAAACTGAGGTGCAAAAAAGAAAGGAAGAAAGGAAAAAAAGGAAAGAGACAAAGAAATGAATGGATGCATGCATGAATGAATGATTTAGAGGTTCCACGTGCCACTCACTGGTGGAGTCCAAGGGACTCTGTTTTTCACTAGTGTCGGTCCTCTAGGGAGGGAATGTCTAAGAGCTGGAGAGGAGCCAAGGGCACCCTGAGGACTGGGCCGTGTGAGAGCAGGACAGGACAGGGAAGCGTTGTCCTCAACAGGCAGCTAAGAACAGCACAGGGAAGCCTGGGGCCCCCAGTTGATATCATCTCGGAATACCTACTCTGAGTCTGAGAATTCTTTCCTACTTTAGTAAGAGGGCTTGGGTCCACTGAGGAAGGAGCCTGAGCCCTCAGCCCCTCGGGCACTTCCTTGCCTCTTCCCGCAGAGAGCTGCCTGTGTAAGCCGGAGGCAGGTGGGAAGGCTGAGCCCCTGTGGAGCCAGTTTACCAATGTCTCTTGCCCCATGGAATCAACACTTCTGAGTTCGAGGTCTGTAGAGGCGCACTCCCTCGCAGTGAGCAGGGCCCCAGCTCAGTGTCCAACACTGCACCTGAGCTCACAGGCCCTGGATGCCAAGCGTCCATGCCTAATGTCATTTTTGTAGTTTAACCAAAGATGTGCTGGCCTACTTCCTTCATGACAGATAGCAGGAACCCCTTTTCTTCTGTGACATGTTAGGGAAAATAGAAACCACAGCACAGCTGCCTACACCTATTTAGGTCCTGGGCCCCAACTCTCCCTGTGTAAGCCTTCTTTCTGACCTTGGGGCTATTTGCCCTTCACCCTTCAACTCCTCCCCTTTGAGACCCAGAGCAGGCTGGAGGCTGCTTGGTTGTGGGTCCTCACACCTCATGCAACTTCTCTGGGCTTCTAATGTCTTGTCAGCACAGTAAGTCCTTGCGTGAAGATGAAGTGTAAGGAAATATTTTGTTAGAGATATTCAATTGTTTTTAAACTTACTGCTTCAGAAGTAAAGCGTGGGCTGGCAAGTAGCTCAGTGTAGAGGTGCTTGACAACCTGAGTAAGAACCCTGGGACCTGGAGGACCGTGTGTTAGTTAGCGTTATTATTGCTGAGACAAAATACCATGACCGAGGCAACTTACAGAAGAAAGTGTTTAATTGGGGGTTGACTTGCCCTTTCAGAAAGTTGGTCTATGATCATCATGCAGCGAGCAGGCGGGCAGGCATGGGACTAGAGCTGGGAACTGATCAGCAAGCAGGACAGGGAGACTGCACCTGCTTGGGTTTTTGAAACCTCAAAGCCCAGCCCGAGTGACATACCTCCTCCAACAGGCCACACTTGACTCGATCAAGACCACCTATCCCAATTCTTCCCGAACATTTCCACTCATGGGGGCCCAAGCATTCAAACATGGGCCTAACAGGGCCGCTCTCATCAAACCACAGACTGTGACTTTGATGCCTGATAGGCATACAGACAAGGAGAGGGGCCAGGACCAAGAGAGGTAAGAAAGATGGTCAACTTTTAAGGTGGTGGCTTCTTCCTCACCCTTCTGACCGAAGACAACTTAAAACAAAGGTCTCGCGGGTTTTTTCTCCAAGAGCCAGTAGGCTCTGCCTACTGAAGGATGGGTCAAAGTTCAAAGCCAGATGTTTACACCGAAGTTGTGAACCTCTCAGCCGCCCTGACTTTATTCAAACTGACCAACCCTAAATTAGGGGAGGAGGACCCAGCAAAGACGCTTTAACTCCAGCCATGGCTGCGAGACCAGATCCGGGGCTCCCAAGTGCTTTGCAGATGGTCTTTCTTTCTGTGCGTCTGCTGCACATGTGTCTCCTCATGCCCAATAAATGCCTTTCTTCAACTGCTGAGTCTGTCTGCTGCTGTGTGCAGTGTTTGAGACTTTCTCTACGGCTACTTACCTCATTCAGTGATTTTTTTCCCCCTCCTTTTCATTCTTTATCTAGCAGAGAGAATCAACCAGATCAAGACTCCTGGCCCCTGAGGGAGAAAGAATCAACTCTTGCAGAGTGTCCTCTAACCTTTATCCATGCACAGTGACACACACACACACACACACGTGCACATACTCACGTACGCACACACACAAGCTGAAAGAAGAATGTAGGAGAAAGTGTTTAATGAAAAACTGAACACCTTCCCAGGAGGTGAGCAGAAGCTATATTCCGAAAGGGTCCTTCCAAACCACAGGTAGACTCTGAGAACACACAGGCCTGCTTGCCCCTCCTTCGCTCTGGCTTCCTGGAGACCCCTTTACTGCCTCCAGCCCCCAAACTCTAGTGCTCACCTTCTAGCTCCCAGCCTCTCACTTCCAGCCTGTAGCCCCAGCCTGCAGCTCCAGCCTGCAGCCCCAGCCTGTAGCCCCAGCCTGCAGCCCCAGCCTGTAGCCCCAGCCTGCAGCCCCAGCCTGCAGCCCCAGCCTGCAGCCCCAGCCCAACCTCTAACCCCCTGGAATCCACCCTGTAGTGCAGCTTCCTGCCTCCAGCCCCAGCCTGCAGCCCCCCACACCCCAGCCTCCAGACTCTTGGCTCATTCAGAGGCAGCCTTGTGTCATAGCCTTAAGACTTTCCTCCACATTTTTTTTTCCTATTTGAAATTGTACAGGCCTTGTGTTTAAGATCAGGGTCACTGTTTTTCAGGGGATGCTCACCAATTAAAAATCACTGCGCTAAAATTCATATAAATAAGTTTTTGAGATGAATGCTTTTTTTTTTTTACTTTAAAAATGTAGAGCAAAAAGAGAAGACAAATGTACAGCAGCTAACACAGAATAAGGAGTATTTGAGAGATTCTCAGGGTTCTCATTTCAAAGGAAAACCAGGGATTTATAGTGAGCGTGCCTCTGTTTTCTATGCTGAACTCCCAGAGTCTTTCAGAACACTAATGTCTGCGATCTGCCTTCAGTCATTCCTTTTTCTTCTTTTCATTTCATTCTGCTTGGCTTTTGTGAGACAGGGTCTCACTCTGTAGCCTTGGTTGGCCTGGAATTCACTGTGCAGCTCAGGTTGACCTAATGTTCATGGCTGTCCTCCTGCTTCAGCCTCCTGGGCGCTAGCATAACACACGGACTCTCCACACCTAGCCCGATCGGTAGTTTTCATTTGCTTAGCATAGCTATGCTCTTGACAGCCCCCGTGTGCGTTGTCATAAAGCTTGCCAGAGTCACACTGTCTTTTCCGCGTATTGAACAATGTGTAGCTATGTACATACCTAACGAAAGGACCTCACTGCCGTCACTTCAACAAGTGGAGGCAGAGATAATGCCCCTCTCTCCTGTGCACAGGAGCAAGATTGGCCATGCAGCCTGAAAGTTAAAGCTTTTAATGAATTTCTGAGTGGTTCTGTTCAGTCTTTAACGTGTAAGTAGCAACCACTTATAGAACCATCCTGCTGAGCACAAGGCTTTCAAAAGCGGCTCCATTGGGAATGGAGGATGGCCCAGCTGTTCAGAGCCCGGCTGGCTGCTCTGCCACTACCTGGGTTTGATTCCCAATACCCACATAGTGGCTCAAATCATCTCCAATTCCAGTGTCAGGAAATACAATGTCCCCTCCTGGCCTCCACGGGCACAACATACACGTGGTACACACACCTATGTGCAGGCGAAGATGGATCACATGTGGGCTGGGGGTATAACTAATCAGGCAGTAGAGTGCTTGTCTAGCATGTGTGAGTCCGATCCCAGCACTGTCCAAACTGGGTGTGTTGGTTGGTATATGAAGTAAAGATCAAGCTTTAGATGTTACCCTCGGCTGTGTAGAGAGTTCAGGGCCAGCCCAGGATACATGAAACAAACAAAAATCCCCAAAACCAAACCCAAACTCATTTGATACTCAGAAAAACCAACTATCCCTGTGGCCTTTAATCCCACACGAGTGAAAGGTGAGTTTTTTTCCAGAACACTGGCATTGAGAAGCCCGTGGATGAATTACTCCAAAACCCACTCCTGCTTCAGCCTCCTGCAAGTCTGACTTTTGCCCCCTAAGAAACACAGCCTCCTGCTTGCCTGAACTTGCCAGGGGAAGTGGGGATGCCTAAAAGCCAAAAGCCAACGTTTCCAACCTCATGCTCCTCCCTGTGCATTTTGAGTAATTTAATGTACACGGTCTTAAGTCCTGGGTCCAGCCTTTGCTTTCATTTATTTTGAACATGGTGAAACATTGCTTTCCAGCTCAGAAATTGGTTTAAGACCTACATATCTTTCGCTTTGACTTCCCTTGGGGCTCAGGGACTGGTGGAGGATGAGTCTGCTCTTCTCCTCTTGTTGTTTTTATTGTTCTGAGACAGCAATGCAAGGGTGACTGACCTTTAACTCCTGACCTTCAATTCCTGACCTTTTTGCCTCAGCCTCTGTCTGGGGTTCTTGGATGACAGGCAAGCACCACCGTGCCTGGCTCATTTTGACATTTTTAAAGGCTCTGTTGACTTTTTCCCTATCCTAAAAAAAAAAAAAAAAAAAAAAAAAAATCCCCAGTGTGGGCTGGAAAGATGGCTCAGTGGTTAAGAGCACTATCTACTCTTCCAAAGGATCCCGGTTCAATTCCCAGCACCCACATGGCAGCTCACAATTGTCTGTAATGCCAATTGCAAGGGATCTGGCACCGTTACACTAATGCACATAAAATAAAATGAAAACAATTTTAAAAAACTTTAAAAAATCCTCACTGCCACTATCCTTACTGCCCCAGCCCCTGCTCTCCAGAGCAGTCTTGCTTAGTAGAGTTTCTATAGAAATCTAAAGTACTAGCTCCAAGTAGGAGAAAAATTAAATGCCAAAGGCATTTCTTTCAATTTCTTTGAAAGAACAAAGCTCTTTCAAGTTGGACAATTGTGAGAACAATCCAAAAGGTAAATAAGTAGAAGCTTTTAAATCCCTTCCTCCCTGACTGCATCTTAATCAAATTCTCCTTCTCCTACCACCCACAGGAACACCAGGACCTGTGGGTGGGGGTAGGCAGAAGGCACAGGGCACATCCTGTCAGGTACCACTCACCACCTCTGCGCACACACACACACACACACCTTCATCTTCCTTCTTGATCCAGAGCTAATCTCATGGAGATCTTACTAATTAAAAATTAGCAGAAATACACATAAAAAGAAGCTAAGCAGCCAGTGACGAAACAGTTCGAATAAACTGGAATAAGGGAATTTTTACAGACAAGTGGTCAATCCTGTTTGACAGCTGGTGTGGAAATGCAATCAAATGGTGCTGAAGGAAATCTACCAATAAATATCACGTACAAACCCTTAATTTTGTTTTCATGGTAACCATTATGAATCCTCACTGGGTTCGCTTCAGCCAAAAATTTGAAAACCTCTCTTTAGGCTTTGGATTTTCCAAGACTGTATTTCACATTGCTCCTTTAGTGTAAAAATCATTCATGAAGAGCAAAGGCATTTGTGACTGGAAAGTGCAAACTTCAGTAAGCATTTTGGGTAGTTACCACAAGATGGCGCCACTACGGCACATCACGAACCTAACAATACTCCAGCCGGCTCAGCAACCTTGGGATCTTGACTTCCCCAAAGACAGGAATGCAGTCTAATGGCTTCCCGGGGAGCTACAGGAACTTTATTCACAGACTTCTACTTTCCAATGACTCTCATACTTCCATGTTGAAGGAGAAATATGAATTCTAAAGACTATGAAGAACCAAAATATGACCTCCAAGCCTCGCAGAGAAGGGCTCTGAAATTTACAGAACTTTCAGATTTCCTATCCGTGCTTATATCGGCCCATCAGTGCCCACTGGATGGAGCCCACCGAGCTCATTAGGCGCTATTTCAGCAGATCCCCCTTCTCAGGAGTTGGCTCTGTGGTTACCGTTCACATTGGAACAACACTGGAGAACAAATAGGGCTGAAGGGAAGTCATGCCCAGGTGACACAGTATGGAGGGACTTTGGTGAAAGAAGAGCATCTAAAGATGTCTTGAGAAAGGATTTGGTAGCCAGCAGAGGAGAAAGCTGTGGACCGTCTCAAGTGCTTGACCTTGAACATGCGGCCCGGTTAGTGAGCAGGGGCCGACGCCATGAGTAGCCTGCGTACACAGAAGCCTTCCACTTGATCCTCAGCACAGAATAAAACTGGGTGTGGTGTCATAACCCGCAACTCCAGCACTCCAGAGGTCGAGGCAGGAAAGTCAGAGGTTCAAGGTCATCCTTGGCTACATAGCAAGTTTGAGAATAGCCTGAACTACATTCAGGCCCTGTCTCAGAAAACAAACAAACAAACAAACAAGGGAGTGCTGAAACAAACAAAGTGAGCGGTGTAGATATAATAATACACTGGAGAATGGGAAACTGAGGTAAACTTCAGAGCTTTTGCTCTGCCTAGAAAGGGTATATGACTTTTCCTATAGCACCATGCCAGCCCATGTTCTGCCCCGGGCCTGGTAGCTGCCTGGATTTTTCCTGTGCTCTTCCTGAAGCAGGCTTCTTGAATTCTTTCCCTGCACCCATATGAGTTTACCAAATCCACATGCAATATCTAGGCATACACAATGAATCTCTCTCCCTAGATTTCCAAACTTGTTTTAGACATCCAAAATTAAAATTGGAATTAAACGCTTTGGCTAATCACAAGACAGAAAAACCGAGCTGAGAAGCTGGGATCTTTGGAATAGCTAGACTCAAATGTTTATGGTCTAGTGAGGAAAAAAAATGGAGAGAATCCACTGTTATCATCAGACACGGGACTTTGGTTTTTGGGTTGCTTGTGACACTGGCTCCTTCTCCAGTTACTGGATGTTCCTAGCTCCAAGAAGACCTTGTCATTTAACAATCAGGTGCTTTTTGTACTTCTTTCCTCTCAGGTGTTTGAGTGCCAATTAAATCTTGCTGCGGAACATTCACTGCCACAGGAAATGTCACGAAAATTGAACATGAGGCTAATTTCGCTTCTCATGAATAGGGTCCCTGTGGTTTCACTTCAAGCCTAATGGAAGGGACACATTCCAGCCTTCCCCTCTGCTGTAACTTGCTGCGATTCACCTTCAGGAATCCAGCCTCCATTCTGTGTGGGCTTTTTTGTTTTCCACATATGAGTTCCATTCTACTGTTGATGCTCTGTTCCTCAGGAACTGCTAGAGTGGGTGACACTTTGCTGCTCATTTTTAGACCTGTATGTTCCAAGGAAGGCCTCCCAGCCATGCTCAACTTCACTTCCTGCTGTGGCGGGCTTCCTTCCCACTCCTCCATGTTCCTTTTCAATGTTTCCTTTCAATGTACGAGAACAACACGCTAAACCTCTGTGGAAAACTATGGAAACCATTTTGGGAAGGATTAAGGTTTGGGACCACCTTTATTTTGCAATTATGCATTGCTGTTTGACATCAGTTTAACAGGGCTTGAAAATGACATGAGAATTTCGTGAAAGTGGCTAACCAAATTGCCTTGGGAAGGAGCCTATGACTTTTCCACAGAGCTAGGAATAAGACCTAACCCAAGGGCGGCAATGCCTTGTGGAGGCATACTGAGGTTGCAAGCCCGTTCCTTCTGAACACAGGGATGAGCCAGCTTTCCTCTCCGCAGTCCTTCCTGTTGGGAAGGTTATGTCATTTCAGAAGCTGATGTGCCAATGGTGTGTATGTCTGTTGCCATGACGACCCAGCAGCCTTTGGCTCAGGCTTCTTAGGCAAAGTACAAATGTACTCTGGAAATGACGCTTGTCAGAATTTGCCAGACTCTTCTCCGGCACCCCTGGATTCACACAAAAGGCTTAGAAGGCTCCCAACTTCATTTAGAGAAAGACAGGATGAAATTTAGTATTTGGCTCGTAAGAGTGGCGAGGGCCGAGGAGCTGTACTCCCCTGGGGAAGGCACCATGTTCCAGCCTGTCATTTCAATCGGGGCAGTTCTGCATAATTAAAGAAAAGGACCAAATTCAAATGCCACCAAAAAGAAAAAGCTGATTACCAGGCCTGAGGCTTTCTATGGAGTTCATGTGACTAATAACTATCTCTGCATTTAATAAGGGGTCATTGTTCCTGCCTGGGTCCTTATTCTTATTAAGCTTGTCAAGTGTGTGTAGGTACTATACCAAAAGGAAGCAATTAAAAACTCAGCAGCACAAGCCAAGTGCATGGTCTCTCAGGTCTTTTTCATGGACTTGTTGGGTCCTGTTTTGCCTTCATTCCCAGTAACCAGACCAAAAGGCTTAAATCCTGGTCACTTTGCCAGCAAGTTATAAAGGACTTCCAGTGACTCTAGAACAGACTAACTAGACTCGGTGGTTGTTTGATTTTTTTTTTCATTTATTCTTCTCCTTCCCACCCTCTGCTGCTTCCTGTCTTACTTCTAAATGGAAGCAGCAAAATAGCTGTTGCCAATGGCACCTATTAGCAGCCATCAATAGGATTCCATTAGGAAGATGGGCAAGAGGGAAGTGGGATGTGCTGAGGTCTCCAGGTCAACACCATACCTGTCTCCAGAAGCTTGGGTCTCCAGCTGTCCGCGATTACAGGTACCTTATACTCGGTATCTCATTATTCTGTGAAAGCAATTCTGAAAGTTAGACAAATACCAGGTCCTTTTAATTTAACTTTTCTTAGTCATCATATAGCTCCAAGAACTGAATGCTTTTGGGTCACGTGCTCTCTCTTGACTCCTTAGAAGGACTTTGGGCCACACTGAGATTCAGCCACAAACACCGGCATTTCCTTAATGGACTACTTTAAATACTGTAGGTCTTCACTCCCTCCTTCGTAAAAGGAGCCGCTTGGACATAAATTCTGAGTTCTGCTCCCACTGAGAAATTTTATTTCCTTTATGTAATTCTGGAAACCTTAGCTCCAACTTTGCTCATGCATTTTAACAAATTATGTCTTAAAAAACAATACTAGTGGTAGCCATGAGGGAGCATCACTCTAGAGCAATCAAACAAGCGAGTCAACATGGAAGCCTTTCTTGGTTCATATCCTACACACACTCCCTTGAGACACCTCACCCTTAGGTCAGACCTCACCCCATCTCCTGATCTGGATCCTCAGCCTATAGCATTATATTTTTTCCAAAAAAAAAAAATCAGTATGTTCAGGTTTGAATTACTAACTTCCTTAAATTCAGAATGTCTGTGTGTTGCAGAAGGCAAGTCAACTCACTGTGGGAGGTTAAACTAGATGGATTCCAAGTACCACTCAACATTAACTGGAATTTTGATGAGAATTATGCAGAAGATCCAGGGCAGAGATCACCTAGAGCATCACTCACACACTGCTGTCTATGGTGGGAACATGGCCCACAGAGGTTTTGTTTGGCCCACATACATGATTCTAGTGTTTTTAAGTTGCTTGCCAGTATTTCTCTAAATGAAGGTTTTAACACACAGCAGATGCCCAGCTTCTATGTCTAACACTAAGGAAACCTGGCTAAGTTTTGCTGTCATACTTGTAATCTTAGCAATTGAGAGGCTGAGACAGGAGGATTACTGTGAATTTGATGCCAGCCTAGGCTAGAATGAATTATAGGCTAGTATGGGCTATAGTGAGAATCTCTCTTTCAAAAGGAAAAAAAAAGAGAAAGAAAGAGACAGAGATACTCAGAGAGTGAGAGAGAAAGGAAGGAAGAGACAAGACAAGGAAAGAAAGAGCCAATGGGAACAGCTGCTCTTAGGTGGTCACTGTCCCCTAATGCTGCCAGGCACAGCCCTTGCGGCCCACCCAGTCTCTGGCCTACTGTTATCTCCCATCCATCCCTCACTTACCCTGTGCTCAGCAGAGTAACAGGCGCATGGCCTGCTGGCTTCCCAAGACCACCCACTCTCTTCAGACCACCAAGGAGGAGCCTCTGAGGAAGAAATCATTAACTTCTAGTGTCCGCGGATCAAAAGTTCCAGCTTCCTTCCAGGTATCTATACTTATTTAGTCATTCTAAAAAAGAAAGAAAAGAATATGTGTGTGTTGCTGACAGCTCTTCAGTAGGTGGTTTGCTTTGTTTTTCTATTCTAATGAGCACCTCACCCCTGCCAGACAGTATACCCCAGCTGCTCACCTCTGGGGAGGCAAAGAAAAGAATAAATCAAAATTCCCAGTGATTGACAATAGACTGCTATGTAATTGGGTCGCCCTTGGATACGTGAACAGCTGGCAGTCTTGGAACTTCCTCTTTATGGATACAGGGGGAAAAACAGATTTATTAAAATATAATTGGGGACTGGAGAGCACCTACTGCTCAGCCATAGGACCAGCAACCACCTTGGATGGCTTGTAACTCCCCTAAACTCAATCCCTAGTGAATCTAATAACCTCTTCTGACCTCCAAAGGCACCTACATTCAAGTGCACATGCAGAGAGACAGACAGACATGTACACACTCACATAAGTAAAAATAAAAAAAATACTGAATTCACGCACTATAAAGTTTGCCTTTAAAAACCTGCAACTCGGTGGTTTACGCATGCCTCATATTACTGTGGCTTTTAGAATCACTTGACTGCCAAATACATTCATCACCCCCAAACTAAAAGAAGCCACATCCTTAGTAGGAGACCCTCTCCATTCTTTCTTTCCCTCACCCCAACTGTAAACCACTACAAATCTACTTTCTGTGTCTATGGACTTGCATATTTTTGTTATCACATACATCTCATGAAATCATACATTTCAATAAGTGATCTTTTGTGTCTGATTTCATTCACTTTGTGTAATATTTCAGAAGGTCCATGTCATAACAAGTGTCGTTTTTAGCCTTTTGTTGCTAATATCCTATTGTATCCAATAGACGTTATGTTTATCCATTTTTTGCTTGATTGGCTTTTGGATTGTTTCCACTTGAAGGAGGGCTATCAGGAGAAATGCTCCTACAAACCTCAGTGTTTCAGTCTTTTGTGAGAGCATCTGTTTTTGTTTCTCTTGGGTACCTTTAGGGAGTGAATTGCTAGGTCCTACTGTGATACATCTGGCGATTTTGCCTTTTGAAGAAAGGTATAATTGTTTCGCTTAGTGACTGTGTCATTTCCTGCCCCCTCTAGCAATGTATGACTTCTCATTTCCCACGCCTGCTGACCCTTGTTATATCTATTAGGTCTAGCCATGCTTTGGGTGTTGGCTAGTATCTTGTTGCATTTCCTTGCTGACTTTGACTTCAGTTGAGCATCTTCAGTGGGTTTTCACCATTTTTGTCTTCTTTGAGGCGGTATGTATTGAAACTCTGTATTCAGGTTAAAATTGGATAGTGTTTTATTGATACTTTTAACAGTTCTCTTTCAGACACATGATTTGCAAATAGTGTCTTTCAGTCTGTAAGCTGCTTTCCCATTCCTTAATAGTGTCCCTTGAAGTGCAGACATTTTTACTTCATTGACATTTTATTTGTTCTGTTTGTTTTTTTTTTCCTTTGTCAATGGCCATATAGATGTAGTCTCAGGAAACAAGAGGCTGTCTCAGATGCTCAGTTAAACCAGACAAAGTACACAGTCCCTTCCCCCTCAGAATGATGCAGACTGAACAACCTTCTGGAGAAATCTCACTTTGTGGCTCAGCAAATGAGGTCAGAAATGCAGTTCTTCAGCAGTGATGCTTTGGGGGCCAAGTTTCCAGCATATTAAATTTGGGGACTTGTTCAAATAGTAGAACACACAACCATGTGTTCATATATATGTTTGTGTATGTGTACTCAATTCTTAATTGACATTTTTTTTGTGACCGGGTTTCTCCATCGCCCTTACCATCCTGGAACTCCCGCTGTAGACCAGGCTGGCTTCGAACTCAGAGATTTGCCTGCGTCTGCCTTCTGAGTGCTGGGATTAAAGACATGTGCCACCACTCCTCTGCTAATTTATAAAATATTAAACTGGCTAGAGAGGCAGAGCCTCTGCATGTGCGCATGGGGCTACCCCATGTAAGTACATCATACTTGTATGTGTGAATGTGTGTGCATGTGAGTGCACTCCCAACACACAGACAGTCGTGTGAATGCCATTTCTATTGGTAATTCTCCAGGCTGGTCTTTGCTAGCCAACTGAGAAATTATTTTTTTTCTTTTTCTTTTTCGTTTCTCTTATGAAGCCCTGGCTGTCCTTGAACTCGCTCTGTAGACCAGGTTGCCCTCGAACTCATAGAGATCCTCCTGCCTCTTTTCCCCTAGTGCTATAATGAGAGGCATCATCATTCCAGGCCTGAAATTCTTCCTTTTTTTAAGAAGTCATTGGACTTGTTGTTTTGGGGTTTTTTGAGACAGGATCTCTTTGTTTAACAGAGCCCTTGCTGTCCTAAACACTTTGTAGTCCAAGCTGGCCTCAAATTTATAGATACCTGCTTGCCTCTGCCTCCCAAGTTATGGCATTAAAGATGTGAGCTACCATGCTAGGCAGGAGTCATTGTTTAAAGAAAACAATAAATAATAACAATAAAGCAAATCTCAGAAAACAAGGAATGGAATCAATGGTGGTGGCTTTCAGGAACACTTCAAGGCATTGAAAGAAAGGTCGCAACTCTAGAGAGACCCAACCCAAGCTCCCACCCAACAGAAGAAGCCATTCCTTACCTGTGTTCCTGTGTGTCACGCGCACACGCCCAGTATAGCGCACGTCCCCCTGTGTACACAGGCATTTGTTTGTGTCAGCATGTTCCCTCTGACCCATGGCTCCTCGGGGCAAGAGTCCTGTCTTACATCTACTCACCCCATGTTTCTCACAACACTAAAGATGTGGCAAGCATCCCCAAAATGCTGGCCCAACAAATGTATGTAGATCAAAAGTAGAAAGAAATCTTCTGGTTTTCACTTTCTTTCTTTCTCATTTTGCCTGAATGATACAATCTCTTCCCTCCATAGTCTAGGACATAGTATTAAACCTAAGAAGTCTGATAAACTCTGGAACTTACATGGCCCACACTAAGTACCAAATAGTATCAAAAACAAAACAAAACAAACAAACAAAAAAAACAAAGTGAAAACTAAAACCCTCCTCCAAAATCAAAAGCTACAATAACAAAAATAACTTAATTTCAACCTCCATTTGCCTCTCTTGGAAAATACTGAGATTGGACTCATAACCCATCACCACGTCTACAAAACTTGCCTGCTTGCTTCTTTCCCAGTGTCGACTTGAAATAATTGGGTTTTGTTTATTTTGTTTTAATTTGAGACAGGGCTTCTCTCCAGCCACAAACTCTGGATCCCCTTCCCAGCCTCCTGAGTACTGGGCTAACTTTCTCACCCCAGCTCTCCCTTGAACTCTGTTCTCAACCCTCCCCCCCCCCAAGCTTTCCTGGCCTTATCTCACCACTCAGACTTCCATGGGGAGGGGGCTGGCCCTTCCCAGCCTGTGGACAGCAAAGACCAGCTACCTCTGTATCTTTTCTGCTTGGCAACAGCTGGGCCCCACCCCACTCCAGGAGCTATAATCTTTCCTTCCCTTGCATTACTGCCAGAAAATAATCTCTGAGAATTTCTGGAATTCCCCACTGTGTTAACATTCCTTGTTATCGCATTGATAGGCAGACTATATGGGAGACGATGACAGCTTCACCACTGTATAAAGCATGGTTTCAGTGGGGATACCCACCACGCATCTCAAACAGTCAATCTATAAAGAAACTTTTCGGGTTCAACTTAGTCAGATGCTGCCATGAACTCTTACGGCTTTATTGTTGGGAACAACATTTAGATAAAGTGGAAACTCAGCAAATGTGTCCTACCAATTTATTGTTAGTTTGTGAACCTCAGAATCTGGCAGCTAAGCCTGGGGCTGGCTGTAGTGATGGATGTACAGTCAAGGACACCGGCTGTTTTCCCAGAAGATATGGGTTCAATTCCTGTATCCACATGGCAGCTCACAACGGTTACAGTTATTTTCATAAAACTATGTTTCTCAGCTTCTCTCAACCCAGCAATCACAGAAATAATTGAGCCTCTGTTATATCATTTTAACAAGCTTCATAGCATAAGAAATGAGCACTTGTTAATCTATTCTTAATCCCCTAAACTAATGTGGCTTCCTCTCAGAGTAATCCCAGAGATACTTGCACTTTGTAACTTTTCATCATCTAGGTCTTTCTCCTGATGTCTCCTGGACCTGTCCCATGGTTCCATTCCTCCTTCCCCCTTTAACTCTCCCCTGGCTATCAGGAATTCCAGCCCTATTCTCTTCCCTGCTCAGCAATTATCTGTAAGCTGCTTTATTGGTATAACAGGGGACCATTGGGGAGCAGTGTTTATACAACATTAAGGCAGGAGATTCTCAGAACAAGGATTACAACCAGATATGAGGTGTGCAGAAATCAGCATCTGAATCACACAATAACGTATGCCTACACACATCTGTCTTTAATTCCAGTCCCAGACTACTCAACACTCTCTTCTCACCTCCACACTGACTGCACACACATGATACATAAGCTTATATGCAGGTAAAAACCTGTACACATAACAAATTAAAAAAAAACATTTAAATGAAATTGAAACAAGAGCCACTGTTCTAGAGCACTGGGTGAGGTGGGTATACAGAAAGTGTTTTGACATCTGTAAATTACAGCATAAATGAAAGGTGAAATTGTCTGTTAAACTGAACCTTATAAGGTACCTACTATGTGTGATGAACAATCCTAGAGGATGGGTCCTAGGGGAGTCTGTTTCTTTTCATCTTGCTGTGACAAAATACCCAATGAAAGCAACACAAAGAAGGGAAGGCCATTTTACTTCACAGCGACAGTCTGTTGTGGGAAGGCCCGATGGTGCAACAGGGAGTTTGCAGCATGGAGTCTGGAGCCATTGTCTGGCAGTGGGAAGTTGTAGAGTGACGTTTTACATCCTGATGAATAAGGTAGCAAAGAGAGGACAGGAAGCAGGATTGGACTATAGCCCTCAAAGGCCTAGGGACCATTGTGGTCACATCTTTCACCCTCAATGGTTTCCTATCCTCCCCAAAATGGCACCTCCTTGTGGGGACTTTTTACATTTAGTTCCCAGAATAGGGACTAAAGCTGATCTCTGCCATCAGAATTTTCCAGACAAGCAGCTCATCATATAATAATACGTATGCTCTGCTATCCTTCAAGGGTGTTTTGTGAAGGTCTACCATGTGTCAGGTCATTGTGGCCCCCATGGCTGCCTCTGTCATGTGCCCTTATAAATCTCTGTATGCGGTTAACATCAGTCTGCCTACACACACTGAACACTGCAAGCATCCTCAGGCCGAAGGCCACATCATTCCTCTGTGGGATCCCAGTATGCAATGTGGCATCTAGCATGGAACATGAATACTACAGCAGGTCTCAAAGGAGAAAGTAAGGGAGATAAGATCTGTCCTGGAACTGGTCAGACCACAGGAGATCTGACATTCCCACTGGGGCTTAGAAGAACAACAGAAGGATGTCCACAAAGAACAAGGTATGCTGGGACATGGGGGGAGGGGCACAGGGCAGGGGACCTGGCAGATGGGACAGCAAAGAAACCAGGGTAGATAGCATGGTCAGCAAGTAGCAATTGTCCTGGGGACCAGAGGACAGGGGGTACGTTGTGAAACACTGAGCCTGGGACTATGAGGGACCCTTAGCGTCACACTGAGTAGCCAGATCCTCATTCTTCAGACAGCAGGAAATTCTGAGCAGCACATGAGTGTTGAGGGAAGAAGCTTCAGGAGCTACCAAAGTGGAGCTATGAGAACAGGGACACCCAGTACCACGTTCATTGGTGGAAACAGCAAAAGGCATGGCTTGTATTCAAATACACCTTTAATTTCTCTCCCACTTATTTTTAAACTTTATTGGGAGCAGGAAGAGGGGCTTTTTTTATTTTTTATTTATAATTATTATTATTATTTTGTCCACAAAGTATAGGGCTTTATAACTTTCCTAGCAGCCCTGAGGCAAGTCTACTTTTCACTATAAAAACCAGCTTCCTTCAGAGATTAAGGCCACCAACGTTGTCCAATAGTCCACAGCTCCTTTAACTGTGGTTTGCAACCCCACACACAGTAACGGAGCTCAGTGTGGGCTTGACAACAGTAAAAGGCTTCTGAATGCACAATGAGCCGAAGCTAGCTCAAAGTCAGACATATAGTGAATGTGGGGTGTTTCTATGAACGTGGGGTGTTTCTGGCAGGGTTCACAGGCTTCCATCAAGTGACTTCACTGCATCCCTGGTTTCCAGCACTATGCAAGTGCACTTTTCTCCATAAGTTCAGGCATGGAGCACAACACTAATGACTGCTTGCCTAAAACATCTGGGCCCAGATTCCAGCCTATTGTGTGTTACGAATCCAGCGTTTCAGGACACATGGGGAGGTTCTCTGCTCCTACAGAAAGCAGAGGCTTTTAATATTTTCCCACTGTCATTCCTCAACATGTAGCAAATTAGTATATTTTTGGATTGTGTTGTGTTGGGATGTTTAATTTGAAAATTTGCTGTTTTAGTTGCCGACTTGAGTTTCATCAACACAAACAAACAAACGAAAACTGAGCTGAGTGGTGATGGCTCATTGCTTTGGTTTCAGCACTCTCTGGGAGGCAGGGACAGTGAACTCTGAGTTGGAGGCCAGCCTGGTCTACAAAGTGAGTTTCAGGACATCCGGGACTACACAGAGAAACTATCTTGAAAAACAAACACACAAAAATCTGTTTGATGAATTTTGACTAGGCTAGCCCAGAATTCCAATAATTTCTGAGATGTTCATAAATATACCTCCTCCATTTTGTACTACTTATGTATATAGATTGGCACTCTCACATTGATGAATATAAAACCAAAATATCAATCTACTCCGAAAAATACTCACTATTCTCCATATATTTGGTATCAGCTATCCAGCCAGGATTCAATTTTCTATTTGAAAATAAACAACTACATCTGGGTCCTCAGTCTGCAGATTTTCTTTGGTCTTTAATAGAGAGTGAAAACCAAAGAATGATTTTGAAGTGAGTTTCTTTGTGGGTTATTGTTAGTAAATGTTCGGTTTTTACATTTGTTGCATATTCCCATGTACCTGGGACCATGTGAAAATTTCTTGGGAGGAAAAGGTGAGTGGAGAAATTTGAGAAGTTCAGAAATAAACAAGCCTCAGAGAGGGAGGAGGTGGGGCGGGTCCTGTCGATAGCTAGATGAGTTGCTGTAGCTGGAGGTACTTTTTCAAGACAAAAGCTGCTGTATTCCAGGCCAGCCTCGAACTCGCTATATAGCAGAGGATAACTGTGACCTTCTGACCTGCTTTCCTCTGCCTCCTGAGTGCTAGAATTAGAGGTGTGCATGCCCAGTTTATATAGGGCTAGGGATCATGCCCAGGGGCTTGTGCATGCCAGATGAGCATTCGACCAATTGAGCCAGGCCCCCAGCCTTACTATTATCATTGTTAATAATATTTCTAGTTGGCTGGAAGTAGTGGTGTACAGCTTTAATCCTAGAACTTGGGAGGCAGAGGCAGCTGCTTCTCTGTGCGTTCAAGGCCAGCCTAGTCTACAGAGAGAGTACCAGGACAGCCAGAGCTACATAATAAGACTTTATCTTGAAAACAAAATAAAACAAGTAAATACATAAATAAATAAATAACAGTATTTCTAATTAGCATACAAAATAATGGGCTCCACTATGAGATTTTCATATGAAACAAATATTGTATATTTGCCTTATCCAAAATAGTTCCCTTTCTGGTTTGGTGGTATATATACACATGCATACAGAAGACAGGTGATAGACAGATGATAGATAGATAGATAGATAGATAGATAGATAGATAGATAGATAGATAAATGATAGGTAATAGATAGGTAATAGATGATACACAGACAGATGGATAGGTAGGTAGGTAGGTGATAGGTTATAGAGTTGTAAGATCTAGATTCTGTATATAAACTAAAACATGAAGTTATTTGTCTTTCTTC
>CM053760.1:47898472-47964774 GCA_028658305.1 Pachyuromys duprasi
GTTTGCAAACGATCTATTCTTTTCCCCAGGATGGTGGCCAAGCTCTCTCTCATCTTAATATCTGTCTCATTCTTGCCTGTCAGAGTGTGGATATGAAAATATTTATCAGGTTCAATGCAGGTAAGACAGGTCTCTAGGAGTGCTGCAGACTGAAGCCCTGCTGGTCTCTAGCCACGGTTTTTGGTGTTGATGGTGTTTGTTTTATTCTGTTTGGTTTTGTTTTTTGAGACATGGTCTCAGTGTGTAGTCCTGGCTGGCCCAGAACTCACTATGTAGACCACTCTAGTCTCCAACTCACAGAGAAGCCACTTCTATGGGTTAAGGTTACTGTTATTTAAATGCAAATTCAAGCAAATTCAAGAGAGTTGTGTTGGTTTTTTGTTTGTTTGTTTTTTCTCCATTCATACTGAGGGGTGGTTCTAAAACTCAATTTGAGGACCTTAGTCTCCCTAAAATATCTTCTCTGTATGGCTAAAGGGACATTTCAGTCAGAAAAGCACTTGGCTTGTAAGCGTGAGGACGGAGTATAATCTCTAAAACCCCTGTGAAAACAAAACACAGGTATCGTGGTGTGTGCCTGTAATTTACTGGGGCTAGGAGCACAGATGGATCCCTGGGGCTAACTAGTTAGCCATCCTAGTTAACAAACTCTCCAAGTTCAAACCCAGGCTCCCACAAATGCATGCATATGTGCACCCCTCAACACACACACACACACACACACGAACAGAGAGAGAGAGGTAATTTGAGTTGTGGTTTGCCAGGCCTATGAATAAACAAAAGCATTCAGAGGCTCAGCATTTGACTTGATAAGCACAAAACAACATAGGGAAAACTCACAATGATACAGTGGAGGAAGCCTGCCTTCCATTCTGCCTTTCACTCCTCCTGGCTCTGCTTTCCCATTGGGTAGGTCCTGCTGAGAACCCATCCCTGCAGCCTTCCCATTACTCCTGACAGCACTTTACTTACCTTACCTGCCTTCTTTCATAGCGGCATAAGCCAGGTACCTGTCTCCCAGCCTTTTAGAACTCCATTTTCTTCCTCCTGACAAATAGCTAAAGTGAAGATAATCAATCTGTGATGCACAGCTGTCCAACAACCCACAGGCATTCAACCTGGAAACTGTCTTCCAGAATTAATTTCTTCAGATGGAGGTGCAGTGGTGGGAATCTTGAGTCTGCTGGTAGCAGAGTGGGCAGACTCTCTCCCGACGTCTCACTCTTCTGACACTGCCAGCTCTCCTCTGCTGGAGGACCGTGTCTGCAGGCATTTTAAGATAAGACCCTAAATTTCCTTACGGATGGCCATAATCTGTTTGTCTTTAACTCGTAAGTGGATATTAGACATACAATATAGGATAAACCTACTAAAATCTGTACATCTAAAGAAACTAATCAAGAGGGAGGTCTCTGGCTAAAATGCTTAATCCCCATTCAGAAAGGCAAACAGGATGGACATGAGAAGAAGGAGAAAACAGGAAACAAGTCAGGAGCCTGCCACAGAGGGCCTCTGAAAGGCTCTGCCCTGCAGAATATCAAGGCAGATGCTGAGATTTATGGCCAACCTTTGGGCAGAATGCAGGGAATCTTATGAAAGAAGTGGGAAATAATAAGATCTGAAGAGGACAGGAACTCTACAAGGAGAGCAACAGAACCAAAAAAATCTGGGCACAGGGGTCTTTTCTGAGATTGATACCCCAACCAAGGACCATGCATGGTGATAACCTAGAACCCCTGCTCAGATGTAGCCTATGACAGTTCAGTGTCCAAGTGGAGTCCATAGTAATGGGAACAGGGACTGCATCTGACATGAACTGATTGGCCTGCTCTCTGGTCACCTCCCTCTGAGGGGGGAGCAGCCTTACCAGGCCACAGAGGAAGACAATGCAACCACTCCTGATGAGACCTAACCTAATAGACCAGGACCAGAAGGAAGGAAAGGAAGACCTCCCCTATCAGTGGACTTGGGGAGGGATATGTGTGGAGAAGGGGGGGGGAGGGATTCGGAGGGAAGGAAGGAGGTAGCTACAGGGGGGATACAAAGTGAATAAAGTGTAATTAATTTTAAAAAAAGGAAAAAAAAAGATAACACCCTTGGCCTGGTGGTGTTTTAGTTGGCTCACAGAAAATTTAAATTTGAGCTGTTGCTGTTATTTTTAAATCCAAATTTTAGGAATCTCTTGAAGATGTGGCAAGCCCAGACCAGCATTTCTGTGAGATGACTTCAGTAAAGTGAAATAGATCAACCTCTCCATGTTATCACTGACTGATTGATTGGTTGGTTGATTGGTCCTGTAAATCCAGCCTTGTGCTAACTAGGGCTTTCTGCTGAACTACCCTCAGCTGTAGCACACCGTACCCAGACTGGAAGAGACTCCATCTCATTGCCCAGGAGGTGGAGGAAGAATTCCTCAAATCTGAGGCCTGCCTGGACTAGACAGTGAGCTCCAGGCCAGCCTGATGAGTATGAGATACGCCTCAAACTACCTTGTTAAAAATAGAAACACTGGAATCCCCTTTCTAAGTTATCAGTATATGGAGAAATGGGTGTAATCAAGATTTATTTACCATCTTATAATTTAAAATGTTTAAAGCTTGTAATTTAGAAACATTCCAAGTTGGGGCTGGAGAGATGGCTCAGCAGTGAGGAGCGTTAGCTCTTCCAGAAGACCTGGGTGTTATTCCCAGCATCTAACGGTGGATTACAACTCTAGGGGATCCAAAACCCAATCCTGGATTTCTAGGAGCTCCAGGCATGAATGTTGTACACAGACATACATGTTTCCAATACCACTAAATATACCTGAAACTGCTTTTTGAGAGTTGGCAGGCTTTGTACATCCAGCGGCAAGCACGTTCATCCATTCAGCCACCTCACATGCTAAACGTTTGTTAGTTTAGTCATTCACCATCTGTTCATTCTTCTTGACATTTTGAGACAGGGTCTTGCTGAGTAGGAATGGTTGACCTTGAACTCACAATCCCTCTGCCTCCATTTCCTGAGTGCTGAGATTATAGACACCACACACACCCTGAGTTGGTAAGCTAAGAATTTTCTCCTGAGATGTCTTTGTCCTTTTCCTCAGTGGTAACTGTAGGTTTAGCTTCCTCTGATCATATGTCCAGGGTCTCTCCAGAGTGCCAGGATCCACCTCGTGTTCAGCCAAGACTGCTGGGACTCACAGGTGTTCGGTTCAAAGGCTGGCTTCTGCATTGTGCTTCTGCACTTTCACCTTTGCTGGCCTGCTTCCTCTTTTTATTTTTAAGTTTCTTTTAAAAATACCTTTTGTTTATTTTTTAAAAAATTCTTATACATGTATACACTGGTTCTATCTACCCCCCAACTCCTCTTCGGATTTCCCCTAGGCACCCCCAACATGTCTTTTTCATACCTTCAAGTCCTCTGATGGCTAGAAGCAGAACAGAAACTCTGCTTGCTAGTTCTTCTCTTTGGAGTCTCCTCCTAGCCTAGAAACAAGGGACAGGAACTGAGATGTGGGGCTGCCTCCTTAGAAAGGTCTAAAATGAGCATATGAGGCCAGCTCACCTAACTCACCTATTGGCAAGCTGTTAGGTTTCCTCAAAGCCTTTGAGCTGAGGTTTGAATATGGAGCTGGGGCAGAGAATGCCACCGTCACTTGGGTCACCACTTAATCCACACAGAGAAGCCTCTCTTGACACAGAGAGCTCCCAGCATACTGAGGACCCTCTGAAGTCTGACTGATTTCCACTTAGGGGATGTTACAGACGGCCTTTGGCCATTGTCCATGGATGTCTTTGGGGCATATGATAGGGACATGGTCAAAGTAGCATAATGTTCCTCTGAGTGTACTACAGGCCAACCTACCTCAGAAGCCTTATGACAAAATGCTCACGGACACAGCTGAAATCCTGGAATCACATAGATGAGGGAGGGGTTACATGCAAATGAATGTGCCAGGATGTACCCTGTGTGTACAGAGGCCGTAGCAGGAGGAGGTCAAGGGTTTTTCTCCATTGCTGTTTCTCCTTTTCACCTTAAGATAGTCACTTACTGAACCAGAACATCACTGTTTTGAATAGGCTGGCTGGCCAGCAAGCTCTTCAGATCCACCTGTTCCTATTCCCTGATACTGGGATTACAAGCCCATGCAGCCATGTCTGGTTTTGTTTTGTTTTGTTTTGTTTTGTTTTGGTTTGTTTTGTTTTGGTTTGGTTTGGTTTGGTTTGGTTTGGTTTGGTTTGGTTTTATCTGGATACTGGGCTATCGAACTCAGGTCCTTGCGATTGCACAGCAAATGTTCTAACCCACTGGGCCATCTCTCTAGCACCTTCACACAATTTTAAATCAATAAAAATGCGCTTTAAAAAGAAAATTGGAGACCTGGTGAGAAATCACAAGATAGGGTACAGGTGGGAAGGAATGTGCTAACTGAAGTCAAGAGTGTACAAAACTCACTGTCTTCAGTGTTTACACCAAGCCCTGCCCCGACAGCCATCACCAATGATACTATGGTTTTAAAGGTCAGATGAGCTTTGGGGAGGGGGTCCACAGGAAGAAAGTACCTAGGGTTGATGACAACAAGCTTGGCCTTGCCAAAGCTTAGCTCACTGATTAGACTTGGTACACCCCATCAGCCACACTGGGTGGCACCAGTGGTTGGGTCAGATATAACGCTTTATGACACTGAGCGCCGTATCAGTTACTGTCTCTTTGCTATGACAAAATACCTTGGCAAAAGCAATTTAAAGAAGGGACAGTTTGATTTAGCTCAGAGCTTCAGGGGGATATAGTCCATTGTGGCTGGCAGGCATGGTGATGGAAACATGACCAGGAGGCTGGCCATGTTGAATTTACAGTCAGGAAGCAAAGAGGGAGGAATTACAGTGTTCAGCCCACTTCCTCCGTTTTATTCAGTCCAGAACTACAACCCAAGGGATGCTGCTACTCATGGTGGGTCTTCCCTGTTCACTTTAACTTTGCTGGGAACACACTCAACAGACATGGCCAGAGGTATGAATCATCATGGCCATGATGATTCAAAACACAGTCAAATTACAATGAGAATTAACCATCACAAGTGCTGGTGTTTGTTTGAGTGCCCTGAGTTTTGAGGCATGTTTGATGCTTCATACGCATTGTGTACATTTACTTCCAAAGTACATCATGGATACTCATCATCTCGTGAACACTGCTGTCCTTCTGGCATGCCCATTTCTTTCTTTTAGCATGCATGTTGAATGCTCTACTTACTGCTTATCTTTACCTAAATACCGCGTCAGTTTTATTCTCCAAACTTGGTTTATTCTACAATGTAATCAAATATTCTCAGGCAATGAAACAAATGCACAGAAGTTAGAATACTCAGCTTTTGTCTCTTCACACACTATACAGATGAGTTTAAACTATAAAGTATGAGGTAAGCGTGGCAATCCCAACTCTCAGAGGAGCGAGCAGGGAGGAATGCCACAAGTTTGTACCTAGCCTGGGATACAGAGACAGAGTTCCAGGACAGCCGTGTTACACAAGAGACCCTATTCAAAAGACCAAACAAAATGACAACTATAAGCTATCATTATCGTAGGAAACAAGATAGGAATAGCATCTTTGAAGGAGTCAACTCATAGCCACAGGAATGTGGGATACTAATCTCAGCAGATCTACTTGTATAGACATGAGAACAATGAGTCCAGTCCTAACAGAAGCTCTGAGGGTGTGCTTCCATGCTTGTCCTCCAGACCATGAGCCTTAGGAAAACACCCACACCCAGGAAGCACATATATGTCACTGGTGTTTCATGTCTGCGAGTGTCTTTTCAATGTTGACCACTCTTGTTGATTCATCTTTTGGATCAAAAATGATGTCTGCGGTTTTGAAAAAATATTAACCTATCAGAATTTATTTAATCTTGTTTTCTGGTCGGACTAGAAGTTAAGACCTTTCTCTTTTCAGGATGGTGACAAGTTGTTATCTAAATCTACATATTACAGTATGGATGTATAGATCTGTGGCAGAACACTGGCCTAGCATGCATGATACCCTGAGTGTGATGTTCAATACCAAAAAAGATAAACTCAAGCCAGAAAATACACACATAATTCATAATATGCTCTCTCTCTCATTCTCTCTCTTTCTCTTCTCTCTCTCTCTGCATGTGTGTGTGTTACTAGGGATTGAACTCAATGCCTCTTGCATGGTAGACACATTCTTTAACATTGAACTATGTCCCCTGTCCTAATGTCATTACTTTTGATGCGACCTTTCTTTGTAAGAAAATGTCCTATAGCCATGACTGAGGATTCCATCTCTGACACAGAATGCTTTCATATATTTAAATATTTAAATATATTTTCATATATTTAGCCTGTTTTGTGGGTATCAATACAATAAGGAACGGGCAAAGAACTATGATTAAAAAAAATAAAGCAACTTGGCACTGGCTGCTACAATTCTAAGCAGAAATAGCAATCAATAGGTTATAGGTTTTTGTATAATCTTTTATTCTTTGAATTTTCATGAGAACTTCACTGATTTTTTTCCTAAGATGTTTTTGTTCTAAAATCAGTGGCGTCAGTTGGAACGAGATACTGATAGGAATTACTCTCAACTGAAAGATAAGGACAGGTAAAAGCCTGGATGGGAAACAACCATTAATTAGGTGTTCGTTCCAGGTGGTCACTTCCATGGTTGAGCTTTAGATTGATGTCTGGTTCCTGAAACCCCAGCTGAGTCTAAGTACAGGGTGACAGGTGTGGGGATCATCTCTATGGAGAGTCTTTGATGCTTCTCTTAAAACCTAATCTGAGAGCCATTGTTTGAAGCAGGGACCCTCAGATGATTGTGAGGGAGAAACAGGAACATCTGTCTTTAGGAAGATGGTGCAGGGCTGGTTAGATTTCTACATTGATCAGCATTATCAAGGGAGCATGGAATCTTCTGTTTAGCTGCACTCTTGCCTTCTGATTGATTCCATAGGACACACCTGCTGTACTTGCTCCTGAATGAGAAGGTAGGGGACAAAGTGAATTTGGGGACAATGTAATGTCGATATTATCTTGTGAACATCACACACCCCAAGTTATTTGCAACATTGTATGTCTGACATTAGCCTGGTCCTAGGAAAACCAGTGGACTGAATTTGAAGATGATTTGGTTAGCCACACCCCCATTTCTTTGCCAAATCTCTTCCCATTTACCAGAAGTGATTTACTCCATATGTGAGTTGAGCCTTTTCGTTTGGCTGGTGAGCCTGTGTCCTATGACCTCTGGGACAGCTTGCTCCATGGTATTATAGTCACCGTTCTCTGTCCACAGGTTCTGCACCTGAGGATTCAGACAGCCTCAGATGGGAACTATCTGCCTCCGCACTGAGCATATGTCATCAATCCATATGTGATCAACCACATACACAGATCTCACAGCACATTAGCATTGCAAACCGTGTAGACTTGATGTAGAGAGTATGGAAATATGTGCACACATGCTAGGCAACAGTGCATTGTTCTTATAGGAGACACTTGTGTATCTGTGGGTTTGAGATCCATTCCTCCACAGATACCAGAGGACTTTGGGGACCTCTGTGGCAGTGAGGTAATTCCCACTTAGCATGGCCATCATTAACCCCATCACTATCTCTTGGCCCTAGGTTTGGGCTTTGGAACCTATGACATCCATAGTGCTACCTCTCTGTGACATCAAGAGAGACCCAGCTGACTGGAATGAGCACACATTGAGAAGCTGCCCCAGAACTTGGAAATGGGATAGCTGACCTGGTCTCCCTGCCATCCCATGATTCTGCCCATGCATGCAAGGGTCAGGCATTCAAGACTTGATAACCAGTTTACTATATTCTAGAATCTTCTCCTTTATCCTGAACTAAAGTTTGTTCTTTTGCAACATTTTTTTTTCTGTTGATTCCTCTAAAGGAATTTTAAGAACACCATGCAAACATTTGAAGAAGTGTGCCTGTTACCTTTTTGTTGCTGTTACCAAAATGCCTGACAGGAACAACTAACAGAATGATTTATTCTGCTCACAGGTCAGGGGAGACAGTCCATCTCAGTGAGGAAGGCATGCAGGCAACCAGCTCCATGCACTGGGGCCATTGGAAGCCGATTACCTGGGGTTTGTAGTCAGCAAGCTGAGAGCAGACTAGTGACAGCCACAAACCTCAAGGCCCTTTCTCCTTCCTGCTGCTAACTCATTTCCTCCAGCAAGGCTTCACTTCCCAGAGGTTTTACTGCTTCCCCAAACAGCACTACCAGCTGGGGACCAAGTGTTCAAACACATGAGCCAGGAGGCATGTCCAGCCAAACCAGGGCATGAAGCTGCTGTCTTCTCACTTCTTCTTCAGACTTACCCCAGCAACAGCACCTGTTGCTCACAGACTCCTCGTTTCTGATTTGGGTGAAAATACTTTCACTGAGTACAGCGCTCCAGTGGGAGGTAGGAAAACTCTAAGCAGTAGGACAACTCAGCTCTTGAGTGGAATACTTCATCTGGCACTGGCAACGTCCTGATTGGAGGTCAACCAACCTGCTTAGCACTAGTTTCCAAGTTGTAATTGGAAAGGCTTTTCATAAAGTGTTCACTGTTCAAATACATGAAACTTCAGTCTAAAGTGCAGTCAGTGTCTCTACTTGGGGGTCTCCTGAAAGGTGCTGAGACACAGTGGTTAAGAACATAGGCAGTGGTGAGACCTACAATTGTGTGCCCTTGGGCAAGGTACTCAACCACTCTGGGCTTCAGGTTTCCATTCGTGGGATGAAAACAGTAGAACCTGTTCTAACATGACCACAAAGGTTATATGAATGGCTACGCATGGAAGCCTTATGCAGGGGCTGGCATGTAATAGTGCTTGGGAAAATGTAGACGGCTCTCAAAACACACTCTCTTGAAAGGGTGATCTGTGGAAGGTTTGGACGGGGCTCTTTGAGTCTCTATCTATAGTTAAGACTTTTCTCACAGGTGGTGGTAGCGCTTGCCTTTAATCCCAGCACTGGGGAGGCAGAGGCAGATCTCTGTGAGTTTCAGGTCAGCCTGGTCTACAGAGCTTGTTTTAGGAGAGCCAAGGCTACACAAAGAAACCTTGTATTCACACACACACACACACACACACACACATACACACACACACACAGAGAGAGAGAGAAAGAGAGAGAGAGAGAGAAAGAGAGACTTTTCTCTTCTGCTTAGCAGTTGGCATCCAGAATCAAACGCTACACGGTGTCGTTTTCCAATATTTCCACTACTTTGTCCCAACCTTTCCACCCCTTTGAATGTTGAGTACACATATATAGTATTAAGTATTAATTGCTACCTTAAACACTTTAAAATCAAATAGAGGTTTCCAGAGCTGCCTCCTCCTGTCAGTGAGAATAACGTGTAGTATGCCCTTTACCTTAGCTCGGTTCCTCTTCCCTGGAAGCCATGGACAGTTACTGGGTTTGTGTTGTCCGGGGGTTTAGTTGTCCCAGAATTTCTACATCTCATTGCCCAGATGTCTGTAGTGGAAGAGAGGACCAGGTTCACCAAGTCAGAGTCTGTTCACTACCCTGTGAAGACTGTCAGGGAAGGTGCCCAGCCTTCCTGGTTATCTTCTGTCCCTGGTTCTTTCACCTAGTGTCTTGCCTGTAGAGGAACTTAAATTCAGAACATGGCTGCTCTGGCAAAAGATCACATCCAAAGACGCAGGTCTGTGTGATCTGGCTACACGTCAAATACACCTTTAATCCAGGAGACAGAGGCAAGCATTTCTGAGTTCAAGGCCATCCTGCTTTAGAGCAAGTATCAGGTAAAGAAAAGCTTAAGTCCAGGCATAGTGGTACACACACCTTTTATCCCAAACAGTGAAGGTAAAATTAGGTTGTAGAAAGAAGCACTCATGTTTGAAAGTGATATCTAATTGAGCAGCAAAGAAACTTACAAACTAGAGAAGATTTGACGGAATAGGATATACACAACTCTCATGAGAAGAGAGAGGAGAGGGAAGCTACGTAAGGGGCAATGCAGAGAGAGAGCAGGCAGATTTACCAGGACAGTAATAGAGATACAGGTTGCAAGTGAAGACCAAATGAAGCAGAGAATGAGAAGGAGCGAGAATATTAGAGCATAGTGTTGGAATTAGTTTGAGGTCAAGAGAGCAGGCAGATCGAATAAGTTAACTTATTCGAGAAGAGGTTGAGGCAGAACAGCTGCGTTGAACCAGCCAGCCCAGAGCTCAGAAAGAACAAGAATGGGTGAGCTCCTTAAGCAGCAACTCTCAGAGGCTGACAACATTCCAGGCCTAGGTTAGGTTGTACGGAGGCTAGATGCTTCCAGGACTAGGCCTAGCAACAGATGAGTGCTGTCGCTCAGCCCACTCTTTTGTTTGGGATCCAACCCATTTGCAGATGTTACCTGCCCTCCCAGTGGTCCTCCCCTCAGTTAACTCTCCCTGGAGACAGCCTCACAGACATGCCCAAAGGTGTGTGCCACGATGATTTTAAATCCAGCCAAGTTGACGGTGAAGATGAACCACTGTAAGCTATTTCTATCACAGGTAGCTATTTCTGCCACATGAGGATGCCGGGAGTCACGTTCTAAAGCATACATGCAGAATGTCTCTAGGTAACCAACTCAACCTCAGTAAATTTAAAAGGTGAGGTAGTTCTGGAAAGAGAGCTTCAATAATGAGACACCCTTCTGCATAAGCGCGCGCACACACACACTCATGTAGCTTTGAATGGTACGTTTCCTACTTATTAGAAACATTAACAAACCTACTACTGCACTATTCATATAGAGAGAAGAGGGTAACAGCCTATTCAGATACTCCTGAACCCCTCCCTCTCAGTCTAAAATGGATACAGTAGTTTGTTAGATGGCCCTAAAAGGATCTTTCTTCCTTGCAAGGAACGTCTGGTGCAGATATGTGATGCTCATGTGTTTGTGTATGTGTTTGCCTGTGTGTGAGCACGTGTGTGGGAGGGGTGCCTGCATGTGTGCGTGTGTGTGGAAATTTGCAGCAGATGTTGGAGGTCTCTCCACTCTATTTGTGGTGGCAGGGTCTCTGCTGATCCTTGGCAGTCTTGCCCTGGGATCTCCTGTTTCTCCTAGTGCTCGGCTGCCTGGTTTTTTACTTGGATGTTAGGGGTCCAAGCTCCAGTCCTCAAGAGACAAGCATTTTATCTACTAAGCCATCTTTCCAGCTTAGCAAGTAAGGGAATGTCTGATTCAAAGGTTGTTCTGTGCCTATATGTTTGTGTGTGAGAGAGAGACAGAGAGACACACAGATTTCACTAGTGAGGCTCTTTTCCCATCCTCTTACTGAGCTATTATTTAGGAAGACATACTATGCACACATACTTTGGAATCTGACTCCCTGGGTCCTGTGTGGCAGAAATAGCTCCCTGGCAAACTGCAACACTTGTGGGACCGCACCCTCCCCAAGCAGCAGTAAGCTAGCAGGCGGAGTACTCAGGAATCCCTCCTACAGCATGTCCCTCTGGCATCTGGAAGCTGCTCTTGCTCACCACTCAATAATTCCTTCCGCTCCAGTAGGCAGCAGAGTTCAAAGAAACTGGTGGGTCCTGGAACCAGTAACAACACACAAAAACAATTCCTTTTTTTGTTCTTTGTACAGAGCCGGCCTTCAGAGCATTTTACCTTCATTTTGTAAATGCTAGTAAGTAGTACATTAATGTTTATCACAAGTATGTTTTCCTTTCGCTGCCCTAAACCAAATATTTTTGGAAGTTGGAAATGGCTAAAGAACTCTCTATCTTGGAAAGTTTAACACCGAGACAAATGCCTTTGTCTGCGGTCCTTTCTACCAGCTGCTTCCTCCTACGTTAGATGGTGGCCGCTGAGGCTGGAGATATCTCTGCCCAGCTCCCTGCTCCAGAAATGTTTAGGAACAAGGGGATCCCCTTCCATGCTCAGGCTTGAGCTAAAAGGGGGAGCTGAGCATTTACCAGGTGCCAAAAGTGCTTCTAAACCTATTGCAAATCCATCCCATTGAATGATTCTAACAAGTCAGTGAAGTGGGTGTATCTGTGTTCTGTCTTTTACAGATTACAGATCTGAGGCACACGGAGCTTAAGTGATTTACCCAGGGTTGCACAATTAGTAAGTCGGAGGCTGGGTTTGGACTCTAAGCAGTATGACTCCAGAGTCTATGGCATCATCACTCAGTCCAAACATTCCAGGGTGCACGTGACACAAAGCTGAACCAGGGCGGGCCAGGGATACAGTGTATTCACTACGGATGGAAACCCTTCATTCTACAACTGCTGCGGGGACAGGAAAGACCCAGCTGAGCAGTCTATCAGAATTACACACACACAGAGACACACACACACACTGCCCCATAAGGCAGAGGGTGTGTAGAGCAATCAAGAACCTATGCTGACGACTTTTGTTATAGACTCCATTGTGACTCCACAGGAAAGGAAGCTGGGAAAACATTTGTTTGGCTGATAAGTGCTTTCTGCTTTCTCAGAAGCCACTGGGCCCCCAGGATTCAGGGAGCAGCCATTGAGAGCCTTATCCTAAGATAAAATCCTTTATAACCTTGTTGGTACTCATCCAAATCCTACACCTATTTTTTCTCCCAAACAAACAGAGCTAAGTCAGTGAAGGACAAAGGAAAGAATTCCAACTATTTGGGAGTCAGCCCTGATTTTGTATTTCATGGAGAGGTGGGGAAGGTTATCCCACAGGGAAGGGAGGCGGAAGTATCTGTGATAGAAGACTGGAATCAATCGTGAATGAATGTGGCCATTCAAAGGCCCAGGGAAAGGCTGTGTGCCTGCTCTCCACGCCTCTGGGCCTGGCCAGTTCACCGGGCTTCTCTCTCCTATCCTAGCTGACCAGTGATGAGCTCCTCTGATGCGTTGATGGCGGGAGGTAGGCTAAGGGGTGAAGAGAAGACACACTCTGCTGGGTCACTCCTGTAATCCCAGCACTTCAGAGGCTGAGGCCAGATAACTGTTGTGAGTTTAAGGGCAACACAGATTACATGATGAGTACTAGGCTCGCTTGGACTGCTGAGTGACCAAGGGCTGGAGTCATGGCTGTCACCAAGCCTGGAGACATGAGTTCAATCACCCACATGGGTGGTAGGAGAGAGCTGCCTCCCAAAAGTTGTCCTCTGATCTCTGTACACCTGGCGTGACACATGTATGCCCCCATTCCAACAATATATGCCTACATACATGTATACATAAATGTAATTATAAAGTATGAAAACAAACACAAAACTTAAAAGTGCCAATGGCCATAGCATCCAGTGACTCTCTGGCAAGCCCCCAGTCCTGCTCAAATCTGTGTGTGGCAGGTGTTTACTGTGCTCCTATGGGCCTGGTTGGGTTTGTGTTGCAATCACTTTTTGTTTGGCTTTACCTCGTAGGTGTGCAAAGCTGCTTATTTCCTAATTCATAAACCAATAGTTGCATCTGTGTCCATGGCGAGAGGAGGAGGGAGGAGGAGGAGGAACTACAGGCTAGTTAGAACCTTATTTTCATACATCAGGGAGGTATATGATGCTATTTTAAAAATCCATTTATGACTAATGAGACAGTTCATCAGGCACGGACTCTTGCCAAGCCTGAGTTCTATCGCTGGGATCCACATGGTTGAAGAAAAGCACTAACTCCTGCAAGCTGTCCTCCGACCTCCACACGTGCACCACAGCATGAGCCCACCCACGTGCAGACTAAATTTATAAATGCAAAACTCCATTTGCCTCACAGTGCGCATATTGGTAAATGAGAGTGCTATGGGGTCATAATTAATACAGGCAGGCCCTCGCTGGACTCAGTATTAGTAACAGAGAAAAGAGAAACCAGGAAGCTCTTTACTCAACGCAAATCTTATTAAATACGGAGCTGCCTGTATGTAGGCAGAGCTGATGGGGGAAAAAAAAAAAATTCAAAGTGACTCTCAGCAGCTCCTTAGTGTCCGTATCAACAGCGGAATAGCAAAGGGAAACTTGGGTTTCCTTGTTTCCTGGAGGCCAAGGAACTATTTGGGATGGGATTTCCCAAAAAAATCTCTCTTGAATGTTTGCTCTTGGAGTACCTGTTGTGAGTCTGGGCTGCCTCCCCTGCTCCTTCCCTTTGCTCACGGTATCATTTTAGTGGCCAAAGCATGAGCTCTTGCTACACAACAGCAGCATGGTTTGTTAGGTTCCTACTATGTTCCTGACACTTCAGGTCTACCCCTGCATTTAGTTTCTAGGATGGGTCTATTTTTGATCCCATCATGAGAGGAGGAATGGGAACCGAGTGAGGGCCACTTACACAGCTGGCGCATGGCTGCCTGGTAGCTGGAGTTGCATTGTCAGGATTTGAAACCCGCGCTTTCCATCATCATGCGAAACTGACAGCTCGCGTTCCAGTGCTCCCACCTGTCTTGAGACTCTCAGAATTAAAACCCATCCATGGATGACAGATAGACCTATTATTCCTTTGGGGGCGGTCCCAACATGATGTAGGGAAGTCATACGAGCCAGCCTTTCCCCTTTCCAGCAAAGCAGAACCTGAGGGGTTTCCATCCGCTTGTATTAATTCTTCTCCAGAGCTCTGGCACCTGACCGCAGGAAGAAGATTCCACTCGCGTTAATCCTCCGGGGGCCTTCTCAAAACAGAAGACCTCTGTGCGGGGTAGAAGCAGTCCTAGCTGGTGGTGCAGGCCTACTGATGTGTTTTGGAGAGGACTTGACAGAGGGCACAGGCTTTCCCATAGGACAATGTACAGTGTGCCTTTTCAAAACAGCAGAAACAAGGTCCTGTGAAGACCTTGAAAAAAGCCGTCATCTCAAACCCAGTCAGACCATTGTAGGTTGCTTCTTTTGGTCTTTGGTTCCCCTGAGTGTAGACCGTGTGGGAAAGAAAAGAACCAAAGGTCTCAGTAACATACAGGTGAGGTTACATACATCTGAAAAACAAAAAACAATCATATCTAGCTATTAAAATGTAAAGTTAATTCAGTTACGATAGCACTCACCTATAATCCTGACCCTTAGAAAGCAGAGGCAGGAAGGTTGAAAGTTCAAGACTTCCTTGGGTTATATAGCAAGAGCTTTAAAATAAAATAGGCAAAACAACAACAAATATGTAAGTTGGTGGGCTTGTTTGTTTGTTTGCTTGTGTGTTTTGAGCTAGGGTCTCTCTACATAGCCCTGATTTTCCTGGAACTTGTTGTATAGACCAGGCTGGCCTCAAACCCACAGACACCTGCCTCTGCCCATCTCCCATCCCCAAGTGCTGGGATTAAAGGCCTGCACTAATCTCGTCCATCCACTTTGTGGGTCTTAATTACCTTTATTTACAATTCTGGGATCAGACAGCAATCTGAACCTCAAGTTGTTGGGCATGCTGCTTCAGCACATGGACAGGATATATTTAGAGCCAAAATGAGGCAACTGACAGAGCCTGGAAGTGAGGTGCAGAGTCAGCACGGCTGGTTACTCTCATATCTGTCTTATGTGAACATGGCTTCAACATTTGGCCTCTTCACTTGTTCAAGGCTTGGCCACTTGTTGCAAGAGCATGTTACAGTCTCCTTACACATACGTTAGGACACAGTTCACTCTGTCCAGAAAAACCTGGCCACGCTACAGATGGGTACAGAGCAGCAGAAGACGAAACCAAACTCAATTCAACATATAATTACCCCCTAAAGAGGGATGGAGACAGTGAGAAGGTCAGTTACACAAGAGAGCTGGAGATGAGACATTAGCTCGCTAATTGGGAAGTCTTTCTTAAGCACCCAGCTCTCTCCACAGCTGACAGGTGCCCTTCATGTCAGCTCCCAACCTGCGCCGTTCCCACTGGGACCTCCTCCTGTCCTCTGTCCCTGAGAGGCAGGTATTGCTATGGAATTCTTGAACCAGAAGAAATCGGAACACTTACTGGGCACGTACAGGTCATCCCATTCCATTTTTTTTGATACTTTTCCTTATATTTTAAAATTAATTTTTGGTTAACATACAAAAATGTTGCATTGTGACATTTAAATGCATACATAATATTATTATTTGTTATTACCTCTCCATTGTCCTCCTTCCCCCATCACATCTTTATGCTTCTCTTTCTTCCTACAGTTAGTACTGCCTCCTTTTTCATAGCATGTTTCTTCCATTAGCCTCTCCTGTTCCCCTCTCCCCACCCTTAGAGGAAATATACCAGAAAACATACTCAGAAAAACAAATATAGCCATTTTCTCTCATATGTGGAATCTAGATTTTTTTTGAAATATGAAAATGGAAGAGGGCTGTTTCGAGATGTAGATGGGGAAGGGGAGTGAGTGTGGCCAGAGCATGTTGTATGCCTATGAAAATGTCACTGTGCTCCCTCTAGGTCACTGTGGTGGTTCAAAAGGAAACATTCAACTGAAAAGTTTTTCTCTTTGTAATGATGAGAAGACAGAGGCTCTGTGCTAAGAAACTTGAGCCCTGCTTTTCCCTCAAGGCTCATCTCAAGATAAATGGCCAAACCCCTCTGTCCATCTGGTCATAGAGTTATGACTGACACTCAGGGTAGTCACCCCAAACCTACTGTGCATCACATGACTCTATGATTAATAAATAGGGTGAGGAGGCCTACTTCCAGTTCAATGAACACGTCTGATTTTCTTCTATATGCTGATGACTTCAATCCTCAGAACTAAAATAAGTGGGCTCTTAAGGGCAAGCTGATTGTAAAATTCCAAGGCAGCCTCTCCAGCTGGCGATGGCTACCCTCCCTCCAACATGTGCAGCCAGCTGGATCTTGCCTCTTCTTTCTATCAAGATTTGTTTTTTAAATCACAAGTGCTCTTCTTTATAGTTTTCAGATATTTATGTCCTGTCCAGTGTACAGTTGGCAAAGATTTTTCTTCCATTCTGTAAACAGCCTCTTTGCTCTGCTGATGGCTTCCTTTGCTGTGTAAAAGCTTTTTAATTTCATACAATCTGTTTGCCAATTTGAGGGATTGTTTCCTGTGCTGTTTGAGTTCTCAGAAAGCCCTTGCATGTGCCTATATTTGGGGATGTTTGGCTTTGTTTTCCTATAGCAGTTTCAAGGTTTCAAGTCTTATCTCCATGCTAAGTGAGATAATCCAAATTCTGAAAAATAAATATACCATTTTATATGCTGTGTGTGTGTATGTGAAAGAGAGAGGGAGAGGGGAAAGGAGAGAGAAAGGGAGGGAGAGAGACAGCATACACACAGTGTGTGAAATTGGAAAAGGGGCTATGAGAAGGGAGAAAAGGCGTTAAGGCTGAGGGACAAGAGAAGACAATGGAATGCATTGACAAGAAAGTGGAAGAGACTAATTGAGGTGAGGAGACACCAGCTATAAGGGAGATGGGGGACGCCATAATGAAACCATTTCTTTGTAAAACAGAAAAAGCTTAAAAAAGAAAAAAAAGTTCCATGCTCGTGATTAGGGAATCTTTCTTTCTTTCTTTTGTGGGAGGTATTTATCACATAAAATTCTCCTGAATTTTCTTACATTTGAATGTTAAGCATGAAAAGATTATGCTTTATTTCAATAGTGGAGATGTAGGTTTGGTCTTAGTGTTCAGTGTTTCAGTTAGACCCATCTTTTGAAAGAAGAAAGTGGCCTCCCTTAAGTCCCAAATACTATCATTCTAAATTAGACATTTACCCTTTTTAACAGCTAAAATGACATAGCACACAAAAAGGAATATGTGTTTATTGTAGATGTTATTTGATACAGGATCTCACTCTGTAGCTCAGGCTGGCCCAATCTCAGTCCACAGCCCAAGTTGTCCTTGAACTCATGATCCTCCTCTTCAGTCTCCCAAGTGCTTGGGTAATAGGCACAAGCCATCTCTCCTGGTGCACTGTAGACTTCTTAGAATGTTCAGGCTAGTTTCAAGAGGAAGAAGTAAAACAAAACAAAACAAAACAAAACAATAAAGAAAACTCTGGTGGTTGTACCGCGGCTTAGGTTTATTCTTTATATATCTATTGCTTAGTCTCCATAGAGCTGGTATCACACAGGATTCATACAAATTTGTTAAGATTATGTTTCCTCTAGATGTCTACTAGCATCACTAGAATGTTTAAAAGCCCCCATCACATAGCTCCATCACATTTTAATGTCTGTGTGAACCGCAATATATAACTATTGTCACACTTGGTTGTTGGCAAAGCGTGTGCCATTCAGGAGACAGAAAGTCTGAAATCTCAGGGTTGGCGGAGCCAGCTTCTTCTTGAGAGCTAAGCGGATGTATCTTGCCTGTTCTTTTGTGGTGGCTTCTAGCAATGCCCACCAAGCCTTGGTATTCCCAGCCTTATGGACATGCATATAATTTGTCTCTGTGTTTATGTTCCAGTGGAAATCTCTCCCTCTGTCTCAGTGATGTCTTGTGAAGACACCAGCCATGTTTGAGCAGGGAGACAGTCTGTTCCAATAAGACTTCATTTTAACCTGAAGTGATCTATTTGCAAATGTGTTTCCTCTCTGAATCCCTTTGGATTAGTCTCAGAACAGAATCTATGTTGCCCCTGACAGATTGTAGAAGTATCCATACACGGGCTGGAGAGTTGGTTCAGTACTTAAGAACACTTGGTACCATTGCAGAGTAACCAGGCTTTATTCCCAGCATCCATATTGTGGCTTACAACTTTCTGAACTCCAGTTCCAGGGAATCTGACAGCCTCATCTGATCTCTGAAGGCACCAGAGCATGCTCATAGTGTACAAACATACAGGCAGAAAAACATTCAGACATATGGATTGATAAAATAAATCCAAAAAATTAAAATAAAAGAAGTATCCCACAAAAAGAGGTTGTTGACAGGGCAGCAGCCTTGTGGAGCAAGGTGGGATTACTCCACTAGCCTGCTTACGTTTCTCTCTGTGAGGCAGGACCCGAACTTAACAGTTAACTAACCGTGGACACGTTGGTTCAGTCAGTGGGTAAGACACACCTGAAAACTATTATGCAGAATGTCTTTTCCCTTGATTTCAAGTTTCCACATGGAAGAACACACATTTGTAAAAGATCCTTACTCTGTCACTCTCTACCCAGTCCTCCTCTGTGACATAGGAGTGGCCTAGCTGTGAGCATTGTTCTGCTCTTTGGAGTCCACTGTCTTCTGTCCTCTGATCCCACACATACTAAATTACCTAGGGACAGCGCCTCAGGAGGAAGGCCTGTCCTGGTCAGGAGCTGCTTTTGCATGGATGAATCTAATTCTGGGGGTCCAAGGTTAGCATATCCCAACACTAACTGACATAGGCCACCTCCCAACCTCAGGTTTATCTCTGTTGGAAATGTGTCTGTGTGTTCTCTTTTATTCTAACCACCCCTGATTTAAAACTCAGTTCCAAGTTTGGAGAGAAAAGGGGAGATGTGGCTCTGGGTTTTCTTAAACATGCAAGAAAGAATAGAGCTAGCTTGGCTGTAGACACTCTCTCTACACTGCAGAAACCAAATATAGAGTGGGCACAAAGAAAGGTTCAGGGATATGTGTTGTCTGAATATGTTTGTGCTGCAGCAACAAGATACAGAAGACTGGATAATATATAACAGCCTATTTAAATATCCAAGAGCAAGTTATTGGCAGGTTGGGTGTCTGGTAAAGGCCTGGTCTCTGCTCCCAAAACAGCTCCTTCAATGCTGTTGTCTCTGTGCTTTCGGTGGTGAGTTCCCTCCCATCCTTCTTATGAGCTCTCTTATAAGTCACAAACTCACTCACCGTGCGGGAGCTTTTGTGATTGGCTGACCTTATCCTGGCCCTGCTCCTTGACAGTGTTACACTTGGGACTAAGTTACAACAGGAATTTTGGAGAACGTGAGCACTCAGCCCACAGATTATGTTACCGCCGTCTCCCAAAAGGCTCCCTGAAGTGATGAAAGTATAGGACAGAGGTGCTTTGTCCATTTCCAGCTGCTTCTATTCTTGTTCGTCAGTCAGCAGGCATTTGAGGAAATCTCCTCTGGGCAAAGAGCCCTCAATGCTCCCTGTCGAGAACACGGAGAACCGTTAAGGCAAGCACTGTCTGCCCACAGTATATGTAGAGCTTTGCTGGCAAAACAGAGCACATAAAAAAGACAAGTTACGCTACAAGACAGGATATGACCAGTACCAGTGAGTCTCATAGGCAGTTAAAGTGCCATAAAGAAAATCATAAGCGTAATTTGGAACAGTTTGAACTGGTAAGAAATCTGGAGGGATACTTGTTGAAAGAGGGATTATTCCAGTCCAGCGGAATAGCGTGTGGAAAGAAAGCTTGCAACTAGTACGATATGTTTTAACAAACAATTTGAGCATGTATGGAGTCCCTGTGGGTGAAAAGACAAGGGAGGGCCTGGAAAGTGACTCAGCGAATAAAGCATTTGCTCACTATGCAACTCTGAGGACCTGAATTCAGGACCTTGAGTTCAGATCTTCAGAGTACATATAAAGCTGGGCACAGCAGCAAGCTCTATAATCCCAACATTCCTATAAGACGTGGGAGACAGAGACAGGAGAATATCTGAAAGCTCACAGGCCGGCCGGCCAGGTATACACAACTGTAAGCATTGAGACAAGAGGCTCTGCCTCAGCCACGCATGGTACCACATGCCTTTGATCCCAGCAGTCTGGAGAAAGATGCAGATGGATTTCTGTGAGTTCTAAGACATCTCGGGCTATCACAGAGAGAGACACTACCTCAACCAAGGGTGGGTGTGAGGACGGACACTTCACATTCTCTCCTCCGTAACATGTGCACCCGTGCTCACACTCACATACACACTCAAGAAACGAAGCATGGTGATGGTGTCCCATGCCTATAATCCCAGTACTAAGGAGGAAAAGGTAGAAGGAGTATTGCAAGTTGCTGGCCACCCTGGGCAACATAGAGCATTAATATGAAGCCAAACACGCAGACTGGAATCCCACTTTGGCTGTTCTCATAGCCAGGGTCTGGAGACTCATGTGACCTTTCCAGGCTTTAGTTTTCTTATCTTTTTGATGTGAGTTCATCAGGAGGACGAGAAAGAACAGGCCTCCTCTTATTTTGCGCTCACTGTCAGCACAGGTTTTGTCTACCTATATATTAGCTTTCCCACAGAGCAACCAAGTAAGGTACCACTAAAATAATCGCATTGTGCCAGTAAAATGGGACATCCCCAGATGCTAAGCCCCACTCCAGCCACAAGGAGCAGAGAGGCAAAGCCTACACACAGCCCATGTGTCTATGACTGGGCTAGCTGCTCTTGAGGCTGCCCGTGGGGTTTGGCAGTAGAAGACATTATCTTAGGTTGGGATGACCTTGAGCATCACCATCGAAAGAACATCTTGCAAGCAGAGTTCTTAGTTTGCTGCTTTGTTGCCTGCACTTAAAATTATAGGTTGTGTGTGGCCAGGGAAGGCCTTTCAGGAGAGATAAGTAACAAGCTATTTTAGGATGACTCTTCCCGTGTCATAAATTATGGTTTGGAGAGGAAAGAGTTTGGAGGTACGAGAGGCTAATTAGAAAGAGATGACACAATCTGGAAAAAGGGCAGGGGGAGTGGGGATGAGGGGGGGGGCAGGCTTGAGAGACCAGCTCCTTTTAAATACATAATTTCACAGTCTAGCCTGGCATTCGGGGCACGAACCTAAGATAGTTTTCATTGGTTAATGATAATGGTTTTCATTGGCATGACATGGGAGAATTGGGAGAAAAGAAAATTGCCAATTGTTTGCTATGGTAGGCTTTGAGCAGTTGTGGGGCTGAGGGCCCAGGTCAGGGGGACACACTTGCCTTCTCAGTTCTACCCCAATACTGCAAAAGAAGGAGAGCGGCAGCTCTGACTGGTGTTATAACTGCAACTCTAGAATACAAGCCTTGGCTCCAGGTCTCCCAACAGCTAAGGCTTGCCTACCCATCCCAACAGCCAATTAGGGAGCCAAGGAATGATGAGAAGTAGAGATCAGTGAGAACAAGAGAGCACGTGATTCCATGTGGCCAAAACTGGGAAGAACAGAAGCAGCCAGCAACTCAAGTCCCTCTTTGGGTCCAGACTTGAGCTTTAGGTTTAAACAAAGAACTGAGGGGGTTGAGGGATGGGGAGAGGCCCTGCTCAAGGTCTCATTGTCTCAGCTCTAGTCCCGAAAAGTGGTCCAAAGAAGTTCTTATTGGTTGAGAGGAACAAAATGATTCTCAGGAGGTAGCCGCTTCTGTTCTGGAGTGTGGACTTGCCGTTGTGGATAAACACGCTTACCTGGGGTCGGGGGTGGGGGTGGGGTAGGGTGGAGGGGAATAGAGACAGTGTCCTGCTTTCTTGAATCCAAGGTGACTTCCAGTTTAGGACAATGATTTGATCTCAATACCTTCACTCTTAGAGAGTCACTGAGCTAAATTAGGCAGATAGAAATGCCTTAGTGATTATCATGCTTGTGTTTGGTCAAGCAAAAGCCTGAGCCAAGGCCACGGGGATGGACACAGCATGAAGGCAGAGGTGCCAGGCTTTTAGCTACCCTGAGGGCCCACGTGAGCAAAGGCAGCTGCTGGGTGGCTGTTACAGAACCTTACAGTCAGCACCTTATAGTCAAGGAGATTATGGGCAGACAGATGTAAAAGGTGATGTCAGTCTCCCTGACCTCGTGAGTACTGTGAAAACGTCATACTGTGCAGAGGGTTAGGGAGCCTGAAGCTGCACTTGGATGGAGCTTTTCACTTGGATTCTGAAATAAAGAAGATGAAGGACCTCCGTCTGTCTTGCTAGGTGGAGGCAGACTAGGGAACGCTGGCGCTCCCAAGCCCATTGGGCATGCTTCTCTGCTCCTGCCTTGCAGCTATCCTTGGTTGCCATGGTGACCACAGCAGCCAGTGTACAGATTGTCTTCAGTTCTCAGACCCCTCCCACAGGGTACCAAGTGTAGCCCATATGCCTCATGTAGCAATTAGAAGGAAAGATGATGCCCACGCCTTCCCGAAAATGGTGGAAGTCTTAAATCCCCAGATAACAACCAAGTAGGGGCTTAGATTAAAAACAGAATTCTTTGCATCCCTTTATGAAATGGACACCCGTGTGTGGGGGTGCTGATGTAGAGTTACACGCTGATAATGATCATGATAAAATGGAAGATATGTTTCTGAGACAACAAAGATTTAAAAGACCTGCATGGAATGGTCACCATTAAGAGGAAGAAGCAAGTTTCAGAAAGGACTCTGTCTGTGCGGTTTTAATTCTTCCAAAGATTTGTGTGGCCTTGGGTAGCGCATGTGTCTTTCATCCGTGATGAAAAATTCCAATTTCCCTTGCCTTCTGTTGTCTTTTCTGGTTTTAAAACAGTGTTTTACTTAGGGTTACTATTGCTGGGATAAAACAGAATTACCAAAAGCAACTTGGGGAGAAAAGGCTTTGTTTAGCTTACATGTCCCAAATCGCAGTCTACTGAGGGAAGTCAGGGCAGAACTCAAACATGGCTGGAACTTGAAGGCAGGAGCTGATGCAGAGGCCATGGTTGGCTGCTGCTCACTGGCCTTCTCGTAGTTTGTTCAGCCCACTTTGTTCCGGAACCCAGGGCCACTAACCCAGGAATTGTCCTGCCTATTATTTGGGATTGTGCCTTTTTGGCATTCCCAATAAATACCCAGCTGGGCAGTGGTGGTGCCCTCAGGAGGCAGGGGCAGGTAGATCTCTGTGAATATAAGGCCAGCCTACTCTATAGCATGAGTTCCAGGACAGCCAGAGCTAAAACAAAGAAATCCTGTCTTGAAAAACTACTACTACTACTACTACTACTACTACTACTAATAATAATAATAATAATAATAATTTTTAAAAATAGAAAGAAAAAGAAAAGACCCTATGGGATTATCTGCCTACAGCCATATCTTATGAAGGCATTTTTTTTTTCAATTGAGATTCAATTTTCAATTGACTTTAGCTTGGTCAAGCAGACATAAACTATCCAGCATAAACCCTATAGCTCAGGCCAGTCTCAAACTCAATACATTTCTGAGGTTGACTGAATTTCTGATCCTCCTGCCTCTACTTCCCAAGTGCTTGGATAACATGTGTGCAAAGCCATGCCCAGTCCCCTTACACTTTCTTTTACTAACTTTTATTTTGTAATAATAATAAGTTCACAGAAAGTTGCAAAAATAGTTCAGATATCTCTTGTGCTTTTCTTTTATCACATGGCTATATTTTATATGACTGTGGAAACCTTGAATATTAACAATGTTACAATGTGTCTATGTGTGCAAAAGTGGGAAGGGTAGGTGTGTGTATATGTATAGGTGACTGTGTGAGTGTGTGTGTGTGTGTGTGTGTGGATAGATATAGGCATAGATTCCACAATAGGATGGCTGCCTGTAACCACTAACACCAATAAAATCCAGACTATTCCTTTACCACCAGAAAGCCCTCCTTGGACCATTTCAGGACCATTTCAGAGTCCCCAACACTCCCAGCCTCACTCACTATTCTCATCTCTAAGAGCTTAATCAGTTTAAGAATGTCTTGTACTTGCGACTGTCACGTAAGTAGCCTCGCACTCCAGGTGTCCTTTGGAGCGTGGCTTTTTCTCACTCAGCATGGAGCTCCTGGGATCTGCTCACTTTCTTTGCGTGTCCAGGTTCCCTCCTTCCACAGTTTGGCACTCTCTGGTTGGATGTACCTTGTTTAGTAATTCACCTAATTTGGAGAATTACTACTACAAGTGAAAATAGAAACATTCCTCGTGGTTTTAATGCAGACGGAAATTTCCATTTCTGCATCATAGTGTTCATGTGTATGAGTGGTAAGTGGATGTTTGGTTCAGGGGTGAATGTTTACTTTGAGGGTAATATTGAACTAGTTCCTGGAGCCACCATGTCTGTTCATGCCCCCACCAGCAGCGTCTTCCTGTCTTCACCAACACTTCATACTAACAGTATTTTTTTATTTCAGTCATATAGTATTTTGTCTTAATTCAGTTTCCAAATAACTCGTCATGATACATTCATTTGTGTGTATGTGTAGTGTATAAACATCTTTGCATGTGCTCTAGTATACGTATGTGTGCACACATGCACATGTTTTGTGGAGGCGAGAGGTCAATGTCCTTGTCTTCCTTGGTCACGGTCTACCTCATTTCTTTGAGGAAAAGTTTCTTACGGAACCCAAGCCTCTCCTGTGAACTGTGCAGTGAGCTCCTGTCATTACCTCCCAGGACTTGAATTTTAGACATATGCTACCGCACTCAGCGATTTGCATGGATTCTGGGATGGAACTCAGATCGCCGTGTTTTATGGCAACTCCTTACAGACAGCTGTCTGCTGGCCCCTTGACTACCTTTTTATATGTTTGTATTTTCCATCTGTGTAACTTTGGTGAGGGGTGTTAAAACATTTCCTCTTGCTATGAGTTAGATTTTTTTTTAAGACCTTAGAGTCCATGATATGTTGTGAACTTTGTTTTGTTCTATTCCCCACCCCAGCCTCCTTCAGAATCTTACTATGACATTCAGACTGGTTTTGAATTGACCATGTTCCTTCCTCAGCCACCAAACTCAACTCCTTTCTTTTTTTTCTTTGTCTTCTATTTTCTGTCTCTTTGTTTCCCTAAGCTGAGTAGTCAGTGTGTTAGATTTACTTTGATTTCATTAATTTGATTTTCCCAGTAATGTCTAATTTGCTGGTAAATAAATATTCAGTGAGTTTCAATTTTGCTGTTTTCTTGTTAAGAAGTGCTACTTTATGCTTTTCTAAATTTGTTTAATCTATGAATATTGATTTCAATTTCCTGCACTTATTTTCAAACTTGAATTCTTTCATTTTATTAAACCTGACAATTTTCAAGGTTATGTCTCAATTTTCTCGTATGGAGACTGGGATCTTTCTCTGTTGCCTATAGGTTTTTAACGGATTGTTAGTGGGTCAATGATGTTTTTATTTATTTATTTAGTTAGTTAGTTAGTTAGTTAGTTAGTTAGTTAGTTAGTTTTTTCAAGACAGGGTTTTTCTGTGTAGCCCTGGATGTCCTGGAACTCACCCTGGCTGGCCTTAAGCTCAGAGATCTGCTTGCCTCTGACACCTGAGTGCTGGAATAAAAGGTGTGCACCACCACTGCCCGGCCATGTTTTTAATTTTTTAAAATGTTTTATTGTAAAATAAAGCCTAGATAAAGAAATATAAACAAAAAAAAAAGGATGGCTACTGAACTATTGAAAGACAAACACTGTTGTTAGTATCACCTGAGTGTAGAGATTGGCCCTGGTAGGAAACCATCCATTGACAGGCTCATTGACCTGTCTCAGCTCTAGTTAGTAACTTCAGAACTACTTATCTCACGGGCACACCCATTTTCCTGTGTCATTCAAGGATTTCAAACTCTAGAAATCTGCATAATCTCACATGGTCACAACTGAAGGGGAGGAGCACTCTGAAACGTACAAAGTCGGCTGCATGGAATGCAGCTGCCTCACATAGGCATGGAATGCAACTGGGCCAAAGCACGAGAAGGAACATATCGCCTCTCTTATTTGGCTCGGGTGCAACTTCTTTTCAACTAAACAGACCAAGCTTCATGTGTCAGCTGCCATGATAAAATGCCTGACAAAGACAACCTAAGAAAGGCAGACTTTGTTTTGGCTCACGTCTGAGGGTCCAGTCCACCAGTGTGGGAAAAGCACGGTGGCATGAGTGTGAGGTGGCTGTCTTATTGCACCTGGAGTCAGGAAGGAGAGAGAGGGGGGAAATGCTGGTGCCTGGCTAGCTCACTCTCTCTGAAGCAGGGTCATGGACGGCACAGCCCACGATCAGGGTGGATCCTCCTCCCTCAGTTAAGCATTTCTGGAAACACCCTCAGAGACACACACTGGAGCCACGTGTGTCATGGTGATTCTAAGTCCAGTCAAGTCACCCAGCTGGTGATCAGCTAGATTCCCATACAGCTCTGCAGCCTCACTGCCTAGACATCTCGTAAATTCCTTATTTAACGGCAGCTGCACATCCCCTGTGTTACTGTGTTGGCGCCTTCAGAGGACAGTGTGTAGCAGTGACTTTCTCAGCGTACAGAAACCTTCCCTGGCACACGAACAATAAGACATTTATTGGAGGGAAATCGGGCGAGCACATTTTTCATGTTTGAACCACTCAAGTCTGTCACCACCAGGAGTTATAACTGAGTTATTCCGCTATCATTAACCTAAATTTTCATGGAGTGTTATTGAGCCTCCTCGTTCTTATTAATATGGTAGTACATTTTTGAAAACCTTTAACCCTCCCCCACCAATGTTTTGTTTAGTGCCGATTTTGATTCCTGTATGAGACAGCTGGGTTGGCACATGTCATGTCAGGGCCCTGTGGCGTTGAGAAGGCTACATTGGATGATTATGAAATTGGGCTTGATTGATTTAATCACTGTAATCATTGGCATTGTTCGGCTTCTAGACCAGAAGGTTTTCCTTCCAGCAATTATGCAGGATGAAGTCACATTATGTGGGGAGCTCATCCTGTGTTTATTTTCCCCTAAATGGAGGATGGAGGCCTAGGCATGAGCCAAGGTCCCAGCATTGCCAGGTGAACCTTCATGATCCAGTCAGAAAAGAACGGTCAAATGGTGATCCCAGTGAGCTCTTCGCTGTACCTGACCCCCACTAGACTTGGCTATGAAATGGATTTATGTCTAAGTCAGTATATCCTTGCATCACTGTTCTTCAAAGAGGGCTAAGAGGCAGAACACCTGTTCCGTGTAAAAAGCTCTGTTCATTCTGCTTGTTTTTCACGATGAGGCTTTTGAGCAGCTCTCGGGAGCTGGTGGAGGGATTGCTTCAGTGTGAGTGTGTTCGTTCGTGTGTGTGTGGGTGTGGGTGTGTTCGTTCGTGTGTGTGTGGGTGTGTTCATTCGTGTGTGTGTGTGTGAGTGTGTTCGTTCGTGTGTGTGTGTGTGTTCATTCGTGTATGTGTGTGTGTGGGTGCGCGGCGTAAACACACAACCTCTCCCACGATTGTCACACTCTATTCTAGATGAGTACCTTCCTCCCTGTGGCTTAAATATTCATTTAAATTACTGACCACACAAAGGCCTGTCTCCCTATTGGGAAGAGAAACCTCAACAAGATGGCTCTTCAGTCTCTGAAGAGGGCTTTGAAGAAACCCAGCAGAGCTTGGACTGTTGTTCTTCTGTTGGCGATTTGGTTTGGTTTACTTGGTTGGTCGGTCAGAACCTTGCACTGCAGTACAGGCTGAGCTGGACGTTGGCATACTTCCTGCCTTAGTTTCCCCAGTGATGGATCGATTGTGTGTGTAGAGCACACCAGGCTGGAACTGCTGTCCTTGCTGTCTCAGGTCTCAGCCCTGTGGCTGTGGGGTGGCTGCCTTGGCTGAGGAAGCTGAGGTGAGCTGGTTTTCCAGAGCCATGGGAGAGCACACTGGAGGAGGGCTGTGTGCTATGAGGAAACGTAGAATAAGGAGTCAGAGAAGTGTGTTCATCCTGTCAGATGGCAGCATGGCCTGTTCTCTACAACTGTCTGACGGGTGGAAACGGGACCCTGGAGACCTCAAACCTGTCTCAAATCCTCCTTTTGCTGATGAGAAAACTGAGCTGGGTACAAAGTATCAGGATCATGGGGCTGGGCAGAGCCTAGTGGTCCTGCAGACTCAGGCCCCCTGACATACTCATGGGACAGCTGTGCCCAAGGAATCTGTTTACAGCCTCTGACTGGATCCTTTTCTCACTGATAAAAGTGTTTAAAATAGAAGTGAGAGAATTCCTTAAGAGTATATTACTTGCTGCTGAGATAGTATGTGACCTAACTTTAGTGGGGGCGCAGCGGGTGTGTACAGCGTGCCTGCGAGAGTGGGTGCGTACAGCGTGCCTGGGTACGTACAGCGTGCCTGGGTACGTACAGCGTGCCTGGGTACGTACAGCGTGCCTGGGTACGTACAGCGTGCCTGGGTACGTACAGCGTGCCTGGGTACGTACAGCGTGCCTGGGAGAGTGGGTGTGTACAGCGTGCCTGGGCGCTGCTCTCCCAGCGGCTCGGGCCCTGCTGCACATTGTAGGTGTTTAATAAATGTTGGTTAAATAAAACAAATTGGTTTGGGTATGATCAGAGGGGCAGACACAGTTCCACTGTTCTGCATAGGAAAGGTAAGAGGATTCTGATGCTTCTGAGAAGTCTGAGGATGGCAAGAAAGGACTGAGCACTGCAGAGAGGCAGGAAAGAGAGATGGAAGGGACCATAGAAGGCCCTATTGTTAGTGGGAGCAGATGTGACCATGGAAAGCAGATGTTTCATTGGAACCATGAAGTATATTCTCCTGACACTTTAGGAAAGTCAGCACAGCTTTAACAGAGGGGTGGGGAGCAGCCAGGATTATTGAGGAGAAACAGAGGATCTGGAGTCCCCTTTCAGGTTGGTACAGGGCTGAGGGGGCTGGGTTTAGAAAGCAAAGGCGGGTTCTGTAATCCTGGGAGGCTTCATAGCCTTCTCAGCTTTCACATGCAAGGTCCTCTACCATCCTCCACTCTGAGCCCTCTGATCTGGGTCCTCCTGGGTTATGTCCCATGAAAACACCTGACTAAAAGCTGAGGAAACTGGGAAATGCCACGTCAGTCAACGAATAAACTACAGGCCTCCACAAGTAACAGTCAAGTGCTGTGAGACTGGACGAGAGACGGATATTTATCCATAACCCGTGGGTTCAGGCACAGTGAGTGAGGAGAAGAGGTAGACTTCACACCAATTTTCAGTAAAGAAGCCGGGGAGGGGAAGGCAAAAGGGAAGGAAGAGAGGAGGGAAGAAAAGGGTGGGAGAAGATGGAGGAGGAAAAGAGAAGAGGAGGGAGGAGAAGGAAGAGAAATGAAAAGGTGGGGAAGAGAGGAGAGAGAGAGAGAAGAAAGGAGAATGACGGAGGGAGGAATAGAGAGGAGAGGGCGGGAAAGAGGGAGACAGAGGAGAGAGAGACTGCTGTGCCAGTTAGGAGTCTTACGCCTCAGCCCTGAAGACTGGAGGATCTTTAGAAAAGTCACAGAGCTTCTCGAAGCCCATTTTCCAGACCTGGAGAGAGGGAAATGACAGGCCTGGCTTCTCTCATGAGCTAACCCCTGATGAACACCACCAATAGCACCCCAGCTCAGTCAAGCTAGCTACGGAGGCGGTGCTGTTATTGTTGTGGTGAGTAAACAAAATGCTACTGTGGACTACTGCAGGGACAGTCTAGCAGGACACATGAGAGGACAAGATCCTCAGCGGGAATGGCACTCCCAAAACTAGCACAGCTTCAGTACAGACTCTGTCCTCCAAAGTGGACACTGGCTGTGGTCACAGCCTGAGTTCATGAATGTCAAGCCACCCGCCATCTTTGTTTATATCTGTAAGATGAGACTGACAGTCACTGCGTGCAGCCAGATGTTGACCAGCACTTTTCAGCTACGGCCACAGACAACAGGGGAATTCACGCTGGACACAGGACCTAACTGTACTGTAAGGAAGGTACTAGTTGTCTACAAGGAACTCACCGGCAGACAGGGTCTGAAATTGCTGGGTAGTTTGAGTGTTTTGCAAAGTTACTTGGAGCTTCAGTAATTTTCTTCCTGTACAGTATTAAAGTATACCAGGATGGGACACAGATAAAGATGAAGTGATGAGAGACATTGGGGATGCCCTTCATCTCCTGAGGCAGCAATGGAGGCCTCAGGACACTGTGACTGGACAACCTACATGCTGTAGGAAACCACAGGGACCGCACTCACCAGAACGCAGACTGGAAGTCAAAGCCATGAGCCATGGGCTGTGCACACCCAGCTCCAGAATCATAGAATCATACCACTTGGCAGGTTGCCTATGCCTTTAAAGTTAATAAATCTGGGTGTGGTTCTGAGAAACTTAATGAACCTTGCCAGGTTAAAAGCTATAAAGTAAGGAAAATAATTGTCACTATGACTTAGGGTGTTTGTGAAGTTCAAAGTGGAATACTAATGAACCACAACTTTGGACATCTTACTATTGGTATTATTAACAGCAATTATCTTACTTGTTGGAACCCAATTCAGCAGGATGACATTTGGAAATGTGAAGTAAAGTTCTACATATGAGTCCCACAGAGATGTGCAGAGACAAAGACTGGGTTCATTCAGAGTTCATGGGTGGGGATGGTAGACATGTTTTTTTGTGTAACAACTATGAACAGAGCCAACGCAGCCTGGAGCTCTCACAATGTGTCCATCTTAGCTGCTCCTGCCTCAAGAGTCACCTCTGAGAGAGAGGAGAGAAAGAGAAGAGGGAGGGGGAGAATTGGATCCTTTAGAAAAGGCTGGTGCTGGTGGCCATATGTAGAAACTGTCCTGTCTGAGGAAAGGTTTGATGCACTGTGCTATTTACCTTTAAAGAGAGGTGGGTTAGTGGATAGAGGTGTCTGGATATAAGTAGAGGTCTCACCTGTATTATAATATCTCAAAGGTCGTGAGAATTTCTTGCGGGGGTACCGCTAGGAGGCGGAACTTCAGAGCCAGATTTAAGACTGGTGTAGCCAAGAACTCTCCAGGAATAAAATAGTCCTGAAAGCAAAGCACACCATCCCAGGAGGTGAGGCCCCTCCCACGGAATGTGCGTAGTATTGTGCTTTTGTTCTTTTGCAGAAATGATCCATTCTTTCAGCTCAGAGCCTCAAAAGTACTAGGCAGGTGCTCTACTCCCTTTTATCTTTTACTTCTCTTCATTTTGAGACAAGGTCACTCTAAATTGTTGAGCAGCCCCTTGATCTCACTATATAGCCCAAACAGCCCTGTAGCGTCCCATCCTCCTGCCTCAGTCTTTTGAGTGGCTAGAATTACAGGCCTGACCCTAACTTAGCTGTTTGTTGCAGAAAGACCTACACAAGAGGTTAAGCCTTGATCATTTCTAGAAGCTCTTTCAACCTTGAAAAAAAGCATGTTCTCAAGAGCTGCTGCATTTTATGGGTAGAAGTGAGAGAATTTTTTTTTTCCGGAAAACCCTATCCATGTAAATACTCTGCCTGCACTCAAAACTGTAAATGGGCTCACTCAACTACTCAGGGGCAAAGGCTAAGCACGGCTCTTTAAACCTTCTTATGACATGAATGAGAAAAAAAAAAGTGATGGAGGGAGGGAGGAGAGAAGGGGGGGCAAAGGCGACATACTACATCAACACTCATTTGATCTACATTGACAACTTCTCCAGAAGGAACTTGTTAACCAGCCAATGAGCACATGAAAAGATGTTCTGAGTCATCAGGGAAAATGAAAATCAAAACCTCAATATGTACTTCACATCCACCAGGATGGCCGAATCCAACAGACAGATACCAGGATTGAGGGAGATGAAGAGCAGGTTTCTCTGCACACTGCTGGCAGGAGTGTAGGATAGTTTGGAGCACCTCAAAGGTCACCCAGGCCTTGGCTATTTCATTTCTGGATCTGTGCCTAAGGAGATGAAAACATCATTTCACTTCCTGCCACCATGTCCCTTTGAGATGTCTGTACAGAAATGTGTTATGCAAGGCTTCGTAGTGACATTATTCACGATTGTTAAAAATGGAAACCACGACTCTGTCCATCATCTAATGAATGGTGACATAGAATGTGCCGAACAGCGAGAGATCATTTGAGAGGAAGGTGGAAGGCGGTGCTCACCCATCCAGCAATGGGCTAAACCTTCCAAAGAGTATCTACACGAAGAAAGTCCCACCTAAAAGATTACATTTGCTAGAGTTTCCTGATACAAAGAATGAAGACTGAATGAATCTAGAGACACATACTTTACCACAATCAATGATTAAAGAAGAAAGTCAGCAAACTACACAAACATCAAATAGACACGTGGCAGCATCCAGCATCATTGGTCACTAGAAAAATGTTATTCAAAACTAAAATGACAGAGAGCACTTCACACCTGCTTGACCAGCTGTCAAGTGTTAAGGAGAAATCATTGATGAACACTGCCGGTAGGAATGTGCAACCCTTTTGAAAACAGAAACCCACAAAAAATTCCACATGAATGTTCATGGAAGCATTATTTATGAAGACAAAGGAAGAAACAAACGTCCATCAATGGACCAATGTGTAAACAAAATGTGTTACAATCATACAGTGGAGATCACTCTGTTATTAAAAGGAATGAAGCACTCTTTGATGCTGTCATCGGGCTGGGCCTTGGAAACGTGCCAGTGAAAGAAGCAGCTCGCAAAAATACCGCACAGGAGAGGGTGGTATTTGTGTAAAGTCCCCAAAACAGACACATGAAAAGGCAAAGTAGTTTTACAATGACTTGATTCAGAGGTGAGCTGGGGAAAGAAGGTGGAGGGGTGACTGTGAATGAGCACAGAGTTTACTTGGGAGGAACTAAAAGTGTCCTAAGATTATATTAGGGTCATGATCATGCAAAACCATGCATATGTGTACTTTCACTGTGTGTGTGTATCACAGGTCAGGTGTGGAGAAGACTGTTCTCTCCTTCCATCACACGGGGTCAGGGATCAAACTCAGGGTCATGAAGATTGGAAGTAAGCCCCTTTACATGCCAAACCACCTCACGGGCCCTTGTGACACACTTTAAATGGTAATTTCACTGTCGGGGATAGTGCTGCAAACATCAAACTTGTTTGGAAACTTTGTGACCCACCTTAATGACATATCAGCAACTGGTAAAGTTATGGTCAGAGGAACTGAAGGGATCAATATCAGATCGGGACGCCCCAAGACCAAATTCTCAGCACAAATGAGACAAAGCACAGGGAATAAGAGACAAAGACAGGCGATAGGGCCAAGGGAGGGAGGGGTGTTTGTCTGGGGGTGGGGGAGCAGGAGGACTTCAAAGGCTTGCCTCTGGATAGAGAGGAGCCGGATGTGGCCCTTAGGCAAGTGACAGTTTATAAAGGGAAAAGGGAAAACCCCATGTTAGGATGAGGTGTTTAATTTTAATTGGGCATGTTAATTAGGTGAGCCAAAGGGGGTTTTGATTGCTGGACTTCAGTGCTTTTGACAGCTGGACCTTGGTATTCAGCCTCAGGAGGAGGAAGTGCCCAAATAAGGGAACAGACCTTGGTGGTCAGCTTTAGAAAAGAAATCTAGGTCTTCTCCACGCATGGTCCTTGGTTAGTGCATCACGTTCCAAAGCCCCCCACCCTCTGGGCCTAGGCTTGTTGGCTCTGTTGGTCTTCTGGTGGAGCTCCTGCCCCTCTGGGCCCTTCTGTCCTCTCGCTCTTCCATTAGACTCCCTGTGCTCTGCCCGAAGTTTGGGTGCAAGTCTCAGCATCTGCTTCTGTTCCCTGGTGGGTGGAGTCTTTCAGAGGACATCTATAGTAGGCTCCCATCCTGTTCCCTCTCTTCAACCTGTTGGCATACTTTTCAAAAACTTTTTTTGCTTCTATTTCTTATACATCTTTCTCCCTACTCCATTCTAATCCCTTCCAAAACCAGGCAGGAAAGAGAAAGAATTAGTAGGAGACAGGACACAGTTCTCTTAGCTGCTTCCTGACGGTTAGGGTCCCTGGGTTCCTTGGAGACAGTCCAATCCTCGTTTCAAGAGATCTCCAACTACTTGTCTCATTGCAACAACAGCAACCAGGAACTGCAGCAGAGAAGCAGCTTGTTCTTAGAGCTTCCCAACACTCTCTGGGCTCTGATATTTATTCTGTCTCCAGTGTCCTCAGATTTAAACTCTGCAGCTGGCATAGAGTTCATCTCAGAGGCCCACATGAGGCAAATAGTTTGCTGCTGTGGACTATCTGAATCAATCCTACATCCCACACCTGGGATTAAAACAAAAACATGTTTACATCTACAACATCAACTGCATCCAATGTCTATTCTATTTATCCTTCTGAATGAGAAGTAAGCATCTTGCGAGGGTGCTCCTCGTTACTTAGTTTCTTTTGGTCTGTGGACTGTAGTTTGGTTATCCTGTATTATATGGCTAATATCCACTTATAAGTGAGGATATGCTATGCTTGTCTTTCTGGGTCTGGGTTGCCTCACTCAAGATGATCTTATCCCAATCCATCCATTTTGCCTGAAAAATGTCATGATATCCTTGTTTGTAATAGCTGAATAATATTCAGTTGTGTAGATGTACCACTAGGACCCCTGCTCAGATATAGCAGATAGGCAGCTCAGTCTCCATGTGGGTTCTCTAGTCAGGGGAGCAGGGGCTGTCTCTGATATGAGCTCTGTTGCCGGCTCCTCATCACTTTCCCCTGGTGGGGTGGCCTTTCCAGGCCACAGAGGAAGAGTGGCCTGGGGTCAATTGATAGGCTAGGGTCAGTTGGTAGAGGAGGAGGGCTCCACTTGTCTGAGGACTAGGGGAGGGGTGGGATAGGGAAAAAAAGAGGAAGAGAGAGGGACCTGGATGAGAGGAGGGAGGGAGCTACAATCAGGATGTAAAGTGAATAATTTTTTTAACTTTAAAAAGTAATCTAAAGTTTTTAGCAATGCAGAGGGAATGGGGGGAAAGAGCAAGGCCTGCCACGGCCATGTTTGCTGTGCTTGGGCTGGCTAGAATCCATTCAGGAATGCTATGGTCAGACCTTGGGCAAGGAACGGTTTCTTCTCTTCACCTTTTACACACCTTTGTTAGTTCAGGTTTCTATTGCAGTGGGGAAAAAAAGGCTATGACCAAAAGGAACTTGGAGAAGAAAGGGTTTGTTTTATTTACACTTCCGTATCACAGTCCATCATCAAAGGAAGTCAGGGCAGGAACTCAAGGCAGGAACCTACAGGCAGGAACTGATGCAAAGGCTACGGAGGAATGCCCTTTAGTGGTTTGTTTCTCATGGCTTGCTCAGTCTGCTTTCTTATGGCATTCAGGAACACAAGCCCATGGACGGCATCACCCCCAGTGAGCTGGGCTCTCCCACATCAATCATCAGTTAAGAATAGGAACCATAGGCTTGCCCACAGCCCAATCTAATGGAGGCATCTCGAGTAAGGTTCCCTCTTCCAAAATGACTCCAGCTTGTATCAAGTTGACATACAACTAGCCAGCACAACTAACCCAGAGTCAACCTGACACACAAACACATCACTGTTAAACCATAACCTTTCTTGTCGTCCACAACATACCATATTAATATCAGTGTCACAGTATAAACCATATTTCAAACTTTAAAAGTCCCATAGTCTTTTAAAACATTTAAAAACTCTTTAGAAGTTCAGCCTCTTTAAAACATCCAAAGTCTCTTTTAAAGAAAATCGAAGTCTCACATAAAATCAAAAATAAATTAAAAACCTTATTCAGGAAGGAAGAACGAGGGCACAAACCATAGTCTGAACAAAGCGAAGTCAAACTCCAATGGTGAAAATAATGGGCTCCAAAGGGCTGGGATAATTGTACTTCTCTGTCTGCCATTCATAGCACAAAGTCCTTGTCTCCTGGGCTCAGGCCAGCTCCATCCCTCAGCTGCTGCCATCTTTGGTAGTCTGTCCCATGGTACTGGCACCTCTGAATTGCTGGGCTTTCCTGCTGCAAGTGGGCTGCACTTTCATCTACAGCCTCCCTTGAGCTCTCTTCAGGGGCCCTGACACTGACACATGGTGCCAAGCTTCACCTTCTCTCCATGACCCCTGCCAGCCTGGGCCTTCCAGATCATATGGGAGACTTGAAACTTCACCATGTTTGGCTGTCAGCACAAGTGCAACATTGGCTACCACTAGACTACAGCTTCCATGTGCTGGTATTGAGGAAACACTTCCCAGAAGATTTTGCCTCTCTGCTGCTGGTCTCTTCTTAATCATAGCTGATCCTTCAGCCCCAGCTGACCAGTATTGCTTGTCCCAGCAAAGATCTCACTTTAATGGTTCTGGTTTCTTGTTAACCACAGCCAGTTCTTCAGCCCCAAGTGACCTAAGCTCAAATTTTCGACTGGCCCCAATAGCGTCTTTAAGGAATGTGTGAGCTTCCTTCTGAAACTGCACAAGCACAATTCCGTCATCTAGTCCATTCCCACAACAGCTCATTAAGCTCTGAGTGCTGGATGGGTTTTCTAGCCCAAAGTTCCAGAGTCCTTCCACAATTTCCCCCCAAATACAGGGTAAGGTCTGTCACAGCGATACCCCACTTCTGGCACCAGTTTCTAGCTTAGACAGGTTTATATCGCTGTGACAGAGCACCATAAACATGGGCAGCATGTGGTTTTGTTGTTATTGATTTGTTTGGTTTGGTTATTGTTGTTTTTTTGTTTTTTATTTGGTTTGGTGTTTATTTGTTTTGTTTTGGTTTTGTTGTTGTTTGGTTTTTTGTTTTGTTTTGTTTTGCTTATACTTCCATACCATAGTCCATCTCAAAAAAAGTCAGGGCAGGAACTCAAGCAGAGTAAGAACGTGGAGGCAGGAAATGATGCAGAGGCCATGGAGGACTGCTGCTTACTGGCTTTTGCCTTTTGGATTTCTCAGCCTTCTTTTTTCTAAACGGCCAAGACTACCTGTCCATGGTGGCACCACCCACAGTGAGCTGGGCCCTTCCACAATAGTCATCAATTAAGAAAATGCACTGTAGTCTTGCCCACATGCCAACCTAAAGGAGGCATCTTCTCAATTAGGGTTCTCTCTTCCAAAATGATTCCAGCTTGTGTCAAGTTGACCTAAAATTAGTCAGCACACATGCCAAGCCTAAGCTACCGACCATGGATGTTCTCATCAAAGCCTTGGGTATTGATACAAGAAATATTTGTCATGCCAAGAGCTAGGTCGGACTTACCAACTGCTGACCAATTTCCTCCAGCACACCTGACGCCATGCCCACTGCTCTAGTGAAAGGCAACATCACTCCTTTCTGTGGCAGGAGGCCTCTAACATTTGCTTTGTCTTTACTGTTGCCCCAGTGATATTCATCTTCACCCAGCAGCTAGAGGAACGAACGTCTCTTCTGGTTAAACTGGTTGCACATCTCTTCCTATATTAAGGTTGCAGGTAAATTTCCTTAAAGCAGCTCACAAGGCTAAGCATGATGGATTTCTGGTGACCGTCCCAAACAAGTACTCTCCTTGCCTATTTCCTCCCATCCAACCCTGGACTTGATGGCTTCATTTCTCAATTTCTAGGGCACGTCATTATCTTTGCTTCTATTTTTGTTTGTTTTGTTTTGTATTTTTTCTTGCCATTTGGTTTGGTTTAGTTTTCAAAGACAGGGTCTCATGTAACCCATGCTGGCTTCTAACTTCGCATCAGCTGAGGCTGGAACTATGGGTTCTACCTCCATGTCCCAAGATCACAAATATGCACTACCGTGCCCATCTCTTCTTTTTCTCTGGACCTTTGAACTACTGCTTTTCCTACTTATACCTTTTTACCCACCCTCATCCATCTCCACAAAGTCCTCCCTCTAGTCTGTGCCGGCCCAATCATTATTTTTTCACTCACCCTACATTCATGTAAGACAAATCACCATCTTTTAGGGGTCATAAGGAAATCACTTTCTCTACAGGTCCTCCCTGGTTCCCATGATCTCATCAAATGTGCTTGCAAAGAGCAGAATCTTGGGCTTCCCCTATGATAAAGAGCATCTGTTGCATCAAATTGGAATTGCCTCGTAACTTTCCCCAACTCTCCACAGAGCTAAGCGGCAGGCCATGCTTCAGAGCACATGTAAGCAGCGGAGCTAAAAATAGCACCTGCAGCACTGGACTGCTGTGAGGGTCAGGGGAGATGGTGTTTGAGTAAGAACACTGCCAGAGCATTGCAGGAATGGCACTCATGCATGTTTAAAGCATTGTGTTCATGCTTTGCAGACTCATCATAGTTACACTGAGGGAAGATTTTGATCAATTAATCAGTCAAGTGTACAGACAATTCAAAGTTATCTCAGGGTTCCAATATCCAGGATAAGTACTGGGTAACAAATAAAACCAGTTTTCAAAGAAGATGGGAGAAGACAGAAGCATAAGTAGTTAGTTCCATAAGGCATTAACTGGTGGAGCATGCCTGTGGTCCTAGCACTTTAGAAGTGGAGGCTGGAGGATCATGGTTCAAGATCAGTCTTGTCTACATAGTGAGTTCAAGGCCAGTATGGAGTACAAGAGACCCTGTCTCCAAAAAAAATTTTTAAAAGAGGAAAATAAGATTAGTAGAGGTGGCTTTTTAAATTAGTAGAGAAAAACCTGACATGGTGTCTCATGTCTATAATCCCAGCACAGGAGAGTCTGAGGCAGGAGGATTACCATAAGAAAGCCAGTCTGGGCTACTTCATGAGTTCCAGACTAGCCTGGGATACAGTGAGAAACATTATTCCTCAATAAATAGATAAATAATAAATATTTATAGAAGCCATAGCTTATTTACAAATGAAATCTGGATCATTTTCATTAGCTTTTTGAGGATCCTCAGGAGAATGCTAGCTCCTTGGCATCCCAGGCTAGGCACTGAGCAGGGCACCTGGCTTCTCTGCATCTTATTTCCTCATTGGTAACTACAGGTTCTCATGCTGGGTGTCATGACCCAGTCTGTAAGCCCTGCACTATGAAGGCTGAGGCAGGAGGTGAATATAAGGCTAGCATGAGCTACACAAAGAGAGCTTGTCTCAAAACAAACAAACAAATAAACAAACAAAATAAAATAAAAACTAACATTGAAAATGAGATAAGGTATAAGGACTAAATGATATAATGCTTATATATCACAGATGATATGGAATACCTAACTGCATATTTTTATAAATTTATATTAAAAACATGACCGCTGACTATATCTCAGAGGTAAAACTATAGATTGTTGTTTTTTAGGATTTTTCCTTTTAACTGTAGGTTCTAATAAATCTGCAATAAGCATACTCTGTTTTGATAACAATGATTTTTAAGTTTAAAATATTTTAAAAATCTCACCACTGGGGAATATTTGTGGTCATTTGGAATATGTATAATCTACTATTAAGAGAGTTATATTCAGGATAATTTGGATTATGAAAACACTTATTATGCCTGTATATATAACCTCATAAGAAAAAAGTACCCACAGCCCCTTTCTCAGGTCTGAGTTACATGTGATTTTGACTTTATTTCTTGCTTTCTCATGTTTCCTAAATTCTTCACGAGGATGTGATTCTTAGCAATAACAAGCAGAAATATGTTTTTTTTAAGAGGAAAACAGTATGATTTTTAACAAGATCAAAGATAGCTTTCCATCTGAAACAGAGGGGAAGAGAGGATTGTTCCAGATTAAAAGGTAAAAGAATAAAGTGAGTCCCAACTAACGTCCTATATTTATCTTTGCAATAGAAGGCAAGAGAGAGAATGGTTTAGGCTTTGAAACAGTTGTGAGGAATGAAAAGGTCTAATTAAAAAGAGTTTTCTTTTAAGTGAGCAGGGTGACAGCCTACCATGTTGGAAACCTACCTAACCTCATAGTGTGGACTGGAGACGTGTGCCCCCAGCACCCAGCAGCGCGTCTAAGATCAAGGCTCCGGACAGACGGGAAAATACCTTTTGTTCTCCCATCTTGATTAAGTTCATGGCTGAGACTCCTGTAGAAAAAGACAACGTAACAAGAGGAAAACCTGCAAGTGTATTTATATATAAGACTTATTAGACTGTTATGGGACAAAAGGGTTTTCAGAAATGAAAACTCTGTCCTAAGCAGAGAAACCTGTGCTTACTTATGCTTTGGACTGATGAAGAGCAGCCAGTTGGACAGAGAGGGGACTGGGTAAGAGCAGTCTGATCTACAGTGTGAGCTGGGCATCTGGGTGTTGAGTTCCTGGGATCTCTGAGTGTCTGTAGAAACAAGAGCATTCCTTCCTTCTAGATGTAGAGAAGGGACATCTCAATGGGGGTTTATGTTGGCTTTGGAGAAGGATGAGGGGAAGGTGAGACCAACCAGTCTACCTTCTTTGTTGGTTGTTGCTGTGGAGAAAGGATCTCACTCTATGGCCCAGACTGACCTGGAACTTGTAGCTCAAACTGGCTCCGGAGTTAGAGGCGAGAACCACTGTTCCCAGCTATACTGGTGGAATGATAGGGTTTTGTTGTTGCTGCTGCTGTTGCTTCTTGCCCCTTCCCACCTTGTACTGGGGGCTGAACCTAGAGTCATGCACATGCTGGGCAATCCTTGTCACAAGCTGCATTACCAACCAGAACTCAGCTTCTACCGACTGCGTGTCTATTTGCTTAAACGCCACAGTGCCACATTTTAGCATGTCATGAACTGAAGCCCATCTCATTGGATTCTGGTGAGGGCTCCTCTCTTGCTTTCAGCTGCCCTACTTCCTGGTGTGTGATCTCTCTGGAATGTCTTTTCACAAGGACACTCATTTCACTAGGTCAGGGCCCCACCCTACGGCTTCATTTAACTTTACTTCCATACTCCAGGTATAGCCGTAACTCTGGGTTAGCACTTTCAGGTATGAATTGGGAGATGAGAAGATGACACATCCTAATCAGCAGCTTAATTCCAGACCCAGCACTTTCTCTCACCACACACCCACATCAGCTCTGCAGCTGTTGCTGTTCGCCTGTGTCCTTTGTCTTCTTAAAGCTCTCCCAGAGCAGACCTCCCACACCATCTTTGCCCCCCAGAATGCTGGGACCCTGCCCAGACCTATTTATAAGGGCCAACTATTAAAATTAAAGAAATGTCGTGAGCTCTTCGGTTAAGACGGCCATGATATTGAAAATTAAATTCTATAAAGCAGAATTAAATAAATAAATTTTAAAACAATGCTAAATAACGTCCCATACCCATCAGTCCTCACTCACTACACTGGAACCAGAAAAGCAAGAGACTGATGTTCCTGTTTTTTTTACACAAAAGTGCACCTTCATTGGTATTAGTATTGCCGCTGTAAAGTGCAATGGTGGTGAGCTACTTACTGCACACTTCTTCCCAGCTTTAGGTTCAGCAAGGCTGTGCTATTTCAGAGTTAGTGGAGGGAATATGCATGCTATGACCACCAATACACACTGCAAATCAGTGCCCCTGGTCAGAACTGGCCCTTAGTCTCCATCAGCATGTCACTCAGAGTCTGTCCTGTCATCAGCTATCACGGTAAAGGCTGAAAGGATGACAGGCAAGTGACAGAAAAGCATCATGCAGGGTTGGCTGGAGGCTGGGAGGAGGCGGGCGAGGTGGGGCATCGCTCCTGCCCACACCTTGCTGACCACACAGCCTGCAGCTTCACCTGTGCCATTTCCTCCGCTGCGGCTTTCTCATGTTGGCTCTTGCACATTGTGCAAAGGAGTGCAATGTGGTCCAGCAAATGTGTGCTTCCTATTTCCGAACTCTATTGCTTCATCACATTTCAAAAGAGGTGTAAATTTTACAATCCGGTTCATTCCATTAGAGATAGTGGTGTGGCAATGGCCACTGCAGTAAATACTACCATATGTGACATATTTACAACTAGATCCAGGGGAAGGTAGGCAGGGCGGGGTCCTTTAGTGGCAAGGTCACCTCACCACAAGTTCCGTTCCCATGCACCCTGTTTCCAGTGCTGTGCAGAAAGGGGAACTAGATTTCGCCCTCCAAGGTGGCTATTACTGTCAGAAGACCAATGGAAATTATGCCCAGAAACTGCCCAAACCAGAGCTGGAAATAATCATTCCTACCAAAATTTTGTATGAGTGCTTATGGATAGTATTTCCTTGAAGCATTTGTAATGCATGTGTCTATTAAACATTGCACAGTTTTCAGGGCTAGGAATGAGGCTCAGTGGAGGAATACTCAGGTAGCATGCATAAAGCCCTAGTTTTTATCCCCATCACTGAAAAAAAATTAAATATATAAATATATAAGCATGTAAGTATATACAGCTAAGTATACATGTATATATATATATATATATATAAACTTTCTATTTAGAGATATATAACTGATATACATGTATGTACAAATAGGCATATATGTATATTAAACAGTTTTTATTCTTGTTGTTTCCTTTTATTTTTTAAGGAAGTTTTGTTATGTATCCCAGACTAGCCTCAAACTCATGTGTCCTTGAACACATGACAATCTTCCTGCCTCAGCCTCCTGATATTGGGATAATAGACATGAGCCACTATACACAGATAATATCGGTTTTTGAAATAGAGTCTCACTGTGCAGCCCGGGGCAGTCTCAAACTCAAGATCCCCTGGCCTCAACCTCCCAGGTGCTGGAATTATAGGCTTGTGCCACTGCACTTGGTTTAGTTTTCTTTTGTTACATCAAAATGGGGAAATAACTAGAAAATGAACAATGAGACAGAATCCCAAAACAACAACAAAGACTGGAAAGAAAATGGCAGAGAAGCATGTATTATCATTACAAACATGTTTGGAATCCTTTAGTAAGCTACTTCAAAGAAGTCCTTTCATATGGGAGTCATATCTTTGTCAGTAAACTTTGAAGCTTCCTAGTCCCTTATTTGGTAGACAAAACCATGTAAACGCATGGACTGGATGATTAAGATGAGAAAATGTCTGTTTAGCCATTTTGTACCAGGACCCAGAGTGGCACAACCTTGTGTCCTCTGTATCCTTTATGCTCCAATTCTCAGACAATAAACAAACAAACAAACAATCAAACAAAAACATTTGCGAGAGTGGAGAAATGTCGCCAACAAGAACTTGCCAGCAAGTTCTGTGTGAGGATGGAAGTTCATATCCCCAGAAACCCATGTAAGTGCCATGTAGGTATGATGGCCTGTGTGTAATTTCAGCCTTAGGAAATAGACAGCAGAGCCCGAGGGCAAGCTGGTCATCAAGAGTAGACATAAGCTCTGGGTTTCCATGAGAGTCTGGGTTAGACCGAAAGACCCTTCTGCAATGGGTAAGATTGAAGGATGATTCCCTGCATCAACCTCTGTCCTCCCCCCCACACACACACACATACATCCATACACATGGTACCCACCACATGCTAACACACATATACTCATATACATGCATACACACACTTGTGGCCACTACTCTCTCAGATGTCATCTCACATGCATACATACACACACACAGAAACTGGAGAAAGAAATATCCTTGAAACATAAATTGCATCTGCACTGAACACATACAGTGTTTTCTTGCTACCATTCTCCCAACAATATGTCATTCAGCTCTTCATGTAGCACTTTCATTATTAAGTACTATAAGTGACTTAGAGACAGTTGATACCATAGAGAAGTTTGTGCTATTTACATGCAATTAATATATAGAAGACACATGAGCATTCATGAGCTTTGACTTCCAAGAAGGTCCAGGATCCAGTTTGTGTGGACACAGTGAATGGCTGATTGGAAAAAGTACATCTTTCCATAGGGACCCTCTGGGTCAGGCCCTGTGTGATGGTGGTCCTTCCATGCCAGGGTGGACAGTGGGACAAAGTTCACTATAGGTAAAGAATGTTCCCAACCATCCTGATACCTATGCTTTGGTGGCCGCTGCTCTCTCAGATGTCATCAAACCTTGATGTGACCTTGATGAAGTGTGTTCTGATCCCCAAAGAATGTCTGGGAACTAATGGCTTATTCATCTGGAAAATGTCCAAAATGTCTGTGAAGACTGACTGGCATCAGGCTTCCAGTGAGAGTCTTGAACAGCCTTGATCTTACGGCATCACTCTAGAGTGCGTAGACCGCCTTAAGAAATGAGAGATGGGACCTGGAACTTCAGCTCCAATGTCCTGGCTATACTATGAGACTTAACCCCAAGACTGCAGGGGTCAGCAAAGAAAGTAGGAATTTTGGGGACTCAGGATCAAGCAGCAAGCCTTGTGCACCAACCTCTACCTGCTCTGAAGGAGAATTCCTGACCTTTGCACCTGCATATGTTTTCCTTTCATGTAGATGGAGTGGTTCTGCTATGTCTCCAGGAAGCCTCTACTAGCCCTTGAAAATATGCTGGCTTATTTCAATGACCCTGGCACATGACATGTGCCCTCCTGCCCTGTCACCCAGTTTCCTTGTCCTTAAATGTCCTCTCAGTATAAAGTGAGCTTCCTTCCTTACTTCAAAGGAAGATGGAAAAGCAAGCACTACTCATCCTTGAGTCCTTAGGAAAGCGAGTCTCTTTATTGGCTTTAATATTATCATCATAAAGTACTGCAGAACCCAGGAGTGCACCATCAAAGACAAGACCCATATTTCCTAAGAAAGGGACAGGCACAGAGGACGGTTTCAGGACAGCGCTCAGCAGAAAGCTGTTTGCCTTGCATGCATGAGGCCCTGGGTCAGTCCTGAGCACAGCAGAAAACAAACGAAAACCCAGACTATTTGGGCTAGCATGGTGGTGCACATCGCTTACGAGGCTGAGGCAGTACGATTGCTGTAAATTCAATATTAGCCCGGTCCACAAAAGTAGGACCCTGCATTTAAAGCCAAAACAAGGGCTGGAGGGATGGCTCAGCAGTTAAAGCCAAAACAAAACCTAGCAGAAAGAATTTCACCTCTAAGGCGTGCCTTGCCAACACTCCCTCACTGTCACATGATTGGAACAAGAATTTACAAGGACTGTTATCAGATTGTATACACAGTCGCCGCTGTTACTTTAGCACAGTGTCTTTATCAGACACCACCCATAGAGAGGCAGGCTTCCTGTGCCATTCCAAGAACAATTGGCACTCAGAACCCTGGTTTTAATATCAGGGCAGTTGTTAATAGTCTATAAATAACGACTCCCGAGCCACAGAGCGCCACTGGAAGCAGGCTGTTTGGCGTTGAGGTTGGGCCTTACCTACATTGTGCAGCTTGAGTAGAGACTAGTTCTGCCGCAGCAGCCGCCTCCACCTCATCACCCATGATCCCTAAGCTTTCCCCTCTTTTGCAGTACTCTAGAAAGACTCCCTGAGTGAGCGCAGGAAATGCTCCTTGTCTTCTAGCTTGTCGCAAGCAGCTACTCTTCCAGGCTGTGGGCACCACTTCCTTAGCTTGCCCGCAAGAACAACACTTGCTGAGTAGTGTGTGGTCTCTGCAGAGCCCCTCTCCTTCACCCGAGGATGCCCTGTGAGCCCTAATCATCATCACTGCAACAAGTCGCTGTGGTGTTACAAAGTGCACAGCTGGTGTCTGACAAGTCCCTGCTGGAAGACGCGCACCACCTCCTCTTTGTGCATGCCAGCTCCATCTTCTCCTACTTTCCATGTTTATTTCCTGGCAGAATCCAGTCCTCTCAGAAAGCTGGCCCAATCTAGTCCAAAAAAACCAGCTCCCTGTAAGGTTTCCTGAAAAGCACCAAGGCCTTCCCAGAGACCTCAAGGAATATTTCACACCACCCAGAGACAACACCTCCCCATCCCTTGCAGTGCAAAACTATGGGTTTACAGCCAAGTTAAAAACCTTCAGGTACCTCGGGGTTGTGGGAGAATTCTAAACTCTGCTGTTAATCCGGATGGATGTGTCGGTTTGTGTTTTTATCCCTGTACTTGGAAATCGGAGGCAGGAGGATTCCATGTCATCCTAGTCTATACAGGGAGCTCCAGGCAGTCCTAGGAATGAGACCATGTGCCCCCAAATAAGAAAAATTAATACATAGAATCTACAATAACCATGACCGGACACCTCCTGCCTCGTGATGGTTTTTTTAGAGTTTTAATTTTGCAGTCTTGGTTTCTACGGCTTTCTTACTCTAAAATGCAGTCGTTTTTCCTTCTTGCTTGTTTTCTCGTGCCCTCGCCGCAGCCTATTCTCGGGTTTACACCCTTGTTTATGAACCTCGGTTTCAGTGCGTTTTGCTGTTTGTGGCCTCAGGGAGGATGGGTGGCACTTCTCAGTCTACCACCACACCAGAGGCACTTCTAGGAAGGAGAGGTCTTGTTTTGCAGAGAGAGAGAGAGCTGCCCAGCTGTGCAGAGATGAAACAACTGTTAGTCGTGTTGATTCCTCTCAGCTGATGAGAAATCAGAGAACAGCCACAGAGGGAACCTGGGGGGGTGGGGGGGAAGGTTACAGCCACAGAGCCAGTGCTTCAGCATAACAAGGTTTTTCTGTGGTAACCTGAGCTCACATTTAGAAGGGCTGTTTTTCTTCTAAACGGTAGAGTGATTGAAAATAGGCTCTCTCCTCTGCCTAACCTTCTGAGCACGGAGAAGGCAGGAAGGAGGCTACACTCAGGAAGGTCCAGCTTTGCCTTTCTCCAGGGCCTGAGGGCACTGAGTCCTTCCTTTCCTTCTATTTCCTCTCCCTCCTTCTCGTTTGGTTAGAATTTGTGTTTGTTTGTTTGAATTTCTTTCTCTTTTAAAAGGAAAATAAAATAGCTTCTTTGCTGAAGCTCAAAGTAGGAGTATAGAGCAACTGTCCGTCCACCAGCCTGGGATGGAGATTTTTGGCCTCCACCTCCTGAGTGCTGAGGTTACAGGGGTATACCCCAAGGCCTGGTTTATGTGTGCTGGGGATCCATCCAGGGCTTCATTCATGCCCCAGCCCTCACCAATGCAATCTTTCATCTGTCAGTGTGCAAAGTAAGGGAGCATGGGAGATTCTCCGTCAGTAACACTCCATTTTCTCCGTTCCAAACTGACTCAGCCTACCCAGCTGTTTGCATGTGCCTGGTGAAGCCAGTTTGGAGCTCATCCAAGGTGGGCAGGGAGCCCAGAAGTGACCATGTGAGGTGGTAAGACTGGTGGGCCTTGTCTCCAGCACCTGCCTCTGCCCTACAGCAGCGACAGGACCGCCAGAGCTGCGGTTTCTGAAAGGGTGGACCTTTCAAACTAATGTTTCTGGACCTCCTCCCACCTAGATGCAGTCTGGAAGTATTTCCCTTTCAAAAGCACAATATTGTTTCCTTGCTTGTTTGCCTCCACGGAATTTTTAATTCGTGTATATGTATATGTGTGTATGTGTGTGTGTACAATCTACATGTGTGTTGGGGGAACAGTGATTTGGGAAGCCAGAAAAGGGTGTCAGCTCTCATGGAGTTGGAGTTACAAGATGAGACACTCAGAGTTGGTGCTTGGAACCAAACGTGGGTCCTCTTGTAAGAGCCGCACGAACCCTTAAGGACTGAACCATCTCTCAAGTCCCTTCCTTGGGATCTTTGAAAGTTTTTTCCTTCAAGTTGCTTTTCTGTCCTCAGAATGTCAGAGGTCACTAAGATACAAATACTGAAAAAAGGTCACACAAGGAAGAAGAGTCCTTGGGCTGGTGAAACAGCCCGAAAGGTAAAGGTACATGCTGCCGACAATGAGTCCTGGTTTGATCCCAGGACCACATGGCAGGAGGAGAGAACCAAGTCCTGAAAGTTGCTCTCTGACCTCCATGAACATGTCCTGCTGTCCTCCCACTGCACACACCTACACACACATGCACACACAGAGCCATACAAATACATAAAGACAAAAGAAAAGAATTTTCAAAGCATTATTACATTCAAGTCCTTAATTCTGAATTCTTGTTTCCTTGCTTCTCAGTGGAAGAAATCCGAGATTTCAGGAGATTTCAGATCCATGATTTTCAGTTGCGGATGATCAGTCTGTGGGTAGAAATGAAGTTGCCAAGCCCAACATGTGCAGTGTCCAGCTCTTGACCCCCCACTGTCTTTGGGGCCCACGATGTCATTTTTCTGACCTACAGAGCCCACTGGTCTCCTCCTGCCCCCCATAAGGTCAGCAATCAGAGCTTTAAGTGTCTGTTTTTAAACACGGAGCAAAATTTGAACATTTTTTTATATATCTAAAATGTCTCCTCTTTATTACATGCATTTATTTATTGTGCGTGTTGAGGGCGGTGCACACTCCGCGGGAGGTGGGTGTTTGGAGGTGAGAGGACAGCGTGTAGGAGTTGATGCTCTTCTACCCGTGGTGGTCCTGAGGATCGAACTCATGGTCGGGGCAAACGCCTTTGTCCGATGAGCTCCCATCTCCAACTTATCATAACTTTTAACAGTAAGAGAGGATATAATTTATAAGGTAGTGTTCTATAGGAGCATCATTTGTATAAAAATAGATACACATTCTTTGAGACCTGAAAATATACACTCTGATTCCTTTTGTGTTTGTTAAACCAGCAAATGTAGTCTATTTTCCCCACAGTTTACACTGATTTTTTTAACATCTCAGATATATTGACCGAGTATCATTTTAAACTTCTTGTGAGGTTCCTGGGACAGCTACAATAAAAATAATGTGGGTGCTGGGAACCAAACACAGGTCCCCTGGATGGGAATGCCCCAGCAGGCATTCCTAAATGCTGAGTCATCTCCTCACTACCAGCATCTCATACATTTTGCATTGTGACGCTGGAGATTGAACCTAGGACTTTGTTCATGTCAGGTAAGCACCCCGTCACTGAAACCTAATTCTTTATGTTAAATATTTTCTAGTGTACAATTTTAAATTTTCTTTTTTCTAAATCTAAAATTCTTTTGTAAAGTGGTTATTCTGAGCATTGGAATATCTTAGCAAAAAACAATGGAATTTGGATTAGTACAGCCTTGATTTCAGTAGCAAATACACATTCTGAGCCTTCACGACCCCCTTTCTTCTTCTTATTGATGCTCCTACACTCATAGAATTTGTACCTTTACATGTCACATGTCTAGCCACACTGTGGTAATTGTTGTTTACTGAATTGTCTTTTAGATAGGAGGAGAAGAAAAGAAGTAAGACAATAACACATTCGCCTTTCTTCAGGATTTACAATGTAGTTACTTCACCATTATTTACTCCCTTTTTTATGACTTTGAGTTATTGTCCAGTGTCCTTTTTGTTCAATATTCAGGACTTCCTCTACCATTTTTGTCTTTGTTCCTTATCTTTTTTCTTGAAAGGTCAATTGTATTATCAGTAGCAGTTGTGTGGTTCTTTGCTGAAGAGGCTTTGGAAGTTTATTCTGGTTGAGATAGAGCATGCAACCGAAGATCGGATCTTGACACTGTTTGCATAGGTAGCACAATCTATCGATAAAGATTGTTTTAGTGTGGGGTAGCTTGGGAGAGGGCCGAGTTCTCCCTTGGCTCAGCCACTGACAATTATTCCATTTTACAGACCCCAGGGTGAGATTCGAAAGCCAAGCCAGAACTGAAACCCAGTCCTGTCAAATCTCAGAACTAATGCAATTTTACTACATCTTTAAAAGTCACTACTTGCATTGGGTGGTGGCACACACCTTTACTCCCAGCAGAGGCAGAGGCAGACAGATCTCTGTGGTCTAGAGTGAATTTTAGGACAGGCAGGGCCTGGGATTGGTAGAAGCCGGTGATCTCCTCAGTGAAAACATTCCTAAGGAAAGCCTGTGCTTTGAATGTACGTTCCAGTGACTCCTCCAGTGCTTAAGTCTCTAGGTCAGTCACTGAGAAGGGAAAGAAATGTCTATGAAGAGGACTAAAGATGGCCCAATAATCAACACTGGACTTGCGCCATTCCCAGCTCTCCACAATAATTGAAGTCTTAATCGTGTTAATATTGTAGAAGTTTATGATGCCCTGAAGTTGGAACAATGAGCAAGAAGCCCCCAAAGGCCTAGGGAGGGCTGTTATCCCTAGAGGCCGGCATCCCCTCTTATCGTTACTGGAACAGCCATTCTGTTGGTAGCCATGATATTTTGGTCACAGAACTTTGCAATTAGCCACATTTTATGTGCATCTTTACTGGCAAAGTTACCCAAAGAAAAGGTTATTTCTGGCTTTGCAATCTTTTCCCCCTTGATTCCAGCTACTCCACAGTTTCAATTCCTCTCTCCTACTTTGTTCTTCTTTCTACTTCTGGATATTTCACATCTACTTATTCAGCTTCTTTGCCCTATTCTTAAGTTTGTGAAACACACATGTGGGCCTGCAATTCCAGCCTGGAAGCAAAGACATGGGACCCCAGAGCAAGGTGGCTTGAGAGACTAGTACATCAGTGAGCTCTGGGTTCGACTGAGAATTCCTGCCTCAAAAGAAAAGGTGGAAGATGTTAACAGTTTCTAACATTAGCTTCCGGTTTCCAAACATGTACATGTGTACACACACACACACACACCCCACAGAGAGACACAGGAAAAGAAAAAAAACATAAAATGAATAAATAATGTCACTTTTGGTTCTTAACTTGCCACAATCTGGATCACATGGGAAAAGAGCCACAAGGAAGTCCTATATAGACCAGGTTGATCCATGGGCTTGCCTGTGAGGGTTCTTCTGAGGGCCCACTTTAGGTGGTCCTATTCCTTGGGTTTGGGTCTTAGACTGTGTCCAAGCAGAGAGGAGCCTGAGCAGAAGCAAACATGCATGGACTCATTCTCTCTCTGCTTGTCACTGTGGCTGTGAGGTCCAGCCTTGACTTCCTGCATGCCTGATAATCCCTACTCCCTTAAAGTTACTTTTGTCCAGTGTTGAACAGAAACAAACACACTGCTGTACCCCTCTCCCTTTTCATCTCTCTCTGCTTCCCGGGCCACTGAGACATGAGCAAGCAGCTGCCACACAGTCCTGCTTCCATGGATCCAGGGCTCACCATACTCTCCCTGCTGTGATGAATAGTAGTCTCACAAACCATGAACCCAAATAAGCCTCTGACATTGCTTTTTATCTGGTAGGTAGTTACAGCAATGAAAAAAGGAACTAATTCGGGGTTCATGAAAGATATAGCTCTTGAACTAAGCTCAAAAGATGAGTAGATATTTCCCAAGTTGGTAGACCAGATGAGAGAAGAGGAGTTGTCCGGGTAGAGGAAGTCATATAAACAAAGACTTGAAATGTTTGCAGTTGGGGAGCTGAAAATGGCCCCATGCACCCTTATTTCTAACAGATATTGGAGACAGCCTGGGGTGGCATTTAAGAATGTGGACTCTGGGACCTGGGTCAAATCTCAGCCTCTTTACCAGTTACCAGACTCATGATTTGGACAAGCCGTTTTATTATTTTGGACCTAAATTACAAATAATAATTGTGCTTACACATAGGTTTGGTGTAAGAATTCAGTAAACCAAAGCATATAGAACTCTATCCAGCATTGTATATATGTTAGCTATTATTTATACATGTACTTTTTCCATTTTGCCCACTTGTTGGGATATTTATATAAATGCAATAGTACCGTTTGTGTTTTATGAGATTTCTTTTAGTTCATATGATATTCTGTGGAATTCATACTATAAATACATTCATCTTGATTCTGTTAACGTCTTTCCCTACCTAACCATCAAACACTCACAGCTTCTTCTCTGTCTACAGACTGTAAAATCTGGAGACAAAGGCTGTTTTCTATATCTCTGTATTCAAGAGAGTCTTCATAGCATCTTCCTGAGCTTGTTAGCTGGTTTGTTTGTTTGTTTTTAGGGTTTTCGAGACAGGGTTTCTCTGTGTAGCCCTGGTGTCCTGGATTTGTTTTCTAGACCAGGCTAGTCTTGATCTCACAGAGATCATCTGCCTCTGCCTCCTGAGTGCTGGGATCACAGGCATGTACCACCATGCCTGGATGTTAGCTATTTTTAAGACATCTCAATTGGAGCAGAGGATACTGGAGGAAAGATACTGGTTTGGCTCACATGTTTGAATACTTGGTCCCCAGATGATAGTGCTGTTTTGTGTGGTTGTGAGACTTTTAGAAAGTGGGTCTTCAGTGAAAAAAGTGGGTCACTGAGATAGCACTGCTTCCTCACTGTTGACACAATGCAATCAGCCACACAGTACTCTGCTGCCACAAATATAAGCCATTCCCGCCATCATGGCTTTCCTCCTCCATGATGGACTGTGTCCTCATGAACTGTGAGCCAAAATAAATATTTCCTCTCTTAGAGTGTTTCTGCTGTTGTTTCCATCTGGTACGACATTCCATCTGGTATGACAGCAAGAAGAGTAACTGAATCAAGTACTGAGGGTTACTAAGATTTTATATAGGTCATGTGTCTCATCAGGTGTTCTAATTCTGTAAAGAAACACCATGACCATGGCAACTCATTAAAAAAAAAAAAAAGCGCTTACTTGGGGCTAACTTACAGTTTCAGAGGTTCCATCCATTATCATTATGGCATGAAGCATGGCAGAATGCACACTGATGTAGTACTGGAGAGGCAGCTGAGAGTTCTACATCTGGATCCACAGGCAGCAGGAAGAGAGAGAGACTGAGCCTGGTATAGGCTTTTGAAACCTCAAAGCCTACCTCCAGTGACACACTTTCTACAACAAGACCACACCTCCTAATCCTTTCAAATAGTTCCTCTCCCTAAGCATTCAAATACATGAGCTTATGGGGGCAATTATTATCAAAAACCACCACAGGATGATGAAGGTGCATTCTCCATCAAAGCCCATGGGAACTTTGAGAAATGCTCCAAGATACCCCATGGGGAGCTTAGGTTGGATGATTAGAACAGGAATTTACTCTGCAGTGTTGCCTTTTATTGCTGTGGAGAGATACCATGACCACAACAGCTCTTATAAAGGAAAACACTTAATTAGGGCTGGCTCAGAGATTTAGTCCATCGTCATCATGGTGAGAAATGTGGTGTGCAGGCAGACATGGTGCAGGAGACGTAGCTGAGAGTTTTACATCTAGCAGCAGGAAGACACTGAAACACACTAGGCCGGGCTTGAGCTTCTAATGCCCTCAAACCCTACCTCCAGTGACACACTTCCTCCAAGAAGGCCATATCTCCCAATAGTGCCACTCCCTCTGGGGGCCATTTGTATTCAAACCACCATAACTTGTGTGGTTCTGATTTGCTTGAATTATCCTACTTAATTCTCAAACCCAAGCCGAACAGGAGCACAGCCTTTATTTACTAGGCCTTGATAATAGGAGGCTTACAAACTAAGAGTGTTATAACAGTAATACTACTGCATACAGTTCTAGAGACTGAAAGCCAGCAGTCAGGGTTTCATCAGAGATGGTTCCTTCTAAGGGATTCAAGAGAAAGCCTACTCATGCCTTTTCTCTAACTGCTCATGGTTTATTGGTAGTCTTTGGCATTGTTTTGCAGTCTGCCTTTGTCTTCCTGTAGTGTTACTTCTTCCTATGTGTGTCCTTCTCGTTTTATAAACGACCTTGGAGTAAGGACCCCTACTTCATCATGACAATGAGCTCAGGATCCTCTACTCCATTATGACAATGAACTCAGCTCATGAGATCATTCCCAAATAAGGTCACACGAGGACTCTGATCCCTGGTTCTGGAAGGACACAGTCCCACTCATTAAGAGGTAGGGAAGCAGACGACTGGTCAGCACAAATGACTGTGACTAATCACCTGACAAAAATCAGCTTCAGGAAAGAAGGGTTGTTTTGGTTCAGGGTTTCAGTATCTGGCCCATCATGGCTGGAAAACATGGTGATAGAAACACAGACGGCTGGACACATTGTGTCTGCAGACAGGAACAGAGGGATCAACGCTGGTGTACAGCTCCTTTTCTCCTTTTTATTCAGCCAGAGACCCAAGCCCACTAGATGGTGCTTCCCACTTTAAGGATTGGATTTATCTCCTCTGTTAAACCTCTCTGAAAATGCCCTCACAGACAGGCCTAGAGGTGTGTCTCCTAGTAATTCCAAATCCTATCAAGTTAAGAATGGCCACAGCAACTTGTTGCCTTAGCCGTTCTGAGGTAGGAGATAGGAGAATTTCTTCAGATCCAGCATTATGTCATTGTGACTCAGAACATCAGAAGCCGTCCCATAAGGCTGTGTACTCGAGAGGCAATGGGATGAACTCTGAAGTCTGCCATTCACCAGCTGGTGATCTTAACAGAACAGCTACTCAAGACCTGAAAGCCTTCACTGCCTTGTGTGTATGATGGTTAGTGGTACATCCTTCATGAGACTGTGATAATCAAGGAACACAGGATTGTGGCTGAGGATGGGAATACTCAAAGCCCATCCTCTCAACTGCCCAAGATTAAAATAATCCACAACCAGACTGATTACATTTGGACCTATTTTAATTTGTTTGATTTATGTTGTTAACTCACTGGAAATATCATTTACATAGGACTTGGGATAAGGAGGCGGGTCATCAGAAGCAAAGGAGATGTAGGGCAAGGGAGAGCCCCTGCTATCTGCCTCTTGCTGTGAACACTATTGGCTTTGGGACAGAACAGTTCCTCCTGCCACTGTCCTGTGCATTGCAGGAAGCTTCCTGCCCTGATCGTCAAGACACCATGTACCATAAATGATCCCCAGCCATTGCACAACACCAGCACACAGGGCAATTTTAAGCCTCTTGGAAGGACAGTTTCTACCTTGGTTGAGATGACTGGAAATCCCAGCAGTACTCAGAATGTTCCCCACTTTTGCCCCCCCTCCCCATATAGGAACTGGTTCGTAGATGGGCCCTCTATGGTGCTGCTAGCCCATGCTCAATGATTCTTGACTCCTGGGCTAACTACTTGATGTGCCTAGTCCTACTATCAAGATTCCCCTTGGGAAAAAAAACTGGCAATAATTCCAATGAAGTAACAGAAGGAGGAGACAGACGCACATCTTGAAAGGTTAACACTGGGAATCTTCAAAAACACACAGTAAATAGGGCTCCAAAACAAAACACTTTGGGTCAACAGTAGCTCCTCAGCTGTCACCTCCATTTGCATCTTGTGATTCTAGGAAAGCCCCAGCTGAGGTTGTAATATCACACACTGGCAGAATCTGTTGGGTAGCTCGGGTGGTGATGCAAACCGCTGGTGGTCACATGACAGTTGGGCTTTTACTCCTCCCTTTGGGAGGGACTGCTGTGGGTTTTCTTTTTGTTTTTTTTCTTTTTGTTTTTAGCTACATTTTCTTTGACTTTTTTCTACTTTACTGATAAAAGTATCAAACTGAGTAAATGTTATGTAGTGGCCATTGTTTGACACAGACCAATCATCTGCTCACTAATGGTAGGTTTACTAGAACTAGTAACAGAGTAGATGAGTACTACGGTTGGTTTAGGTATCACTCTAAAGCTCCCCTCAAATACAAGAGATTTGCAAAAGAGAAAAACGCAACTATTGCTGAGTGAAACAAAAGCTGGTGTCTTCCAAATGCAGGCTTTGGTGCAGCACAAGGCTTGCTTTACTTTCAGATAAATTGTCATTGAAGCAAAAGCAAGATATGAGAAATGTGAGCCTCTTTCTTTCAACAGCACCATTGTGTTAGGATTCATAAGTAGGAAAGCTAAGAGCCCACTGTCCCCTTTAAGAAATATGAAAGTTGGTGCTTTGAAATAAAATTCATCACACTCTGTCTAAGTGATATCTATGTTTGGATCCAACCGGATCTGCACCCCCTTCCGAACAAGTCTGTCTACTCGGTGGTGAGAATTACCTCACCTGGAATTCACTCTGCAGAAGGTTTCAGAAGCCCTTTCATATGAATGAAGCTGCGTTCTTGAGGACAGAAGCGGAAGCTGCCCTCCTCCGCTGCATCTGCCCTCCTCGGGGCTTGGGCAATCCACTGTGGGAAGGAAATTGCCTCCTAGGCAGTGTGGCTACTCAGAGCTAGCGTGGCTGCCTGTGTGTCCTCCCTGTGAGCGTCTCCAGCTCCCTGTCTTCCCACAATGCAGTTCCCTGACCCGGAGGAGCTTCTGGTGGATGAAGAGGATGACGTTTTCGGGGAAGGTAAACACATCACTCTAGCAGGAGCCAGGCTCCCGACTTGACAGTGTGGGGACCTTCTGAGAGGTTTGTACAAAGGACTTAAGGGTTTTGAGATGGTGAAGGCGAAGTATTCTGAGTGAGATGGTCACGAAGAGGCACGAGGCAAGGAAGGGACATTGCAGTTGAATGATTCCCTCAAAGGTTTTGTTTTTCAAAGGATTACAACTAAATAGAGATTTGCTTTAGGCCAGGAAATAGAACTAAGTTTTTACTTCGTCTCTCATTTGAGTTCTTTTCTCTGACATCCAAGGTGCATGCCAGGCCTGGGGATAGGAACCGATTGAAGGGGGCAGGAAGGCTTCTCCATGGTCAGCCAGCCCTCCTCTTCCCACCTCCCTCCCTCACTCCTTTCTCCTTCTTTCTATTTGGTTACCTCCCCCTCCCCTTCCTTTTGTCAACACTTACTTGTTGCCCACTTCTCCATCCCTCTTTTTCTTTTGGGGATTGCATACTGTGAGCTCCTGATACCCACTGGCACTGCTTAGCCTTCCATCTCAATTCACAGCTCTTCTGATAAGTGTGCGGTTAGGTTCCGTGCTTTAACTGGGTAGGCCGCAACCTACAGGTGTCTCATTCTAATGCTGCAATGAAATGGGTCATAGAATTTTTAATTGCCTCAATGGGTGGGAAATAGGACTGAGGGACCTCAGATTTTTCATAAAATATGGTATCTTGTAATTTTTTTTAAAGTCTGTCAAGTAATGTTAAAGAAGTGGGGGGGGGGTGTACACCCTGTCTCCTAAATATTACAAGTTCAACCAGATAAGAATAAAATGTATGTAATGAGAAGCCCTGTGGTCCAATCATGTAGGAGATGCTTGCTATCTGCATTTATTTTGTTTTAGCTACAGAAATGTTTAAAATCAAAATTTGTGAGTCAGGTGATACATACTTATAACCACAGCACTGGGAGGCAGGGGCAGTCAGATTGGATTCAAGGACAGCCTTAGCTACATAGCGCATTCGAAGCCAGCCTGAGCTACCTGGGACGTTGTCTAAATACAGTACAATGACAATGATGGCATTCTAAAATGCCCCGCCCACATTTTCCTATCCAAAGGGATTTTTCTTTTTGTGTCTAGCGCTGGTGCTGAAGAGCACCATCTACAGGCTGGTATGCAACCCTAGCTCACTCATGGCCCCATCCAAAAAGGAAGGTTGTTTAGCTAGACCTTCACAAAGTGAGGCTTCTTGAACCTGCAGATCTTTCTGCTGAGCACTCACAGATGCCAAGGTCATTTAATTTTTTAATTATTATTTTATGTGTGGGGGTTGTTTGCCTGCATATATGTCTGTGCACCACATGCTTGATGTCTGTGGAGGCCCCCAGGAAAGAGCATCAGATCCCCATGGAACTGCAGTTACAGACAGTTGTGATCTGTCTGTAGGTGCTGGGAATCAAATCCAGGTCCTCTAGAAGAGCAGTGCTCTTAGCCACTGGTCCTCCTCAACGACATTATTTTAATCTCAGTGACTGGTGTCATTTCAGAGCAGGTTTAGACTAGAATTCTAGTTCTGCCTTGCACAGGTTTTGCAACACCACTTCTGTTTCCTCAGTGGCAACATGAAACTGTGGCATCTATTTGATTGTACAGATTAGCTTCATCGTGGGTTCATAACTATCTGCCTCGTTCTTCCATGGATCATATTGTTTCACTTACTCCCTAGAGACTTAAAAACTCCTATGAGAACACCAGTCCGTACGCTTCCATTGGTTTGCAGAGTCATGGCTCAGTGCTAGTTCATGGGGAAGCTGGTCCAGCCTGTGTTTCACTTTGAAAAGTGCTATGCAGGCATAGCCTGGGTTCTGCCCATTAATCTGTTCTGTGACCTCAAACAGATTGTTTAACTCCTTTGTTCTCCAGTTTGCACACTTGGGAAATGGAGCACAAACCTTCTAGGACTGAGTACAGATTAAACCCTATTACAGGGAAGTACTTAGAACAGTACTCGGTGAACAATAATGTTCCTGCTGTGTTTACAAATAGATGCGCATGTAATAGAATGGGGACTTTGTTGTCCCCTGTCATGCATAGTTGCAACAACATGGGTGGCTCATTTACACTCTTTGAGACTCATTCTATAACAGTCTCCGAGGCTTCAGAGGTGTTTGTTTGTTCGTTCATTTCTCTTTTGTTGTTTAATCATTTTAGCCAGCATACAAAATAATGGATTTTATTTTCATACACACACACAAACATATAAACATATGTACACTTGTGTATATTGTATTTTGCTCATATTTGCCCCTTCACTCTCCTTCATCACCCACTTTGGCTCTTTTGGCTGAGACCTCATTTCTAAAAACCTCAGATTTCTCCCTAAGCCCTGCATCATGACCTGTCCAGCCTTCCCTGGGCTTTCTGCTCACTGACCTACCCAAGAAAGCCCCACCGTCCCTGCAAAGTGAGTCCCTTCCCACCCACAGAAGGGAACCACTCAGGAAGTGTGTTGTTAGGGCAACCCTGTTTTTCTGCAGCTGACACATTTTTTTTTAAAGGAAACATTGTCCTTCTAAAAATATATACAGGTTTACAAGTTTTGTGCAGATGCAGAAAGATCTGGAAAGGGAAAAAGCAGGTAGTGCTTACAAGGTGTTTGCTTGCTGGCTCTGAGAGCCTGTTTGTTCTCTGTGGTTAGAGAAAATGGTAAGGTTCACATAACAAGAAAGCAATGGTGTGCTGCTCTGCTGTTATTATGAGAGAGAGAGGAAGAGAGGGGGCTGTTAACTCACACATAACACCCAATATTTCCCCAGATCACTCTCTTTCTCTCCCTTCTGTCTTCTTCCCTCCCACCTCTCCCTCACTCCCACAGACATAGCCTTGAGCATGCTTTCTATGCATGCACAACCTCATTGTGTCATCGGAAGGCAGTGACTATCAGGTAGATGTGGTCTTTCTTGGAAAAGTGGGTGACTTGATTATTGAGATATTGAAAAGCCAGTATCGGGCACTGGTGGCTGCTTTCCTTTCAGTTGTTTCATGCTTATCAAATTAAAGGGCATTCATCCATGTTATTGCCAGGCGGTCTTAACAGCCAGCTGGTGAACACTGGTAGACACCACTGTATGGATTATCTTTCAGAGAAGAGACCTACAGTCCTATGGGAAGAACCAGTTCTCAGGTGGCAGTCAGTCAGCCCAATAGCATGAAAATTACACCTTAGCAGCAGTTACCTCCTTTTTTAGAAACCCCAGCCCTGGCTGCTTCCATTTTCAGATCTGCTCAGTGGCTGCAGTCCAGTGTAATGATTGGAACAGTAAAACACCATGAGGTCACAGTGTGTGTGCAAAGTATCACTCAGCCTCTTGCATTCCCGTAGCTCTTAAGATCTCACTGAAAGACCACATCCATCTGTGTAAGTTCTGTGAGCTCTTCCTGTTCCCAGAGCTGGCAGAGCACATGGTAGCAGAGTACACCTTTCCTATCCCAGGGGAACCTGCTTCAGTCTCTTCAAAGATGGCTTCTAGACGGAGATGAACTGACAACCTCTAAAGCTTAAGACTTAAGAGACAAGCAGGTGTTTGCAAAAAATTCACTCATTTATTTTTAACAAAATGTCTTATCACTCCCAAAGAAGTCAGTCTGGGGGCTGGAATGATGGCTCAGGGGTTAGGAGCACTTGCAAAGGACCTAGATTGAATTCCCAGCACCCACACGGCTCACAACCATCTGTAACTCCAATGCCAGGACACCAAGCACTGTAACTCCATTGCTTTGACACCTTCTTCTGGCAGGCACACATGTGGTATACAGACAAAATACCCATATGCATAGTTAAAATAAACATGAGAGAGAGGAAAGAAGGAAGGAAGGAAGGAATGAAAGAAAATCTGTGTGTCTCCTTTCCAAAGGGAGCTTCACCTCAAAGCAAGAGGATCTCAAAATGTATCAACAAACAAATTGTAATTAGGACTCAGGCTGAGTTTTGCCTTTCTATGTAGGCTGGTTATAAAACAAAGATGTTTCCCCATGCCACGAGAGGGAGCCCACCCCAATGCTGCCCGTAGGACCAGGACCCAGAGGCTGGATAGCCCAGAGACCTAGGATAGAACCAAACATGCCTGGCAGAAAAAAAAGAAAATCAATAAAATGATTCTTAATGCTGTTCTGAGATGCTTACCGATTGGAGCCTAGCCCAATTGTGATCAGGGAGGCTTCATCCAGCAGCTGATGGAAACAGATGCAGAGACCCACAGCCAAACTTCAGGTGGAACTTGGGGGAATCCTGTGGAAGATCGGGAGGAAGGATTGTTGGAGCCAGAGGGGTTGAGGACACCACAAGAACACCCACAGAATCAAGTAACCTGGGCTCATAGAAGCTCACAGAGAACAAGTCGCCAACCAAGGAGTCTGCATGGGACTGACCTATGGCCTCTGCATATATGTTACAGTTATGTAGCTTGGTCTTCTGTGGGACTTCCAACAGTGGGATCAGGGGCTGTCTCTGACTCTTTTCCCAGCCTTTTGTACCCTTTTCCTCGTACTTGGTTACCTTGTCCAGCCTTACTACAAGGAGAGGTGCCTAGTCTTACTGCAACTTGATATACCATGTTTGGCTGGTATCTATGGGAGCCTGCCCCTTTTGAAGGGAAAATGGGAGGGGGGAGACGAGGAAGAAAGGAGGAAGGGAAAACTACAGTCAGATTGTAAAAACTAAAATAAAAATAAACTAATATTCTTTAAAAAAAACAGTTGTAAATTACATTTGTCCTTTCCAAAATTAAAACATGACAGGAGGGATGAAGAGGAAAGAAGGAAGCAAGGAAGAAAGGAAGGAAGGAAGGAAAGAAGGAAGGAAGGAGATTAAACTAAGGTTATATATAAAATATAAAAGCAACAAATCCAGAAGCACAGACTGGTCAAAACTCCATAGAAAATGCAAGGAAAGTAGAACATAAACATTAGCCTTGGCAGAAAGTGTGTGTGTGAGGGGGGGGGTAGTTTCTATAATTATTTTGCATTTCTTACCATATAAAAACATATGATTGTTACTTAACTGTATTTAATCTTTCTCAAGAATATCTGGGGTTCTAAAGTGGACCCCCACAGGACTGGAAAGCAGGCAGGAAGAGGCTGTCCTAGTTTGACAGGGTGAGAAGAATTGGTTACTCTCTGCTTTCACTGGCTGCCAAGATTGTCTGGATCCATTTCCAACCTGGGTTCCTGGATAAACAGTTTGGATGGAAATCATTTTCCCTGCTCTCTCACAGGGTCTGAAGCAGACACGGACCTCCCCACAGTAATTCATGCCTGTGTGACCTCGGCCTTGGATTACTGAACATTCTCTTCCCATAGATGTCTAGGAAGCTTTCTTTGGCTGGTGCCAACAAGATGGTGTCATTTCAGGGGCACAAACCAAAATAGCACATTGAACTAAAACTATGCAGGCCAGCTCAGCCACCAGTCCTCCCTCTGATTTATGGCCTCCAGTGACCTTGAAGTAACCTATTTAGATCTGCCAATGCTAAAAGGGGCTTGGTAGTACAAGTTGGGCATGCCAAATGTTTATTTTCATATTTTGTGATCAGCCAGAAAAGCCTGGGCATTTTAGGAGACTGAACAATATTCTTGAGTATTTCTTTACAACACTTGTCTTGAAAACTAAACCTCTGAACATACCCACTGCAGACAAGAGAGAACAAAGGAAGGGGGATAAAGGAACGAGGGAGGGACGAAGGGAGGGACAAAGGGGGAGAGAGAGGGAGGGAGGGAGGGAAGGAAGAAAGGATGGAAGGAAGGAGAAAAGAGAAATGTGTAGTTATTATGATCAAAATATTGAAAATAAATTGAGTCTAGCCTTTCCTTCCTCTTTGGTAAAAGCCATTTATTCAAGTCCATGTATTTATTAAGTAGTGTAATTTCTTGAGTTAACTATGCCTAGTATGCTTAAAATCATAAAGCCACGAAAATGTTTAGGAAAACATTGCTACTCCGAGTCTGTGACACGTCCCCGTCAATAAACGGTTTCCAGAGGAAGCACCTTTGCAGACACAGCGCTGCAGAAAGTACCTTGCATACAGAGAGACGAATGCCACTGCTGCTCTCGGACTGCAGGCTTTCTGGCGCTCAGGCTGAAAACTCAGTTAGGCAGCAGTGAGCTGCCCCATGCGGGGATGGTCATACTAGTGATGTCAGTAGCAATGACCACGATTTGATGACAGTGACAGCGACAATGAGGACAGTGGTGAAGACAATGCTAGCGCTGGTGGGCAGCATGGCGCCCACAGTGCCGGCGGTGGCTGTTACGACCGTGATGGTGATGATGGCGATGGTGGTGCTGATCATGATGGGTAATGGAGTCGTGATGCTGGTGATGGTGTTCATGATGTTAGTGGGGACAGCGAAGTTTAAAGCGGTAGTGGTTTTGGTGACAATGGTGGTGCTGATGATGGTGGTAATTAATGACGGCCGTTATGGTAATCATGGTGGTGGTGTTGATAATGGTAGTTGTGATACTGACAGTGGTAGACAGGATGTTGGTGGTAATGATGACCATGGTGGGGGTGATGATGGCCGTTGTTATGGTCATGATGGTATGGTAATGGTGATGATCATCTTGGTGGCGGTAATGATGATGTGGTGATCCTAAGAATGAGGGTGATGACAGTGATAGTGATGGTCACCGTGATGATGATAATGGTAGGCAAGATGGTGGTGGCGGTGTGGAAGTGGTAGCAGTAATGATTATGGTGATGGTGCTAGTAATGACGGTGAGGGCAATAATAATGATGATGGTGATGATGATAGTAGCTGTGATGATGTTTGTCTCTCAAAAAAAAAAAAAAAGGCCAGGGTTAAAGGAAGGAATGCACAGGATAACGGAAAAGCACTAAGGACTTCCCACCTAGAAGTTGCTCGCTATCTCTTTAATATTCTCAGCTGTCCCAGCACACCAGGTCTGCTCGCTTGCCCTCTTCCACGCTTGGCCTTTGTCCCAAACCATCGAGAGCCGGCTTAGTGACCGCCAAGGGCTGGTTAGAGCAGAGCTGTTGAGGCTGGTGCCGTCGGAAGCTTCCTGGGAATAGAGCTGAAGCCTGGCTGCTGTCTGCTCGCCACGTGGCTGAGGTGGGACTTGCAATACCCCAATGCTCAGCGCAGAATAAGTTTGAGATTGCTTCTCTAGTGCTTTCATCGGTCTGGTCTCCCTTGGAAAATGCTTGTCAAAAGCAATGCACACTTGGAGGGGCATTGAACTCTAAACGGGCCCTCGCTCCTTCAGAAATGCCAGCAGTAAGAAACCCCACCTTTAACCGTATTTATAACAGTATTTGGACCTATTTCCTTGGGAGATATTTACTTGGGGTAAACATCACAGTGACTGCCTTTCCCATCATCACCATTGCGCTTTTTTCAAAAGTAGTTTGAGAAAGGCTAACTTTCTATATTTCTTAAAACATCTCTAATACGAAGTTAGTGCACATTAAAAACGTATATGTAGATACATATTTTATATAAATGTTGCAAGCTTTTAGGACAGCAATTAATATTGTCAATGAATCCTCTATAATGTTCCCTCAGGATTTTGTGTTTAGTTCCACTAACTTCCAAACGTTTTCAGTATTAAGAGTTCCTGGAGGAAACCTTGGCAATTTATTTTCATGAGTTTATGTGTAAATATGCTCAGGATGGCAAAATTTGCTTGCTTAGCGCTACTACTACATGAGGCAAGAGAGTAGGTGGATAGAACCTAGAACCGACCCTCTAGGGGGTAGCTGACAGCTCTGCTAATCACCACCCACAAGGTCAGACCAGAACGCATGGCTGGTTAGCAATGTGGGAAATGGCTCCCACTACAGTAGGGCGAACTGGAACCCCGTCGATGCTGTTCCTGGTAATATGAACTATTTTATGTGCCTGGCCCTTTAAATGGCCCTAAGCCCTCCAGTGTCATTTGGCTCTTGGACTTCTGGGAATAGGAGAAACTATAAAAGCCAGCAGGGGCTGAGGGCTGATAGAGGGGGTGGGGAGAATAGGTAGGAGTAGTTTCCAGGAGACAGAAAAGTGGGGTCAGAGAAGACTGTTGATGCAAGAAGAAAGAAGATTGAGTAGGGCTAGAAAGAAGAAGAAGAGAGACCGAGCCGAGTGAAGATAAGAGACAGTTGAAAGTGAACTGAGCTAGCAGAGTAAGAAGAGGAGACAGTTGGTGACAGTTGAACCAGAAGAAGCCAAGCTGAGCCAACAAAGATATTGTTAGGACAGAGTTAAGAGAAGAACCCACGAAAAACCCACAAAGTAGTTAAAAAGATAAACTATAAAGATCCTAAGAAGCAGCATTTTACTACGGTTCCTCTTGAAAAGACAGCTGAGGACTGGCTTTGTCTTCTTTGTGTGGAAGGACTGTGAATTACAATGTATGGAACAGAAAAAGGTCCCCGAGGCGAGGGAAAGTGGCTGTGGTGCTCACCATGCAAGCACCACAACCTGAGTTTTGATCCCCAGAACCCCACAAAAACAGCCTGGGTGTGTTGATATACACTTAGAATCCAAACACCGGGGAGGCAGAGACAGGGAATCCTTAGGGTTAACTGGCCAGCCAGCCTTGACAAATCAGTGATCACCAAGTTGAGGGACAGACTATCTAAAATAAATCAATAAATAAGGTAGAGAAAGACACTCAGCGTTGACCTCTGGTCCCTGTGCCTGTGCACACACATAAGTACTCATACGTGCATGTACACACGTGAAGTCGTCCTAGCATCGCTGATGTGCACTGTTGAGACAGGCTCTGTGCTTCAGACTCCTGAGGAATGTCAGAACTACTCACAGTGAGTCGGCGCCTTTCTGCAGTGCTCTTGGTCTGTGAGGGGGTTAGCAAGCCCTAGCCTTCAGGCGCTACTGCCTGCTTCTGCACAGCCTGAGAGAAGGGAATGACATTCACAGATTAAGGTCTGTAGTTGATATGAGAATAGGAGCCACCAATCTTGAGCCCAAGTAGGCAAAACATTATCCCAAAGAATTCTATTCTTGTCTTAGGAGAACACTATTACTAGAAGAAATTCTTGATTACCATCATATTTTAAATGTGTCAGTAAGAACTATGTGAGTTGCTGTTTTCTTTATGGTTGTGTTTCTAGATTATTTTCTCATTTTTAACCTCTCTACCCACAAATCCTAAAATATTTACTAACTTCCTCTGTAGAGAAAAAGCCTATTGGTCCCTGGTCTATGTAGGCCATTAACTTTGAAGTCATTTTATGCTTATTTTTATTTATTGTATGTGCCTGGATGTCTATGTGTGCACTGTGTGTGCAGGTATCCTTGGAAGCCAGAAGGTGTTTCATTTCCTAGAACTAGAGTTACAGGTGGTTGTGAGCTTCCCAGAATGGATGCTGAGAACTGAACCCTGGTCCTCTGCAAAAGCAGCATGCATCCTGAACTGCTGAGCTGTCCCTCCGACCCCTTCCAAGTCATTTTGTCTTTCTTTTGGTCACTGGAAGTTTCTTAAGTACCTTTTTCTGTAGCATTGGTTTCACATTTGTGCCTTCTCTCTGTGAAATTCCCATGTGAAAACAATTTATTCCCTGGGGTTAATTTTATGTTCTTTTAAGGGGAATGTGTATCATCATAGTGTGTTGCTTTTTAATACCATTTGGAAAGATGATTATTTTTAAAAAGCTAGTACTTTAATATGAACTGTCCTGAGTGGAGGAAGGAGAGAAGTGAATACCTATAGAAGAGAAGAAATATAGGACCAGTGCTCTCTTCTCTCCGTCTAGGAATAAAGTAGCTGAAAGAAGATATCACGTTTGAGGGGTCCAGAGTTTTTCCTGAGTATTCCTCTGCAGACTTTTCTCTCCCCTTGAATCTGGGTTCACCGGTCCTTGGGACCTTCTTTTGATGAATGGCTGATGTGCAGGCCCAACTCCAAGCTGTCCTCCTCTATGCTTTTCCACACTGAGCTGCCCCAGTTTACCATGGAGCAGTCTGTTAGGTCTTAAGCAACATCTTCCAAAGAAGTGA
>CM053760.1:47964874-48008461 GCA_028658305.1 Pachyuromys duprasi
TGAGCGCAGACAATGGGATATTAGCCAGTCTTCAAAAGGAATGCAGCCCCGATACAAGCCCCAACGTGCACATATCTTAAGGACATTATGTTATGGAAAGTAAATCAACCTTAACAAAGGTAACTACCACACGATTCCACTGATACGGTGAAAGTACAGTCAAGCAAGTCCACTGAGACTTGGTAGTTCCCAGGTCTGGCGGAGGAGAGAAAAGGTAAATTACTGCTTAAAGGGCATACAGTTTTGGTTTTGCAAAGCAAAAGAGCTCTGGAGATCGCTTGCAGGACACTGAAAGCAAACTTACTGAACTACACATTGAGAATTGTTACAATGCTATTTTCTAATTTAAATTATGTGTTCGAGTATGTGTACTTGAGCGCATGTGCCAAAGGAGGCTAGCAGAGGGTGTAAGGTCCCCTGGACTTGGAGTTGCAGGCAGTTGTAAGCTGCCCTGCATGTCTATTGGTACCCCAACTCTGGTCTTCTGAAAGAGCAGCAAGTGCTGTGCTGAGATGCTAAATGTTATGTTATTTGAATTTTACCACAACTATTTACTTATGCATTTATAGACATAGATACATATCAGTGTTTGAAAAGTTAGTTCTGATCGTATACATCTTCAAATAGGAAACTCCTGGAAGTCTGTGCTGCCATTCTCTTGAGCCTCATAAGTCTAACATAAGAGAACCAAGTTTCCACAAAAGGCAGATTTGATTCTAGGGGGCTGGTCCTGATGGAGGTGGGCTTTATCCAACACAATTTTAGAACAATATCATTCTTCCTGGTATTACTGGATTGTTCAGGGTCAAAGTCTTGGGTCTGGCAGCCCCATGAAGCTAGTCACAGCCACTAGTCCCCAATACAACAATGATAGAGAGCACAAAGCAGAGAAAGGATGTTTATTCAATGTAGCCACATTTGGGAGGAGGAACAAAGAGGTCCCATCTTTGGGACAGACATGAAGTTTGGGGCTAAACAGAAGGTAAGAATTATACACTGTTTAGCAGCCTGGGTCAAGGTGTGGTCCTGCCCTTCACTGACCCAGCCTGTCTCAACCCCTGTCTGTTTTGCAGGGTAGTTCAGTAAGGTAGTTTAATCAAGGTAGTCAGAACTGTGTAGATCTCTTCCTGGGAGGCAAGTTCTTCCTGTGGCTGATGCCAAGCCTTCAGCCTTTCCCTTCCCCCAGTGTGGGATTCCTGAATTTCTTCATTTCAACAGCCCCAGTGGCTGAAGGGAAAGGCATGAACGTTTCTCTTTAGAATAACTTTGTTCTTGCCAGGGCTATTGTACTAACAGCATGTGCAAGCTTTAGAGAATGGTATTCTTTCTATGAATCTCTGCCTAATTGGGAATGGTTCTCAGCATCTCTGCATAAATGTTTTGTGATTAGCCCTCATTGAAGCTCCTCAGAGGAATGATGCCCACGGCAGATATGGTCTCCTGAAGAACTTGTGAACTATTTTTCCACCATTGAAAGACTGTCACTGGAAGTCTGCCATAGGCTGGGTTCAGTTCTATTCTGGCTCCTGGGATAACAGCAGTGACTATAATAAAGTCCGGGGCCTGGTGAAGTCACACAGTGTTAGAGAGGAGGGACAGAAAAAGATGCAGAAATGTTCTTGATAAATGAGGTGTAGGATGGGAGGGACCAGGCATGGTGGCCCCTGAGAGATTGGCTGACAAATGCCAGAAGCTTGGGGGAAGTCAAAGTCTGCTCTGTGGATGTCCAAAGGGAGAATGTTCCAGGAATAGCAATGATGCCATTGTGTCCACAGCACAGTGGGAACACGACAGATGAGATCCAAGAACTTGAGCTTAGGGAACACCACCACTTGCAGAGCCCTGTAGAGTGTTGTAAAGATTCGAGTTTTTACTTTGTGTGAGATGGGTGCCATTGACCAGTGCTCGGCTGACAGTATCTGACCCACCTTCTAAAAGGCTTGGCACATAGTTCAGTTGGCAGACTGCCTGCTTAGCCTAGAGGAAGCCCTGGTAAACTTGGTATGATAGTACATGTCTGTAATTCCAGCAATCAGGTTATGGAGGCAGGAGGATCAGAAGTTCAAGGTCATACTTGACTACATATGAGTTCCAGGTCAGCCTGGTAGGTGGGACACACAAAGCTCTGATTTAATTAAAAAAAAAAACAAAAAGCAAAGCAAAAAGATAAGCAACCAATTGGAAGACTATTAGAATAATCCCAATGACAGCTGATAGAAACTCTACCAGACCTTACTGTGCCTGAGGCAGGGGCATGTGTACTGGGAGGAGTAGGCAAGACTAAGACTAAGTTTGGCTTGAGTATCTTGAAGGATAACTTTGCTCTTTGTTTCTTGAGATGGTGGTGGCTGCTCAGGGAGCTGATGTGGGCTGGGGAAGCCATCTTGGACTGAGAAGAACATTTCTTCAGCCAGGAATCAGGAGTCAGGTGGAGACAGTCAAGCTTAAAGAAATCGTGGGTGGCTTCAGGAAGTCCTCTAAATACTCAAAACTGGGGAGACTCAAGAAACGTCTGCTGAAATGTTGGCTGTTAAGCTGTATAAATACATATAAGCATCCGTAGCTGTTTGGCTAGTGTATGGGAATTACGGCTATAAAAATCTCCGGAAACCAGAAAACCGAGAGTTGAGCAGTGCAATACTAACTGCTGGAAGCCTTCCAGGGAGGATCGGGAAAGGTGAGGGAGAAAGGGCTAGAACAGCTTGTGCATATCCTTGGAGGTGAACATCTGCAGGTAGAGCTTTGCATCACTGGCAGCTGTGTGTCATCTGTGTGCTTAATTGTCGTGCTGTGTACACAAACAGCCTCTGGACACACTCTCAGTCTTTGGTGCTCTACACATCCCATACAAATCCTTGGCCTTCTGCCCTTTGGGTCTGAGCCTGTACATTACAGACTCTCAGCTGGAGGAGACCTGTACATCAAAGACTCTCAGCTGGGGTTATTGATTGCCTTCTCCTCAAAGAAGAAAGCAGAGGGCTCTGCCTATTGCTAAACTCCACGTTTTCTCTTCCCCTAGGAGACACAGCAGTCTCCCTCAGTCAAGAACCAGCAACCAGCTTATTCACTCTTACTTCAACCCAAACCCCACATGCTGTTTTCAATTGTTTCTCTTTATTCTAGTCTTTCTGTAAGACAGTCCTTTGCAGGGGGCTTTTTGTTGGAGCACATTACTTTTTCAGTGCTGGGGATCAAACTTGGGACCTTGTAGAGGATTCTAGGCAAGTGCTTTATCACTGAGCTATAATGCCCTCCCTCTTTACAGCCTCAAAAAATAAGAAATAAAAAAATACCCTACTACCATACCAGGGTACTCTCCCAAATGCTGAAATAGACAGTCCAGTATTTTTCCATCACCAAGCACTTGAGTTGAATAATGTATCTACTGCTGGATAAGAGGCCAGTGCATTCTGGTTTGGGAAGAGGCCCATATGTCTGAGAATCAGATATGAACCTCCAGGACACAAGGCCTTCATCTGTGGGAGCTGAATTCCTCTGCAAATTCGACATCCAAGGCTAGGAGGTCCACTGTTTAGAACCTGCTAAGGGCTCATCCTTATTCTGGCTTAGCATCGTCTGTGTGCAGGGAGCAAACCCAAGCAGGTGTTCACATTTATCTTTCTCAAGTAGCCTCTTGAGGCTCTTCAGAACAGAGTCCACGAAAGAAGAGGCTGAAATGGAGCCTTCCACCGCAGACAGCTGCTTGGGCCTCTCCCCGCTGCCTACTGCAAACAGCTGGGATTTAGTAAGAGATGCTTGCCTACAGGATCGCTGGCAGAAGCCACTTTCTTTGGAGATTTGCTTAAACCAATGTCCCTGGATTTATTGCCGTTGCTGTGAAAATTTCAGCTCTCTAGCATAAATGACCTGTTTTGAACGTGACAGCCCTTGCACTTCAGCATCGTGAATAATTTATGAGCTGCGAGAGTGCTGTCGTCGCTCTGATATCGCGCACTCTCCTTTGCCTGGCTAATTATGAAGGGCAACGATGCTCTGTCCTGTTGTCACAGCTCCTGTGTGAAGCCACCAGGGACTTGTGTGTGAGCAATGAAGGGAAGGAGAGAACTGGGCCAGGGCCTCCTCACTCCCACTGCTACCAAAGAAGGCTCCGAAGGGGTTAGATTTCCACCTGAACCTCTGCAAAGTGAAACTGTGCAGGGCCCTTGGGATGGATCCAATATCCAGCATCCTGATTTTGCATCACATAGATGGTAGCTGGGAGAGGTGTGGCCTGTGAAAGGGACTTAGGAAAGAGATTCCAGATCCTGAGCTTGTTAGGATGGCTAATGGTTCCAATCCTCCAGGACATGAGCAGACAGCTGGGTTCAGAGCTAAGGGCAGGAAAAGAGAAGCAATGAGCTACTGGTTCACTCCTCTGAGAGAATGGAGGCAGAGACGCTTCAATGGGCTCTTCCCAAAGGGCACCTCTGTGTTTTAAGCCATTTTGAGGTGCTTCCAAGCTCTCTCCAGCTGTGCATGAGCAGTAACAACTCACTTAACCTCCCTGAGACCAAATGTAAATCACCCTTCTAAGTAAGATGCACAGAGACTGGGAAGATTAGCCGCCAGTGGTAAGGTTGTCAGTATTACGCTCCTATCCTTACCATTCTTCTGAAAAGCACCCCTAAAGTTAAAGGGCTCAAGTTTGTGAATTAGAAAGGACAAGGCCTTTGGGGAGATCTCTGCCAAGCTGGAAAAGGATTGAACAAGATTACAGGGAACAACAACCCTGACCTGAAGTGGAAAGGAAAATGTAAGTCTTTTTATAGCAAAGGGGCTGCCTTAGTAAGAAATATTTAAAATATGAATGATTAAAGACTTTAAAGAGTTATATATGTAATTTTATGTGCTACTTTAAAAAGAGAAATAAATAATGTAGGTATCCATACATACATATATAAATATATATTTTATCTCAAATACAAACCACTCAGAAAAGGTCACTCAGCAATCATTTTGATTCCTAATCTCTTGGAGCCAGCGGTCCCTGGAGAAGCTTGAGGGACTGGATTAACTGGTTATTCTTCCTACCACAGCAAATAACCCACAGGATTAGGTAGGGAAAAGCTTTGTGTCAGTTTAAACTAAATGACTTGCATGGCTTGCAGTGTGTCTCATCTCTTATCCGTCCTGTTTCTTCCTTAGCTCCCCCTCTTATCTGTGCTGACTTCACATTGTCCTCCACAATCTCTTTCAGCTCATGCCAGGCGTTGTGCTCAGCCCTGCTCTGAGCTCCACCTGCCTAGGCTGTTCTGTGCCAGTTTGTGTGCAGTGGCTGTGGACAGACAGTGTCTCATCAGCGCTAGTGGAGGCTTGTGGGACTCCGGCTTTCCAAGTAGACTGGGTAGGCTGGCTCTGGGATATGCCCGCCTCAGCCTCTACAGCACTGAGATTACAAGTGTGCACCATCACACTGAGCTTCTTTACCGAGGTTCCCAGGTCTGAACTCGGTTTCTCATGCCTTTGGAACACGTGCATGTACCAGCTGAGCCATCTAGCGAGTCCAGGGGCTAATTCTTAATGAGTCTCTACCGGGAAAGCTGAAATTTGGAATAACCAGAAGTTTTGTTTACAAAGAGATGAATCACAGAAGTAGGGAGGGTACGGGCATAGAGGAACCAGCAACAGCACTTTGGAACTACTGCTGGGCCAAAGGAGCAAGCCAGAAGGACCAAAGGAGCAAAAGGAAGTAGACAGAAGCTGTTCTCCACAGGGCAGTGTGTGTATGGGGGGAAGGGTAATCCTTATAGAGGGACACAGCCAGCCCAAGATGACCTTCTGCGGAAAAAGTCTGGAATTCATATCCTGAAGGAGGTGGTTCATGCAGTCCTCACAATGAGCCTCCAGGGCAGAGAGAGGAGATAGAGAGATAGAGTAAACAGAAAGTGGTAACCCGGACAAACAGCGAGCCTGGGACCAGCTGCATCCACGTGAGAGCACTAAGCGCCATTGCCTTGAAAGACTTAGTTTCCCTTCCATTGTGCCTCTGATGGCTTGATAAAAGGAAAGGACCTATAACGAAGAAAAAGTACAACCAACCTTAAAAACTCGGTATGCCTGAATAGAGTTACCAGCATTCTGCTTACAGATATTGACAAGTCTCCAACTGCTTCTACCTGTGCTTAGAAATATTTTATATCCATTTTGTTGTGCCCTAATACTTTTCAGTTAAATATGTAGTCTTCCCTTTGTTCCTCTTGGTCTTCAGAACTAAAAAGAATTGTGAATTTAACATACTGCTGAAATCTTTGTCAGTCTCCGTTGCTGGTAAAATGAAAGCTGAGGACCCTGAGGATTACCAAAGCCCTTTGAAGGAGCTAACAGCCTCAGTGTGTGTGTGTACACGAGTCTTTATAAGTGCTTTCTCCAGGGCATGCATGTGTGAAGGTTAATATCAATGTTTTTTTCCCCTCTTTTGTTCTCCTTAATTTTAGACAGGGTCTTTCACTGAACCTGTAGCTTGGTGCTTCAGATAGACTAGCTGGCCAGTGAGTCCCAGAATCCACCTGTCTCCATCGCCCAAGCACTGGGGCCACATGTGTGTGCTGCCACATCTGGATCTTACACATGTGCTGGGCTCCAAATTCAGGTCTCCATGTGTGGATGGCAAGCATTCTGCTCACAAAGCCACCCCCATAGCTCCTGTGTAGTATGTTTTTGAGATAGCCCTGGCTAGCTGGAAACCCAGTACATAGTCCAGTCTGCTCTCAAACTTATGGAGATCCCACCTGCCTTGCCCTCCTGGGTACTGAATGCACCTCTAAGCTTGGCTTCAGTGTTTTTAAAAAGCATAGAATGATCTAATGATCTTGGGACCATTAGGTTGTATTTTTTTTAAATACAGGTTTTAAAACATTTTTCTTAAAAAGTAGAGAAGGATGGAATATTGGTCAAGGTGATATTATTACAGAAAAAGGCCTCGAGACGTTATGTGATAATCACGTATAAGAAATATGATGTAAAGTTTCTGAAAAGGAAATTTTTGTACTTGAAGCACATCTTCTTCCCTATCACCTTTGAGTATCCAGCTGTTTATTTCTGCCTCTGAAGCCTTCTAGTCCCTCAGTGTAGACAGAGTTTAGGCTTGGGATAATTTGCCTGAACTCATATGCCTGCCTTCAGTATCTTGTGCCTGGGACATACTAAAATGTTGGCAGAAGTGACCAAGAAAGTTCCCATTGCAGAAGCAAATACATGTGACAATGAGAAGGAAATGCCTGAGATGTCTGCTCCTGTGAGGACCTTATCAGAGGCACCAGACGTGGATGAAGGATAGGAGGTCTGGCTCCTCCAGTTCAGTAAGTGACAGACACTCCCACAGGAGCTTGCTCAGGTGCCCACATGCGCAGGCTTGGGAGCCTCTTCAGGGGAAGGTGGCAGAAGCCAGCAGGGCTATGCGTGCTCACCTTCCTCACTGAGCCACTGACTGTCTTTCTGCTTGACACATTAATGCGGAGCTTCTTATACTGTATGTGGTGAAAAGCACCTTATTGATGGTGAGAAATATGCTAACCAACTATCCCAGAAGACAGGAACAGGCATGGGTCTATGTGCAGGGGACAGAGGACCTGGGGTGGGGTGGGGGGAGGGGCAGTGTCATGATAGAGGCAGAGCTGAAACAGGGCTTTCTAGGCCAGAGTCAATTTTAAGGATAAACCTCAGTGGAGGAAGAGTGATAGCCAGATAATCAAACTGGCCTGAATGGGGGGAGGGGCAGTAGACAAAGGGAAGTGGTGACCTGGCTGTCCAGACCCTTCATATGGCAGACAGCTTGAGAGTGGACAAGTCCCTCCTCGGCAGCATTGAAACAGAGTTAAAGTCTCTCAACTTCAAATCCAGGATCTTTCGAGGGACTGTCCCCTGCATGTGAGGGTGACAGCAAGGTGGGAGCCCAGCTCCTAAAGTACACCCTAATAATCATGCCAGCGCCTTCGTGGGTCATGTGGCTGTTAGTATGACACAGGGAGGCAATCCGAAAACTTCCCTTTCCTGTTGTTTTTTTTTTATTTTATTTTTGCTTGGTGTTGAATTTGTTTGTTTGTTTGCTGGGGAATTGAGATGGGGTTCTCACTATAGTTCACACCGGCCTTAAATTCACCAAATGTATAACCCAAGCTGGCTTTGAACTCACAGCAATTCTCCCTCGTCAGCCTCTCACGTGCTGGGATTCTGGTGTGTGACACCAAGCGCAGCTCTCAGAGTCTGCACTTTAAATTTCTTCCCAGAATAATGAGTATGTACTTAGTAAGTTAGAAAATTAAAAACAAAGAGGGGAAAACATTGGTCAGAATGGCAAATGAAGAGATGAACAAAAGCTACAGTGTTTCAAAGGCATCCAAGAGTCTCAGAACCAAAGTCAGGCGTGGTGGCACACACCTTTAATTCTAGCACTCAGGAGGCAGAGGCAGGAGGATCTCTGAGTTCAAGACCAGCCTAGTTTACAAATTGAGTTCCAGAACAACCAGAGAAACCCTGACTCAAAAAAGAGCACATGCCTGTAATTCTAGCACTCAAGAGATGGAGGCAGGAGGGTCAAAAGTTCAAGGTCATGTTTTGTGTATGCAGGAAGTTAGAGTCCAACTTGGACTACTTGAGTGAGAACCTTTCTCAAGTCAAAACACAAACAAACAAATCTCAAAACCAGCAGCGGTTCAGGCTGTTGTATAGCTGTGCACTGGAACTGCTGAATGCCTCAAAAGGAGGGTCACATGACTAGAGAAAGTCCTGCAACGTGAGGTCATGAACTCTGCTCTTCTTATGTACGTGTGGCCTCCTAGTTAGGAAAACTCCATCCAAGGCATATCTGGTCACCTCTCCAGGAACTGTCAAGTAGGACAAGAGTAGAAGAAGCCAGAAGTCACCAGTGTCATAGGCACAAGTACAGAGAGGAATTAAGCAGGGAAGGCAGCTACGTCGGCGTCACTGAAAGCTCCTGTCGAGAGCATCAGCTTCAGCTGGCAATGCCAGGCATTCCTCAAGCATATGCTGAGCTCTGTGTTACGTAGCTGGAGTTCTAAATTGGGAAATCAAATCAGCTGTGCTTTGGATGCTTTTCTTCTTTCTTCTGATGAACTGTGACTTGATCAGCTCTCTGGTTTGATTCTGTTAGCCAAACATCGGCTAAAACATGCTCAAGAAGGAGAACGGCACAACCCTGCTATGGAAAGGGACACTTGTCAGTGCTGCTGAGTTCAAACACGGTCTCATGATACCAAAAATAAAGCCGTTCCCATAGCACCCAAAGTACTTCCTCTTTCCTACCTCACACCTTACTTACTCATCTCTAGACCCTCCCAGCCCCAAGCACGTTGAATGACTTCAGGGCCTTCCCCTGTGGCTGCACTATAGCTCGGTGCCTGATACTGAGCTTTATTCTCAATGACGAATGTTATGAGAGGATGGGTTAAACTGTGTTTTAAGGAACCATTCTCTCTCTTTTTTTTTTAAGTCAACAAATTTTTATTTAAGGGATTTTGCATGTCATCCTTTCGCTGCCTATTGAGATCACTTAGCACCTTCAAAGCTGAATTCAACTTTTCAAGACAGCTCTTTTCTAAAAGAACTGACGCTTGATCACGGCATGCAGTCAGCCCACACTTCTCTTATTTGAGCTTCTTTTATTTCCACTGGAGCGAAGACCATATTTATGACTTCAAAGATCTCCATCTGAGAAGTACACATATAAGGACACCCATGAGAGTGTGACAGGGCAAAGGGATGGCAGCATTGATAGCAAGGCTCCCACTGTGAACACCTGGCGTTGAAGATGCACGTGTTACCGTCAATGAATGATGTTTGTCTGTTCTGTTTTGTTTTAACAATGTACATTGGCATATCCTAATACTTGAGTGCCACATCATAGAAATGAGTATGGTCTAGATTCCTTCCTCCTAAGAAAAGTGGAGTGTCAGAAACTGAAGGGGCAGATCACCTCTCTTAAAGTGGACCATACAGCAAATTGCATCAAGAACCATTCTTAGCTGCCAACATGAAGAAATGCACCTGTCTCCTAGTAGGGAGGTCTCCATAATACCTCTGCCACCATGGATGGAACAGATGTGTGCTTCATTATTTCCTGGGGCACTGTCACAAGAATGCTCTTCAGGGGTATGAACTCTCTGCTCAGCAAAGTGTAGAGGATATGAGACTCCTGCTTAGGAAGCAGTAAATAACACCAAAAGAGAAAGCAGGAAAAAGGAGAAATCCACCCCTTCAAGAATGGGGATCACTGGAGATCTCAGCAGGGGCAGTGGGAGGAGCTGTCTGCTGGAGAGCTTTCATCCCAGTCCTAGGATACCTGGCTTCTGGCGTGTGCTCTTTACTTGGTTGCCTTGTTGGACAAATCACTTAACTTCTCTGGCATGTGAACTACACAATCCCTTCAGGATTGCATTCTGTTTGGACCTGTGATGCCTGGTCCCTAACTCATGCACTTACCTGCTGCCTAAAGATGGTCTGTGTTAGGACCCATGGGGGCTACACAGTCACCCAGGACAGATCCCAGTCCAAAGAGGAAACTGATCCCCCTTCCTGATCCCCCTTCCATCATCCGCACTCTGCCTCCCTTCCTAGAAGCCAGCTCAGAGAGGTAACTTGCAGAACCCACCTCTTTCTTGTTCACACTTTTAGTTCTACCCCGGGTTGAGGAGTTGAGTATCTCCAAGGTAAAGCTAAAGACCATACTTGGGAGCCCCTTCATGCGGCATGCACTCCTTTGGGGAAAGCAGCACTGTTTCACCCAGTGCCTGAAATATTATTCGAGGTAGAGGGTTCAGAGCATCTTGAGATCAAGCACTTTAGGAAGTTCAGAAGTGAGAGGACAGGAAAGGGACAGGGAAAGCGAATATAGCCAAGGGGGTTTAACTGAGTGGAATGAATGGGCGCTGCTATTTAGATGTAGGCAAAGGCTCTTAACATTGGAGATAAGGGGAAGAAAATGATGGAAGAGTCAAGGGCTGCTTCATAGTACATGGTTATCCTTCTTCCATCTGACAGGTCTGGGTCACAGTGTGTAAAATGGTCCCTGCCCTCACAGATTAGTGACAGAGAGACAAAACACTAGTGAAGAAGCAAAAACAAAAACAATACAACAACAACAACAAAAAAAAACAATCACCGGTGCTTTGAAAGACAAGAGGGGACAGAAAGGATCACTGGGACAAGGATGCCAGTGGTCAGAGAAGACCTAGAAAAAGGCTGGGGAGGTTTCTGGAGCTGGAGAGAGGCTGTGGTGACTGCAGAGGATCTGTAAAGGGTGGCTCACCAGGATCTTGTTAGCAGTCGTGTTTTGGTTATCGTTCCTGTTGCTAGGATCAAATACCTGGCTCTATTTAAGGGGATACCATCCATCACCACAAAGAAGTGCTGGGTGTTCAATTTTCTCCCCTGCATTCAGTCCAGGACCGCAGCCCATGGATGGAAGGTGCTGCCAACATCTAAAAGGGTCTTTCCGCTTCAGTTAACTTATCTAGAGAATCCTTCACAGTCTTTTCCAAGGACCTACTAGCCTAGGTAAGTGTAGGTCTTGCCAAACTGATGCTGAAGGTCAACCATAACCAGCAGTGTGGACTTTGTGTTTTAGCCTATATTCCACCTGGGGAACTGAAGCAGGATTTGAAGCCATAGAGAGGCCACATTGTGGTTTATAGTTTTTCAAAAGGCCACTGTTTCTGCAATGTAGATCGACTATATCTATCACTGCCTAATAAATCATCAGCATGCAGCCATTTAAAAGAGTACATAGCATTGACCTACAGTTTCGCCTGAGCAGGAATCTGGGCTCAGCTTCTCTGTGTCCTCTGAAGGATCCCTGAGTTGAAGAATGCCTCCCCACAGACCACCTCTTTTTGCATATACATCTAAATTTGATTAAACAGGGTTGTTTAAGACAGGTTATGCTAATTCTCTTTAACTTTAGTTTATCCATCTATAAAGAAGGAATCAAAGTACTGAAAGCTTATAGTCAGGTGTAAACAACCCAATGCCTAGGGCATACAGAGATCATCAAAAACTGTGTATTTGGTACTGTAAGGACTGATGCATTAGGGACTTGTATATTGTGTGAAACACCCACAAAGAAACACACAGGCTGCCCAAGTTAGGCTGTCATGCCGTATAATTGACTCTTTCCTCCTGGGAAGGAATGTCCACACGAGAAGGCAGGGTGCCAATGGGACTTGTGTTGAGTTGAGAGAAGGGCATCTCTGGACAATGCAACTGGAAAGGGCAGGCTGTCAAAGTTCCTCTCAAGCCATCCCTTGTGGACCAGGTGAGAAGCATGAGTAGTGCTCCCCTGGGGTGAGCTCTGCAGTCTTGCTGTATCCTTAGGTGAGGTATGATTTGGCTGCTTATGCCTGAGGATGTCCGAGTTTCCTGGTGCTGCCATTGACTCCTCTAGTGGTCCTTGTTGGTCAAGGTTTATACCTCTTGATTCTAATGTCCTCACAAAGTGACTGGAACTCAGTTTGGAGTGTGATGCATTTGTGGAACAGTTTGCTTTTATGTATTGTAAATACACAATTGTATGAATGAGACGGTTTCACAGATGAGGAAACTGAGGCCTGGTGAAGGTTACCTTCTTAAGGATGGAGGCAGAGGCCACCCTTTGTCTCTGGGTCCTTGTAGACTCCCAGCCTCACACATTTCACTCATACACAGAAACTTTTTGTTGTTCTGTTTTCTTTTGTTTTAATTGGCGACAGGCTCTCCTTTATTAGCCTGGTAACCAATGCTGGCCTGGGACTTAATATATAGAGGCCAGGCTGGCATCGAACTTGCAGCCGTCTTCCTGTCTCAGCCCCCGAGTGCCACCACACCCAGCTTCAAAAGGACCTTTTAATGGAATGTTTTTGTCTGTCAGACCCACCTACACTTTGAAAGCTTTATGTATAATTCAAATCCACACTAAGGGGGGGGTGTTAAAAACAAACAAAAACCTTGTTTATCCCTATCATTGTGAGACCACGGTCGAAACAAGCCCTTGAGTGCTTGTTCCCAGGGGCCCTCTCCAACCCGGGTTTTCCAGTGTAACTCCCGCCTTGAGCCTTGAACTTCACTCCCCAGCACCGCACACACCCCTCCCCCACTTGACCATTTGCAATGCATTGCCCCTTTTAAGCTCCGCAAGGGGCTGGCTGCACAGGCACTCTTGTCTCAGCTGAGATCTCCCCTAATGCTCCGTGTCCACCGGTCTCTCTCAACTCCCCCGCGGCGAACTCCTCGGAAGCGGTGTCAAAGCTAGCGTTCCCGGAGCCTGGCGTGCAGGCAGCCGATCAGCTGGAGGCAAACACCCAAGCCCGAAGGAGTCGGGCTGAGAGGACCGTCAAGCAGCTGTCTCCACCCGCCCTCCTCCCCACCCGTCCCTCCCCGCGCGGGTGACGCGCCAGCCCCCGCGCGCGCGCGCCTCCCCGCCGCCCTCTCCGCCGCCGCGCTCGCTCCGCGCTCCGCCACCCGCGCGTCCCCTGGACCCCGCAACTTCACCCGGCGCCGCGGCCGCTGGAGCGACTCCCGAGCGCTGGGGCCACGACTATCACCCGCGGCCCTTTCCCTGTGGCCTGGGGGGAGCGAGCGCCGACCGTGTGCGGAGCCGGAGGCGCAGGGCAGCGAGGGGCGGTGTGTGGGTACCGAGGTGGTACATGCCACCCAGTACTAAGGGTCTCCGGGCACCAGGAGCGTTCTCGGCAGGTAGGTGCCTGCGCCTCTTAAAGACGCTCCCTACGCCTGATTTTGTTTTCCTTGGGGATGAGGTGGGTGTATGGAGGGGTGTCCTGAGCTTGAATGAGAGCTCCTGGGTGTCTGGGCTTCCTCGGTCCTGGCGAATCCGGGGGAGTCCGATGCCGGCTGGGAGGAGATGGGAAGTTGCTAAGTGAGAGGGGTCATGCATTTAGGGCAGGCAGACCGGGAAGGGTGTCCCGGACCATGGAGGGACCAGTTGAGAAGGTCACAGAAGCCTCTGGCGCTTACCTAGGGTTGGGCTTGTCAGGGACAAGGGATCACCTGAGAGGTAGGAGACCCGGAGCGTCCGCGGGTGAAATCGTGGATGAACCCCTGGCTATCAGAAGACTTCCGGGCGCCCAGCAGCAATGGGTGATCCAGCTCAGGGGAAGGATCACAATTTCCCAGGGCTTCATGTGCCTCCAGACCGAGCGGTTGAGCTTGGCTGAGACCCAGCGGCTCCAAATTGGCCACGTGAAGCCGGCCGGTGAGAATGGGGAGGAGAGCAAATCAGAGGGGATGTGTTGCTTTTGCGACCCACCTGTTTGGAAAGACTTGGGCACAGGGTCACACCTGGGGAACACTCCAGCCCTAGCAGGTGTCTGCGGTATTGAAGGCCGGCTTCTGTAGTTCTCCTGCCTCGGGCTATTTATTACCTCATAGCTCGCTCCCACAGATCCGCGGGTAGCGGTACAGACCCCTCGCTGTAGAAAGGAACAGGCGTTGAAATTCACTAAACCGTTCAGGTGTGGAAAAGACAGGACTGTAGACAGTGACAGCTGCCGGGCGAGAAAACATGACAAGACCCCAGAGAAGCTGGCGGGGAATTTTGTGGAGTGGGGGTGGGGCAGAGTGGGATCCACAGCCCTTGGACTCTGGTCTAGGAGACACACATGTGTTGAATGAATGACTGTGAAGAAATGTCAGCACTTCAGCCAGGGAAACAATGTGGCTGTCTTCAAAAACCACAGCAGGCTGCCTTTCCGCCAGGCTCCCCCCACCCCCTTACAAATATGAGCACCCGCCCATTGTTTCCTGACTGGCTCATCTCTTCCTTTTTTTGTTGTTTTGTTTTTGATGTTGGTGGGTGGGTTGGTTGGTTGGTTTTGTTTGGGGAGAGTTTTTGGGTCAGGTTTGCCTACCTCCTCCTTCCTACCCCTCAGTATTCCTACTAGCCTACTTTGAGCGGCCCCAGGAGTCCCATTCATAAGAGCCTTCTATCTGCTGGACAGCAGGAGCGGCCAGGGCACAACTCCCGCAGAGAACCAGAACCCTCAATCTAGTCTCCAGCAATTAATTGTAAAGCAGCCAGTAGCCACCCTCCTCTGCGGGGAGAAATTGCAGGGGTGTGTTGTGTCTGCTTGTGGTGACAGCAGCTTATCTGCTGCTCAGTCCAACCTCCAACCAACATCAGACCTCCTGCCTTCTCAGGTCCCATCCGTGGACATACAGCCACAGGGTGGCTTTGAAGTGAATACATTTGCCCATCCAAAAGCTGATTGCACCCAACCACCTGAAAAAGAGCCCTGGAGAAATATGTTTAGTCAAAACAAATCACATGTGTCGCCTTTCCAAAAGCCCCCTGATGGGTGGTGTTGTTCTCTTCCTCCGACTCGCTGATATGAGATGTTTTTGCTATGAATGTTTTGTCCTTAGTATAAATATAAAGAAATGCCAAACTAGAGAAAGGGGAAACTGAAAGCATGGCCAGAGGCCTTGCCTGGAATCCGATTACCCAAACACAGGTTCCATAAATGGCCCCTTTCCTTTGGTCAATTACAAAGTAGAGTTATTTCTAGCAGAGAAGGGACTTATTCCCTTTCAGGGGGTGAAATGTCCCAAGTAGGCTAGGAGGAGGTTTTCATGTCTATTGTTTGGCTCTTAGGGAACTACATCTATGTAAGCATCCAGCCTTCAGCCTTTGGAACGGGGTCCTGGCAGGTGTGCTAACTGAATCTTCCTTCGCTTCACTAACGTGAAATTCCCCTGCTAGGAGAGACCCAGGGCTGGGCTACGGCATCCACCATGTACCTCCTAAACGTAACCAGACCACTGTTGTTGTTCTCCTCCCCCCTTTCCCTGCCCCTTCCCTGACCACGTGTGTATTCGAAAATGTGCCTATGCATGCACGAGGGCACTCGTGTGTGTGTGTGTGTGTGTGTGTGTGTGTGTGTGTGTGTGTTCAGGTGTCTTCTGCCAGTCTTCACCTTATTATTTAAGACAGTCTTACTGAACCTGGAGCTCGTCAATTCAGCACGATTAACTGGCCCAGGAGTTCTAGGGGTTTCCCTGTCCCTGCTTTCTTGGTCCTAAGATCACAAGTTTGCACCACCATGCCCAGCTTTTCACATGGTTCCTGGGACTCAAAGTCAGGTCCCCACCTTTGTGTGACAAGTACTTTACTGGATGAGCCATCTCCCCAGTCCCTCTCTGTTACATAGTGAGCTCACCTTATTACCCCTCTTCTGTTAAGAGACCCAGAGAAGGGCAACTGTAGCGAGTGGACAATATAGCTTTCAGATTTCACGTTTTATGATCAGAGCTTTCTTACAATGGTCCTTTGGGTTAAAAGGTTTGCAAACAAGTGCTTTATTTTAGCATCCATTCATTCAATGGGTTGGAAAAAATTAAAATGCAGTCTTTTTTATTCTGAAAGGAAGCAACAAGTCTAAAGGCTGTCTCTTGCTTTCCGTGAGAGGAAGTATAAGTGGAAGCGAAAGCCATTTTATCTGCACAATGGCTGATCCTCAGGCGATGGCAGACTCGTTTTTCCATCTGGGCTTCCTGTGCCTAGCACTGAGCAGGGGCTTCATGTTTGCAAACAGATCTTTTACCAAGGTTATTCTCATCTACCAAGAAAAGCTCCTCCCTCACGGTGGTAGTGATGGGGGGCGGGGGGGGGGGGGAAGGCAGCTTGTGTTTGAGGCCATTCAACCAGAAAAGAATACCAACTGAAATCAGACAATGGGTCAAGGGAGTTGGGGTGGGGTGGGGGAGGAGGTACAGATAGGCAAGTAATTGGTTCGGAAAAGACAAACGTCAGTGTGGAATGGTATCTTCGAGAGGTTGTCATGTAAACAGCTCACAACTCGACTATTGGGAAGATGTGTTCAGAAAAGGGAAAGGCTTATGAAGCTGTAGCTCTGTACCCCAGCGGAGCCCTGCTGTGAGCCTCATTCCTCTCAGCTGTCAGATTGGATTCAGTTTCTCCAGGCAGCATACTGCCTCTGAAAACTTCGATGCTATATGCCTTCAAGGGGACTCCATGGAATAGCCCATCCCATATCTTGAGCAAGCTAATTCAGAAACACCCTCCTATGCATACCACACACACACACATACACACTCATACACACATACACACACACACACACACACACACACACAGGCTTCCTCTCTGGGCTATTGGTCTAGGTCTTTGTTTGGTTGATTTGGTCACAGTAGGCTTATCCCACTTGGGTTGGGAACATTCCCTGGAAATAATCGGTGTTTTTCTGAGTGTGGCAGCTATCTGGTAAGGATTCATTTACTCATTGAGGGTTTTCCCTCCTTCTAAGGATTTGTTTACCCTTGAGGATTTTCCCTCAAGGAACCCAGACTGCTGTCAAGAGAGGAAATCCATCCAGTTTATTTTATTGTTCTTTGTTTACATGACAGCGATGGGCAAGGGAGGAGGCGTTGAATGCTTTTACATTCATTAACACTAATGAAAAAGGAAATTGGAATTTTTTTCCGTGAAAGAAAATGAGATGCAGTATTTTCTATGTTGTTTTCCATAGGACCAAAATGAGCTCCCAGCCAGAGCATGAAGCAAGCTTCAAACAAAGAGAATGGGGTTTTGCATGCTTTTCAAACAGTGTACGAATTTTACACTATTCTAAAATACATATAAAAATTGATTACCAATCAGTTTTAATTCTGAAGTGGATTTCCTAAGTCCACTATTAGGTGATGTAGGGCAATACCATTTTTCCTTTTCCTCCTGCCTATGCATGTGTTCCTTGAGCAAGCACTTGGGATCTCGCCAGAGTAAGACTTCTCCTTCAATGTAAAAGCATAAAATATCAATTATACCTTCCAGGAAGTGTAGTCCGGCAGAGAAATGATACGGTGACTACATGGCTTGGTTAGCCCCATGTATTAATAGGTTCTTTGTCACAATAACAAAATACCTGATACAGGGTACTTGTGAAGTAAAGAAAGACATATTTATGTGGCTCACAGTTTTGAAGGCTTAAAGGCCAGATGGTATTACAGATGTCTGGTGAGAGCCACCTCTTGAAGACATAACCTTATATGCAGATAGTTTAGAGGAGTGAATAGTAAGTAAGTGAAGACATCTTGAACCAGGGACAGGGAGAGCCTAGAATCCCACACTCCCTTCAGAGAATGTGCTCCCAGTTAGTGTAGGGACCTTCCACTAGGTTCCAACCTCCAAAAGTTTCACCACTTTCAAATAGTGCCATCCTGGGACTCTTAAAGGACATGGGAACCATACTCAAATCATAGCCCTGCGTTTATTGATGTTGCAGTAAGATGGCTACTGATATCAAATACACCTCTTCACTCAAAAGCATTTGCAGTTTGGACAGTACGAGGGTGATCACCCTAGGCAAGTCAGAGAAAGCTGTGCCTCTTAGGAAATATGAATGGGAGGAAAAAGAGAGATTACCAGCTAAAAAGACCAGTGGGCTCCCTGGGGGCTCAGATGGGCTGTTTGGTTTACTCCTGTGCCACTGTGGTTTGTGCCTAGCCAATAGAAGGCATCAACTACTAATTAACAACTTGCAAGCCGGAATTTAAGAGCAGGAACCTAACAGAAGTTAGTGAAGGGCAGCGCAGTGAGAAGGCTGGAAAGGAAGGTCACCTAGGCACAGTTGTGACAGTGATATCCAGGCAAGGTTGAACTGTGGACACACTACAAAACACCTTAGTGTATAAACAATGTCTTTTAACAATTTCTTGTGTTTGTGCTTTGCTTTGAGCTTGATGCTACTGGCTTTCCTTTGTAGCCCTGGGAGTGTGCTCCTCCTTCATAGGCTGATTGTTCTGAAAGGAGACTAAGGAACAATGACTACATTCTCTTCAGCTTGTCTGAGTAGAGCTTCACCCTTCAGGAGTGCTCTTGGAAAAGACACAAGAGCACAAGGAGACAGGGCAACATGGATCAATACACAGCCCGGGACAGATTCCTGGAGCTAGACCAACTCCCAAGAGGTTAATCCTCACGTGGCACTTGATTTCTTTGTTCTTTGCAACACATGAAGTTCGAGAATGACCTTGACGCGAACAGTTTCCCTTCCAATTAATGTGTTCCCACACTGGGTGCCCTGCTGACAGACAGGCTGGAGGCTGGTCCTTAAATGGCATAACTACATCATTCTATTAGTTCATAAAGCTACTGGTAGCATTAGCCATGTGGATATGATTCATGTTCTTCATTAGCTGTAGTCTAACTTAGAATTGTCTTACTGATGCCACATCCTTAGGAACAACTAGAGCATAGAAAAGGGGGAGGTCGATCTCAGATGACAGACAAACACACAGGGGATCCAACATTTACCAGGGTTCAGTTGTAGCATGTGCTACCCTGAAGAAGGCTAGGCACACACACACAGGTTACCCTCTGTAAACCACGTGTGTAACAGAGCTATAAATACCCCTACTGTCTGATTCAGTATCAAGAATCTGCCTGGTCATCTGAGAAGCCATTGGCATGGCTAGGAAACAACTACCAGGATGCTACAACAAGGAAAACCAGACAATATGGGGGCTGGTCCAGAATAGTATGCAAAATAATGATTCTGCCTCTCTTTAAAGATGCCCATGTCAAATCTCTGGGACCTACAAAGCCAATGCCCTACATGACAAAGGAGACTTTGCCCATATGATTAGGTCGAGGACTTAGCGTTAGCCTGGATTTCCACCTGGGTGCAGTCTTAAAAGCAAAGAAAACAAATGGCTCTCTGAAAGAATGGTCGAAGCCACACAGAGTTAGTGCCTTTGAACTTGAGGGGCAGAAGACTGGGAGAAGGAATGCAGGAAGCCCCGTGAGGCTAGGAGAGATAAGGAAACAGATTTTCCCACATAGGCTCCAGAAAGAAACATAGGCTTGCCAGTGTCTTGATTTGCATCTAGTAAGACCCGTTTCAGAGCTCAGTCCTCAAGAGCTATCAGCTCATCTGTAACTAGCTTTACGGTTATTCGTTAAAACAGCCAAAGAAAAGCAACATTTTCACCCTCCCACTCACATCTACCTTCAGAGCTCACAAGGGTCTGATGGAGGCTCCCCTGCAGAGGATTCTGGGAAATGGTATTTCCAGGTTGCAAATGTCAATACAGGAAGGCACCCTAAAGAAGGCTGGGGCAGTAGCCAATGTGACATTGACCCAACCAAGTATAACCCCTGCAGCTGTCACGGGAAATCAAGAGGCTATTGAGAGCCAGTGGTGGCTACGTCCAGCACTCTAACTATGATACCTTCAGTGAGGGATGGCAGCATTTGATAGAACAGAAGTGAATGCCTGAGACTTTTAGGAAGTTTAGCAAATGGTGCTAAGTCATGAAGGTACAAGGGAAGTGAGGAAGAAAGAGGCTTCAGGTAGCTACCCCCTTCACCATGGTAGAAATTAATTGTCCAGAGAGCAAGCCCATTATACAAAAACACCATTATTGGGGCCAACAGCTGACTTACTGCAGCTGTACCCTGAGGCACATAATGGAGATAGCCTCAGCATTATCTCCTTCCCCATACGATCTTCCTACAAGGGAGAATTCTGCCACTCATTCAATGGAGAGATAAGGGTCTATTTCTGTCCCTTCAAAATTGCAACATTCATGACCAAGAGAGAATATGACCTTTATGGTGTCGGTTGTTTTACTGTTGTTGTTATTGTTTTCATTGTCGTTGTTGTCTGATGCCTCACTGAGCATTCCAGGGTAGCCTACAACTTGCTCAAGGTCTTGAACCTACAGCCGTCCTGCCAGCCGCCAGCCGGCTAGAGTAATAGGAATATACTGTCATGCCTGGTTTAGAATAGATCTTCCAAGTGTAGATCATAAAATGTAATTTTGCTTGGTTGTTTTTTTTTTTTTTTGACAGAGTGTCTTATTCTATAGCCCAGGCTGGCCTAGAGTTCATTATGTAGTCTGGTGGCCTTAAACTTGTGGCAGTCTCCCTATGCCAGCCTCCTGAGTGCTGGGATTACAAATAGTACCGCACTTCTTCCTAAGAGGTGACTCAACTTCCATTCTGTCAGCTGGAACAACAGCTCCTGAAGCTAGGAGCCAGCATTCAAGGCATCTCAGCTGTGAGGAAGCCCAAGCGAGCTGACCACATAGACAGACCTAAGACTTTGAGAAGAGAGAATGGGTCCCAGTCAGCCGTCAGCAACACTGGTCCTTATCATTCTATGACCTACTACCATCTGTCTGATAGGAGGCCTGGGTCCAAAGCTGTCTGAAGTTCATGACTCACTGTGGTTGTTGCAGGCCACTGCATGTGTGGAATGATTTGTCACCTAACAATAAATAACCCGTTTGGTCCTAACAAATGCAGAATGAGGCCTTTCTGTTGTTCCCAGCTGTCTTTAGTGAGGTAGATAATAGGACAGTGGTCCATGGTAGAAACCAGCCCAGATCTGACTCCCATCTCTTTCTCCAGTTCTGTATTGGCTAAGAAACCCATCCCCATCCCACCAACCCACCCCATCTCCTTGAGAAAAGATTTTACTCTGGAATCGCCATTAGTCTCAAGCTCACAGCAACCATCCAGCCTCAGCCTCCAAAGTTTGACAGCACAGGTAGGAGCCAGGACACCAGGCTTCATTCTTGGGTTTTCTGTCAGAAGCTGATGGATGTGCTTTGCGGTTGGTTTGTTGGGGAGGGGCCAGTTAGGAAGGTGGAAAGATTGGCCTGGAGGAGGAGTTTCCAACCAGCCAGGCCAACATTGAATCAGCAGATTCCAGAGAACTTCTTGAAGTCCAGCATTCCCTGTGTAGGAAATATGGAGGCTGGAAATGTTTGTCTTGGGGGACATCCTCAAACTAGTGTCTCTCTGAGGAGATGGAGAGACAAGAGAAGGAAGGGCTGGAGGTAACTTAGTCCCAGAGGCATAGTTCTGACCGATGGTGCTGCTGCCTCACCAGCCTCACTGATTTTTCCCCTATTCTATGGCTTTTTTCCATTTGGTCCTTCTTCCTTGTTGCCTAAAGTTTGGTGTTTCTCCACATTAAACCCCAGGTTTTCTTGTCTAGCGGGGTTACATAATAATATTAGTCTGAGTGAAGAGACTTTCGCTTTATTCAGTTTTTTACACTTTACAATTCTTACCTCCACTGTCCTATTTACCTTATTTTGTGTGGCACACTTGTGCTCGTGTGTGTGTGTGTGTGTGTGTGTTCATAAAACATATAAGCAGAAGTATGTGTGAAGGTCAGAGGTCACTGTTAGGCATCTCCTTCATCACTTCTGCAGCTTGTGTTTGAAGACAGGCTCTTGCTCTGGCCTGGCACTCAGCCAGCTGAACTGGCTGGCCGGCAAACTCAGAGATCTTCCAGCCCCTGCCTCCTTGTTGCTGGGATTTCAAGCACAGAACACCAGACATATGGGTGCCGGGGATCCGAACCCGGTCTCATTCTTGAACAGCAAGCACTTTACCAACTGAACCATCTCCCCGGTCCCTTCCACCACTCATCTAAACATAGAACCATCCACTGATGTAATATCAATGCTTCTGATTTCACAAATTAAAAAGCGTAAAGCACATGTGGTGGTCCACACACACAGTCCCTGTACTTGGCAAGTGAAAGCGGTAGGATCAAGGGTGCCATTTCATCCTCAGCTACAGAGGAGATTGGAGGCCAGCCTGGGATAGATGAGGCCTCAAAAGAAAAATAAAAGGTGAACCTGAGCCGTTTTGTCCAAGATCTTAAAGTCCATGTGTAGAAAAGGATTGGTGAGCACTGACTAACTCTCCTACCCCACCCCGTCTCTCCACTTAGGCTTGCCTACCTCACTAACCTGGGCAGGGAAAGGCTGCCTAAGCTGGAAGAAGGAGGCTGATTTGTTCTTCCTGCTTTTCCTCCTCACCAACTCAACTATAACCAAACTAAAGGGTGGGTCTGAGGTGACCATTTTCTACCTGATGCTCTCAGAGTGCTTCCCTCCCCCACTCCCACCCCCATGATTATGGAAGAGGAGCCAGGAATTGCTCTGTTTCAGGCTCTCACGACATTCAAAAAAAAAAAAAAAAAAAAAAAGGTTTGTCCCTTGAATCATGTCATCTTGCCCTTTGCCCTAAAATAGGACAGTAACAACATGTGGTGTTCTTTTCGTTTGAGGGTCACTTTCTTTTTTGGGATTTTCAGTGTATGTTTCTCCACAGTGAGATGTTTTCCAGATGGTTTCTTATTTATTTTGCTTTCTGTTATAAAAAATGCCCCTTCCCTGCTGATGGAAGAAAATAGCCACAGAGGAAGCTAACGGGCTATGTCAAGATGTTTCCCCAAGTGTGAACATAGTCGTCAGGCCGCAGGCACTAAGTGAAAGACAGAGAGAGGGCCATGGCAGCTCCTCCTTCAGGATACTAGTCAAAGTCTTTTAATCTAGCTGGGGTAATAACTCTGGCTAAACCACGCATGTAAGTTTTTATTTTTAAAAATATGTTTTGTATTTTGTGTGTGTGGCAGAGGGTATGTTGATGTGAGTGCAGGTGCCGTTGGAGAAGTGGAAGTTGGAAGCTGAAGTTACAATCCCTCATAGTAGCGCTGAGAACCTCCAGTGCTCTGTGAGATCAGTGTGCTCCCCCTAATTGCACCCACATAAGTTCCTATGTTTGTTTTTTTTTAAGCCACCCCAGAGGCAGAGGCATTAGGATCTCTGCAGATCTGATGGTCAGCTTGGATTACATAGCAAAACCTTATCTTAAAATACATACCCCCCCCAAAAAAGAGGGGGGAAAGAGGAGAAGGAATGCGGGAGGGAGTAAAGAAGTAAAAAAAAATTACAAATCTTGAGTGACAGCTTTGTGAATACATATTTCATGCTGAATATTGACATAAAACCTCTTCCATGTTGAAACAGCCAATCTAAATAAAAACCGAATCTATAATATCAATAATAACAGCTATCATTCAATAGCATTTCTGATGCTCCAGACATGTGTATTAACTCATCAAGTCTTCATGATAACCTGCAGGAACTGCTCTCACCATCTGATAGATGATACAACTATGGCTTTGCAAAAACCATTAGAATGCAGGCAGCCTGTCTTTAAACCGAGGCCAGGTGGGATCCAAGTCCAGGCAATGGCAATGAATATAAATATACCGAGCTTCGGTTCCCACAGCAACTAGCAGTCAGCAGCATGCTGGGAAAGCCAGAGTGCTCCCACGTAACTCAGCTGGGTTGTGGCTGCCAGGTCTTTTGGCTTGGCAACTAAATCTCAGACTGTCCATGTGGGCTGAGGTTCTCTGTGGAAAGTAAGGCAATTAATGTGGCTCTTCTGGAGTCTATTGCAACCATGGAGAAGCTTTTCCACATTATCTAGGGAAAAGGGTCCTTATTCCAGCCAAGTGCCTACAAAGGTACCCCCATTGGGGTGAAAAGGGCGCTCTCTCTGCTGCACCACTGGCAATCCTGAGACACAGTGCCACATTGGGAGTGCCTGATTCAAATGAGCCTCAGAGATCTGAACCAGCGCAGAGCAGGAGAGGGGAACGGAGGACAAACAGAATAAAAGGAACCATTCCTTTCCTTCGATGAGGAAGTTTAATATTGGCTCCATGTCCACATGTAATATATCCATTGATTAATTTTCATCTCAATTTCTGAATGCAGGAAAACAAGACCATTGCTAATTTATGTGGCTTTAATTTATGCATCAGAGAATTATACAGGATAATTACCTGCAGTAGAAGAAAAATGAATACTGTCAAATCTGGTTAATACACGCTCAATTTACCCTTCTGTGTCTTTATCCGAAAAGATTTAAAGTGGTAACCAACCTAAATGATATGCAAAATGGCATTGGTTTGCAAGCAGAAGTATTTTCTGGTATATATCCTTTGATTTGCATTACAAATAGAGTTCTCAGATTGAGACTGACTAGATTTGAATATTATTTCTAGAACAATAGCTATGATTCACCAATTTAATATGTATTTGATCCTTTCCAGAAGTTCCCATTTTTCAAATCAGCACAAGAGAAGTTGTCTTTATGGGCTCCCTGTCAGCCTGAGCATAATTTCCCTTAGTGGGATTGATGATGATTTCCCTTATCAAGATTCATAGGGTATTTCCAGTTACAATTAGTAACTCCTTCCCACATTGTCCCTGAACCTTCACGAAGCAGTGGCTTCCAAAATCTAAAACTCAAACAAGCAGCTGGAACAAATTATGGTGGGTCCATAAAAGAACACAGATGGAAATTTCCTGATGACTTGAGTCAAGCTGGGGAAGCCTCTGTGAGCTCCCTCACTGTATTAAGAGGAGACCAAGGCTTGGATAGAGTTGCCTTCAAAACTGGGGTTATGCACCTGTCATTGCAATACTCAGCCGAAGAAGGGGGATCCCTGTGAATTTGAGGCCAGCCTCGGCTTTATTGCAAGTTCCTGGCCAGCTCAAGCTACATAGTGAGTTCCTGTCTCAATAAACAAAAACAAATTAAAAAGCCTACAGGCTGCAGAGGCAGCTGGTATACAGCACTGGCCTGGCACTGGTTTGATCTCCAGCGCAAAGGTCTTGCTCTGATTCAGTGGCAGGCGCTGCTCTGAGCGTCCGTACAGCCAGGCAAAAAGGGCAGCATAGCAAGTTATTACTCGTGTTGCTGTGATCAGAAAGGTATGTATGTGCTATACGTGTTTTATATAGCATATTATATACATATATGTATATTATATATAATGTATATTATATGTGATATATATATATAAACAGTTACTTGGAGGACAAACAGACAAACTTTTCTAGTGATGAATTGTGAAAGAGGTATTTTAATGAAGGCAATTAATGGAGCTAAAGCATCTCAACAAGATTCAAAAACAACAGCCTTGCTTGCTTGTTTTCTTAACTCCGCCTGCAGCTCTCCCAGGATCTAAAAATGGCAGGGGAAAAATATTATAAAAGGAAAAAGAAATGTCTATATTTGGCTATCAATTGTCCTTTTCTGGGAAAAGTGATATGATTTAATCTAAGCCAAAATTACACACCATAATCAGATCTTGTTTTCAGCAATTAGCAAGCGGTGTTAAAAGACAGTTGGCCCTAGCCTCACAGTCCCTCACAGAGAGCCCAGCCTGGACTGAGTGGCCACAGCTGCTTGATGGTCTCATGACTGTGGCAGAATTTGTCACTTGAGATTTTAAGGTCTGAGAAGACCAAATCGATTAGTAAAACACACAGAAGTGTCAGAGCACACAATTTGCCTGGTTAGGCCGGGTCCTTTGGCGGAGATGCTATGGACAGCAGACATTGGTTTACCTGAGCATCTATTTGGTGCCTCGCTTTCCACTTGGCAGGCATGGTGTCTCTTAATCCTCAGAAATCAGGATGCAAATGTTCCGATCAACATCTTACAGAAGAGGAAGCCAAGCAGAGGGCACTCTTCCAAAGAGAGGACTCACAGCAATGGTGTGACTGCAAACTGACAGCCCACATACTATGCCTGTGTGCGTTCTCAGCCTTGGAGATCCATCTACTTCCATGTTTTCACTCCCTACCTCTCTCTACCTGTTGGTAAGGACAGAGGCTGGGATCAGCTCTAAGTCTCTGTAACTCAAGGCCTCTTTATTAGTGAGAGCTGTGGTTAGTCAGGAGAGAGGTGTGGGAGATGGGTAAAGCTGAGCTGCTTTTGCATGCGCTGAGACTAATGCTTCTGCTTCAACACTTTGTGTGGACTCTGGAAGTGCTAAGGAAAGCAGCGTTGGTGCATGCTGATACTTGCTTTTTCCTGCTGTGAATATTAATTGTGTCACAGTAATCTCCTCCCTGCCAGCCCCCTTCTCCAGCTACTCTAGAGGGTGGCAGAAGGCTTGGGGGAAGGGGGTTGCAGCGACTGGCTGAGTCCAGCCACCTGTCCAAGGGGTGGCCTCTTCTCTCTTGGCCCCAAATACCCAACTCTGAACAGTTGGAGGGCATCTGCTCTTGGAGCTGGAACACCCGCACTGCTGACTGGAAAACAATAGGCTCAGCCTGGCCAAATGATGTATTTTTGGTACAGAAAAAAAAAAAATCCTATCCCTTGTAGGGATCAAAATACATTCTTATGTGAATGTGTGTCATTAAAAAAAAAAAAAACTTGCCTGGTTCACATTCTGAATTCCCATTTGACTGTCTTCAATGCCTACACTCAACTCTCTCATCGCCTTCAGTTTGAAAATCTGGGATGAGGTTTCAGAAGCATGCAACATGCATGCGTCTTGCAAAAAAGAAAATTTTCTTGCCAGCTGACTGCCTGAGAGTATTCACTGAAGACCTGACAAATGGTACCATAGCACAGGGAATCTGAAAGCTTTCCCATTCACAATCCCTCTTTGCCAGAGAAGGATTTATGCACTCCCAGACATATGGATACAAAATCAGAAGAGGGATCAGATGTTCGCTAATAACGAGTCATAAAGAAATTAATTTTAAAGCGATTTCTTTAGAGGCTGGAGAAGCAACTCAGTGGTTAAGAGCACGTATTACCCTTGCAGAGGACCCTAGTTCCATTCTTGGCACTCATATCTGGCAGGTCACAACCACCTGTGACTCCAGCTCCAGCAGATCTAACACCTCTGGCCTCTGAGAGCATGGGCATTCGTATATACATACTCCCCCCCCACACACACACACTCACAAGTATACATAATTAAAAATAATAAAAATAAATCTTGAAAAATATCCCTTCTCGTACATTTAATTTTGCCATATCTTGATGAAAACAAACTTGCCTACTAAGAAGATGGACATGCTTATTTATTCATATAAGGAATTAAACAATGGCAGAATATTTAAGTCTGTAATACAGCATCTTCAGCTATTCTGAGATGATCAAGAGTTTGATTTTATAGTCATTCATGCTGAGAACACCACTTTTAATATTTATGAAGTACAGAAGGATGGAAGTGTCCAGGGCCATTTGAATAATTGCTAGAAGTCCAGTAAAGACTTGCAAATCCTTTACAAGTATCTTGCAATGAAGGTGGAATCAGGTGACCAGACACTGTTAAGGACCCAGAGGTCAAATGTGGCTCTGCAGCTTCTGTGCCTAAAGGAAGCCTAAACCCTAGAAAGGTATTTTTTAAAATCTTATGGCCAAGTGCCAGTCCAGGTCACCTAAGTTGGACATTCTGGGAATGAGTCTCAAACTAAAACAATTTTTAATAGAAATCTCCCCAGGAAATTCTGACTTCCAGCCTGTTTGGAGAATGCTCTTTTGACTCTTGTGTTTGCTGGTGACATCAAGAGACAGAGGCTGAGATTAGGGTCTTTATTTTAGTGCAGGTAAATCCAATAATTCTGTTCCTAAGAATGCTCATGACCTCCTGTATTTAACACAAGAGATAAGGTACAGGGCATTGCCCCTTGAGCAGCAGAGACTGCCTGCCTGTTTACTTTTGCTATATCAAAAATTCTGTTAACATCACACTGGCCATCCACACCTATGAGGCAACCTCATGGTGAAGAATTGCTGGAGAATAAGGAGTGAAGTCTAGGGAAGCGTAGTCTTCTCCAACTGAGTGATGGGTTAGTACTGAATGATAATGTTTGTAGGCTGACAGTCCTGCAATTGAGGTTGGTGCAGAGTCTCCTGAAGAAACAGGAAAAGAAAACTAGACTGGTAGCCCACACCTGTAATCCTAGCTCTCCGGAGGTGAGACAGGAAAATTAGGATTTCAAGGTCATCTTTGGCTATATAGGAAATTCAAAGCCAGCTTGGACTACAAGGGACCTTTCCTCAATGCGGGGGTGGGGGGGTGTTGAGGGGAGATGGGAGGAGGAGAAAAACAACAAAAATATGAAAGTTGTAGTAGAATTTGTGTATCTCAGCTGAGTAGAGATGAAGGGTAATAAGATCATGGCTGACTCTGGTTTTAGATGTGCCGTCCATCTTACAAGAACAGTTGCCTGCAGGCCGGTTTCCTTACGTGTGGAAGGATGCTAACAACTGCCCATCCTAATTCACAGGCATCTGTGGTTCGTAAGCACTTGGGAACATGCAGGCTACATTTGTGAGCTGTAGTGAAGAACTGGGCTCATCAACAAGGCCCTTTACTGATATGTGAGATATGAACAGCCATGAAGCCACCAAACAGAAATCATTCTTTCTGTTGATTGTGAAATCCACTGGGCTGCCCACTCCTAAAAGCATTTGGTCCCAGGCTCTTTTGTGGTGGAGAATGCCTCAGTCAGGTGGCCTGAACAACTCCTCCACACAAAAAAACGATACCATCACTTTATTTTTTTTCAGGGCTGATGTAACCTAGCTCAATATTGCCGGCTTGCTCAAAACATGTGTTTCTACAAGTCCTGTCAATTCGAGCATCTCTGTGTCCTCTTAGCTGTGGCTAAAGTCCTGGAAAGCTCCCACGTGCTTCTCCTGAAGGACAGGAGCTGAGGCGAGGTCTCCCTAATGACAGTTACCATTCTTCTGTTGGTCTCTTCTAAGTCTGAGAGCAATGATCCTGAGCTTGGACTTTCTGTGTTTATACAGATGTCAGCCCACGTAGAGTAGAAAATTACATGAATGTGGAACTCATTAAGGCCAGCTAATTTTTACCACCAGTGTGGCTTCTTGTTTTCTTTGACGTTGTATAGGGTAGATCCATCAAACTAAAAAAGCAAAACCAATTCTTCCTCCTCCTCTGGAGGAAATGGACAAATCCCCATTCACTGTGGACTCATCATCATCTGGTTCACATTTGAGGATACAACAGGTTTTCATGTATTACCTTTATCTTTGGTACTCCCACCTTATGGTCACTGAGCTCATAAGAATGGTAAGGGTTAAGAGGTGTTGTGTAGAGGGGACATAGCTTAGATGGGTAGATCCTAGAAAGTGACACTGAGTTAGACCTCAGGACCCCACCTACATACCCATAGGTGCACGCACACTGGAGCATGCACATGATTAAATAAATAAAAATCACTAACTATTCAAGCATACATATAAGCAGGATGTATAAGACAAATACCCAACATCCAGTTGCAAAAATTGTCCAAGATTTTTTTTATATTTACCCCATAGATCTCTTTAGTTTTTATAACTATGGAAGCCACACCAGACCTCATGTCGTTTCCCTGGTACACACTTCAATGTGCATCTAGAAGCTGTGGAAGTTTTCATGGATAGTTCCAATGTCATTTCATAACCAATGAAATAAGTAAACTTTCCTTCCTATTGTCTAATACCTAAACTACATTAAATGCCCCAAGCATCTCAAAATGACTCCTCATTAACGTGTCATCATGATGGAAAGAAGGGACAAGCATTGTAGAGTGAGGGCTGAGTCCCCAGAGTGCAAAAGCAGTCCTTCAAATGATCTGGTGTGGTCCAGAAGGCCAAGTGCATGCTGTGATGGTGGCATGGGTTAGGAGAGAACAGCAGCAGGGAGTTAACCGACCTGTACCTCAGGACTTCCAGAAGTTTTAGGAAAAGGCATCCAATCCCTCGATTCCCACTCCGTACAAGCAGATGTGGTTCCCATCTAGGTAAATTGGCTAAGGACAATAACCAGGCAAGCTGGCGGGATCCTCATACTTGAGAGGCTGAGACAGGAGGATCACTGCAAGTTCCAACCAGCCTGAGCTACAGAGCAGGATCCTCCCTGTCTCTGTAAAAAGGGGAGAAAGAAGCTTCTCCTAGCCTAGGTGTGAGCCTGGTGTGACTGACTGTAGGAGGTCTGTGGGTCAAGAGAGACAATGTGACAAGGCCATGGAGCTCAGGGTACCAGCACTTTGGCTTCCAGGTGTTCACCAATTAGCATCTAATGTATTCTTTTGTCCTGGGTGCTGGGGGCTTCCCCTGTGTTGTTAAATCCAGTGCTGTGTTCCTCCTTTATGCTCTACTGTTCTTAAAGCTTAAGAAAGAGATGGGTTTCTGCCTTGTTACTGTTTTAGACCTTTGTATCCTTTGGACATAACATACAATTGGAAAACCTCACTGTCGAATGGGAAGGCACATTATTCTGGAGTTGATCATGTGTGCTCTTGCACAAAGCTGCTCTGCATTCTGATGATAAATAATTTGGCTATGGCAGCCAAGAATAACTGGGCAGATGTTCTGCACCCGGCCACCTCTTGGTATGCAGCAGCAAGGACCAGCAGAAACCACCCCAATTATAGCAGATTAATGTGCTAAAATTACCACAAGGAGAGCATGTGTACAGCCTCTCGGAAGCCACTTAACTTCTAACATGCTGGCATAGGACAACACACATACACACACAGCCTCTGACTAAGTAGCTAGGCATAAAGGCATACACCTTTAATCCCAGCTCTCAGCAGGCACAGGCAGATGGATCTCTGTGAGTTCAAGGCCAGCCTCCACTACATATAAGTTCCATAGTATTAAAAAAAAAAAAAAAAAAAAGGACTAACTCTGAAACTAGCTTGTTCTGCAATTAAGCAGTTTGTTGCCATTTTCTTCCTCCATTTATTTATTTACTTGTTTATTTATTTATGGTCAGCTATCCTTCATTCAGTACTAATTAGCATGATTTCAAATAAACCTTTACAAATTTTAGAAGATCAAGGTAAAATTACCATCCAGATTTATTTCAAGACAGAAAAGTAATTAAACACAACAGACATATCCATCCTTCCGTGGTGACTGGAAGAGTAAACCTTCGACTGACTCATCCCTTAGTGGAAACATAATCCTACTCGTGTGGGGCTGAGAGAGACAGGAACACCAAAGCTGGCTGTGGCTGCTCACGCCTGTAATCAAGCAGTCAAAGCTCTTAGACTCCTAAGGCAGGAGGATTGCCATTAGTTTACAGTCAGTCTGGAGTACATAGTGAACTCCCGGCCAGCCCTGAGGGAAAAAGAGAGGCAATTGTCTCAAAAGAGAGGTCTAGAGAGAGCATTAAAATACCAAAGTAAACAAGAATTCGTGTTTTTTTAATCGAATTGTAGTACAAGCGTAAGTGAGCATCGTTCATGTCACACACTCACACCTATAGCAGTGTCCCCTTGTCAGCTAATACTTTTCGTAATAATTCCAAGTTTCAAGAAGTTTTGATTACTATAAATTTATGTTTACATAAGCAGACCACTCTAATAGCGAACAATATTGAAATCAATCAGAACACACCGATTTACTGACTTCCAGAGACTACCTGCTGCAATCAAGGAAAGGACGTAGGGCCCGAGACCTGGCTCACAGTTAGGAGTAGCTGCTGCTGTTAGGGAGGAGCACAGTTCAGCTCCTGAACTCACAGCCGGCAGCTCAACTGCCTATAGCTCCAGCTCCAGGGGCCACCAGTGCCGCCGTCCGCCTTCTGCCCTCCAGGGCCACCAGCACACACAGATACAGAAATTAAATCATAAAATATCTTTTTAAAAGAAAATGAAATAAATTAGGTTATGAGAGAATTTCTTGTTCATGAACAGCAAAGGAGCAGGGTGAGAATACACATAAATTCCCGAGCTTCCCTCTCCTGGGTGTGCCCTTACTTTCTTTTCTTTTTTTTGTTTTTTTTGTTTGTTTGTTTGTTTTTAAGCTTATTTTTCTCCCATATAATACATCCCAACCACAGTTTTCCCTCCCTTCACTCCTCAAACCCTCATTTTCTCAAAGACAGAAAAATAAAGGGAAATCCAGTGGCCAAAGCCAGGAAGGAACCTAGGGTTGAACGCAGGGCCTCACACATACTAAGCGAACACTGCACCACTGAGATGTACTCCTAGCCCTGCGGGCTCATTTTTAAGCCCCTCTGAGCAGTGCTGCATATATACATGTATATTGCCGTCAGATCTATAATAGGATAGCTGAATGCTAAGCATTGAGATGCTGCTTTTGAAGTGTTGTCATAACAACAGGAATAAAATGATGAATTAACCCCAGTTTGAAAGGAATGGCTTTAGAGTTTACTATCGCAGACTAACTCAGACGCGGGCCATTTTCAGTCATTATTACCATGTCCCCAGTTGGAACCGTATTGACATCACGGGATCGCCATCCTCTGTCAGTTCAGTTTACTTAAGATGTGTTAACATGGCTATACGCAGCTGATGACTTCTGGTGGGGTGAAGGAGGTATGGCCACTGGTTGGCTGGCCATGTACCAGTGAATGGCCCACATTCATGCACAGATAGGCAGCACTACTGGGACTCAGTGGGTAAAAAAGGAGGAGGAGGAGAGAGCTGGAGAGAGGGTTCAAGAGTTAAGAGCACTTGCTGCCCATTCATGGGGACCAGGGTTTAGACTCCAGCACCAATGTGAGGCGCCTCACAAATGCCTGTAACTCGAGCTCCCAGGGATCTGATGTCCTCTTCTGACCTTCATGGGCACCTACAAATATGTTCAGATACACTCATCCACATATGAATAATAAACCATCGAAAAGGAGGTTAATGAAGTACTAAGGGGACCTGTTGCAGGGTGGCTGGAGTAATCAAGGAGAGGAGTGGATACAATCTTAATACATTTGCATATATACATATGAATACACACATATATATGAAATTCTCAAAGAATAAATAAATAGCACAACATTAAAAGGGACATGATAAAAACCTATGGCCACAGAGAAAATAGTAGGCCCCACAGAAAATCTATCAGTTTGATTCTATGCACCTTCTCTATAAAGGTTTTACGTAAGATAATTTCCTGTCCATTCTCTAACATGAGATGCATATAGCTTTATGTAGCTCTGTTTTCTGCCTGACTCTTGTGCCCATTAGTGAATGCCAGTCTTTGTCAATCCCACAATATGCAATTACACTTCTCAGCACTGTATTGGGTATGTTCTCCTAGAACCCAACAGCTGTTTCTGCTTAACGTTTCCAAGATGGAGCTCAGTTCTGGTGAGAACAATAAAACATAGGCACTTGTAAAAAAAAAATGGCAATTTTAGTAAAGCCAAACAGAATGGAAGAGAACATACCAGTGTCATTTGGAGGTTGGAAGAAACCATGGCCTACCGGAGCTGCCAAGCCCCGGGGATGATCAGGCTGAATGCAGATATGTTGGGAGAAGCTGATTTTCTTCTACACCAGAATGTTGTTTTTCAATCTGATGATCAAAAAAATAAAAAAGGGTTCATGGTGGGTGTGTTTTTCTCTCAGCAGGATCAGCCAAGCTGTCTCCAAAACCATGTTCCCAAGACACGTTCTGCTTTTGATACCCACGGGTTTAAAAAAAAAATAGGCAAAATTACTTATTATTACAAAGAGCCTGTGCCGCCTTTAAGTGTACAATGCTCTTGTCTTCTAGCCTGCTTTGATGTGTAGTGTGAGCTCAGTAAAGTCCTGCGAGTGTTCTAGGCTTTGCATTTTAAAAATGAGTGATGACAACATTAGTCAAAATCAACCCAACCCCTCTAGAGACTTAAGTGGGTTTTGTGTCCTGAATCATTTCTCTTCTAATTATCGTGAGGCCAGCTGCTACTCCCTGCATTTATTTAATCCACCAGAACGGAAGATGGAGCAGAATTTTCATCTTCCCCAGGGCTGAAGCACTGTCAATTATCTAGAAATTCCTACAATTGACTAAGCCAATGAATAGATGGGCTGTTAGAATTTCTTCTTCACTCTTCACATGACTCAGGCAGACACTTAAAATAGCTTCCACATATTGTACTGTGCTGTCATTTTTGGGGAGGGGACTTAGGAGAGAGAGTGGGGGCAGCAGATTATTTCCTCACGATGTATTTTCTCTGCTGTGAAATGCTCATGGGCTTGTTATAATGGGCTTCATCTGATTGATGAAACTCAACTGTCTCTTCAAATTGCAATTCTAGGTAATAGAAAAGACCCCCACACTAGGCCATGTACTTTTCTTCTTCAAGCAACCTGGGTGACTTTGGACAAGAAAACACAGGGCTTTTAGGGGTAAACTGAGTGAAACTGGTGAGCCTGGTCCCAAAGCCAAGTTTTTGTTTGTGGGTTTTTTGTTGTCGTCATTTTTTGTTTGTTTGTTTGTTTCTTTGGTGTTGCCCTGTTCCAAGTATCAAAAAGAGCCTAAAAGAAAGCTGGTAACTCTCAAAAGGGGTGGGGCTTGGTTAAAGACATAAGACATTTAAGAAAAATAATTATGATGATGGGAGTCCCCTAAAGATGCCACTTTCTGGCTGGGCTGCTTAGAAAATGCTCCAAGAAATAGCTGAGGCAGGGATGATGGCCTGTAATTCCTGCATTTGGAATCCAAAACAGAAGGACTACAAGCTCAAAACCAGCCTGGACTACACACTGAGACCCTGTCTCAAAGAAAGAAAGAGAGAGAGAAAGGAAGGAAGGATACCAACCAAATAAAAAACAGTTGGCTCTTTTTTAAGATGATAGTAACTTATAGCACATTGAAAATAAGAATCTATACATTCATATTATATTATATTCATATAACAATAAACTAACTGATTAATGAATATGAGGAGTAGGAAAATCCCCTAGGAATGATGGAATTCAAAAATGGCCATTATGCCACCATCTTGGTTAAAAGTAACTAGAACAAGAATCAGCAAGTGGTTTACAGTTCAGCTAGGTGGTTAACTGGAGACTGAGCCTCAAGAATCCACCCGTCTCCGTCCCCTCAGTGCTGCGAGTATAAGCATGCACCACCATGCCTGGCTTTGTATGCGGGTTCTGTGAATAAACTCGGGTCCTCGCTTCATGCTTGCACCTCCCGCACTTTCCAGCTGTGTTAGTTCTCTGCCCTCTCAGATGCTTAAACAGAAGTCTTCCCATCGGTGGGGACGTTAGTAGTTTAGAAAGACTAAGACATCTTTTGATTTCAAGATTGGAGGATGTTTTGTTCTCAGCTGAGATAAATAACGCTTTCATTAAACATGGAGAATATGAGATAACAAGATGGGTAAGATGGACACTTGCTGCAAAGCCTGATGACCTGGCTTTGAGTCCACACAGTGGGTAGAAGGAGAGAACCTGCTCCAAGTTGTCCTTTGACCTTCCCACACATGTGCCGTGGAAAGTGAACATATATATGAATACACCACACACACACACACACGAACGAATGAGTAAGGAAAAATAAATAAAATGAGGAAGAATTGCTTTCTCTGTTTCACACACACAGAATCTGTAGCGGCTCCAGGGTGGCACATGTTTAAGAGGCCTATGGGACCTACCTTGGTCCCTTCACCTGCTTGCTAAGAAGTGAGGCTATAGAAAGTCATTTATGTATTTTCCCATCCTTTATTATCACTCGTCTAAGTTGGAATTTGTCATCTGCTTGACAGTGTTGACATCTGAGAAACAATTATTAGCGCTGCATTGGTTTATTTCAGAGCATCGATACTTTTAAATAGGCAACAAGGGCAGGAGGGATAGCAGCTCTTCCAGATGACCCAGCTTCGGCTCACAGGGCAGCTCACAGCCATCTGCAACTCAAATTCCAGGGGACCCGAAGCACCCTCTGTCTTTTGAGGGCACACGGTGTACAAACACATTGAGGCAAAACCCTCAAAGGTATAATGAAAATAAAACAATCTAAAAACATAGACAATGACTTAAATACATCTCCCTTTTTTCTCTTAAAGATTAGTCAACTCTGTAATGGGTGCCTTGTAGATACGTAATAAGCAGACACCTATTTTTAGGATTCATCTCTAATAATCATCTAGCATAGCAGGCTATTTACATTGGGCTCACATGCTTATTGAGACAACTGAATTATACTCCTGTTCTTGACCGAGATGCAGAGGAACATGAACAGTGGGGGCACACAGTTAGGGAAGGAGGGACCTGTCAACCATAAAGAAATGTCTCAGATATCAGTAGGCCCAGTGTGCTGCTTGTGACTTGGCCTTACTAGGAAAAAGATCAACTTCCTAGTGTCATTCTATGCATGGAGGGGATGTCCGTCTCACCCCAGGGTTCTCTTTCCTTGTCCTGATTTCTTGGGTCTCATGATGACTTTTTGTGGAAACTGATGATGACTTTTAAATCAGCTTTATTGATCTGAAATTCTTCAGCCATAACATTTACTCATCTCCTCTTTCCAGTGTGATTAATTTATTTACTTAATTATCTATATTTATCTTTCTTTGCATTTTCTTACAGTATAGGGTATGGAACCCAAAGCTTCCCCCATCATAGGCAAGAGCTCTGTGATCGTCCACATCCCAGCATATCACAATAGAATTCTAACTTCTATCCCACCCCAGAAATTTTCTGGTCTTCCCCAAGTGTTTCTAGCCCTGGCCTCCAGGAATCAGCTGAACTAATCATGTTTATTGCTGCTAGCATTTAGGCTGTGTTGTCTCCGAGGGCTGGTCTCAGTATGTGGAGCTAATGTAGCTTCAGAACTTTGACAGCTCTTGGTTTCTTGGTGGACCTGTGCCCATGAGCCATGTTTAGCAAGAGCAGAGACGCCCCTCCTCCTCTCACTTGGACACCACAGATGTATGGTCTCTGTCATCGGCAAGGATGTTACATGATTACCTATTTACGTTCCCTGGGGGGATGGCTTACACAAGAAAAGGAAAAGCTCCCGAGGGTCAAGGTGATGACATCCAGTACTTGCCAGTTCTTAGAGTTCGAGGTGTGCTATCTTCAGCTGAAACACGTAAACCAAATGCCCTCTTGACTTCCCATGGAAAAGCTTCCCTCTTCCCCTTGCAAGGCTTGCCTTTGCCCAACTCTCTCCATCTTAAAGTCAGAAACAGAAACATCTGTAATGCAGTCTAGGTGGGTTCCCTTTTACTGACCAAAGGAGAATGTGGACTGTGGGGGTTAACCTCTGTGGATCCCTTTAAAATGGTATAAGACAAAGGTTAATGTATGAAACCCAGCCCCCAAGGAACTTAAAAAGAAAAAAAGAAAGCTTGCTAGGAAAAGCAGCAGACTGCAAAAGTTAGCATGCAATCTGCACCACGGTCATGCTTCCAGGAAAAGGAGAGAGTTAAAAAGTAAATAAATTCCACTGTGGTCCTGTGGGCGATGTGAACTGCGTGGTGATTCTTCCTTCTCCTTTCTGCCTTTCGTCTGTGTGTTTGTTTTGGTCTCTTCTGTACTTTCCTGATGTTGAAGACAGTTTGATGCCTATGAAACTTTAAAAAACAAAAACCTAACAATTCCTACTTTCCTTCAAGATTTTCATTCAGTGTTACTACATCAACAAAACCTTTCCCCCTGGCTCTCTGGTTGGTTTGCTGCTTGGTCTTTCATCTAAGCATTTCTGTGTAGCGTTTCTCAGTGTGAAAATCCACGCCTGGCAGTTGGAGATCTGGCCCTTGTCATACCTAACCCTGTTAGTCCTAGAGGAGCTACTGACCTTTGAGGAGAGAAATATGTAAACACAAGCTAACACAACCATAACATGTTTTGTAAGTCAGAATGCCAGCTGATAAAAGCATAATACAAAATGGAACTGTCACCCAGACTGAACTCCCAGACATCTTTCCATCACTCTGGGTGGCATTAGCGAGCTGCAGTTGGGACCATATGTAAGGGCAACTTTGACAGATGTTCTCCATAGTCTCCAAGCAGGAAGCTTTCAGCAGTGATTCCTGTCATGGGATCTTCAGCATCAGGTTGTTTCTCCAGGTAGCCCTGGTTTGCAGTGGCATCCTTACCTGGACCCATCACAATAGGAGACTTCGTAGAGTGAGAGGGAAGCAGCCAGTCACCTTCATCTCTTTCCACTGGCCTTAGCCTCCATCCACCTCCTAGCACAGCACTCTTGTCCCAAAGCTGCCTGATGAATTAATGAGACTCCTTCTGATTCATCCACATGATGTCTAGGTCGAGGAGTGCCCAATGGCATCACAGAGTTTATAGGAGAATGTGAAAAATCTCTCCCTTCTAATTTCACAAGATCCTGGTGTGTGTGCACATGTGTCACCAATGGAAGGATAAAGAGTTCAGTGTAAAGCAGCTCTCAAATTCTTTCTTAGATGGTGATCATTGCTAGGATGGAAGAGATGAATCAAAGTTAAACCCCTCCCATGCTCCTAACAGTTACCCATACCCCACAGGAAGTTAGCAAAAAGCTTCTGTATGTATAATGTATCATCTTCCAAAGTAGGTATATCCGAAATTCCTGTACCAACACCTGCTCTTAGATGCTTTCATCCTTGTGACAGAGAGGAAAAATGAGCAGATTTCACACTCTGGGACACAGGTTGTGTAATGTAGCATTTCATTCCCCTAATATGACATCAGGATTTTGCCGACAATGCCTTAAGACTGAGTAACAAGGCAACCATAGTGGACAGTTATCCCAGCACTCAGGAGGCTGAGGCCACGCCTGGGCCACATAGTGAGTTCTGGGCCAGCCCCAGCCTGAAAATAAATGAATGGATATAAAATAAAATGAAGAATAAAATTTAAGAAAACATCTTGGTTTTATTAAATTGTAACGCTGTTTTAAGTTTTACATTTTACCCAACATGATGGTTTTCCCTTTGCTCTCTGGTTCTCCTTTTTGTTTCAAGCCTATGTTACAACTGATTGTGTAATGGAAACTTCTATGACAGTGTCTTCCCAACTCTGCTAGACATCAGAATCACGGAAGGGGCCTTTGGAACAGCCATATAAACAGGTCATTGCCTGTATTAAGCATCCTAAAATACCTGAGGCCTGGAGCCAGGCTACTGTAGCTTATCTACTGATGAAAAGAATAAGAGGGGAAATATCTTTTGGGTTTAAAAAAAAAAAAGCGAAAAATCAATTTCAGCATTCTTGGATCCTAGCGCACGGAGCAAAGATGCAGGCTCATCCAAGTGTGGGGCCAGCCATCTCTACCCAGCAGGTTCCAGGCCAGCCAGGACTGCATGGTGTGATCCTGCCCACAATTCCAGTTCTTTGAAGACTAAGACAGGAGAATTGCTATGAGTTCAAAGTCACCCTGAGTTGTAGGCTAGTCTGGGCTACATAGGGAGACCCTGACTCAAAATACCCACACCAAAACTAAACAACAAAATATATACACAGAAGTTCCAGAAAGTCTGAGACAGTTAAATATTGTAAGTAGCCTTAAGGTTTGTTTGTTTGTTTGTTTTTAATCAATTGTTTGTGCTTCATTAGACCTCTTGAATAATTTACAAATGAGACACAGTAAGATTTGTCAACTCGGGGGCTACACAGAAGGCTCAGATGGTAAGAGCACTAGCTGCTCTTTTGAAGGGCCTGGGTTCAATACCCAGCACACCCACATGGCAGTTCACAACCGTCTGTAACTCCAGTGCTCTTCTGGCCTCAGCTAGAACTTCTAGCATGCAGTAGTACACAGACATACTCTCAGGCAAAAGAACCATGCACTCAAAATAACAGCATAAAATTAAAAAGATTTGTCAAGTTGAGACTTAGTAAGAGGAGTGTCTGACTGTCGAATTTTTGAATACAGGACTGGCAATGTAGCTCAGTGATAGAGTCCCTGACCAGCACACGGGAGGCCCTGTCTTCAATCCCAGGCACTGAAGGAAAACAAACAATAAACCAGTCGATTGAGGGAAGATGAACACAAGCATGGTGCCTTCCTGATGACTTTTGGAAGTTTGCAGGTGATATCTTGCTGCCCAAGGACCAGGTCCTCAGTGAAAAGGGCCAGCAAGAGCAATTGTGAGCACTTGCTGAGGGATTCAAGAAACTAGGTTTCTTTGTGAGCCTTGTGACTGATATGGAGCAGCCAGGAACAGCATCATTTGTGCCTAGTGACTGTGCACAGTCTATATTATTTTTCCATATTTCTATCTCGTTACATTTAAAATTTTACTCTTTGACAGCTGTGACGTTTTGTCCTATCCCATGGAAAAGCCAGCTTACAGCCCATCCCCAGACTGACCTCCCTGTGAGCGAGCACCTTGTCCCCTGCAATAAGGCACATTCTCCCAGAGGGACACCCTGTGTCAGGGTGGAGGGGAGTCTGCTTCTCTCTCTTTCTCCTAGGGTCCTTACAGAACAATGAGTGATGCTCCTCAAACACACGATTTGGTGGGCGTCTGCCTTGGGAGGTTTCAGTGTGTACACTCATGTATTCCTACTAGCTCAGGCCTGGGATGACATTACCTGCTGAGACAATGGGACATGCTTTGAGGCTACCTGGTTGGCAGTGGGTAGGGTTACCTCACAGTTCTAGGACAGTCCCTTGGGGGACTAACCTTGGGCACTGAAGTTACGCTTTAACACTTTATCTTGGTCTGTCACAGGGAATCTTCACAAAGCCAAACAAACAACTGGAGACAGGATCAAAAACGACCAAGCACGTCTTGGGCCTTCCACCTTCTTGCTTTCTTATCTAACCCAGATTATCACTTCTTTTGTGAGCGCAGCTTCTACTCTTTCCTATTTGCCCAGTCAACACAGTGACACAATCTTACCTATCAAAATGAGGAGAGAAAGGAGGAAAGAGTTTAAATGAGTTCATCTTTAAAGAAACCTCATACTTTCAACCTAATGTGTAAAATCCCATCTGCAGGCCTGACTACGTTTTGGGTTTCAGGTTCGACTGTCTGAAACATTGATCTTGGCTCATTTATACAGTGTAATTGAATGGACACAAATGTTCTGACTTTTAGTAACTTGGTTGAACCTAAGAAGGGGGGAGGGGTTGAAGGAGAAGGAAGTAAAGAAAAGGAGAAAGAAGAAGGAAGGAAGGAAGGAAGGAAGGAAGGAAGGAAGGAAGGAAGGAAGGAAGGAAGGAAGGAAGGAAAGAAAGAAAGAAAAGAGAAGAAAGGAACCATGCATGGAAAGAACCATACTTGGGTTGGGGAGATGGGATGTGGCTCAATGGATAAAGCACTTGCTATGCAGGCTTGAGGATGAAGTGTCACTCACTAGAACCCACATAAATGCTGGGCAGGTAGAGCAGCTGGCCTAGAATCCCAGCACTGGGCAGCTGAGAATGGAATCCTAAGTACACTAGCCACATTGTCAATTTCTGCATTCAGTTGAGAGACTCTGCCACAAACAATAAGATGAACACAATCTAGGAAGATTCCCACAAGTCAGTTTTGAGTATCCACGTGCATTTTACACATGTGCCCACACACATGCAAACACACATAAACGCATGGGCATCATATATACATGCCCCTCCCCAAAGGAAACGTAAGTGGCAGTAATTTTGTGTGTTTGTGTTTATTTTGGTTTAAATGGACAAGCATCTTTTTAGGAAAGTGTCAGAAGCATCTCATGGCCCTCATGACCAGGACCTTGTGGGTCACTTCGCCTTGCCATGCCTCTGAATGTTGACAAGCTCAGTGTTTGTGTGTGAACTGCTTGGTAGTTACCATTTTCTTCCATCTGTCTTACAGGACTACCAACCAGACTCCCAGAAATCATGCTTGTGGGATCCCAGTCCTTCTCACCCGGAGGACCCAATGGCATCATCCGGAGCCAGTCCTTTGCAGGTTTTAGTGGCCTGCAGGAAAGGCGATCCAGGTAAGTGCTCGGTGCTCCTCTTGGGGTGCAGTAGAAAGAGTCAGGAGCTGATGTGTGTGTGTCACTGAGATGCATGTGTGTGGTCGCTAATATCTTCTTCATGGAAAAGACAATGCACCCAGTATTAAGTGATATCATTTCTATTATCCAGAATTCCTTGTGCAAAGATGTGTGAGAATTTAGGATGAACTAGACCTTTATTTGAATATATACATGTGTACACAAATATACATACACTTAGATGCCTAGCTTATCCTAACTATTAGGAGCCAGCATGTCCTTACTTTTCAGGACATGACCACTCCAAGGTATGGTAGAGGGGAGGGTTTTTAATGTAGATATGAGGGAGAGAACAGCCAGAGGCATCTGAAAGGGAAAACAATACACTGAAAACAGCCAGCAGAGTAAACTGGGCCATGTGAAGGGGTGTGTGGTAGGGGAAGCAAGAAAGAGGGCAAAGAGAGAGTGGGCAAAAAGGGGACCACGAGAGCTCAGGACTGAAATGGCGGGGTTATATGAGAATAAGATGCTGGGGGAAGGGAAGCCAGTGAGCTGGAGAAATTTAGAGTTGGGAGCAGGGTGAGAAGAGCCAGGATGCCAGCGTGGACTCTGTAAAGGCATTTGCAAGGCTGATGGAGCCCGCAGGCCAGCATGCACTTTGGTATGCTCATAGGCACCACAGTTAGCCATGGACCTGAAGGTCTAGACTCCGCCCTGCCTCGCTCCCAACGCTTTTCAGAGCACACTTTTCATTACCTTCCTGTTTTAGTGACTGTGTTTGATATGAAATTATGCGGTGGATAAAGACTATGTCTCACAGAGTAACTCTGAAGAGCTGATACTCGTTTAGGTGGGGCCTCCCTTTATTTCATAAAACCAAGGAAGTACAGAGAGTGAACGAGTAACGCGCAAGAAAACTCATGTTCGGTTTTTCTGGTGGATGAAGCTCTCCCTTTACAAAGAGCTCCAGGAAACTATCATCCTGAGTGAGGTATCCCAAAAGCAGAAAAAAACATATGGTATATACTCACTTATATAGACCTATAGGGTAGGAAGGTCATGCTGAAATCTATACACCTAGGGAAGATAAACAAGAAGGAGGACTCAGGGTGGGATGATCAATGCTCGCTTAGATGGACATTGAATGTAGGAGAAAACAAGCAACAGGACAGGAGCCTACCAAAGAGGGCCTCTGAAAGACTCTATATAGCAATGTATCAAAGCAGATATTAAGACTCACAACCAAGCCTTCAGCAGAGGGCTGGGAATAATAATGAAAATAGGGGAAGTTAGTGAGTCTTGGGGAGAACAAGAGCTCCACAAAGACCA
>CM053760.1:48008961-48056805 GCA_028658305.1 Pachyuromys duprasi
TACACACCAGGGAGTAACAGCCTGGTTTGATCCCAGGGGAGGACATTGCAGCCATCCCTGAGGAGACAAGATGAACTGGGGTCAGATGGAAGGGGAGGAGGTCCTCCCCCATCAATGGACTTGGAGGGGGGCAGGGAGGAGATGAGGGAGGGATGGGGAGAGTGGGAGGGAAGGAGGGACGGGGCTACGGCTGGGATGCAAAGTACATAACCTGTGATTAATATAAACGTAAATAAATTATATTTAAAAAAAAACAAAGAGCTCCAGGTTCAGGGAAAGACTCTGCCTCAAAAATAGATAGATAGATAGATAGATAGATAGATAGATAGATAGATAGATAGATAGATAGATAGATGTGAAGAAATAATAATAATGTGAAGAATTTCAAAGACTGATACCCAGCAGCTTTCATACATGCTTACACACATGCACTAGCGCCTGCACATACACTCACAAGCCCCGATACACAAAATAATAATAATAATAATTAAAGTAAAATAAGATAAATAATACTTCAAGGACAGCTCTTAAGTATAAGCCATGAGTGTTTTTGTGTAATGCCCTAGAACATTATCTACTTGTCATGCTTTGGCACTTTACCCAAAAGGTATTATTCATGTCCTAGCAAGACATAATTTTGTATCTGATATCACACAATGAATTTTCTTTTCTTTTGATTGCAAATAATTCCTACCCGTTCCTTGTTTCCGAAACCACTTATCCCTGGCTCCCTAATGAGCTAGACCACAAGAGCACCCTCAAAAGGCATGCGCCCGTAAGGCAGGCTGCCTCCAGGGTGGCTTCTGCTCAGCAAAGCTTTCAGCAAACAAACATCAAGAAACAAAATGTATCCAGTTCAGATCTGTTGCTGTTCAGGGCTCAGTTAGCTTCTTCCAGGACGCTGGGAGGAAGGTGAAACAATTTAACAGGCATTTCTCTCACGGGTCTTTTGATGCCCGAGGCTCACAGGTGTCTTTCTCTTCTCTTTCTTTAGGTGTAACTCCTTCATTGAAAATGCCTCTGCTCTGAAGAAGCCCCAGGCCAAGCTGAAGAAAATGCATAATCTAGGACACAAAAATAACAACACTCCCAAAGAGCCTCAGCCGAAGAGAGTCGAGGAGGTCTACAGGGCCCTGAAAAATGGACTCGAGTAAGAATGGATTTGACAGTGCACCTTTGGGAAAGATCCTTCCCTTCCTAAAATGACCTTTTTTTTTCCTTCCTAAAAGCTAGTAATAGTAGGAAACTAGTTTTGAAATGACCATGTGGGTCACTGCTATTCTTGTGTCTGTTTTTGAGGCTGAGTCTCATGCAGCTTAGGCTGGCCTTAATTCACTATGTAGACCTTGCACTTTTGATCCCCTGTGTCTGCCTGCCAAGAGCTGGATTGCAGAAGAAAACAGCGCCATCACACTTTACTGGAGGTTCCCTTCTTGCTCTATAGTTGATGCAGCTTTTAGTAAGTCTCATAGGTGGGAGACAGGTTATAATTGCATGTCATATCCATGTCAGTGAAGCAGGCTTGACACGGTAATGTGTTTATAGCTCCTCACCCCCTCCAGTGTTGGACTTCACGTGGACAATAGTGAACATTCACAGCTGCACTGGAGATTGCTAAGGAAGGGTTCTGAGCCAGGTGTGCTGGGTCACACCTGTAGTTCATCCCAGCACTCAGGAGGCCAAGGCAGGAAGGAGGAGCTTCAAAAGTTCAAGCTCAGTTTGGGTAACATAGTATTCAAGCCTGCCTCAAACATACATACATGCAAACAGTTTGGAAAGGGTTTTGGATCCTTCCTGAATTATAAGGACAGTTTGTCCAGAAGAAAACATGCCTAACATTTGGTAAGGTGCCTATAGTCGCCATTGGCTTTAACTAGACAAAACTGTGTGACCACGCCCTAACTCCCAGCTGACCCTTCATTTCTGGATTTTCAGCCTCAAAAGGGCATCTCCCCCCCACCCAATCTTTTCCCTTTCTTCAAACTAGGTAAGATACAACTACTAGTGCTTTCAAAATGCTCCCACCACAGAGCAAAGTGTTGATTATTTTTTTCAAGGGGAGAGGGGTCAGGGTTTCACTCTGTAACCCAGGCTAGACTGAGAGTTACTATGAAGCCCAGGCTGGACTAAAATGCATAATAGTCCTGCTTCAGCCTCCCAAGAGCTGGTATTATGAATGTGTCTTAGTTTGGGTTTTGTTGCTGGGAAGAAATACCATGAACACTGCAAATCATATAAAGGACACCATTTAATTGGGGCTGGCTTACAGTTCAGAGGTTTAATTCATTATCATCATGGCAGAAAGCATGGCAGTATGCAGACAGACATGGTGCTGGAGAAGGAGCTGAGAGCTCTACATCTCCATCTGCAGGTAGCAAAAAGGAGACTGTGTCCCACATAGGCTTGAGCATAGGAGACCCCAAAGCCCACCCCCACAGTGACACACTTTCTCCAACAAGGCCACACCTCTTCATAGTGCCACTTCCCATGGGCCAAGCATTCGAACATATGAGAATACGGGGCCATACCTATTCAAACCATCACAGGGTGTGAGCCACCACGTGACTGAGATCCAGTTCTTAACCCGCTCTCAGAAGGCAAAGGTCAGCAACTGCCCTGACCCCTCATGAGCTAAGAACTCACCATGATGCCTTACCTTTGCAGTGAATACCTGGAGTTTCACCAGACAGAGCTGGACAAGTTGACGGCTCAGTTAAAAGATATGAAAAGAAACTCTCGCCTGGTAGGTGATCATGAGGATGCTGATACAGGGTGGAGGGGCGGGGTTTCCTCTCCTCACTTACTGGGGTCTGGGAGAAGAATGTTTAAGAAAAACAGATACAAGTAGAGAAGCTATTGTCTTCTGGTTTTTGTTTTGGAAGAAAGAATTGCTGAGCTTGGTGGTTCACGCCTGCAACCCCAGAGGGAGGGAGGTTGAGGCAGAAAGATGGCCAGCCTGGGCTATACTAAAGGAAGACCTGCCTCACAATAATAATAGTAATACTATAATAATAATAATAATAATAATAATAGAAAAAGATGATTTTCTATTAAATTCTTTATTCTTAATACTTCTGAATATGCTACACATGTTTATGTAGATATGCTCTATGGTAAAATAGAGATGATAAAGGTGGTTTTTGAAAACTCCTCTAAGGTGGTCTAGAGAGATAGTTCAGTGGTTAAGAGCACTGGCTGCTCTTCCAGAGGTCCTGAGTTCAATTTTCAGCATCCACGTGGCAGCTCAGGATCTGGCGCCCTAGTACTCAGAACTATGTGCTCAGAAGCGGCACCACCCACAATGGGCGGAATTCTCCCACATCAACCATTAGCTGAGAAAATGCCCCACAGACTTGCCTACAAGCCAATCTGATGGTGTTTTCTCAGTTGATGTTCCCTCTTCTCAGATGACCCTGGTTTGTGTCAAGTTGACCGAAAACTAAGCAACACAGTCATTGGCAGCAGGCAGGGGAGAAAGGGATGAAGGGGCCAGAATCCATGGCACATAAACGTTCTCTATTCTGATGCATTTGTGAGGACTGATTTTGTTCCTATCAAAGTGTTATTTGTCGCTCCTTAACATTTAAAGGCAGCAGACAATCCCAGGCCAGTCTACATACGTAGAGCTGGCAGCTGTGTTTAACATATGTTTATCTTTCGCTTTGTTGCCACAAAGACTAAGATGCTTTGCTGGGGTTTGTTTATGAACCTGCCAAGAGGCCACAAGAACAGGGTACAACAGCAGAATGGCAGGGGTCAGAGGATGCTGGCTCTTGGGAGCACTCCAAATAACCCAGAGTTTTACTCACTAAAAGCCAATGCCAAAAACCTAGTAGAACTTGGTGGGGTTGGTGAATCCTTCACAGGCAATATAGAGATGTGAGCTGATCTGCTTGTTAAATTGGGCAGCATTTCTGAGGGTGACCTGTTGTAACCAGGAGCTTTTCTTTTCCTTTCAGGGTGTGCTGTATGACCTAGACAAGGTAGGCTGTCTTCTGTTGTGAAGCTATTAAAGATAGAACTCTGTACTTTGAGCAGATGTCAGTAAGAGGCCCTTTGGAAGATAGTAGGATTCCAGATAAAGGATGGTTTTTCTCATCCTGGAAAAAAAAAAATCCTTCTTTTTTTTTTTTTTTTTTTTTTAAATAATACATATCAGGACCTGCAGAGTCAAAGGGCATTCAGCTCACGGAGAAACGAAGCCTCCAGTTTGGGGTTTTGCTCTGGTTTCTGTGAGTCTGGACCTTGTGCTTGCAGATCTTCACCATGTAGTCTGAAAAAACCCTGATCAGAAAATGCTATGTTGTTTTTGTGCCACTAAAAATGATCCCATATATATATATATGTATATATATATGTATACATATATATATATAATGTTTCAAAAATAGAAAAAATGATTCCAGTTAAATCTAGTTCTTTCCTTTTGTGTAAAATAAATCTTCTTATTGACAAAATTTCTTCAGGCCTTTTAGAAGTGAGATTTTTTATGCCTTCCTTTTAGCTGTACACAATGCCACTCTCCATGATATTCTACATTCATAACTTTATTTCAATGCCTAATCATAGTATGTTCTCTGCAAAGATATTTTAAAGGGCAATTAAATCAAATGTATGTTACAACAATATTTATAACTCATAGGGATGGCATGACTATTTATGAGTCCAAACAGACAGCTATCTGTCACCATGGGCAAATAACAATTACAAAACGGACCCCAGTTTCAGATACAACTCAATGGGCAAAAAGTTCATTTTAGAACATACCAAATATATTGTGAAGAAATTTAGATATAGTCCAAATGAGACTGCTTCACCGGAAATGGAATGGATCAGCAGTCTCTGTGTTAACCACAGGGTGACCATAATTAACTCAAGCTCATCTCTCAGGATAGTCAGTGTTTTTGAAAAACATTTCCCAAATTAACATTCAAACAACCGGAAAATAGTGGCCAAGGTGGGAGGAAAGGGGAAGCAGGAAGTACCATATTTCCGGGACTTGAGTGGAGGACATGCAAATGAAATTACTCTGAGGAACCTAATCAATTGCACTGTGAATGACTGTGCTTTCTTCATGCTTCCTTTTTTAATTCCAGCAAATTAAAACAATTGAGCGATACATGCGACGCCTGGAGTTTCACATTAGTAAGGTAACCAGTGCTGCCCTTGTCTTTTGCTTCGTTTCTGCTGTCAGTTGCTGCCCGGTGCATACCCACCCTGAGTGTAGCATGGCCCCAGGATGGCTTTAAGAATAGATGACTAAGCTGAACACAGAAATGAAAGCCTTGGGTCTGGAGAAATGGTTCAGCAGTTAAGAACACAGGCTGTTCTCACAGATGACCCAGATCCAGTTCTGCCCCAACATGGTGGCTCTCACCCGATTGTCACTGCGGTTCCAGAGGATCCCGTTCTTCCTTGTGGCTTCCATGGGTACCAAGCATGCACACGGTACACAGACACACATGCAAGCAAAACACGCATTCACATAAAATATGAACAAATGAAATCCGAAAGAGAGAGGAATTAAGTAAGGAAAGGGGAAGGGAGGCAGGGGGGATGAGAGGGAGAAGAAAGGAGGGAGAGGAGAGGATCAAGAAAGGGGAAGATGAAGAGAAACAAGAATGTGAAGCCCAACCATATGGGACCATTTGGACTTCACTTTGATAAATCTGAACAGCTTAACTTCATTTTCTCTACTATTGATCCATGATTTCACAAAAGTGTTTTAGTAAATAACCCCTTTAAAAAAAAAAATAGCTTACTCCCTGGGCTGGAGAGATGGCTCAGTGTCTGCAGTGTTCATATCCCTCGACTCACAACTGCCTATAACTCCAGTTTCAGGGGGATCTGACACCCTCTTCTGGTTTCCATTGGCACCTGTACTCAACTGCACATACCCACACATAGACATCTACAGTAGACACATAATTAAAAATAAAATGTTCTTTAAAAGGAAAGCCTGGCTCCAGGCCCAGGGCAATGGTTCCACTTGCTACACAATCACGAGTACCAGAGTTTAGATCCCAGCATCCGTGCAACAAGCGGGGTCTCCCCCAAAAATGCCTGTAACCCCAGTTCCCGGTGTGGCAAAGACAAGATGGTGGGTGGGGCTTGCTGGCACTCAGCTTAGCTGAGAAAACCTCAACTACAGGTTCAGGGAGAGACCTCTCCTACTTCAAAAGAATAGGCTGAGAATAACAAACAAGACAGCTAGCACCATCTTTTGGGTCCTTCTTCATACATACATACACACACACACAAATGAATAGAGAAACTACTTGTACTCCCAAATTATAGGTATCACCTGATAACAATGCCTCTTAAAGTGATAATAGCTTTGCAAACTACAACTTTTCTCTCTGATCCAAAACTGGGAGCTCTCCCAATGCTTATTCCGCGTAGAGAGGGCTTCTGTCCTCATTGTCTAACCCCAAAGTCCAGCAACATTGTACCCCCACTTCTGTCTCTCTCCTCCTCCCATCCTTCTCCTCCCTTCATCTTTCTTTCTTTTTGAGGCAGGACCTCAGAGGCTCGGAACCTACAACCTTCCTACCTCAGCCTCCCAAGTGCTGGAATTATAGGCACGTGCCACCGTGCCCAGTATCTGAGTCAATTTAAACAATCCCAGTAGTAGCCACAAAGACATGACAGGGCCTTTTCAGCTTGTGTAACTTGGAAACAGGATTCAAGCAAAATCTGCCTGGAAACAAACAAATAAATGGGTCACGTGGTGCTGAAGTGACTGATCTAAAGGAATCACCCTTGACAAGTCTGCTTCTTGAGAACAGAAATACAGCGCATCTTTAAGGGCATGACAACAGCCTGTGGGACTTCTTTCAAGCATGATGTCTATTTATCTGTATCTTGTTTGGGTTCTGGCAGGTAGATGAGCTCTATGAAGCCTATTGTATCCAACGGCGTCTCCAAGATGGTGCCAGCAAAATGAAGCAAGCCTTTGCGTCGTCCCCTGCCAGCAAGGCTGCCCGGGAGAGTCTGTCAGAGATCAACCGCAGCTACAAAGAGTACACAGAGGTAAAGCCTGCAGTCTCTTTCCATGGCCAGATCTGAGCTGTCACTGTCAGAAAGAGGCAACCAGCAGCACACAGACCCATTCCATACTTCAGAACACACACAAGTGCAGCCAGGCCTGCTGGTACAGGCCCGTTATCTTAGCTACTCAGGAAGTTGAAGCATGGCAATTGCAAGTTCAAGGCCAGGCTGGGCAGTTCAGTGAGACTGTGGCTCAGAATGTAAACAAGAACAAAAGGGAAAACGTAAAAAGAGAGCTAGGAAAGTAGGACAGTGGTAGAACATTTATTTACCTGGCAGACATGAGGCCCCTCCCCTCATGTAGAAAAAAGAAAAAGCCTGCAAGCAAGCAAGGCAATGGTGGAGTTGTCTGAGGTAAGCCATAATGCCTAACATTTCATCTTTTAAATTCACTTCCAAATACTGTAGTGTGCCTGAAGGAAGAGCAGACCCCATGTTAAGGTGGCTAGCCCACATATGGTGTTAATATTGGAATCCATCCTGCCCACAGGGTTTGGTTTGTTTGTTTTTGATATGTGTGTGAGAGAGAAAGATACAGAGAGAAAGACAGATACAGAGAGAGACACACAGAGAGAAAAACAGTGAGAGAGAAAGAGAGATTTTCGTGTAAGTTAAAAGTATCATCCTGGTTTCTGACAGTCTGGGGACCAAGTGTCATCAGACAGGAGTGTTTTTACCCCCCCCCAGGGGTCACCTAACACTAACACACAGCCTTGGTTAAAAGGCTGAATTATTAAAGCTGCACTTCTCACTGTCCCTGGAGACTTTATTCAGAGATCAGGTGTCATCGGTGAAGTCATGGCTCGAGAAGGATCTGGTGGACAATTCACAGAGCCAAGCATCTGCTTCAAGGTCCCTTTATGTCCTCACAACTGGGCTGCCACTTGTCTGAACCAAATAAGTCTTTCTCTTTTCATGATTTAACATTAGGCTCTTCTTCACCTAAATTCCCCTTTTCAGAAGAGTATTTTTAAACTCATAAAGTGAGCTGGGCATAGCATAATCCCAATACTTGGAAGCTAAAGCAGGAGGATTACTGCAATTTTGATGCCACCCTAGGCTGAGCAGTGACTACCAGGCCAGCTAGGACCACATAGCAAGAACTTCTCGCAAAATAAATAAGGGCTGTGGCGATAGCTCAGTCATTACCATGAATGCTGGAAGAGCCACAGTGTAGGTGCTGGGAACTGAACTTGGGTCCTGCAGAAGAACAGCCCATGCTCTTAACCACTGGGCCATCTCTCCAGCCCTGTCACCCACTTTTTGAGCATACCGAAATCACAGGATGCAGCAACAGCCCTAATAAACTCGGCAGTTTCAAAGCAGTGAGAAACCAGACATGATTCTGTCACACCTGCAATCCCAGCAGCAGTTCTCTGAGTGTTTCCACATATGTAGCAGTGTTCAACCCTGTTTGTATCTATGGTAAATTTTGACCCCAGATCAAATTAACCTAGTGGCCCCTGAGTTCTTGAGACAGTAGCAATCGCCATGCCTGATGGCACCTTTGTATGTGCAGCAACTGTTCCCTTACAGAGAGGCCTTTCGCTCTGAGGAAACAAACTGTGTTGCAGTGCTGCAATTTTGTTTTCAAAGCTTTCAGAGCTACTCAGAGCTCAGACCTGAGGAAATGCTTCCAGCTTTGCCAAGCTCTCTGCAGTGTGGAGGACTTCCTACAGGAAGGGTAGCGCCGTTCTCCCTGTGTCTCACAGGGGTGACAGTGCTGAGAAGAACGAAAAAACAGACAAAAACAAAGGGAAGGAAGGAAGGAAGGAAGGAAGGAAGGAAGGAAGGAAGGAAGGAAGGAAGGAAGGAAGGAAGGAAGGAAGGAAGGAAGGAAGGAAGGAAGGAAGGAAGGAAGGAAGGAAGGAAGGAAGAAAAAGAAATGGCTCCCCAGGCCGTCCTAACTCTCCCTGAAGACCTGCTTGCACCTGTCGGTGCTCACTGGGTAGCCTCACTTTTGTAGGAGTGGTAATTCGCACAGGCCCTGCCCTAGTGAACCTGGCCTTGAGGAAGAAGTTTGCAGAAACAGTGATGGACAGTGCTGCTTGCTGCAGTAGATAGGCTTCCACAGCCTGCCCCAGCTGAGCTGCAGGAGACCCTCATCGGGGACAGACACTGGCCGGGACATTTTAGTCCACCTCTAACTGCTCCCGTTAGGCCATCGTATACTGAGGCAGTGGGGTGGGTAGTTAGGTATTGTGAGCTTCGGCCTCTCATTCCTTTAACACCATAGTGAGGAGAGGACTCCTACTAGACCCAGGGCATCATTCTGGAGCTTCATGACATCACATTAGAAAGTCTGCCTCGCTTAGCAGAATCAAACATCTCTACCCTTTTTTTTTTTAACCCAAATGTGTGTGTGTGTGTGTGTGTGTGTGTGTGATGTAGAGAGGCAGGGATGGAGTTCCAAGGAAGACCTCAGCTGTCATCATCTCAGGTGCTACCACGCATTTTGTTGGCTTTTGTTTGTTTTGCTTTGAGACAGGGTCTTTCACTGGTCTGGAGCTCTCTAAATACGCTGGCTGACAGGCCGACAGGCCCCAGAGGTCTGCTTCTCTATCTTCCTTCTACTGGGATTACAAGCATGTACCACCATGCCTGGCTGTTTTTCTTGATTTTTTTTTAATTTAGCAAGTTAAAGACATATACGTGTGGTGTATAACATATAGAGTGGCTGGCCTAGCTTATTTAACCTGCAGCATGGTGCTCTTCCTATGCGGAGTGTGTGGCTGATTCCCCCATCATGATATTACTGCCTTTTGTTACAGTCCCAAGTCTGTTCTTAGAACAACCGCGTTTTGGAGTTGTCTGACTATTTTGATATCATTTGTCTTGTTCCTCTAAGCCGCAGCCATCCTGCATTGGAAGTCTTGTTTAGCCCATGTCTTGATGGCTGTACTGTGAACTCACAGCAAACGGGGAAATACCTCTTGTTCATGCTGTCACTGTTGAAATGTTTTGCGCTGCAGTGTGGAGGGAGGTAGACCTAACATCGTCTCTTGTGCTCTTTACAGAACATGTGCACCATTGAAGCAGAGCTGGAGAGTCTGCTGGGAGAATTCTCCATCAAGATGAAAGGTAATCTTATTCAGAGAGGAAAAAAGGCACTGTCTCCACGGAGCTTCGAAGGAAGGGATGCTATTGCAGACATAGGGTCACTGCTCTCTAGCCCTCCACCTCATGCTAAGTTCTCTCGTTCACACTGGCCTTCACACTTGAAAAGAGTGTTTTTTGTGGGCCTGTGTCAACCACACACAAAAATAGACTGAGTGAAACAGCTAACCTCAGAATCCATCCGCCAGAGTCAGTAAATCACCAAAACTTTGCCACATCTTCTTTTCCCTTTGATGAACTAGAAAACTCCAGAGGAAAAGCCAAGTGTGTCAGCCAGCGCCCGTAAACTTCAGTGCAGTTCTGAAAGAATTAGGGACATCTTATGTAACTGCGGTGCCATGTCCTGCTGTCCTATCATCACATCTAACAGAATTAACGAGCCTTTGTTATTAACCTAGTTCGCTGGCAGATATCCCCAGCTGTCTCAAAAAAAAAAAAAAAAAGAAAAAGAAAAAGAAAATGCTTTCTACACTTGCTTTGCATCAATTAGGAGCCACAGGTCCATGTGTTATAATTAGTTGTCAGCCGGGCGCCCTTTCATCTAAAACAAACCTGTCCTATCTTCTAGCCTGTTAACCACTTTGCTTTGTCATTTAGTCATCTGTTTATTTATCTGCGTAGGACATTTTCTTTTTATTTCAAAGGCAAAGTTTTTCTGTGTAATTCAGGCTGGTCTCAAATTCAAGGCAATCGATCCTCCTGCTGCAGCCTGCCAAACACTGGGATTAGAGGCCTAGATCCCCTGGCTCTCAAGTAAATCATTTCATTTGCTCCTTCGCTCCCATGTTGCTGTGAGTCTGTGGTGGTTAGTACAGAGTGTTCTAATTGAGAAGCATTGCTGATTTAGGCTACAGCATCTTTGGCACAAAAAGGAAGCCTGGTTTCAGAAAAGAAACTTCACCTAGATGTGGTCAGATTTACACTGCAGAGTCCACAATGTCCATCAGGGCTTCAGGACAGCCCGTGCTTTTCTCTCCCATGTTTTGGCTGGGCAGCTGAACAGGCTGGGCCTCTGCAATCCCTTCTCTGGATTGGTTTGCTTGTTGAACAGTTCAATTTCTAGATTGCTAATGGGGATTATTACCTACTTTCTGCAATGAGGAGAGTGCAAAGGGGAGACTCCCTTTAGAAAGGGGCTCAGGATATGGCTGTAGAGATGGGATGCATAGTAGTTAAGAATACCAGTGGTTCTTAAGGAGGACCTGGGTTCAATTCCCAGTGCCTACCTGGCAGCTTAAAACCGCTGGTAACTCCAATTCCAGGGGATCTGATGCCCTGTCCTGACCTTGTCAGGCAGCAGGCATATATGTAGTGCACATACATACATGCAGCCAAAACACTTTGCCTATGTTAGGTATCTATACCTTTCCAACACTCTTGGTCATTTGCTCCCACTTGGGTCTCCACCTAAATCAGTGTTTCAAAACCATTCTGGACCCAAGCTCCCTCTCAGCAGTTTGATACAGCTAGGATGGAGGTTCTAAAGGTCTCTTTAAACTTTCAGGATGATTCTGGCAGCAGCCTGCTTCCTTGCAGCCTAGCATGCAGAGTGAAGAAAGGGATAATTTCTTATTTTTCATATGTGGCAAGCCAGTAGCCAAGAGACATTGGATGACTTGTCCAAGGTTGTGACACACAGTAAGCTGATGTCAGACCTGAAATTGAATTCTGGGGTCCTGGATCCTATGTTGATTTACTTTTCTCATCTCTGTGACAAACACCTGATGAAGAGCAACTTTGGAGAGAAAGGGTTTGCTGTGGTTTGTGGTTTGAGGCAGGGACAGTTAGCCATGGCAGGGCTCATAGCTTTGGGGATCTACAGCTGAGAGCCCTCGAATTTCCAGGACCAGGGGCAGACAAAGGACAGTGCTGGTACTCAGCTCACCTCCCTGTTTTCATTTTATTCAGTCCAAAACTCCATCATGCAAGATGTGGCCACCCACACTCAGGGTGGGTGTTACCTTCTAACTGAATTGACCTTGGAAACACCTCACTGACACATCCAAGGGGTTAAGCCTCACTAATTCTCAGGGCCTCTGCCTCCTTTCCCTCCCTCCATTCCTTCCTTTCCTTCTTTATTGACAGTGTCTCATGTAGCATTTGCTATGTAGCTGAAGCTGGCCTTGAACTCTTCATATTCTTACTACTCACTACCCACTATGCACTAGGATGATAGTCACTATTTTGTAGTTGGCATAACGAAAGTTACATTTTATTTTGCTGAGGGTCATCACACAAGGTTCACACTCTGAATTCCTGACAGTCCTAAGCCTGTCTCCCCAAGGCTGCTCACCTGTGTAACGTATCTTAGCTGAAGGTCAGGTCCAGTCTCTAACAGAAGTCTCTGGTTTGAGGGCCAGGATCCTAGGAGAGACTCTCCAGCTTCAGGGATTCCTGACTACGCTGTTTTTACATGTCTAAAAGGCATTTTTTAACTGTGCTCATTACAGTCTCCCACCACTGGTCCCAGCCTTTCTAATCATTTTTTATTCAAGAAATTTGACCATGGAAATTAGCTATTACAGCTGCCAGGACATGGCCACCGCAATGCCATATTATGACTCTCTGACAATTAAGCAGACAATATCAACCATTGCTCAATTGCTGATTTTCCCTAGGAAAGGGATTCCCTTCACCCTACAACACAAGCACACAAAAGGCATAGCAGCAAAAAGGGACTAGCCACCTACCCACATGTTCCAGATCTCAGACATGGGTGACCTAGGTAAGGGGATGGTGTTGAGGTTCTGCCATGGGTGGAGATGTCTTCGCCACCGGCTGTGAGTCAGGTGCCTTGGGCTGAAGCAGTGAAGGCCGGAGCTGCCTGCTCTGCTGTGTCCCCTGCCTACTTTTCTCATTTGCTTCCCTATCACCGCTACTCCCCTAACTAAAGTAAAAAGCCTAGAAACTGCATCTACACACACACACACACACACACACACACACACGCACACGCACGCGCACCTTCCTCTTCTCCCTCCACAAAAGGAGTGAGAAGGCCTCCAGGCTCCCTTGGCATCCTAGATTCCCATGAGCCACTGCCTGTCCATTGTGTTGGAGTAGTAAACATCCTCCAGCCCCTACCCTCATATCCAAAACCAGACACTTTTATCACATTCTCAGATCTGACAACCCCTAACTTCCTCTCACCACACCCTCTCACACTTCCCTTTTGCTCAACCCCACAACTAACTACAATATGAGAGGCAGTTGTTCTGGTTCTGGTGATGATGAAGAGTTGCGGGGAGAGGGGGGAGGGGGGGGTACAAAGCTGCTAAGCTATACGTGCCTGCCTTTGCAGCCTCATGTCCCTGGGCACCACAGTTTTCTGGAGATAGGGGGTCAGAGAAGTCTCTGAATAACACATCCTCACTCAGTGGGCTTACATGGGCAGCTGGACCAATCACATAACCAAACTACTGTGGAAGCTTGAGCCCAGGGTGCATGGAGGGGTGGCTGGGGGCAGAGGCAGAAGGATCTGTGTGCGGAGCTAGTTTGGGCTACATAGTGAGATGTCTCAAAAGAAGAAAAAAAATTAAATCAGGTTTGGTGATCCATGTCTATAATCTCAGCACTCTTGAAGCTGAGGCAGGAGGATTGTTGTGAGTTTGAGGCCAGCCTGGGCTTCAGGCTGAGACACTATCTATAATGAAAGGAAAGGAAGGAAGGAAGGAAGGAAGGAAGGAAGGAAGGAAGGAAGGAAGGAAGGAAGGAAGGAAGGAAGGAATTAAGAAATTAAGGAAGGAAGGAATTTAAGAGAAGGTTTTTCCTGAGGGAAGGGTTGGGGGGTGTGGTGTGGAGAGAGCTTCCTAAAATAACCTTGGCTAGAACGAATAAGCTGAAAATCCTTCCTGAAGCAGGTAAGCTTCCCAGACCTGTCAGGTAAAGTGTTGTGGCTCCTGTGCTCTGTAGAAGTGCTGTGTGGAGCTGTTTGGGTCACATTCTGACCCCCCCTGAGTGCCCAGCTGAGAAATGGATGTACCCCGAACCAGGAAGGAAGCTAAGAATGTCAGTCTCTTACAGAAAACCATTTTTTTCCCAATTATCACCTCATTCAAATGAGTTCCAGGAGCACACATGTCCAAAGGTCAGTGCTAGCTAGGCACCATGGCTTTTAGGGCAAAGCCAACTTCTGGTGAGCTAGGAAATCTGCCTACAAAGCAGGAAAGCCTGCATTAAGACACTCAGCTGTCAGGTACTTGGCAACTTAAAGTAAGAGGTGGCACTCTGCGGAAGAGCATGACAGAACTGGGAAATGGCACAGGATTCCTCTGACTGAACCGTGTCTGAGCAAAGAGAGCCAGTGGCACAGGGACCCAGGTGGGCAGCTGTGTGTGTGTGTAGCTGTGTGTCTGTATAGTTGTGCCTGTATAGCCATGTGGCTGTATATCTGTGTGACTGTATAGCTGTGTGGCTGTATAACTCTGTGTGTGTATATAGCCGTGTGTCTGTGTAGCCGGGTGTCTGTATAGCTAGATAGCTAGATAGCTATATCAGCAACTTTTTTCTACGGTGATAAACCCTCTGAAAGAAGCAATGTAGGGGGAAAGGATCCATTGTGGTTTAAGGTTTGGAGGAATTCAGTCTACCATAAGAGGGGAGCTGTTAGCCAGAGGGTCTTAAAGCTAAGGTAGGAGTTAGGGAGGATCAGGAAGCCAAGCAGGGCTATGAACTTCAAGACCACCCTCCATCGTCTGACTCCTTCCAGTTAGGCCCTAACGCATGAAGAATCCGCAACCTCCCAGAACAGAGCCACCAGCCGGTGATCAAACATTCAAACATGAGCCTGGAGCACATTTCGTATTCACAAAGTCACACTGGGGCAGCATCCTTCCCTCCATCCAGGCTGTGGAGGAGCTGTTACACGGAGCAAGTTAAAAGGATCAAAAAGATGGAAGACCCATGTGAGGGAACCCAGGGATGGTTTCTGAGTGGCCGTAAGGAAAACTTCTTAGCTGATAGAACAGTTAGCACCGCACAGCTGAGAAAATGCTGAGCTTCCTAAGGCTCTAGAAATGCCAGCAGGGCTTCCAGCCAGCATTGAAAGAACCCTGCCAGGCCCCAAAGACGGTTGTCACGGTCACTGCTCCAGGCTTACTCTGCAGCCTGTACCATGAACACCATTACCTGGGGAGCTTTGAAAGGCGTTTCCTGGAACTGGTCCCTCCTGACTGCTGTTCTTCTGCCCTTATCACTGTCACCAGAGGATGGGAGACGCCTTGCAAGGAGGGCCAAGAAAGTGCTTTCATTACAGGAGCAGCGAGGCCCAAAATTCATCAGAACCACGGCCCTTCCTCCCCATGGAGTTCTTCACATATGAAATTTCTAGTCATTTTGAGAAGGGAGGGGGAGTTGTCAAAGGACTTCCCTGCTTCTTCTCTCACCTTATCCATCATGGTCCATGCTCAGCTTCTCAAAAGCAGCGTCCCTATTGTCACCACATAGGTAAACAGGCAGCGGATAAACCACAAGCTGATAATTTGCAGGTTTTCAAAGGGTAAATGAGGTTCTGTTGGTTTAGCAGATGAGGCTGTGGATTCATAAAAGCCAGCCAATGATGCATTCTTTCAAATGTATTTTTGTGGGGGCAGGAAAAAAAAAAGCCTAACTGCTCCAGAGCTATTCATGAAAATAGCTTCCTCCAATCCTGCTTTTATTACAGTGGGTGCTCCTAAGTGGCTCATTAGCTTCTAATTATGAGGGAGAGCTGGAGGGATAGGCCGGCCAACTAAAAGGCATACCAAGTTGGCGAACTGCTGCCATCTACTGACGAATGATGGTAAAACTGGGTCCATCTTGATGCTTCCCCGGATTTATCTTCTTCATAACCATGCCCGTAGGCCAATGGGAAACAGATTCATGTATTCAAGATTCTCACGATCTATTAATTGAGCCATTCACTGAAGGTAAAACACACAGGGTAGCATCATCCTTGTTATGTTTACATGAGTAAACTGCTGTTGGAATAAAAAAAAAACCAGGGCAGAGATGACATCATAAAGCAATCGTAAGGATCTGAGTTTGGAGCTACACAACCCATGTAAAATGCTGGGTATAGCATCATGTGATTTTAATGCCAGCTTGGCAGTGAAGGGGAAGGGTAGTTGAGACCGGCAGGTAGGTCCCCGTGCCTTTTGGCCTTCCAATCTAACCAAACGGCAACCTCCAGGTTCAGTTAGAGTTCCTGTCTCAAAAAATGAGGTGGATGAAGCAATTGAGGAAAGCAATATCAGTATTGACTCTGGCCTGCACCTGTCCCAGCACATTTGTGCACGTGCATAAATGGACAGGCATGCACAAACACAGGAGAAATACCTCCCAGGGCAGTTTTTGTCATAAAAAATTTTTCATGAGAAAATTAAAATGCAAATAAACACTCTGACCCTCACACGGTAGGCTTTCGGTAAATATCCACAGGAAGAAGGGGGGCAAAGCTGGGACCCCTGAGCTGTCCCAAGATGATGGCCAGCTATTCCAACAAGATGACTTTGGCTGCCGGAGCAGATAGGTGCACAGTAGGTCTCAAGTGGTGCAGTTCACTTCCAAATGACTTGCAAATGGCACAGGGGAGGGAAAGCCACCTTGTGCTGGCTGGTTCTGCCAACTTGACATAGGCTAGAGTCATCTGAGAGGAGGGTACCTCATTTGAGAGAATGATGCATTTGAGAGATCCAGCTATAGGCAATTTTCCTAATTAGTGATTGATGAAGGAGGGCCCAGCCCATTGTGGGTGGGGCCATTGTTGGGCTGGAGGTTCAGATTCCTGTCCTGTTTGAATTCCTGCTCTGACTTCTCTTCAATGATGAACAGTGACAGGGAAGCTTAAGCCAAATAAACCCTTTCCTCCCCAAGTTGCTTTGGTCATGGTGTTTCATCACAGCACTCCTCTTTGTTTGAGGGTCAGGCTGCTGGCAGTTGCTTAGTTGGTTGGATTTGGTTTGTTTTCTTTTATTCATCCATTTATATTTTTATGTGCGTTGGCATTTTGACTGCATGTGTATCTGCGTGGGGGTGTTGGATCCTGTAGTTACAGAAAGCTATGGGCTGCTATGTGGGTGTTGGGAATTGAACCCAGGTACTCTAGAAGAGCAGTCAGTGCTCCCAATAGCTGAGCCATCTTCTCCAGCCCCTCGGTTTGTTTTCTTAATCACCACTTTGGGGTACATTATAGTCTAAGTCTAGCAAGTTCATAGCAATAAACAGTGGCATCATTATGCTGCGTAAAAAGAATGAGAAAAATAAAGGAGTGTTGCCACAGATAAGTGATGGGCATGGGGACAAGGACTCACAAGGGAGGTATTTAGTGTCACAGATCTTGGGAAAGAAAGAAAAACAAGAGGCCAGTTTATTTTCATGGGAATATTTTGGTCAGTGAAAGAATAGATCACTCTGGTTCTTGCTGCCCGGATCCTGAAATCTGCCAAAGGTACAGAGTCCTAACCACCCAGCAGCCCTCCCAGTCCTGGGAACCCCCTCCCACCACCTCATCAAGGACTGTCCCTGCTGGCTTTGATGGATGGAACCCCTCGATATCCCCTGCAAAGGCTCTTCTCCAAAGATGGTAACAATTTGGTGACCTGAGTTTTCTCCAGTTTCATTTAATACTTGTGTTTTCAACCCATGACAAATTGGGCCTCTCAAGAGAAGAAATGTGTTCTGTGCCTCACAACCCAATCTCTTGTTTACAGGTCTGGCTGGCTTTGCCCGCCTCTGTCCTGGAGATCAATATGAAGTAAGTAACATGGAGATCTGCATGTTGGCGTTGGGGGTGTTGGAGGGCAGGGGCTGGCTATAGTTTTGCTTGTTTTTGTTGTTGTTGCTGCAGCTGATTTGATCCTGGGGACTGCACCCAGGAACTTGTGCATGTTAAGCGTTGAGCTGCACCAATGTTTTACTTAAAAAAAAAATAGTGTGTGTGTATGTCTGTGTCTATGTCAGTAGAGTGCAGGTGTCTACAGAGACCAAAGTTTGAGTTTCAAGCAGTTGTGAGCCTCATGTAGATGCTAGAAACTGAACTCAGGTTCTCTACAAGAGTAGTCTGTGCTCCTAATGGCTGAGCCATTTCTCTACCCCTACTCCCCAACTTCTTTGAGCTCTGTAAAGAATTTGGCTCACTGGTGTCCTAGGGGATGAGCCCCAGGCCCTGAACCACACAGGTCACTCTGGGCATGCTCAGTGGTAGGAGATCTCATTGATAGTTCTTGGGCCTTGGCAAGCCTTCCACCTGACTATGCATTTGCATGACAGGTGAGCATGTACACCTGCACCTGGTGCTTCCCAATGTGAGGATTTTGCTCATAGGACAGGGGTCATATAGTTGCTTGGGCAAACCTTGAACTTGTGATCCTCCTGCCTCAGATAGGAGGTCAGCATGCTTTACTGGGCCTGGGTCCAGTTGTTAATGTTTTTGCTTTTAACATTCTGAACCAGGGAGAAAGTTTGGAGGGTAATCTGAGGACCCCCACATATGGAACATGACCATTCCATATGCCCCATCAGTACCCTACTTGGCTCACTATCAGTCACAACCCTTCATCCAAAGGACAGTCATTCACTTAAGCCCAAAACAGTTCTTAACACATACAAAATTAGCTTTGCCTCTTCAACAAATGCCATCTGATAAAATAGATTCATGTTCTCCCAAGTGCCCTCCAATTGCACATTGTAGCAGTTTTTCTCTCTGATCTAGGATCTAATCTAGGATCATGACTGAGTCAAAGTCTTATGACTGAAAATGAGCAACACCTACCAGCCATGTCCAACTCACGGCCTGTGGACAACATGCAGCTAAGAATATAAATTCGGCCTGACACAAAATCATAAACTCCACACATTAGAAGATAATCTTTGTGTGTGTGAAAATATTTAGTAACTCAATTGAGCAAGTCTTGAGTATGAACTCTGTGTGACGATGCCATTTGATCAAGTACTTATAATCAGCATGGTAGCTCATATGTGAAAAGACTGTTATTTGAGACAGCCTGAGCCACATAGTAGACTTTGTATCAAAAACAAAACAACCAAAACGTTCATAGAATAAAAAGGTCTTTTCCTTCTTCAAAAGAGAATGCATATAGCGATCTTATCATCTCTTTGCAAAGGCTCTGAGTCATTCACAACAGCTACCCTCTTCTGCCCAGAGTGTGGAAAGCCTCAGCCCTTACCAATATTACCAGGGAGAAGACTTTATTTCTCTCCTCTGGCTACAAGAAGAATTGGAGATGGGTTTTGTCTCTCTAAATGAGCTGAGGTGGTCAGCAGATCACGAGTTCTATGGTTGAGTTATTGACACAGGGTAAATGGCAAATTTCACATGACTGGATAGACTGGACACAGCACCATGACCTCTTTTTAAAATACCCATGTAGATTTATTTATTTTATTTTTATGCTTGCCTATATGTCTGTCTGTACAGTGTGTGTGTGTGTGGTACCTACAGAGGCCAAAAGAGGGTGTTGAATCCCCTGGTACTGGAATTAAAGTAGCTATCAACCATGATGTGGGTGCTGGGAACCAAACCTCAGTCCTCTTCGAGAGCAGCAAATACTCTTAGCCAATGAGCCAACTGAGCCAACTCTCCAGCTCCTGCTACTACTCTTACTAAAGAAACATGCACACTCTCAGCTAAAGAAGTAGAAGGCACCCCTTAATTAGGCCAGATGTGCTGACAATATCCCTTTACTATGCTCACTCAGGAGTCAGAGGCAGGTAGAACTTTGAGCTGGAGGCCAGCCTGATCTACTTAATGAGTTCCGGGCTAGCCAGGGTTACATAGTAAGGCCCTGTCTCAAGGAAATAGATAAATTCATTAGATTGAATCCCATCCACACTTCTCCTAGGCTCCACTGAGAACCCAGACTGGGAGGTAAGGAGAGGAATAAGGGAAAGGTACCTGATTCCTGGCCCTTGGGTCTTGGCAATTAGGAGGGAAGGTGGAGTCTGGTGAAACATGAGGCTGCCCAATATCTTCACCCCAGATTTTCATGAAGTATGGCCGGCAGAGGTGGAAACTGAAGGGCAAAATAGAAGTGAACGGCAAACAGAGCTGGGATGGCGAAGAAATGGTCTTCCTGCCCCTCATCGTTGGGTTCATTTCCATCAAGGTACAGTGGCCATGTTGCCTTTTGTTATCTTGCCGGATGTCCCTGGGTGGGAACTTTCCATCCCACAGGCTTCTGTGCAACGCCTCTTAGAGTTGAGCTGCTCCCAAAGGCAGGAGGCCAAGTAACTGTAGCAAAGTAACATTTTAAAATACCTGTCAGATGTGTTTCTGTAATAAGGACTCAATTCACTAAGAAAAAAAACAAAACAAAACAAATATAAGACTATTTTTCCTTTTCTTCTCTCACCCCAGGTCACAGAACTCAAAGGACTGGCAACTCACATCCTGGTTGGCAGCGTGACGTGTGAGACCAAAGAGCTGTTTGCAGCCCGACCCCAGGTGGTGGCTGTTGACATCAATGACCTTGGTACCATCAAACTGAACCTGGAAATCACCTGGTAGTAAGTTCCTTTGTTCCAGTTCATCATGGAAAGGCGGGTGCTGATGGCCAAAGCTGCCCGGGGCTGGTGCATGAACCATAGCATCAGCTCGGAGCACTGGCTGCTCCCAAACTGCTGCCTCAGAAGCATTTAAGCTAACCAGGTGGCATGCCCACAAAGCTCCCCTCTTCCACCACCTACGTTCCATAATCACCTGCTGTGGTGGCACACACCTGTGACCCCAGCATGTGGGAGGCAGAAGCAGGTGGGCCAGAAGTTCAAGGTTAACCTCAGCCTCATGACAAGTTCTGGGCCAGCCTGAGCCACATGAGAGCTGTCTCAAAAAGCCAAGTAAAAATAAGGGCAGAGAGATGGCCTTATGGATAGTACTTGCCACACAAGAGTGAGGAGCTGAGTTTACTCTACAATCCATGTAAAGCCAGACACCGCAGCTTATGTCTGTAATCCCAGAATTCCTACAATGAGATAGGACAAATACAGGAAGCTCATGATCCAGCTGGCCAGCTCTACACAGCAGCCAACAAGAAACACTGTCTCAGACAATCTCAAGAAGAGGGCTCACACCTCATGTTTTCTGACCTCTGCATGCATATTGTACCCTCCTCACACACAAGCTTTTTTTTAACCTGATAAGAAAGATCACAACCCTTGGCTTGTGAGTAAACACATCACGTTGATATTTGCCTCGTTCCCACTGGAGTAGTTGATATTGTCACAAGGAAAAGTCGTCTTGCCCCACCCCAGATGAGAGGTGATATTGACAGATATGCTGACCTGAGAACCTACTGTTTTACAGTCCCTTTGACGTGGAGGACACAACCCCGTCGTCAGGCCCTGGGAACAAGACAGCTGCTCTCCAGCGGAGGATGTCCATGTACAGCCAGGGCACCCCAGAAACACCTACCTTCAAAGACCACCCCTTCTTCGTAAGTTCAGTGTGATTCCTGGCTGAAATGACAAGGCTGTGGAGTTCTGGCAGACTTGGAAATATGTACCGCCCACAGGAGAGGTTTTCAAGAACAGGAGAGATGGCTCCGCAGTTACAGTGCTTGCTACGCAAACATGAAGACTAGAATTTGGGCCACCAAAACACACATAAAGGCTGGATGGCTGGGCTGGCCCACTTGTAATTCCAGCCTGGCAAGGCTGAGATGGGAATCTCCAGAACAGGCTAGCCTGTGAGGCCAGCCAAATCATAGAGCTCTGGGTTTCCTGGAGAGAACCTGCCTCCATGAACAAGGTGGGAAAGTAATGAAGATTCCTGGTAGCAACCTTGGCACTCCTCACCTGTGCATATAAACGTACACGTACATGCACATGCACACACACCACTCGTAAACACATGGGAAGGCGAAAAGTAATTCCTAGTGGTCACCCTAATTGTGCAGTGACTAAGGAAGCCATGTTCTGAGGCACACGGCCCCTCTGAGTCCAGGGCTGGCTTTCTCTGCCTGTCTCTCCCTTACTCTACTTCACCCTTGGCTGGGAAATGGCATGTAGGTTTTCCAAGCACTCTTTGACATTAATCTTTTCGAGTGTATTTGAACGACGCCTGCTTGACTTCATCGAGCCCTGCTAACTACCACGGGAAACCCGCTAACCTGCTTCTTTCCACTAACTTCCCCATCTTTCCCTGAAGAGGTGGTTGCGGCTGTCTGTCTTGAGTGCCTTGCGAGACACTTTCTTTGCCACGTTGCACCACAACCACTCTGTCGGTGACCTGCCTTCCCTCAGCCTGAACCCCAAGGCCCTGCTAGAATTCTATGTGAGTGTGGGCTGCCTGGAGTGACGTGCCTGACTTCAAGAAGCCCGTGCATGCAGCCTGGCATGACTCTCGTGTCTCACCTGTCTTGCTTGCTGGGTGATGGTAACTGTCCTGTCCTTGGGGTGGGAAGCATGGTCATGCATGCAACTTTGTTGCCCTTTTTTCCAACAGTACCTGGGTTTATGATGTGTGTGTGTGTGTGTATTTTCTCCATGATAACAAGATTTTCACTTTTAAAAACAAACAGTTGTATTGGGGTTGAGGATGTAGCTCAGTTGGTGGAGCGCTTGAGGCCTGGATTCTAAGTTCAACATCTCATGAACCAGATGTGTTGATCCCAGTGCTGAGAAAACAGAGGTGGGGTGGCAGGTTGGAAGTTCAAGGCCATCCTTCACTGCATGGTCAGCTCTGGGGCCCAAGTTCCTATGGGGAAAAGAAAAGAAAGGAGGTAACCAGTTTACAACTGACATCAGAATTCAGCTGGCTATACAAGGAGCTATAGGTTTGATGGACATTCATGCTCATGTGATGTACCTTGGAGGGCTACAAGAATGTCGAAGTTACTTACCACTGTGACTAAATACCTGACGGGACTCAACTTGAGGCAGGAAGAGCTAGTTTGGGCACACAGCTTAAAGGGCACACGGTGGAGAGGGCACGGTGGCCTGCCTAGTCAAGAAACAGCGATGAGCACTGGGGCTCAACTCGCCTTCTCCTTGTGTTCAGGCTGGGCCTGTACCCCGTGGAATGCTCCACCCACGTTCATGGTGGCCCTCCCACCTCAGTTAACCCTTTCTGGAGACACTCTCATAGGCACAGCCAAAGGTGTGTTTCCACAGTGACTCTAATTTACTCAGGCTGACAATGAAGAGCAGCCATCATGGGAAAGTTGGTAGAAATTGAACAGCATAATTTATGCAAGATTAGAAAACAATGGATGGCTGTTCAAGGCCAGCCTGGTCTTCAGAGTGAGTCCAGGACAGCCAAGGCTATACAGAGAAGCCCTGTCTACAATAAATAAGTAAGTAAGAAAGTAAGTAAGTAAGTAAGTAAGTAAGTAAGTAAGTAAATGAGTAAATAAATAAATAAATAAATAAATAAATAAATAAATAAATAAATAAATAAATAAATAGGAGGAGGAGAGAAGAAGAAAAGTAAAGAACACTGGATCACTTCCTCTAGTGTTTGGGAGAACACAAAGGTCCTCAGGGCAGCTATTCTCATGCACTGAAAGCCTAGCCCAGCAGACCTCTTTCCCCCTCTCCTCCCTGCCCTTTCTGTATGTTCCATAGCTCTTCAAATGTTACACATTCTTTCGAGAACTCATATATGTCTCTTCCTCCTGTCCTAACCAATCTCCATGACTTGAGTTCTAAAATCATCTTTTCCCTTGCTAGGTCCTTGACTGCATGACATACATCCCAATACATCTTTTGTGGACCAAAGTAAAATCAATCTAGTCAAGAGCTAAGAAGGAATTCTGTGTCTATGTCTGTGAAGACTACAATGTCTGGAGACCAATGCAGATGTGAAAGGTGTTAGGAAACAGTGGCTGTTTGTAGTTTAAGCTTCAGGAAGGGTTACGTCTCAGTGAAGCAGGGGGGATAGTTTTGTAGTTACACTGTTCTCCCAACAGTGTGGATAGTTTGCAGGGTCATCAACTAGCCAGCTCTTTTGGAAAGTTTGGCTGTATGCAAATCCTCCTGCTGCGTTTAGAGCCTTGAGGCCATACTACTCTACTCTGATGTCCTTCCTGTGGGGTGCCTGTTGGTAGGTGTGTGTCCTTCATGAATCATAAGTCTGTGGGAGCAGGACATCTGAACTTAGTACAAATAAGTTTTTGCCACTGAAGGAAGCACAAATTGCCCCATGCCACCCAGCCCTCAGCTATACCCCGAAGTCCACCCCTGATGCAGCAGAAGTTCAGGCTAGGCTGTGCAGAACTGTTAACTGTCAGAGAACAGAACCTTTGGTAAAGGGCCTAAGGGGTTTTCAGAGACCTCCCAGCAGTTTCAACTCTGATCCTTTACTCATCAGTTCCCCAAACTCTCATGGGAGAGTAAGGGTGGGAGGGAATGTGAAAACCAAGGAAGGAACTCAGACTAGAAAGAAGGAAGCAGTGTACAGGAGCCTGCAGCCTCCGAGCACTCAGAGGACAGCCTCCTTATGAACTGAGTATGATTCCTAATACAGTGTAACAGACCAGGAACCAGTTATTCTGCTGTGGGGATAATAGCAAGACGAAAGTCTGTACGTGTTCCAACTCTTTCCCATCTGTGGCTGGTTGACTCTGCATAGAATTGATGGATACAGGGAATGTAAAAGCCTAATCTGTAGGATCAGTGAGGTAGCTCAGTGGGTAAACGTGCTTGCCACACAAGCTTGACAACCTTAGATCAATCACTGGTATCCCTCAACCTCCACATGTATTCCTTGGCATGCACACACACAAACACACACACCAATAATTAATAAACAATTTTTCACTCTAATCTAGAGGCTAGGGAGATGACTCAGTAGATAAAGCACTTGGCATGCAAGCATGAGGAACTGAGTTTGGATATCCAGAACTCACAGAAAGCTGGATATGGTGGTGTATACATTTGTAATCCTGGTGCTTCTTTGGTGAGCTTCTTTGGTGAGACGCTCAAAGGCCAGCTACCTGGCCATCCTCAGTGGCGAACACACACACACACAGCGGGGGGAGGGGCGTGACACACATTTCATCCCAGCACTCAGGAGGCAGAGGCAGGAGGGATCTCTGTGAGTTTGAGGCCAGCCTGGTCTACAAAGTGAGTCCAGGACGTCCAGGGCTACACAGAGAAACTCTGTCTCAAAAACAAACAAACAAATACACACACTGACAAACTGACATATATGCTATGTACACATACAGTGCACACACACACACACACACAAGATAAGTACTGCTATTCATAATGATGGCTGTCAAGTATTATGAGATCCTGGAATTTATAAAAACATGTAACCTCCCCACTCACCCTCAAAGTGCATGTGGAAAATGTCAGATCTAAAGCTAGCACCATGAACTTTCACCTAGATCCAACAATGGAAACAGTTTTTAATGGCTTGTTTTCCTTCGCCTGCATACACACACATATTAAATAAATTGCTAACATGAAAGAGTTTTATCTTAATTGCTGTCCCTCTTGTCCGGAGATGAACTGTGCCAAAGGTATCATGTTATATCTTTCTCCACAGTCAAACCTGCCAGATGACATCTTCGAAAGCGCAAAGGCAGCAGAGGAGAAAAGACCGCTGTCCCTCAGCTTCAGTGACCTGCAGGATGGAGACTGTGTCTTCACCTCCAGCTCAGCCACCTCTCCCTCCAGCTCACACTCAACCCATCCAGAGATCACCGTCACCCCTGCTGAGCACGGCAGCCTGTCCTCACAGAACGAGGGCACAGAGGACAGCAGCTCAGCGTCTTCCAGGAATTCCTTGGGTGAGGACCACGAGCCAAAGTCCCACCTAAAGAGTGAGATGGTAGAGCCCAGGAAGCCTGGCGCGGCTGCACGGTCTGAGAGCCTGTTCCTGGAGAACAACGTTGCTGAGGCTCTCCTACAGGAGTCGGATGAGGCCTCTGAGCTCAAGCCCGTGGAGCTGGACACTTTCGAAGGGAACATCACAAAGCAACTAGTGAAGAGGCTCACATCAGCCGAGGGGCCCATGGCCACCGAGAAGGTTTTCTTTGAAGGCTCTGTTGGTAGCGAATCTGAGGCTGGCCGGTCCTTTCTCGATGGCAGCCTGGAAGATGCCTTCAATGGACTCTTCCTTGCATTAGATCCACACAAGGAGCAGTACAAAGAGTTCCAGGATCTAAACCAAGAAGTCATACACTTGGATGATGTTCTCAAGGTAAGTACCTTTCTGAGAAATCTGATTTGGTTTGGAAAAATGCATCCAAACCAACATTGTATTTAAGACAACAAATCTTGTCTAGTCACAGGACCAAAGTGTAACTGCTACATGAGTGGAGGTGATTTTGTTTCTATTCCACTTATTCCTATCAACTCTTATTTTCCTGACAACAAATCAGCTTAGCTAAGTGGATTAAGCATTGGTTTATAAACTCTAAAGAAGATCTAGGAATAGGGAGATGGCTCAGTGGCCTAGTGACCTAGAGCAACACGTCACTCTTTAGTGATAGGTTTCCGAGAGGAAGGACCTGAGGATAAGAAGATAAAGATGATAAGAAAAGTTGGGGTCAAGAGGTTATGCACAGTTATGTCTTATACCAAGCAGGTTTATTAGAGATATACAACTTCCAATGGAAGAAAAAAAAAACGGAATAGACTCAGCAGAAAATTATAATACTACGAGACAAAGTCAGCAGAAAGCTAATAAAGCAATGTTGCATACAGGAAACACGGGGTATCTCAAGTGTGTCCCCAGACTGGAAACATAGTGGGTCTGATAACCATAGCCCTTTCATGGGAAAGCATTGGGTTCTCGGGTTCTGAAGCCACTGCTTCTCCGAGGCCCAGGCCCTAGGCTATCCATGGCCTTGCCAAGCACATTCCTAGTTTTAGGCAAGGAACTATATTCCTGCAGGGCCTTGGAGAAAGCCTTGGATCAGCCTGGCCTCCAGCAGCAAAGAGTTTACTATGAAAGCACAAAGACCAGAGTTTGATCCCCAGAACCCACATAGAAAAAGCCAGGCATGGCTTGAAATCTCAGCAGAAGCAGGATCCCTGCAGTTTGTCAGCCAGACAATCTAGTCTGCACCGTGAGTTTCATGCCAGACAGAGAACCTGACTCAAAGCAAGACGGCCTCTCAAAACCAACCCTAGATATTGAGCTCTGTCCTCCGTATGTACAGAAGCACATGGGCATGAACACCCTCATCCATTTGTATACACACAACCTCCAGTATCTCCACATGCATATAGAGTCTAGATGTGACATACTGGTGCTTATTCATCCTGGTCTTAGAGATGCTGCCAGTTAGAGTCTTTCTAGGAATACCAGGGAAGCTGGGGAAGTTAGCCCCAAGGTAAGGAGCCATCCATCCCCTCTTGTCATGGCGTCAGCTGCTGAGGGTACTGAACTTGACCTAAACCAGCAAGCTGAGCTCTCAAAGGAATCAGCAACAGTTCACCTTTGCTCATATACTAGAAGCCAGTGAGCCACAAATCCAACAAAGACAGGCACAAAATGACCACGTACTCTCGAAGAAAGGCAGTGGCCGGGTTTAATATTCAGTGAGAGGGATGAGGTTTCAACAGCCCCCAGTCCAAGGTACTGATTAGTAGCTCAGCTCCTCAGGATACACTGAGCTCATTATCTGTCCATCTTATAAAACTGTAGTGATCTCTGAATCCTTTCTCAGTCTGCTATCGTCCAGCACTGTCCCAATACCACCCTAGTGAAATCCTCATCCACCTGTCTTTTTTCTACGACCCATGTTTGAAGCCATCTTTGAATTGTATACAAGATCTTACTACACTGATGGCTAGCTTAGGAAAGGAGACTCCAAAATCAGGCTGAATTCATACCTGTTCCCCCTTTCTCCCCCGAGATAACAGCGCCATTGGGCGCGTAGGTCTGGGACAAGTGGCTTCTGCCAGACAAAGTTCTCTCTTTTTCTTCCTCCTTCACATTCCTAGGATGCTAAACATCTTGAGGATCAGAGACTCAATGATGCTGCTTCACCGGATGGAGATCACTGAGGGTGAATGAGACAGCCGTGACCTAAAAGACTGAAAGACATTTCCCCATGTGCTTCTGTGCCATCCCAAGTGACTGGGACAGATACCCTCAAGGCCCTACCGACCTTGTGCTAAGAATCAGCGAGGGGATCCTCCTTGCCGGACAGAGGACATTTAGTGTGTCTTCTTTGCAAGACTTGTCCTGTTCACCCACATCAAGTCCTCTTGAATATGTGAACATGTTTCTCTTTCTCCAGGCCATAGCCACTGGCGTTGTCAGCCTGTCTTGCTTCTGTTTATGTCCTGCAACTTGCTATAGAAGGAACTTGTCCCCACAATTCCAGGGCCTGGTCAGAGGGGGTGATGGGACTAGTTCCTTTTAAGGCAGACCTCCAGGGAAATCAGGGTTATTGTCCCATCATGCACAAGTCACTCATTTGCTCCTCGGTGCTCAAGGAAAAAAAAAAAACAGCATCTTTGAATTGAATGCAACATGATAATGAAGGGCTTCCAGCCTAGGCAGTCTGGGACAGGCATATTTGAGCAGTATTCTCTTCCGGAATTCATTCTGTCACTTCTTTACAGCCTACTTTAGACAGACAGCTCCAGGCATGGCACTTTGCAGACATTGTCACTCGGCAGCAGACACTCATTCTGGTCAGCAGTCAGCAGTGACTTGGTGGTTTTTAAAGTTTCTCTGCTGGTTTGGTTTTAAAGAATTTTATTTTGAGACAGAGTCTCACTAGCTTGCCTAGGCTGGTCTTGAGTGCATGAACTCAAATGGTGCTCTCAGCTCAGCCTCCTGCGTGCCAGGGGCTGCAGGTACATCCTACGGTGCCCAGCTTGCCCATTCTGTTTTATTTGGTGATGAGGGCTACACCGAAGGAACATGTCACTTCTGTTTCTCAAGACTTTCAGGTTGTCACTTTTTTTAAAGTTATTATTATAGTAACACAACTTCAAACAGAGGTATATCTGCCAGTCTGCCAAAAACCCTCAGTGACTACCAGTAACCCCCAGTGACCCTCAATGACCCCCAGTGACCCTCAGCGACCTCCAGTGACAAACTTACCTCCAGTCCTATCTCTTCTGTCCTTCCTCGTGCCTCTCTCTGGTTTCTGTTAGAATAAATCACAAATGTGGTGCCATCTTCTCTGTGGCTGTACTTCTTTTTCTCAAGGTGAAGGCTTTCAATGCCAACCAAAAATAAAGGCTTGGAAAACTGTAAGAAAGCGTCACATTTCCCACGGGTGCCGCGAGTCCTGCTGGTCCCCCTGGTGTGATGATGGTCTGTTTGGTACCTTCTGCTTTTGCAGTGCAAGCCAGCAGGCAGCCGCAGCACGTCTTCCAGCCTCAGCCTGACGGTTGAGAGTGCTCTAGAAAGCTTTGATTTCCTCAACACCTCTGACTTCGATGAAGAGGAAGAGGATGGGGATGAGGTCTGCCGCGTTGGAGGAGGAGCTGACTCCGTGTTTTCAGACACCGAGACAGAAAAGAATGGGTGAGCATGAAGACAACGTGTGCTTGCATTTCCCCTCTCTGAGCTGGTACAGTCACCGTTCGTTTCTGTCAGGGGCTGCCTAGAGCTCATCTCCAGGATGGCAACTGCCCAATCTTACATGTTCTGTCCATGTCCAACCTTACAGGCTTCAACATGCAACCACATGTGGCCCAGGACAACCATGAATCAGCCTAAAACAAAAGCATAAACTTTTCCTCAGATGTTATGATATTGTTTTGTGGGTTTTGTTGGTATCTAGATGGCATGGTTCTTGAACATGGACTTTGTAGATGATGATATTCTGCCGGAATGTCCAAAGGCTGGGCATCCCCACAGGATGGCTTGACTTGCAGTTCCTTAGATTGTTAAGTACAGCTTCTAAACACTGTGGACCCACTAGAGGCTGCATAGGGAACACAGATCCCTTCTATTTCTTAGAAGCGTTTATGTGATTCTCGTACACAGGGCATGTGTGGTGTAGTGTGAGGGGTCTACACATAGTAGAATGACCGCATGCGGGTCATGCTATATTAACCAAGTCAGGTGGCATCACACATGGACCCCTGTCCCTGCTGTACCCCATGCTTCCAGTGCCTTCCAACTGCTAAGCTCTGTTTCCCCGGCAACCTTCTCTCTTTCCCTTCAGCTCATCTCTGCATAAGGTTGAAATCACTGGTGTGCTTCTCAAAGCCAGGCCTAAGTCTCTCCATACAGTAAAGATGGAGGCTTGGCACTCTGTTTGGTCTCTGTCCTTCCAGGTAGAAAATGTGTCACTCTCTTCATCAAGTGGCCCCCTGCCACCAAGGCAATGTTCTTAGAGCCAGATCCTGGGCCCACTTTGTGATTTCGAATGAAACAGAAAAAACTTACTGGGCAGTGCTGACCTGCTAGGAAAGAATCCACCAATACTTAACAAAGGGAGGGTTGGTCTCCTCTGGCTTGGCCTTTTTACAGCAGAAGTGACTTAAGCAGGTTTTCAAAGTATAACAGTGATGGATATCCAACCTTACAGAGGCATCATTGAGGTGGTATTATTTTTTATTTCTATTGTTGCTTGTTGCTTAGAGGTTTCTAGTTCCAAAACAAGACCAAGTTATACACACACACAAACACACAAACATGAAAACAAAAATTTATTTCTTGAGCAAACCAGGAATAAAAAGAAACGAAATGTAGAAATGTGATATTTAACTTATAGTTCTGCATAGTACATTGGCATTTCTTTAACTTGACTCAATTTGCAAAACATTTCTCCACTTACACTTTTCTGCACACCTGTTAACTTTTGCTGTTGAACACAAAGATCCAGGTATAGCTCTAAACTGCAGTCTTTAGCAAAAATGGCACCTCTTTTGTACATTCTCTAGAACACTGATTTTAAATCTACCTAGTCAAATTGTTCTTACTGTATGTTACCAGAAGCAATAGGAGGAGGAATGTGTGTGGTGTATGCTCAGGTGTGTGCATGTATACGTATGGGAAAGTGTATACACCCATAAACATGTATGCATGTACGTGAGTGTGCACGTATGTATGAGAGTGTTTGTGAATGTGTATGTATCATTTGTGTGGCTGTGTGGTGTGTGACTGAGTGTACATTGAGAATGTATGTGCATGTACTTGCACAAGTGTGCATATTAGCTGGGTACATGTTTTTTAAATGTGTTGGCCCCAGGGTGCAAACTGAGCATGGTTCTTAAAGGCAAAAATGTGAACCGAAAGCATGCAAAGCTCCTAAGTTTTCCGAGTGAACCATTCCCATTGTGGACCTTGGCAGAAGATGAGGTGAAAGGTCAAAAGCTGTGTCACTTCGTGCCTGTGAGCATCAAGCCCTCACATCAGCACCCTGATTTTCAGGCCTTCCATGGTTAAACTGAAACAAACACTCCTCCCCTCCCCCCCCCCTTGAGCATATAAAAAGTAAAATTAGTGGGCATGGGAGAGGGGCGCAGGGTAGGGAATGAATGGAAACAAGGTATGTCAATTGCCAGGAGAACCCATTTCTTTATATGCTGACCTTAAAAATAAGAACTAAATTTAAAAAATCCCTCAAGACATAAAAATGGGCTAAAATATATAAATAATTTAAATGCTAAATTTTGACACAACTGTGGAAAGGATGGTTAACTATTATAAAGATTCTGGGTCTTGCTGGGGCTCACATGATGCCTACCAAAACTTCAGCAGAGTGCCAGCCACATAGTAGGAAGAGCTCTGGCCACACCAGCCTGAGCTGCATCCCTGGTACCAGAATGTGGACGGAGAGGTCTCAGTGGACAAAGCTGTCCTCCAACCTCCACAGCATACATGCCTCTCTCTCAAACAAACACAAAATGATAAGTTGGTTTTTTTGTTTGGTTGGTTGGGTTTTTTTTTTTTTAGCAGAATTAGTGGATGGGAGAGATATACCAAATGATTCTAAAGTATAAAAATAAGTTCCTGCTGGGTAGTGGTGGCACACGCCTTTAATCCCAGCACTCGGGAGGTAGAGGCAGATTTCTGTGAATTTGAGGCCACCATGGTCCATTGAGTTTCAGGACAGCCAGGGCTACATAGAAAAAAAAAAACCTGTCTAAAAAGAGAAAAAAAAATTCCTTTTCCCCAAAATTTTGTTTTCACTGTTTTTCTCTCATGGGGAATATTCTACCCTTTTGAATGTTCAAAGACAGTATAAATTACAATGCCTACAACATTACCATCATGATATCTTTAATTTAACATTGAATATATTGAAAAGACAGGTACAGGGTGGCGGCTTCATCCCTTCCATCATGATGGATTATTTTAGCAACATTCAAGGAAGTCACTTGCAGAACTAGAAAAGGCATTTGCTTTGTGTCCTCATTCATAGCTTGTGACCATCACCTGCATTCCTCATCCTCTAACATTTAGCCTTTCTTCTTTTCTTTTTGCATGTTATGCTATACTCATGTTTGCATTGGTTTATATATGTACATATATTATTGGCTAGGTACTGCATATGAGGAAGAATATGTATTTTTTCTTTCTGAGAGTGTGTGAACTTGCTTAGTATTATATATATTCATTTTCTAAGTCCATTCATTTTCCTGAAATTTTGTGATTATGTTATATATATATATATATATATTTTACCAAATTTTCATTACCCGTTCCTCTATTGATGGACAATTAGTTTGGTTTCAATTCTTTGCTATAGCAAAGAAAGCAGCAGGTGTTTCTAGTTCTAACTCTCTTAGGGATTTTTCAGTTTGGGTGGTTAAGAAGTGCTTACAAATATATTCAATAATAAAAGTATAAAGCTCCACAGCTTCAGAAAGCCTATTCTGATTGCATAGAAGTTCATTGAGATATATAGACTTTAGGTCTGGTTAATTTTGGTATATAATACTTTTTATCTTCAAGGATTTTATAATAATTTTATATTTAAAAAGAAAGAAATTCATGGGCAGGGGTAGCACATGCCTTTAATCCCATCACTCGGGAGGCAGAGACAGGTAGATCTCTGTGAGTTTGAGGCCAGCCTGGTCTACAGAACAAGTTCCAGGACAGCCAGGGCCACACAAGAAAACCCTATCTTGAAACAACCCCCGCCCTGAAAAGGAAGAAAAGAAAGAAATTCATTTTTAAAATTCTATATACTTAGATCACATAATAATAATCACATAACAATCACATAACCCAGATAAATATAACACTTATTTGTAATCCTGAAACCATACAATAAAACAAAGTATGTCCATTGAAAAAAGAATAAACTGGCCATACTGAAATCCTCCTAAGTAATCCCAGTACTTAGGAGGTAGAGACAGGAAATCAGAAATGCAAGGCCAGCCTCAGCTACATGGCAACTCAGGACTTTGTGATACCATGTCTCAAAAAGGGATGGAAAGAAAGAAACTTAGATCATACACGGCATCAAACGTTTTATTATGAGTGTCTGTGAGGATCTAACTTCAGACAGTGTGACAGTGGACTCTAAAGAGAGCACAAGAAACAAGATTAAGCTGGGATCTACGAAACCTCTTCTAAGTGTCTGACTGTTCACAGCACTGTGTGTCTGCCCTTGGCAGCTTTTCCTCCTCCTTGTCTTCAAGTGGCAATTGGCTGGAAGCCAGAGAAGGGCCTGCGAGATCACTCTTTAATGGAATCACTCACAGGAAACCACAAATATAGGACTGTGGAATCCCAGGAAAGCTGGCAGAACCCTCGTCCACAGAGTGGGCCGGTAAAGCAAGTGCAGATTGAGGGCACAGTTGAAAGACTTCTCAGGGAAGCTGGTTCACAAAGAGCCCATTGTGCTCAGAAAGCAAACAGCAGCCTTTGTTTGCATGGTCTTTTGATACTAGGCAAACTGGCACCTTACCTGAGGCAAGTTGTTTTAGAAAGGTATCTCTGCTTTTGCGAGCAAAGCTGGGAAGGACTGATTTCAGCGGGGACCACGTAAACTTGGCCTGTGGTTTGTACACAGAAAGAAAGAGCTCATGTTTCACCCACCTTCCTATTTTGCAGTTACAGGTCAGTTCACCCGGAAGCCAGGGGCCACCTTAGCGAAGCTCTGACTGAAGACACAGGCGTAGGGACCAGTGTGGCAGGAAGCCCACTCCCACTCACCACAGGAAACGAGAGCCTGGACATCACCATTGTCAAACATCTACAGTACTGCACCCAGCTTGTGCAGGTAGGATGTGTGGTATGGAAGAGGTGGGGAGCTTACAGGCATGGTGTGTGTTTTAGCTTTGCCAAGGAAATCAGAGTTCAGAAATAAGAGACTGTTCCTGTTTTGATCTGAACCGTGTCAAAAACTCGATGGACATGCCCACCATTTCTTAAGGCTGGGTTTTCAATTCTAAATTAAACTTAGATATGCAGGCTGTAGTGGGTGCCGGGCAGAATATGGTCAGTGCTCACATCCAAATTACAGAGTACTAAAGGAGAGGGATTGAGCAAAGGCGCCTTCTACAGGCAGAGTTGGGAATCAGTGTATTAGTGAGCCTCTAGTTCACTTCCCAGCACACGCTGTGCTAAGAACAATGTACTACAGAAGCAGGTCACAGTTCCTCAAATAGAAAATGACACAGTTTCTTTTTCTTTAAAACAGGGTCTCATGCAAACCCGCTGTATAGGTGAGGCTAGGCTTGAACTCCTGATCCTCCTGTCTCTACCTCCCAGGTGCTGGGCTTGCAGGCTGTCTTGAACTAGGAATTTTTATGAGCAATGGGAAGCACTCCTCTAGGCTCACACAGGAACACCATAGGGCAAATCTTCCTTCTCATTTTCCATTTCAAGCTGTTTACCGCTTGAGGTATTATAGTCCCAGAGTATTATAGTCCTTTGGCAGCAGGAAGGCTTTCGGCTGTCCTGAGCAAGACACTTCCCCAGAGGCCTGGATTTAAATGCTTCCTCCTTGCCTGGCTGCTTGTCTTCTCATTGCCTTGATCTTCTCCCAGATTGCATGGGTGTGTGTGAAACAGGAAGGAACACAGAAGCAATTGTAATCACAGCTTTATAGAAGTCAGCCACTCAGGCAGGCTATAGAAGGAAGAGGAAGGGTGTCCCCGAGGCAGCCAAAAACCAAGAGGCAGAGAGAGGAGTGAGGGAAGGCCAGGGTGTTAGTCACACACTTACGGGAAATATAAAAAAACATCATCCCCCAGCACCACCACAAATAAAGAAGCTTTCTGAGCATAGTGGTGCATGCCTGTGATCCCAGCATTGGGGAGCTAGACAAAGGATGATCCAGAGTTCAAGACAGACCTGCGCTACATAGCAAGACATTGCCTCAAAGGAAGGTGCCTCCTGGTGAGGAGACTGAAGCGCAGTGGTGCCGTAGGAAATGGGCTGGCTTTCATAACCCTCGCCTCTGGGGGACCTGTGCCCTGTTGGCAGAGCTGTGGAGTGTTGATGCTGTAGCCAGAGCATCCACAGCTGCCTCAAAAGCAGCATTTTCCCTGTCCAGCAAACGGACCAGATGGGGTGCTTATGCCTATTAAGAGGCTGAGGCAGGAGGGTCGCCACAAGTTTGAGGCCAGCCTGATGGACTACAGTCAAACCTTGTCTCAGGCAAACAAACAAAGGATTTCTGTTTCCTTTTCACTATTTTCCAGCCACCTGAGTGAGATTCTTTTAGGCCTATAATTATCTTCTCTGACTCTGATAATGCGCTAGACAGACCACCAGCCAGCCTTGAGGGGGAGAGTAGCTATCTTGCAAAACCGAAGAGAAACCCCTTCCAAGGAAGGGGTAAGGTTGATCAGCATGCACCAGTCAGCGCACTGGCCTTCTCTAGCCAGGGCCATGAGGGATAGTTCAACTCTCTGGGACGCAGAGCTGTGCTAGAAAAGCAACAGAAATCCATGGAATGGCACAGGCTGACTGCAAACATTCATACAAGTAACATCTTTTTCATTAATTGTCGCATTTATGTATGTAACAATGAAAAAAGAGACCATGAATTTGAGAGAAAGGAGGGGTACATTGGAGAGTTTAGAAGGAGAAAAGTAAAGGGGGAAATAATGTAATTATAATCTCAAAAAACACAAGAAGTGATAAATGTTTTTCATGCAAAAAGAAAAGGGCTGACGGTATGAGATTACGAACCCCATTTCCCACTTGCTACCACCCTACAACCAGGTGTTTCCTTATCACTTGGTATATAATTGCAGAAAGTTCAAAATGGGCATTCTGTGAGCTCATTAGACCTCTCCTTTAGAAATGAGGTGTGTGTTCAGTGTACTTTCTCACAAGAAAGATGTTAGTATATGATTGCCAGATTTTTGTTTCATTTTGGTTTTTGTTTTGTAGCCCAAGCTGGTTTTGAAGTTAACTGTGTAGCTGAGGCTGGCTTTGATCTGATTGATCTTCCTGCCTCTACTTCCCAAGCATTGGACCCACACTGTTTAATTGTTAGACTTTGAAGTTTGAGAATGCCACGTCTTTTTAGGGTTCAAATGCTCTAGACAGCATGGCATGGCACTGTTATTCTTACCCAGCAGCCATGCCTACCAGTGCTTCCCAGGAGACACAGAATGAGCAGAGCCTTCAAGTCCCTTAGGCCCTTTCCTGTCTCAGACCTCCTTTCCCTTGCACCCTGCATGCAAATGAAGCCAATTCCTGTTGAGGTAGTCCTAGGCCAGCTACTTAACCTCAGTGTACCTCAGTCACATAGCATTTCCTGCCAACGTAATGGAGCCGTCAATAGGACTCACCTCATTAGGTCATTGTGAGAAATTGTGAGAGCTAACGCATGGGCAGAGCTCAGGGGGACCCCAGGTACACAGACTATGCTCTTTTGTTACACTGGGATTGCTCTGACTACAAGAATGACTGTATAATATGCTCATAATTTTGAACTTGAAAACAGGGACATAAAACTATGCAGTGAAAAACCCAAGCATTTGTAAAGCAAATCTTTTCTGCTAATATGCCAGGACAGAGCCTCAGTACCCTCCACTGTCTTCAAGGAGATAGAAGGAAGGGCAGAGCTGAGCATGGAGTTTATACCAATAACCCCAGCAGGGGAGGCTTTGAGTTTGAGGCTAGCCTGAACTACAGAGTTTCAGGCCAGTCTGAAACACCTGGTAGAGAATGATGACCACTGCCAGACTGGGACCAGAGTGCGGCAGAACCCAGCCGCTGCAGCCTCTTCCGGAAGGGTGCCGAGAGCAAGGTCACTGCCCTCCACGTCACTGAAAGGGCTTTTATTTGTCTTGTCAGCAAATCGTCTTCTCTAGCAAAACCCCCTTTGTGGCAAGAAGTCTCTTGGAGAAGCTGTCAAGGCAGACCCTCGTGATGGAGAAACTGGCGGCAGTGAGCGAAGAGAACCTCGGGAACATCACCTCTGTGGTGGAAGGTAAGCCCGCCACCTGCAGGCGGTCCCTGGAACCAACGCGCGCCAGATCAGCGCATGCTCACTGGAAAGCAGTTAAGCCAGGGGCACACAATTTTTTTTTCCCTGTCAAAAGCAGACAAAATGCACTCACAGAAATGGTATCCACCTCCAAGCAGAGACACTCGGATATTTCCTATTGCCAAGACTGGGGACAGATAATCTGGATTGTTCTAACTAGTACATGGAGTTGGCAAATCCTCCTGTGAAAGAGAACAAGGCATGGACTTTGTAGCCTACAGAGGAGTCTGCCTCTGAGTGTGTCTGAGGCAGAACTTGGGAAAGAGTGTGACGTGTGTGAAGGCCAGAGGTCAGCCTCACATGTCCTTCTTTAGGGACCATCCACCTTGATTTTTAAACAGTATCTCTCACTGGCCCGGAGCTCACCAAGCCAGCTAGGCTCACAGGCCAGCAAGTCCCAAGGATCCCCCTGACTCTGCTTCCCCAGCACTGAGGTGACAAATACGATGTCACCAGCTTTTTAACTGTGGGTCCTGGGGCTCAAATTTAGGCTTTCAAGGCAAGTGTTTTACTCATTGCGCTATTTCTCAGCCCCGCAAGCAAAACATGGCCTGGAGAAGATGCCCTTGACTTTTTGTGGGCTTCTTCATAAAAGCAAGGTCTGGATAGAAACAGAAATACCCACTTCTAGGTAATCTGTAACTGGGCCTAAAAACGCCCCTGACATTCTCCTGATGTGTTTTTGCCTCTATTTTCGGTTTCTGATGCGAGCAGGTGACCTTGACGGTTGTATAAAAGGTTGGAGAACGGCAGATATGCTGGCTGCAAACGACTGTGTCCCATGCTCTATGGGCTTCTCCCGGTCACAGCAGCCCCACAGGTGGGATTGTAAATGCTCTGGCCTGAGAGCCACAGAGCAGGGGAAAAGGTTCCTCCAGCAAAGCCTGCTGTGTATCAGCCCCTCCAAGGACTTCTCCGGAAGTCTGCAGGATCGATGATCCTGTATGGTTTTCTGCTATAAATCATGGAAGATAAATGTGGTTTCCACAAGACAGCCGTGCCTTCTGTCTTTGAGAGTAAATGGCTAAGCATTCACCAAGTTCTCTTTGCTCGCCAGGGAGGATGAGGCTTTTCTTTGGACCACCTGCCAATCCCCAAAGAATTCTATAATAGTTCCAACTAAAAGATGCAGTCTTAGTCCCCTATGTGGGGACATATCTAACTTCATCTAAGGACACTGAAGTGGGAGGATGACAACTTCAAGACCAGCCTGTGCTATAGAGTAAGATCAAGGCTAGCCTGGGCAAGACCATATTTCAAAGTCAAATAGTAAAAAGATGGCTGGAGATATAACTCAATGGTAGACCATTCATGGGATCCTAGGATCAATCCCCAGTAAAACACAGAAAGAGAGAGAGAGAGAAAGAGAGAGAGTTGCCTGCGGCTAGACAAGAACAGTGGGAGTTCCAGGTTATCCTTTGAGCCCAAACTGGGTTATATGAGACCTAGCCTTAGATAATTATATTATTAAATTAAGATGATTTTTTAAGTACAGGTTTTAAAAACACACACACACACACAAAACTATAATGCCCCTGGGACACCTTGCTCACCCCACGCACATAGCCATCTTCATCTTTTCGTTAACATCCCTCTTGTTTCCCAGCCATACCGGAATTCCACAAAAAGCTGTCCTTGCTCTCCTTCTGGACCAAGTGCTGCAGCCCGATTGGGGTCTACCACAGCTCCGCCGACCGTGTGATCAAGCAGCTGGAGGCCACCTTCGCCAGATCGATCAACAAAGACTATCCAGGACTGGCCGAGCCAGGTATAGACAGCACGAGAGGGTCTCCTCCCTCCTTGCAGCCTGGAGGAGGAGAGGCACACAAAAAGGCCAGCCCTGAAAAAGGAAGATGTGCTCTCATGGGAAAGATCAGCTAGTCAGCTAGACTACAAAAAGGTGCAAATATGCAGAATGCCAGTAGTGACTTTTTTTGGTTAATTACAGTGTTCATTATTTTGCCCTGCTATGACAAGCACATGATAAAAACCGCTTATAAAGGAGGGGTATATTTTGATTCACATTTCAAGAGGTACAGTCCTTCCTGCCAGAGAAGCCATGGCAGCAGAAGCAGGTTGGTTCAAGGTGGTGGGAGCTCGTGGCTGGTCACATCAGAGATAACAGGAAGCAGAAGTGAGCCCGATTATAACCCCAAATGCCTACCCTGTGGCCTATGTCATCCAGTTAACCCCTAAGTTCCAGCATGTCTGCAGGCTCCCAGCAGCACCCCTGGCTGAGGATCAGATAATACCTAAGCCTGTGGTAGACATTTCACAGTCAATCCACAAGCACTCCATGTCTATATTGCTGCTCATGTTTGTACAGTTGTCCCTTGGGGTTTGTGGGTGAATGGTGCTGCAATGTGCCATGCATGGCTGAATCCGTGTTTGCTTACATCCCCTGCTTACACCAGTATGGGTTTGTGTATAACCTCCACACTTCCTCCTGTGTGCTCCATATATGCTTATAACACTTGGTTAGGCCAACACCAAGTAGATGGTTGTTAGACTACATTGCCTGGGGAGTGCCAACATTTAGGAGTTTCTACGTGTCCAAAATAGTATTGGTCGGCAGTTGCTTAGGTTCATAGATGTGGGACCCATGGGTACAGAGAGCTGACGGGGGCCTTTTTCCATGAATATGCCTCCATTGTGGGGATGTCAGATGGTACAACAGCTTTTGAAGACTGAATCCTAGTCTGTGCCTAAAACATGAGAGAACAATTCTACTCTTAAAATACATGAAGAGAGATGCACCCCTCTAGGTGTTAGTTTTTTAAACACTGCTTTATTTGGGGGCTCCTTTAAGCTTATACCTCCCTTCAAACCGCCCCCCCAGCCCCAAGTAGGGGAAAAAAGAAGGCTGGAAGGGAAAGGGGAAATACTCCCTTCTTCCTGCTAAATAGGATCGTAGTATTCTTGGGGAGGGGCACTAGTAATATCCATCGTCAGGAAATTGAGAAGTCTAGGTAACAAGTAAACCAGCAAGCCAACAAACAGTCCTCCTCCATCTCCTCCAAACCACTGCCTTCTTCCTCTGGGCTATCATATTTACACCCCTCAAAGTCCTCAGATTTCAACTAATTCCAGCTGGCAAAGACTATGCTATACACCAGACAATTAACAGGTGTGGACAAACTAAAATCCCCCCTGGGATTATAACAAAAACATGTTTACATATCATAAACCAAAACGTCCACCATATGCCCCTGTCTGTGTAAGACATGCATAAGAAGATTCACAGCCTTAGTCACTATAGCCAGAATTTGGTGACAACTGAAATGCCATGTGAAAAGGGACACGCTGCAATACAGTGATATCATAAGAGTATCATGTAGCATTTTTCGGAAACGCTATTGCTGTTACAGGCTACAAGCTGGGCAACTCTCAGACACTATGTTGAGTAAAATAAACCAGACATAGGAGGAACATACTGCACGTTCTGTTGATGTGAAAGACCAAGAACATAGCTAATGTCGCGAAAACTCAGGTTATAAGCTGGGCACGATGAGGAACACCTGTCGTTGTAACCCTTGGGAGATGGAGGCAGGAAGATCAGGAGTCTAACGCTGTCCTTGGACACATGCCAAACTAGACATCAGCCTGGGCTACATGATGCTATGCCTCAAAAAAAATGGAATTTAGGTTATTTGCTCCCTGTTGGGGGTGCTTAGGACCCCAAGAATACCTGGAGGGATGTTGGTAATCTTTCACATCCTGACTTACATGGTACCATGTGAGTATAGAAAACAGAGACACTATTTAGCTGTACACTGAAGTTCAGCTCACTGTAAGCACTTTCCCTTATGATAGAAGGTAAGTGAATAAACTAATGCATGTAAGTGTGCACAGAGGTGTGATAAAAGGTGAGTGAATAAATGAATGAATGTAAGTACCACAATAAAAGGTGAATTAGGGGCCAGAGTGATGGCGCAGCAGTTAAATCCCCTGACTGCCCTTCCAGAGGATACAGTTTATAATTCTCCCAGTATGCACATGACAGCTCACACCGTCTGTAACTCCAGACCCAGGGGATCCAATTCCCTCTGTGGCCTTCTTGGTCATCAGGCACACACATGGTACACTGACATACATACATGCATGTAAGGCAGCAATACACATGAAAACAAATAATAGTTTAAGTGAATGCATAAACACAAGTAGCACGTTAAAGATGAATGTATGTAAGTGCTACGATGAAAGGTTAATAGATATTATTAATACGATGATGAATGAATGAATACATATGTACAATGATAGTCACGTCTGTTTTCATAGTGTAGTGGTTATCACATTCATCATGAAATGCAGTGATAAAAGATGAATGGATGGATGCATGAATGAATGGACGAATGAGTGAATGGTCACATTTCTTAAGCCACTTTGTCCCCTCCTTCCCAGTGTTTAGAACCCTGGTGTCCCAAATCCTGGACCGAGCTGAGCCTCTGCTCTCCTCCAGCATCTCCTCGGAAGTCATCACTGTTTTCCAGTATTACAGCTTCTTTACCAGCCACGGTGTGAGTGACCTGGAGACATACCTGAGCCAGCTGGCCAGGCAAGGTAAGATGTGGTCTCCTGTCATGTTGCAGTAGTGTCTCCGTCTGCCGCCAGCTCTGGTCTTCTTGTCAGGGCTGTCAGTGACCCTCCACGACTGAGCTGAGCCTTGCCTTTTCAGTGACTTCTGAGCCTTTAACTTTGGTAAACTTCCTGGTATTGGAGCAGGATCTCACTAAGCACCCTGGTCCCCAGAAGGGCTCAATGTAAACAAGAAGCTGGCAGGTGATTGAAAATCTTACTGCTTTCTTTCCTTCCTCAGCCTATTTGCACTGCTTTTTCATATTGCCTTTTGTGGAAGAATTCTTATCCAGAATAGACAGAAACGGACTTCTATCAAAGACTAGCGTAGACAGTGGGAAGGGAAAATGAGAAAAGAATGCACGAGGCTGCCTGTTCAAGGAAGGTGACGGGGTAATTAGGGGTATGGCAAGCTCAGGCCACCCTTTCAAATGGCACTTCAAATATCATATGTATCATATCTAAGTAGAGGAGCACATTCTTCAGAAATGCAGGGGATGCTGGGCAGGAGCTGAAGGGACAGGGGGAATGGGGTACGCTCTCTGAGATGAGGTACAACGCCACAGAGCAGCTACTTGTCTGGCTTAGATCCAAGTTTTTAACCTTGTTTTTAACCTAATATGCTCCGTACTGTTAAATATTAAATATTTTAAAGCATTTTATTAGTTTTATATTGCCCTTATACTTGGATGGCTCCTGTGTATTTGCATTGTCAAATATTTTCTGTGATTCATTTGTTTAACTGTTACTTAATACTCCCTTGGGGACTTCTATTGGCGTACTTCCTTACAAAGCAGTGGAACTAACAGACATCCACAGCAAAGAAAACAGGAAATCAAAGCAAAAAATATCTAGGTGATTCTCACCTTTATTCACTGAGGGAAGGTGTGAGTCTGTTACAAAAGGTGAGCTTCGGCTTTTCCTTTCCCGTTTATTCCCATGTTACTGAATAGACACCATCTCATCAGAATATTTTAGAGCCCAAGAGATAGCCTTGCAGGATATCTAGTTGGGGATTAGGCTGCTCTCCTTATTCACAGAATATGGCCAGTTTGTCCCAGTGAAAGAGACAATTGTGTTTACTATGAATATTAATAAGGTGGCAGATAATGTTTTTTTATATCTTCTTCCTTGAACACTTACGTTTGACTGCTTAATTCATTTGTATGGTACTGTGTGATGAATGCCTATAACCACAGCCCTTGGGAGTGAGAGGCAGCAGGATAATAGTTTCTGGTCATCTTTTGTTTCATGGAAAGTTCAAGGCTGGCCTAGGCTATATAAGCTCTTCTCTTTAAAAGAGAGAGAAAAAAAACTATATATTTTTGCCACTATTTTAAAGTAGAAATTCAACTTCACATCTTTTCTATAATTTGCCCTCATCATAACTATTTAAATTATTGACCTTTTCTCACTAATTTGAAACACCACCTTTATCACAGACTAAGTTTACACACACTTGGGTCTGCCCTGTGTATGCCTTTTACTGGAAACACATATGAAATACTTGTGTTCTCAACAAGTCTGTCACTGCACTATCAGAACATGAGCTCTGGCTCCTCACCTTCTAGTTGCCATGGTTCAGACTCTCCAGTCACTGAGAGATGAGAAACTGCTGCAGACTATGAGCGACCTCACACCCAGCAACCTCCCCGCTCAACAGGAAGTCCTCCGGACCCTGGCCCTGCTGCTCACCAGAGATGACAATGAGGTCAGCGAGGCTGTGATGCTCTACTTGGCAGCAGCCTCCAAAAACGAGCACTTCCGAGAAAAGGTAGGATGCTAAACCGGGGATACGAAGCCACAGGCTTCACAGTCTGTCGTGTACCATTAGCGTGCCACCGGGTTCCCATCGTGACTCTCACCCAGAAGGCTGAAGCAGGCTTGCTGAGAAGTCAAGGTGGGCCTAGAATGGAGCTACCAAGGTGTGTCACTAGGGTTACTAGCATCACATCAGTTTTGAAATGACTAGAAAGGAAGAACTCAAAGCTTCCCAACCGATAGAAAGGATGAGTGTGTGAGGAGGTGGGAACCCTAGTAGGGACCTGAGCATTACACCTCGTCTTCAGTTATTGCCCTCTACCCCCCCAAATGTACATAACTCGGCCAACTACAAGCGAAAGTGGTATGGTTTTGAAATAAAAACCATCAAAGGAAAAAAATGATCATTAAAATAAAACCTATAATAATAACTTTGTATCCTCCAATTCTGGGTCTACAATCTTATAGAATACACCAATCAACCCTTTGAATAAACTTGTGGAATTTTCTGATTCTTTTTTTTTTTTCTTACCCTGAAAATTGTGTGAAAGGCCATGCTACAGTTTATCTCAGGAGATAATTTTTATATATGTATAAATATATATTTACATATAATAATGTATTATTATTTTTAGAATTAAAAATGGGTAATATTATGGATCCCTTCATTTTTGTTGTTAAATTTGTTCCTTAATAGTTTCACAAATGCGGTTCATTGTGTGTGCTCCTACCCCCACCTTCTCTCATCTCCTCCCTCCTCTGTCATTCCACCTCCTCCCACACATCACTTTTCCTACGTTTTTTTCTCTTTGACCATTTAGTTTAACCAGGGCTGTGGGTGTGCCCTGGTTGGAACTACCCATTGCAACCTAGTGGATGCACTATTTGGAACACAGCTGAAGATGATAACTCTCCCCCAAAATCCATCAGTAACCAACAGTCAGGAGGCAGGGTCCCCATGAGCCCCTCCCAGATCCATACCTGGCAGGCCCAGTCTTGTGCAGGCCTAGCATCTAGCTGCTGTGAAATCATGGTTGCAATAGCTGGCTCATGCCCTGAAGATAGCATTTCTCCCTATCTTTCAACTTTTTCATTCTTCCTTTGGTTTTTCAAGACAGGGTTTTTCTGTATAGCTCTGGCTGTCCTGGAACTTGCTCTGTAGACCAGGCTGGCCTCGAACTCATAGAGATCCGCCTGCCTCTGCCTCCCAAGAGCTGGGATTAAAGGCGTGTGCCACTACTGCCCAGCTAACTCTTACGCTTTTTTCTGCCCCCTTTTTATGATATTGCCCAGTCCTTTCAGGGAAGGCTTAAGAATCTTGGGATTGAAGTTATAACCAATTGTGAATTGTTATGTGGGTGGTGAGGATAAAACCTGGGTCTCCTGGAAGAACAACCAACGTTCTTCTGAGTCATCTTTCTAGACTTTTAAATATTTGAGGCGGAGTCTCTCGGTACAAGCCTGGCTAGCTTGGAACTTGCGATGCAGATCATGCTGGCTTGGAACTCACCATGTACATCAGGTTGTCCTCAAATTTGCAGCAACCTTATCCCTCTCTGCATGCACATGGTGTACAGACATACACACACGTGGAGCACCCATACACGTAAAATAAAGGGGGGGATAAAAAATAAAAAATCTACATATCACATTTGATATGTGATATGTGAAGGAAATCCTTCACATCCCCTACCCTAACTACCCTCCTTTGTTCCCCTGTCTTACATATAGTCTGAATGACAAGCTGTTCAAAACGTCTCATAGCATCTCCCCTTCCCCTTCAGGCCTTGCTCTATTATTGCGAAGCCCTGACGAAGACCAATCTCCAGCTGCAGAAGGCAGCATGCCTGGCCCTAAGAAGCCTGGAGGTAAATCCCTGCCCCAAAGCCCAACAGCCCCACGCCCATCCAGACTCAAAGCCCCCATTCCTGGTCAACCTAGGGCAACACATGTTCGTTCAGCTTAGAGGCAGGCCACACCACGTGGACATATCCAATTCTTTCCCTACTCAAAGCCTCTCTTGCAGTGTGGCAGCATCTCTCATCTCCTTGGAGCCACATAATCAGGGTCCTTTTCCCCTTGGAACGTTGACAGCATATGATTTTGTTAAAGTCACCAAGTGGAGAATAATTACGGTTTACCATTGCCCCACAAGAACCAGTGTGCCTTTGGGCCAGTGCTAGAAAAGTATCTGGACCCCCAGAAGAGATGACATGGTGATTTCCCCAATATTTACTGTGTATAAATTAGCATAGAAAAATAAAGCCCACTCTGGAGTGTTTCAGCTCGGGGTGACGCTGAGATCCTTTCTCTTGAAATTAGCTTGGAAGTATGTCCAGCCTTTGACAGCGTGGCATGATGTAATCATCCATAAGGTTCACAGCTGCATTACAAAATTTGAAAAAATAAGTTTTATAAAGCCACACACTGTTTTGAGATCATGATTTTGCAGAATTCGGGCTACGCTGTTCACCTCAGCCACACTGGGCATGTTAAATGCTCTGGACTGTCACACCAACCTCAACTGTGCTAGAGGAGGCACCGTGAGCAGGGAGAGAGCCAAATGCAAACACAAGGAAGCAGAGGCTGTAAACATGAGCGTGGCTTTTGGCAGGCTAGATCTCATGTGTGACCCATCTTTACCACAAAAACATTAGGAGAGGCCCCAAGAAAAAGAAGGAGCGGGCCACACCTTAATGCTTACTAAAACACATGGGACAAGGAGCAGGCCTGAGGGGACATGAAAAAACAAGGGATTAACACCATAAAAGGAAAAGTTAATGATCTGTGAAGGAAAACAACCATGGGAAATTTTGCCTTCCTTGTTACTTGGTCAGAAAATTACCTTCAGGTGATGCTCCCCCCCCCAAAAAAATTCCCATTGGTTAAGTATTTATTTGGGCACTCTCCTGGGGTACTGTGACTCATCACAGCTGAGTGTCTCTGCTACACATTTCACACGGATACACATTAGGGTGCAGCAGCCTATACGGGTTCTCCTGGACTCTGATGCTGTAAAGCACGAAGCAGGAGCCCTGGTTTATTGGCATATTACCAGTTCACAGCACCTTGACCCTGCTCTGTTCCTTTTCTCCCTGGAGATACAATCCCTTCTGGGAACAGAAGTCCTCTTTCCAAACCATTCCTAATTTTCCCTATTCTCCCCAGCTTGAAAAGTCCGGCACTAATCTATTTTCCCTGGCAGGCCACCGAAAGCATCAAAATGCTAGTGACACTATGTCAGTCTGACACCGAAGAGATCAGAAACGTGGCCTCAGAAACTCTCTTATCCCTTGGTGAGTTGTTTTTGTGTATTTGCTTACTTCTGGTCCTCTCCTGGGAACCGGAAGGAAGGTTCTCGTCACCTGCTTCCTCCACTTTCCCCTTGTCTGCTCCTAGAAGAGAAGAACTCGGTTGTGTCCAGATCTTGCCCTGCCCCTCATTCTCTCTGTACAAGAAGCAGGCTTTTTCTCTCTTGTTATCTCCAAGGCTTGATCAGTCTATGTCCTGTTTAGAATCAAGACTAGGATCTGAGAGTGGTGACTCTTGCCTGTAAACCCAGCACTGAAGAGGCTGAGGCATCACCTCAAGTTCAAGGACAGTTTAGGCTGCACAGTGAGACTGTCCCATGAAAGCAAAAATGTTAGAACCTGGAACACAGAAGCCAAATAGGAACTGTGGAAATGGCAGCTTGGCTGCCAGTGTAGGGATGGCCAGAGTCCCTCAGGGGAGGCTGTGTACCCCCAGGGCCTTGACTTCCCAGAGGCCTCGGGTTACCCTGCCATCCTATTCTCGCCGGGGTTACTTCATTCGGGAATATCCGTATAACCTTCTCCTTCGCTTTGTGAAAGTTCACGTCCTTTTTTGTCCATTTTGAGTAGACTTTCTTTTTTTCAAGGCAGGGTCTCATGTATCCCAGATTGGACTTGAACTCATTGTGTATCCTAAAAAAATAGCCTTGAACTTCTTCTGATCCTCGTGCCTCCACTTTCCAAGAGCCAGGTTTTATAAG
>CM053760.1:48057305-48126528 GCA_028658305.1 Pachyuromys duprasi
CCACTCTGGCTTGACAATACATTTTAACCATGTGAAGAAGACTAACAGTTATTATAACCACCATGAAAATCCCGTTTATTTTTGAGACCTTCTTTCTTACAGGTATGGGATTAATGAGACTTGGCACAGCTGTTGAATGCACCATTCTTTGAAGAGGAAGCTTAGCCAGCCAGTGTTTGTTTAAAGGATAAAATAGTTATTCTGTATGGCTCTTTTAGATAGAGAAGTTATTTAATTGTGTAAAACGTACCCAGGGTATTAATGGCTTAATGTCTTTTATCCCTCGGGGTTCCAAAATAACAATGAAGGTTTAACGAAATAAACAATAGCTAGAGGTTTGTAAAGCACAGCCAGTCAGTCTCTCTGTCCATGGTAAACTGAGGAAAGGTATCCCGTGGCCTATGCCCCAAAACTCACTTAGCTGCACTCCCAAGTGTATCTCCAGGAGTGACCACATATGCTCCCCCGCCGCCCTTCCCACAGTGCTCACACCATCCAGGCCTCAACAGCCCGGTTCAGGCTATGAGGACCAGAGAGATGGCTCAGCAGGTAAAACACCTGTGTACAGCTGACGGGAGTTTAGTCCTCAGAACCCAGAAATGAGAAGCACACACACCTGTAATACCGGCGTTCCTATAGTGAGATGGGAGGTGAGGCAGGAGACTCACTGAGAAGCTCAAGGACCAGCTAGTGTGGAGTTGGCAGCAGAAACAACAGGGCCCTGGACTCAGCATGGAAGGACAGACCCGGAACCAGAATGTTGTCCCTGACTCCCACGTGCATGCAGTGGTGTACTTCCACACACGTGCACTCACATGCATAATAAGTAAATAAACAAAAAAATGGCTATAAACACGATTGAATAATTTAAAGGCCAGAGGAACACTGGGTGTTTAGGGGGTAAAGGCAAACTTTTAACCAAAGCTTGAAAGCCTAACTTTTACCACTATTAAAACGGACTTTTATCATTAGTCATGTAAATGTACATAATGATACGATGTATAATGATGTGTGTATATGATATAATGTAACCAATTCATCATAGAATATAATTGAGTTACATAGAGATTCAATACACTGGGGTCAAGGATTAGCCTCACCTAATGCACTAAACAAAAAGGAAACTGCTGTATGCAATTGTTAGCAGATGGCACAGACTTGTGCTTTGCTTTGTGTCTTGCTTTTCAACTGGTCTCTAACATTAACTCAAAGGCTCTTGGCTGTTCAAAGCATTGCCTAGAAATCCATAATAGTTAAGAATAATAGAAAAGCACTTTTCCTTAACATAGTAACTAGCTAAGACAGCGATACAAGGCTGAGGGTGTGCGGTGGCTCAGTAAGAAAGCTTCCACTAATATACACGAGGGTCTAAGTTCAATCCCCAGGAACTGTGCAAAAAAGTAACAATAGCACAGTTCTACCACGTTGTACTGTGTGATGCACATGTGATATATTCATGTTTCATGTTTCCTACCCAGGAGAAGACGGGCGGCTGGCATATGAACAGTTAGACAAATTCCCTAGAGACTGTGTTCAAGTCGGAGGTCGCCGTGGAGCGGAAGTTGCCACAGCCTTTTAAATTTCACGTTAGCACTGCCTGACTGCTGTCCTGGTACCTGGCCCTTGTCATCAAGAAGATGCCGTGATGTGGCCAGACAGCGCCTGGAACTTGCAGGGTGCTGCTGCTGTTGCCCGTGTAGAGATCTCAAAAGTCCTAATGTGCTGTACTCTCTACTTCTCCTTGGCCCGCAGAACAGGGCTGCGTATAATTCACTGGCCTGTGCTGTAGTTGTGACTGACGGCACTTCAAGGCCCATCCTACCTTACTGTGGGATTTAAGAATGGCCATCTTTCCACCTGCCTGGAAGTTCACCTGTAAGCTTGAACTCCTCGTGTGCTATCTGGATAAAGTATCATACACCTTGACATCTTTTTGCTGTGGCCTCAGGGCTGAGGGGCCCTTTAGCTGCCTAATTTTACTTCCAAGACAAAGCACAAAAAGATAGTTCTTCAAATAAAAGGTTTCTTACAGAAACTGGCGAAATGACCAATTATAAGAGACTAGATTTGGGAGCTGACCATGTAACACCCTTGGTTGAACTTGCTTGCTGGGTTCATCCCCAGCACCGCATAAGCTGGTTGTGTTTCCCGCATGAGTTCACAGCTCAGAAAGTGGAGGAACTAGGGTCGGAAGTTCAAGGTCATCTTCAGCTACCTAGGAAGTTCCCAGGGTAACCTGGGATACTTGAAGCTCTGGCCAGGGAGGAACCTAGTTTTATATCTTACTTTTTTTTTAATAGTTCCTACTATTTGTTTCTTTTTTCATCTTGAGAATTTCCATATGGTCTATCCCTGTGGTTTTAAGAGATAGCTTGAAGGATTCTGCTTCGTTAAGATCATACCGATACCACTAAAAACAAACAAAAAACTTGAAGTTTAAGCTTTGTTTCCTTAACAAGAACCATCTTTATCACACTCTTGGGTTTTTTGTTTTATCTTGAAACATAGTCTCCCCATGGCAGTCCTGACTGGCCTGGAACTCAATGTATAGGCCTGTCTGACCTTGAACTTGCAACAGCTCTCCAGCCTCTGCCTCAGAGCAGGGATTATAGGCAGGAACCACTATACCTGGTTCCACACATAATTTTTTTTTTTTACTAAGACAAATACACACCCCAAAGTCATAGATTCAGAAAGATGTGTTGTTCTTTCAGGTGGGAACGTGGACATTGGATGAGTCCTAACCTGATAGAATAGTGGGGTACTGAAAGTGGTCCCTGCTTCTATAAAATTGGCCACGAGGCTAGGAAGCAGGAGGTCTTGAGAGATGAAAGCTACCCTGTTATTTCGACAGCAGCTCAGTACCAGAATGGAGATTCAGTCACTAGGTAAAGGGCACAAGGGGTGGGTATGCCAAGATGTCATAGCAATATGTGTGAGTGCAATTTAAACTAGATTCCAGATGTGTTTGTATGAAATACCAATTAGATGTTAGTTTCAGTATATACATTTTAGCAACACTTTAAAAAGGGTTCATTTCATTTTAAAGTGAAAATTGCTTGCCAAGCTTCTGGCAACATATTCTTTCAACTGTGAAGTTCCACTGTGTACACTTGTATATTTGTAAATGTTATATATATGCATATATCCCCCATTTTAAAGGTACATTGTACAGTTACAGTATGTATAGGGTATAGTCTTTGTTAAATCATTGACAAAAAATGTCTCTTTTGTAGGAAGTGAAATCACAGGTACTACAAGGCTTTTGTTTGGTCTGATTGTGGCTTTGAACCTTTTTGGACTACTGCATGAAATAATTAATTTCACATCTTTTGTATTCACCTCTGTGTTTTAGTTTTGGTTGGGGGAGTTTTGGTTTTAGTTTTGTTGCATTTGTATTCGTCACTCTTTCAATCATGTAAGTCAAAATAAAGATTATTTTTAATTACTAGTCTAGTGTAGAATCTGATATATAGTCTTAATTTTTTATCTGTTATGATGAGTGTGCATCGTGTGGCGTGATGGGGCGTATGCGGGCCATGACACACCTGTCAGAGGGCAGCTCTGCGGAGCTCATTCTCTCCTTCCACCTTTACACAAGGGCCTCTCCTCACTGAGCCACCTCATGGTCCTTATCTATGTTCCACAGTACCTTCCTGAGTTAGTATTTATACATCACGCTACTCCTCGTTGTCTGCTTAGGCTTATCCTGAAGTGAAAATACTAAGGGAATTCTGTATCCTGATGTAAGTCGTGGGCTAGAGCACACGGGAGGAGAGCAACCATCTGAAGCATCTTCAGGCTGAACCAGCAGCCCTCCTACCTTTGGGTGATGAAATTCCATCAAAGCTGCACTGTCTCTACTCTTGAAACCAGCCATTCAACACGTCATTCAAGGTCTTTACTTACGAACGTGCTAGGAAGGCCCCTGCCCACTCTCCAGTGTTCTGTCCCTCTCATCTGTACCCAGTATAGGAATCTCATAGTTTCTTCCCCCAGTTTCTAAAAAGATTTACTGATTTATTTGTGTATGCGTGTAAATATATTCACGTGTGCGTGTTAAGATTTGCACTTATGCACACACAGAAGCCAGAAGTCACATATCCACTGTCACCCTCCATCTGTCCCTTTGAGGGTCTTCTCTATAGACCCTGTGGGCTTTATTCATGTGTCTAAGCTAGGAGCCAGCAAGACCGAGCAATCCTTATTTCTCCACCCCTCCTCAGAGCTGGGGTGATAGCTGGGACATGCCCAGTGCCCAGCTGAGATCCAAACACTGATCCTCATCATTTTGACAGCAAGTGCTCTGAAGAGCTGAGCCATCTCACCAGCCTGCTCACTGCCCGTCTCACCCCGCTTTGAGACAAGGTCTTTGTAACAGAGGCAGCCCCTGAACTCAATTTATAGCAGAGAATGACCTCTGGGGAAGCATCCTTGGAAAGCCTGGAAGCCAGGCGTGTGTGGCAGAGTAGGATTTCTGCAAATGGTACCCACCCACACTCCCCAGGAGGGCAATGCGTGAAGCTGCATGAGTGAACCCAAAGCTGCAATGGAAGAACTAGGGCCAGAATGTGAAGTTGCCTACCCAGGAAACTGCAGCCAGTGCACAGAGCCAGCCTGAGGGAGCAGCCACATTGGCTGTGGTCAGCAAGGCTATTGGAGCTCATGTCACTGAAGCCAAGGCACTGGAGGACCTCATGTTTTCTCTGCTGGGGTTTCCTTTTTGCCTCCACTTCTGTCTGGTCCTTCCTTTTGGTTCCATATTCCTTCCTTCTGGAATGGGAATGTTTACCCCATGGCGTTCTGTTTTGGATTGACAATGAAGTTTGGTTAGGGTCTCAGATTTTCAACCTGGACATTTGAGCAGTAGAAGAACTGTCAAAACTCCAGAAGCTCCTGGAGATGACGAAATGCATGTTTTACCAGTAGAACAAGAACTAAGGTTCTCGAAAAGAAGCTTTACGTTAAACATTTTTCAAAGGCCGCTCAACTGATTAGAACTTCAGTGATTGTGGGGAGGTTGGAATGTTATAGGTCTAGAACTTATGTTGTCGTATATTAATATTTACAATTGATATAGCTTTTAAAAGTAGGCAGCAGTTATTCCTAAGGCAGCTGTATACCCAAATCACCACACAGAGACTGGGATCTATTTAATTAACCTAGAGCACAATGCTGGACAATGATTACTCCATCCTAAACCTCCAAGCCCACATAGTTTCCTACCATTCAGATTTCACCCATTATACTTGCTTTTAGTCATATATTAGGTCTGGTCCATCTCTCCACGTGGTTCCAAGACCTCTCCTGCAGATTCTTCTCCTCTCCTCTCACCTGTCTTCTTCCTCTTCCTCCCACTCCAGACCAGGATGTCCCACCCTGTCCTCTCCATTGCTCAGCATTGTGGCTGGTTGTTTTAATTGACAATATAGAGAACAAATGGTGGCATGTTTACACAAACTTGAGACCAATGATGCTTAGAATAAGCATCACAATGCAATGTCCGGATTGAAACCAAATAGTGGTGAAGAGAAATCAGCATTTGAATGAACAAGGGTAAATTGTATACATCCCAAAAGAACATTAAACCAACAAACCTAATTACAAATTATAGTGCTAGCTTTAGCCCCCTTCATAGCCATTTATTGTTAGTTCTGTGTCTGACCTAACATCTTTGTGAGTAGTAGGTAAATCTCTTTGGAATATATGAACAGACCTCTAACTTCCACCAACCCCAAAATTAAGACATCTGAAGCCACACAGAGGGGCCATAACCCACCCACCTGATGTCCCCACCAAGTTATTTAAAAAGTGTGTTGACTTAAAACTTTCTCTGTTGTACTACTATAAAAATTTCCTGACTATTGTCATGTTGAAATCTAGTATTTAGGGTAACTTAAATCTGTATTCCCTGGCCATGGTCCTCATATTTAGCTCCAAAATAAATGCTCTCTTGTCCCCTTTGAGATGAGAGCTTATGGTTTTGTTGTTATTTACATTAATATGAGGCGTGAGCATTTGGGAACACAGGGTTTTGTTTGTTTTTGGAACAGTCCCACCATGTAGCCCTGGCTGGCCTCAAAGAGAGATCCACCTGACTCTGCCTCCCAAATGCTGGGATTAAAGGATTAAAGCACCACTGTGTTATGTAGCTTTATACCTTAAATACCCCGCCCCCAAAGGCTCAGGTGCTAAAGGCTTGGTCCTCAATCTGTGGTGTTATTGGGAGGTAATAAATTAGAACTGGAGCCCAGCGGAAGATTTTGGGTCTCTGTGTGGGTCATACCATGAAGAAGGTACTGAGTCCTGACCCCTTCCTGTCTCTCTTTGCTTCCTGGTTGTCATAAAATGAACAGCTTCACTCCATCACATGCTCCCTGCCATGTTCTACCTTTCTATAGGATCAAAAGCAAGGGGCTGGGCCTAATGGCCCACACCTCTAATCTAAGCATTCAAGAGGCAGAGGCAGGCAGATCTCTATGAGTTTGAAGCCACCCTGATCTAGTAGTGAGTTCCAGACCAGCCAGAACTATGTAAAGAGAGCCTGCCTTGAAAAAAAAAAAAAAAAAAAAAAGGGAAGCAAGAAAGCCAGCTGACTCAGTGTGGTCCTTCCCTCTCTTAGGAGTTGTTGGCCACCATCCCAGAAGAGAAAGGGAGCAGAAGCGACAAGCAGTGTTCAGATGGTCCATTTTGAGTATGATGGACTAACTTTCCAGGAACAGCTTCAGTGAGACAGCTCAATTATTCCAGGGAAATGAAGAAAATATATAGGGTAGGGTGGTAGTAGGGACATCACCTAATAGGTGCCCACAGTATGTTTTATTTGCATTTTGGCAGCACAGTCCTGCCATATGAACAGAAGCACAATACCAAACTATCCTATGGGCAGCAGGGGAGAGCGTTTGCAGGGAACTGTGTTAAAGGTTATACTCCACTTATGGTTAGGCATCGGTGCCTAGAGACACTCTCCAGACAAGGTCAGGTAGAGTAGGAGGCCCTGCTCGGAAGAGGGAGTCCTCCATTTGTGCCGAGCTCAGAGAGTGATCTGGACATAGAGGGCTATGACTTTAAACAGTGAAGTCCTCTAACAACTCAGCTGACTGCAGAGTTGGCCTCTCAAACTGTGGATTAGCATTTTCTCCTCAGACATTTGGTCACAGCAACAGAAGAACACAAGAAGCTTAAAAAACATAACTTCTAATTTCTCACTTATTCAAAAGCACTTGCTGTATAGTGGCTGTGACTGGCATGTAAGTCAGGGACTGGTCACCATATTGCAACACAGAAGACAAAAGACAAAATGACATCTGCCCTTGAAATACTAATTGTCTGGCAAAGAAAAATTAATAAGGCAAAGAAGAAAAAAAAACCCATGATTGTAAAAGATTATGTTGGAGATGGGGACAGAACCCAGTGTTAGAGCAAATATTTAGCAAGCTTGAGGCTCTGAATTTGAACTCAGCTCCAAAGGCTGGGAGGGGAGAGTTGGGTAGGGAGGGGCATGGGCAAAGATCATAAGTTTAAAGCCCAGGAAAGGCCTACAGAAAGTGTGGTTGGAAACTGGATGGGGGCTAGAGAAATGGCCAAGCAGTTAAGAGCATTCTCTGCTCTTCCAGAGGTCCTGAGTTCAGTTCCCAGCAACTACATGGTGGCTCCCAACCACCAATACAGCAATCCGATGCCCTCTTCTGGCAGGCAGGTGTACATGCAGACAGAGCACTCATCTACATAAAATAAATAAATAAATAAATAAATAAATAAATAAATAAATAAATAAATCTTTTAAAAGAGAGAGAGAGAAATGAACAGATTATCTCTGGAAAAAAAAAAACATTTGAGGGGGCTGCAGAGATGGTTCAGTGGTTAAGAGCACCACTGTTCTTCCAGAGGACCTGGCTCAATTTCCAGCACATACATGGCAGCTCACAACTGTCTTCTGGTGTACACATGATGTACAGACATACACACAGGCAAAGTACCCGTATATATAAAATAAAAATAAATGTTAAAAAAGAAGAATATTCCAGAAGCAAGAAATACAAAGGTTTTGATGTTTTGAATTTTCTATGTTCTTTGTAGCCTTATTCTTTTACAAGTTCATGTAACAGAAGTACACAACAAGGATTATTTTATGATTTATGGGATATGTTTTGAAAATAGAGCCCAGAGAATTTGTTAGGAAGTTGGAAGTAGAATAGAGAACAGCCTAATAATGAGTTCAAAAATTTTTTTTAAGTTGAACAATAAACTGAAAAGATGGAATACTGGCAGAAAACCCTACAGAAGGAGGAGGAACACCGGGAACTATTTTAGATGTGATAAAGTTTATATGTAAAGATCAAGTTGGCAATTGAATAAAAGTCTGGAATTCAAGTGAGAAGTCCTATTAAAAATATAAAATTGTGGTGAAGTATGGTGTCTCATGCCTTTAGCCCTAGCTCTTGGGATGCAGAGGCAGGTGTATCTTCATGAGTTCAAGGTCAGGTTGGTCTACAGAGTGATTTCCAGGACAACCAGGGCTACCCAGTGAAAGCCTGTCTGAAAAGGGGGTGGGGCGCTGGAGAGATGGCTCAGTGGTTAAGAGTTTGCACTGCTCTTTGGAAGGCCCTGGGTTCTACTCCTAGTACTCACATGGAAGCTCAGAATTGTCTGATGCTGTCTTCTGGTGTGCAGCTGCACATAAAGTTCCCATATACACAAAATGCATAAATATTTTTAAAAGAAATTTAAAAACAAACAAACAAATGTGGGACCTAGAGGCAAGTGAATAAGCATATCTCTATGCATTCAAGGCCTGCCTGGTCTACATAGCAAGTTCCAGGCCAGCAAAGGCTAAGGGTAAGACTATATCTCAACAACAACAACAACAATAGATGCACACACAGAGACACAGAGAGAGGCACACACATAAACACGCACACACACACACACCCCTGAACACCAGAGCATAATCACAATATTTAGTGGACTGAGACAGCGAAATCAAGGTCTCAGAGGCTGAGCGGAAGAGGTGGCTCAGTAGTTAAGAGAACTTACTGCCTTCCAGAGGACATCCCAGTTCAGCTCCCAGGATGCAAGTCAGACAGCTCGAAACCACCTGCAAATCCTAGCTCCCAGGGAAAGTGTCCTCCAGCCTCCAAAAGCACCTGTACTCACACACAATCACACACGCACTGCGCACACAAGATCAATCACACAAAGGCATACTCCCCCTGCCCCTCAATACATGTATATTTTTGGAATTGGGGGGTTTATTCTGTTTTTTTTTTATCTTGTTTGTTTGTTTGAGACAAGGTCTCATACAGCTCAGTGTGCCTCATGCTCACTATTTTTGTAGTATGTATTTCAAAGACAAACTATGTATATGTGTGTGTGCAGTGTGTGTGTGTGTGTGTGTGTGTGTGTGTGTGTGTTGATAGTGGGTGAAAAAGTATGTCCTTGTGTTATCCTAATGCAGTGCTGTGAACTTGTGGTCCCGAGCTAACTGGGAGGCTGATTCTGGTGAAAAATTGCTTGAGCTAGGGAGTGAGTTTAAGATCATTGTAGACAAAACAGCAATGTCCTGTCTGAAAACAATCTAAGCACATAAAATTGATTGTTCAGGATATAGAAGTTATTTAAAGCCAAGATATTGGCTTAACTGGTCTATACAGAGAAAAGATGGAGGAGCACACAGAATCAAGAGTTGTTTTGAGACAGGATCTTGCTATATGCTCAGCTTAGCTTCAAACTCAAAAGCCTCCTGCCTCAACTTCAAAATGTTCGAACAATAGGTATGCCACCACACTCAGCTGAGATGGTTTTGTTTGCTTGGTTTTTAATGAAGCCCAGGTGCTTGTGTACACACTTCTAGGGATCCAGTTGCCATGGAAAATACGCTAAGGGAAGAACAGAAGAGCTGTATCGTTTAGGGTTTAAGGAGAAGTTAGTTGAAAGGTGAACAGGACACCCACAGGCACAGGAAAAAAGAACACATGGGCACAAACAGGTGGGTAGATACAATGGGGGTGACAGATGGTTCCCTTGCTGTCTTCAGCTTTGTCATCAAAACAGGGCAAGTCTATGATGTAAAGAAAAACGTACGAGCACCAAAGCTTGCGATAGCTTAAACGATGCAAGTACCAGGAAAAGCTGCTCAAGGAGAAGAGAGTCTCCACTGAGCACAGCACAAGATCAGAAGCAAAGACAGGAATGAGCGAGGCTTGGTGCCCAAGAGCAGCGCAACTTGCTTTGTTGTTGTCCTAAAGGGCCTGGATTGCCAGACCCAAGAACCTGGCTCTTTCGTTTGGGTTCTACCGTGTTGCGGGGCAGCGCCCTACATTCGGTTCTGTCTTGTTGCCCGGCAGTGCTCTTCAGTGCTGCTGGCAGTGAACTCCGGCCCCGTAGGCTCCTGAGCACCAATGGCCTTCTACAATAAGGCGAGGATCCGTGCTTTTTGTAGACGGATTTACCGAAGGATGCGTCGGTTCTTTATAAACCTAAGGAAGTCCTTCAAAGGGAGCTGGAATTGGATTGTGGAAATATGTTATCTTAATCCCCACGAGGATGAGCAGCAAACCACCACAGCTGATTGCATTTTTCACAAAGAAAAAATTACAGAACTTGGCGAAACGCTGATGGATACAGATCTATCCCTTGAAAAGAGAGCTCACGCTGCCCAGAAAATCGGACTGCTGGCTTTCACAGGTATTACTTCCCCGTTGTTCTAACATAGCTGCTTCATAACCTTCTTTTTGTTGTTGTTAGAGCACTGGGAGTTTAGCAGAGATTATTTATTATTATTATTATTATTATTATTACTATTATTTAGCTCCAATTCTTTTTTGTTTTTCCAGACAACGTTTCTCTGTGTAGCCTTGGCTATCCTGTAGCTCACTCTGTAGATCAGGCTGCCCTTAAACTCAGAGATTTGCCTGGCTCTGCCTCCCAAGTGCTAGGATTAGTAGGCATGTGCAACTGTGCCTGGCTTTGTGATAGATTTTTTGATGAAGAATATTTTTATTTTTATAGTTTGTGAGGTGTATCACACACAGCCAGGTGTGGTAGTCCACATCAGTAATCACACAGCCAGGCGTGCTGGTCGGTAATTCCAGGCTTGGGAGGCAGAAGCAGGAAAGTTTGTGCAGTCCTCAGGACAGCCTGATCTGCAGAGTGATTCCAGGCCAGCCAAAACTAAAAATAAGATTCTTGTCTCAAACCCCTTGCTCAAATAAGACAAAGCATTGCCTAGGAACAGCCTTTGGAAAATTTATAAGAACTTACACTCCTAAAATACTTATAAAGAACTGGGCATGGTAACACACACCTTTAATCCTAGCACTCAGGAAAGAGGCAGAAGCAGATGGATCTCTATGAGTTCACAGCCAGCCTGCTCCACATTCAAGTCTTAGGACAGCCAGAGCTATACCATAGAGAGACCCTGTCTCAAAAAAAAAAAAAAATTACTAAGAAAGCTAATAAGTATACCAGTAAAAGACAGGATCACAGTGCCCTAATTTTACCAAGTTTAATCCATGTATTTGTCCCTAATGAATTTTTAAGTAACATATAAAGTTTTATTTAATCCTTACAATCATCTTTTAATAAAATAATATGTTCTGAAGCTAGGGATCTAGCTCAGTTGGCAGGGTGCTTGCCTAGCATGCACAGGACCTTGGATTCAATCCCCAGGACCAGCTATAATCCCAGACAGAGGTAGAAAATTTAAGGATATCCTCGACCACATAGATTTAGAGGCCAGCCTGGGATACATGAGACCTTTTTTTGAACAAATAAATGTCTGTCTAGAAGGTCTGAGTGTTTTAGTGTTACTTAAGTGGAAAATTAATTACTTAGTTGTAACTGGAGAGACCAAATCTCTAAAGAATGATATCCATGAGGGGAAATGTAAAAGTCCTTATTCCACATCCATTAAATGGTCCAAACCAGAGTGGCAGGAACCTCAGCTACACCCACCACCACCCGCCACCCACCCCAGCCATGTGCTGTGCATCACATGTGTCAGGGGCAGCCCCCGAGATAGCTGTATAGAGGGAGACGACCAGAATGACTTAGTCTGGTGTTAGTCTTAGCTATATTGTAGGAAACAAGGGAACGGACTTACATCCATTACACTAAAGCTTTAACATCAAATGGAATAATCTTAGCATTATTCGACCAGGGAAACAGAGTCAGAAAGATCCAAGAACAGAGCTGCAGAGGCTAGAATAACGTTCAAAGTTCTCTTCATCTGTGCACTTTTAGTTAGCACCTTGTTGGAATTTGAAATTTGAACTTGAAAGACCTTGGGCTGATACAGAAAACAGAATCTTAAGTGAGGTAGCAGTAGGACATACCTTTAATCCCAGCACTTAAGGCAGAGGCAGTTTAAGGTTCAGGGTGACAAAGAGAAACCCTATCTCAAAAAAAAAAAAAAACCAACAAAAAAGTGGTAGTGGCACCTTTAATCCTAGGATCTCTGAGTTCAAGGCCAACCTGGTCTACAGAGTGAGTTCCAGGACAGCCAGGGCTACACAGAGGAACCTTGTCTAAAAAAAAAAAAAAGAAAGAAACAAAGAAACTTAAAAAGAAGCAAGCAAAAAGGAAGGAAAGAAAAAAGGAAAGAAGGAGAGAAGGGAAAGAAAGGAGAGAGAGCAAAATCTAGGATAGGACTCAGCTGGGTCAATGGCTAAAGGAAAAAAATCTTCTAAGGCAACATTGATCTTGGGTCTGAGCTGGGAGTAAGAAATGTGTAGGAACAGCTCAGCAGTTATTGACTTTTTTTTTTTTATAAAAGCTTTAAAGCACAGTAACTGGGCAGATAACAATCCTCTAAGCTATTTTGCCACTTCCCAACTCTATAACCCAAGTTACTTGACGTAAATGTTCTTGACTGGGCTGCTTCTGTTCCATCTGGTCAAGCCTCATGGCTCACTTCCTTTGGCCTAGTGATCACGGTCCATACTGTCCCATGGCGACTTCCTTCCCTCAGGCTTCCTCCTCCTGGCCTCCAGGTCCTGGTCAGATTCCAAGTCCAGGAACCTAATCTCTGCCTACCTATCTTCTGCCCAGTCACAAGCTTCAGCAACTTTATTACCCAATTAACTTTAAATTAGGTAGAACAAGGTTTACACAACAAAGACCCATGTACATGAAGTGAAGATATACTTGTCTGGGTGGCAACCAGATCTTTGGGTCCAATAATTAGCATTAGAATGCATAAGAATAAACCAACCCCCGATATTCTTTATTCTGGAAGGAGTTACTTAGTAAGGCTTAGAATAAGTAACTTGTTCCAGTTAGTGACTCTTGAACACTTTTCTACCATGAGACAGCTTAGTTTGCTTGCTCAGTGTTTGCATTTCCTCTGTGCTCTGAAACTCATGTCTACAAACTTCCCTCCAGTACAAACATAGCCAGATTATACCCCCTGGATATATTCATGCCTTAGTCCACATAATAGAACCAAATGAGGAGCCTCTGCAGGCAGTGACCTTCCCATGCTTCCAACATGACTTCTCATCAGGTTCTCAAATGTTCACAGCAATGAGAGAAAGGAAAAAAAAAAACCAATACATATAAAATGTCACCTATGGTTACCAGAATATGAACCTGGGTCAGGAGGTATAGTGAAGGCATGAATTCAATTCCCTGCACCAAAACAAAACAACAAGGAAAATGGAGACTAGAGAGAGTTCACTCAGGGCATGAGTTGGAGCCCTAGGACCCACGTAAAAGGCTGGATGTAACTTTCTCCCTGGAGAGATGAAGACAGGCGGGTTGCCAGTCAGGCTAGTCTATTTGTAGAGCTCCCAGCCAGAGACAAACCTGACTGCAAAAATTTTAAAGGTATATAGCACATCGTGGTGGTGCAGGCCTTTAATCCTAGCACTGAGGAAGCAGAGGCAGAGGCAGGTGGATCTCTTGAGTTGGAGGCCAGCCTGCTCTACAAAGTGAATTCCAGGACAGCCAGGGCTACACAGAAAAAAAGCCTGTCTCAGAAAACCAAAATAATGCTAATTAATAATAATTTAAAAGTGGATGACGTCCGAGGCTGTGTCCTCAAGTATGCACATACAAATACACAGGCATCCCTGTACACACACACACACAAAGAATGTACAAGGTCCTCTGAAATGTCACCACATGCTTCTGGACACTCAAATGCTTGTCTTACAGGAGGCCTGAGCGCTGCACAGTTTGCCAGCGAGTACATGAAGGAAGTCGCTACCTTGCTGCAGAATGAGAGGGACATGTCAGCCAAGACAAAAATCCTGATGCTGCAGGGGGTGGCGTGCTGGTGCTACTTAAACCCTGCCAGCCAGAAGAAGGCCAAACAGCTGCGGTTTATTCCCATCTTCATGACTTTCTTCGAGTCTCCCTGTCATTCCACCAGCAAGAGTGAGACAAACAACCACCTCCTGATTCGGTTTTGGATCTGCTATGCTCTCTCTGCCATGACCTGTAACAACTTACCTGTCATGCAGGAGCTGAGATCCTACACTTCTCTAAAATATCACCTGCAGATCTTGGCTATGGAGAACTGGTCTGGGTGGTCTGAAAATTTTGCCGAGGTCTTATATTTCCTAATAGGTTTTCACAGGAATTAATTTTTTTTTTTTTTAGTCTAGTTACACGATTCAGCTGTCTGTGCCATTGCATTACCCTGGAAACCTGAAATAAAGAATAAAATCAATGTGTTGTTCTACAGTGTTTTCTTTTGCACTTAAAAAGTTCTACTTGTGAGCCGAGGAGATGGCTCAATGGGGCGGGGGGGGGCACTTCCTGTGCGTACCTGAAGACAAAAGTCTAGATTCCCCAGAATACACTTAAAAGCTGCATGGGTGTCAGCAGCTAGCCTGTGGTCCCAGCAGTGACGAGGCATCGATATAGATGGTGGGCAGCAATGAAGATGCACTAGGTCAGCCTCAGACCAATACACATCACTGCACACATACAAGCATGCGCGCACACACAATCCATGTAGATATCCACACAGTCTGTCAACAGTAATCATAAAACTTCCGAGCAATTCTGCTGCCTAACGGGAACTTAGAGATCTGGGGCTCCAGGAGCTTCCACACTTGTAATCTCTCCCATTAGGAAATAAAGATGCTAAATCACACAGACTTGTAATTCCAGCTTAGCTACTTGGCAGGTAGAAGCAGGAGAGTTGTGAGTTCACAGTTAGCCCGGGCAACACAGTGAGACCCTCTTCTCCTTAGTTCGAGGCCAGCCTGGTCTATGAAATAAGTTCCAGGATAGCCAGGGCTACACAGAGAAACCCTGTCTCAAAACCGAAAAAGAGACAAAGAGACCCTCTCTTTCAAAAAGAGAGAAAGAAGGGCCTGGCCAGGTATAGTGGAGCAAGCATTTAACAACAGCACTCGGGAGGCAAAGCTCTGTAGTGTGAGGCCATCTGTCTGGTCCACATTTGGATAACAGGCCAGCCAGAGCTATATAACGATACCCTGTCTTTGGAAGAAAAAACAAAAACAAAAACAAAAAACGGCAGGCAGTGGGGGGGGGGCAGAAAGATGGCTCAGGGGTTTAAGAGAACTGGCTGCTCTTCCAAAGGTCCTGAGTTCAATTCCCAGCAGCGACACGGTAGCTCACAACCATCTAGAATGAAATTTGGTGCCCTCCTCTGGAATGCAGGTATACACGCAGGCAGGTCATTGTATATGTAATAAATCATAAATAAATCTTAAAAAAAAAAAGGTGTGCGGAAGTGGGGCAGCTGGAGAAATGTTAATGTGAATAAAGAGCTTGTCACACAACTGTAAGGATCTGAGTTCAAATCCCCAGAGCCCACGTGAACCTCAACATGGTAGAGTATGCTTGGAATCCCAGCACATCTATGGCAATATGAGGCAGTGGGTAAGCTAGCCTGGTATTCATGGCTGTGAATAAGAGACCTTGTCTCAAATAAGACAGAAGGTGAGGACTGACCCCTAAAGCTGTGCTCTGACTTCCACATGCACACTACAGCACTCACACACCTAAACCCACACACACGAACACACACACGCATATCATATACATATACACAAAAAAAATATTTTTTAAAGTGGGAAACGAAAAAAAAAAAAACTAGGCCTAGTGGTGCACACAAGTAATCCCAGGTTTAAAGTCAAATACTGTAAAGTCTTAGGGGATAGAGAGATGGCTCAGCAGTTCCGAATGCTTCCCACTCTTCCAGAGGACTTGATAGGTAGAGGCAGAAGGATTGGGAGTTCTAGGTCATCCTTAGCCTCTGACTGAATCTGAGGTCAACCTAAATGATGTACGATTCTTTCATACACTTTGTAGCATGCAACTGGGGTGTGTGTAGGTGTGTGCCATTACAAAGTTGAATATTGCTGTGGGAATACTGTTTCTTGCTTTTACACAAAGGCCAAAGTGATTGCCATCACTGTCTACCACTAAACCACGAACATTATTTTCTAATAATACCTGTTTGATCTGATTTAGAACAATTACTTCATTACCAAGTCTCATTGAAAAAAAAAAAAAAAGACCTGGGTTCTCATTATACCGCTATACCACATACTTACCAGAAAGAGCAGCACATGCCTCCAATCTCAGCACTCAGAAAGCAGGAGGGAAAGCAACAGGAGTCCAGTCGCCTCCTCAGCTAAGAATCTAGCGATCATTGAGTGAGCTTTGATTTTTCAAAGGCCCACTTTAGGCCCATTGTCTCTCTTCCTCTGCCTGCTGCCTGAAGATCAGCTCCTTCTCCAGCACCTTGTCTGTCTGCATGCTGCTGTGCTCTTTTGAAACTGTAAGCCAGCCCCCAATTAAACACTTTCCTTTAGAAGAGTTGCCTTGATTGGTGGGACCTGGAAACGGTCATCCTGAGTGAGGTATCCCAAAAGCGGAAAGACATGTATGGTATATACTCACTTACATAGACCTATAAGATAGGATAAACATACTGAAATCTATACTCCTAAAGAAGATAAACAAGAAAGAGAACCTGGGGTAAGATGATCAATCCTTACCTAGAAAGATAAATGGGATGGACATTGGATGTAGGAGAAAACAAGTAATAGGACAAGAGCCTACCACAGAGGGCCTCTGAAAGACTCTACCTAGCAGTGTATCAAAGCAGATATTAAGACTCATAACCAAACCTTTGGCAGAGTACAGGTAATCATATGAAAGAAGGGGGAGTTAGTATGATCTGGAAAGGCCAGGAGCTCCACAAGGACCAAATATATCAGGGCACAGGGGTCTTCTATGAGACTGTTTCTCCAGCCAAAGACCATGTATGGATATAACAAATAACCCCTGCCCGGATGTAGACCATGGTAGCTCAGTACCCAAGTGGGTACCCTAGTAAGAGGAACAGGGACTATTTCTGACATGAACTCAATGGCTGGCTCTTCAGCTCCCGCCCCTCTTCCCGAGGGAGGAGCAGCCTTGCTTGGCCATAGAAGAGGACATTGCAGCCAGTCCTGAAGAGACCTGATAAGCCAGAGTTGGATGGAAGGGGAGGAAGTCCTCCCCTATCAGTGGACTTGGAAAGGGACAGGGGGGTTATGAGGGAGGAATAGTGGGATTGGGAGGGAGTGAGGGAGGGGGCTGTGGCTGGGATACAAAGTACATAACCTGTGATTAATATAAAAAATAAAAAAATTAAAAAAGAAGAGTTGTCTTGGTCACAGGTTCTGTTCACCTCAATCAAACAGTGACTAAGACAGCATACTAACATTTTCTTACTACATCCTCATGCCCACTCTCAATATATTTCTTATGCAATTAGGCAACATAATTCCTTAAATACCTCTCAGAGCTGTCAACCAATACAATATCATTGTGTATTCTTTGTACAACTCTTTTTCCTGCAGTTGCTTTTCACTTAGCATCTGGACACCTGTCATTAAGTTCCTACATTTTTTCTTTTCTATATTTTGCATCTCTTAGAGAGCACACCATCATGGGGCCTAGCAAGCTGACAAGTAGTCTGGTCTCATGTCCAAGTATCTCCATGTCCCCTATTGTGATAGATCCTACTCCTCAAAAAACCCTTGCTTTTCACTGTGCAACATCTTTGGTTTTCACTTGATCAGCAGAGTTGACATTTTTTTTCAAGATACTGAAGACTGAAACTTGCATGTGCTAGGCAAGAACTCTGTCACTGAGCTACATATCCAGCCCTGATAGATCCAACTTCAATCTTTTACTAAACCCAGAGAAACAGTAGCAAGCAGCAAGTAGATTCATGCAAGCTCTGTGTCCCAAGAGGTCGGGATTGGTGATCAATCAGGGGGATTGTTTGAGGTTTGTTAGTAGTCCAGCTCAAAGAAGAGACAAAAGAGAAATTAGATTCAGGGATCTCTATCTCTCTCTTCCCTCCATCCCTCTTTCTCTCCTATCTAGTGATAGGGGGTGAAACCAAGGGGATAAAGGGTAGCAGAGATCAGCTACAGTAATGAATATCATGTATTTCGTACAAGTAGTATCAAAGATATTTCTAAAATGAAACAGACTGGTAATAGTGTCCCTATGACTTCACTGCTTTACTAGTGGACTCTGGCTTTCTTGGTGTGGAATTGGCTTCTAAATTTCTTAGGGGACTAGGGGAAAGAACTGACAGATAGCTATGTTCAATTCACACATTTAATCAGAGATTATGGAAAGCTTTTCTGGCTGTGCTCAGGGAACCTCTAGTTAACGGTTCCTCTTCAAAAAAGACTGTAAGGCACTCTGGCAATCATAGTCTACTTAAGCTCCAAAAGGTGCCTCTCAAGTTGAAGAAAGTAAATTCAAAGTTAGATCTTACAGCACTGCAATGCTAAGGCTTGAATGTCAAACTGGATAACCAGTTTTCAAGTCCTTTTGTTTTTCCTTTGCTATCCCTTCTTAAATCATCTCTCCAGAAGCCGGGAGCGGTGGTGCATGCCTGTAATCCCAGCACTCAGGGAGGCAGAGGCAAGTGAAGCACTGTGAGTTCAAAACCAGTCTGGTCTACAAAGCAAGTCTAGGACAGCCAAGGCTACATAGAGAAACCCTGTCTCATGGGGAAAAAGTGTCTCTCCAGCACTTGAGTTTTCCTAAAAGCAACTCATACATCTGAGTACTAGGACTTGATTCCTAGGAGTTGAACCTACGAAGCAGCAGCAACAAGAGGGATATAGATTTTTAAAATGTGCTTCAATGGATATGGAAGGGGAAATAGAATAGATTCTGTAGGTGAACTACAGGCAGGTAAGAACATGAGCAGGAAAGGTCAAGTTGGGGGTGGGGTGGAGGAAGAGAGTGCCAGGAGACAGCAGGAATTGGGGGCATTTGGGAATATGGAATGAAAACCTAGTGCAGTGGAAACTTCCTGGAAGCTATGAGGGTGACCTCCGTTGGAGGTCGGTCTGGTGCTATGTATTCAAATGCTAAACACTGCCCCCTAGGATCAGGTTTCAGTCCAGAGGAGTAAATTTCCCACACACCAAGCAATGTTGTGTAAACCTGGCTCCCCACAACTTAAAGCTTGATTGGTCAATAAAAATAGCTAGATGCTTGTAGTTGGGCAGAAAATAAGTATGTGGAGCTTAGGTTTTGGCTCGGGGTGAGAGGAGGACCACGAGAGGAGGGAGAGAGAAGCAGGAGAGGAAGCCAGAGAGAAGGAAGTTGTTATTGGGTAGTATCAACTATGAGCATGTGGCCTTGAGGGCTAGCCTGATGGAACAGAAGCAGCCCCATGCAGGAACAACTATGGCAAGTAATTTGGAGGGGGTGTAGCTGGGAAATAGAAAAAAAAAAAAAAGAAAGAAAGAAAAGAAAAAGCTTAGAGGGTTGATACCTGCTCAGTATGGTGCTTCAAAGCTTTTCTAAATCTAAAAAGACTGTGTCTTTTATTTGGGAACTACAGGGTCAGAAGTAGAGTAGAAAATTCGCTCACAACCATCTATAGTAAGATCTGGTGTGCAGGCAGAATGTTATTGTATGAATAATAAAATAAATATTTAAAAAATGCTTTGTCAAATATTTAAAAAAAAAAAAAAGAAAATTCAAATAGTTATTTAAAAGCAAAGGGCGTAGCAAACCCCAGAAAAATAGTTATTACTTTACCCCCTAGTGAGGACTCCTAAAAACGGAGGATGTGGAGTCTGAACTGGCCGTATTTTGTAGACAGGCAAAGCGTCCAGTGGTGGAGCTGGGTTGCATTCAGTTGAGTTGTTGGTTGAGGAGGTCCCATGGAAATCCCTTAACAACCCAGACTGATGCTAGGACAGAAGAACACCCCCTGAGGACAACTTCAACTCAGCTTATTGGATGTAGAGAGGTCTAGCTGATGAAGGCTTGAAGCCTTCACTCCTACATTCGGAAAGAGAACACTGGACACCAACTCAGCCACAAACCCTTCCACCTACAGTCTATCCTGCCTACAAGATGTGCTGGGCAATGGTGGTGCAGAACTTGTGGGAGTGACCAATCAATGTCTGATTTAACTTGAGGCCCACAACAGAAAAGGGAACCTCTGACTGGGATAGCCAGAATCTGGAGACTAGATAGTTTAGAGACCTTGGGTAGAATCAAATGTGGATGATCTTTTAAAAAATAAAGCCAAAGAAATGATCCTGATATTCTGCTATACTCAGATTGGTGCCTTGTCCAGCTGTCATCAAAGAGACTTCCTGTCAGCAGATGGGAGCAGGTGCAGGGACGGACAGCCAGACACTATGTGGAGAGAGTCTAAATGGAGGTCTCCATTGGACCCCTCCTTAGAGCTCTGGGAATGCCTTGGAAGAGAGGGAGGGGAGGGGATGGAAGGTACCAGGAGAACAGGGCCCACCAAATTAAATAAGTAAGGCTCGTGTGGACTCACAGAGACTAAATCAGCAAGCATGGAGCCTGCATGGGTCTGCACCAGGTCCTCTATTTGTATGTTACGGCTCTTAGGCTGGTGTTTCTGTAGGACTCCTAACAGTGGGAATGGGTATCTCTGGTTCTTTTGCCTGCTCTTGGGGCTCTTTTCCTCCTGTTGGGTTGTCTTTTCCAGCCTCAAATGAGGGTTTCGCCTTGTCTTGTTGCAGCCAGTTTTGTCCTGTCCTGTTTGGCTGTCTTTTGGAGGCCTGCTCTTATCTGAAGAGGAAATAATGAGGAGTGGATCTGGTGGGGAGGTGGGTGGGGAAAGAGCTAGGAGTGTAGGGAGGAGAAACTGGTTAGGATGTATTGTATGAGAGAAGAATCACCAAGCATGGTGACACATGCCTTTGATCCCAGCACTCAGGGAAGCAGAGGTAGATGGATCCTTGTGAGTTCAAGGTCAGCCTGGGCTACAAAGCAAGTCTAAGATCATGAACACTACAGAGAAAAACCCTATCTCGAAAAAGAAAACAAACAAATGACAGCACTGCCCCCAAGCCTCTGAGCTCCGGAGTCAGTCTCTGGAACTCATTATAGGAAGAAAGGACGAACTCCCATGAGTTTCCCTCTGAACTCCACACATGCCTAAGAGCACATGCAGGTTGACCCACGCAAAAACGACACACGAAAATACCTTGCTTGCTTGTATATATGCTTCTGCATGACTGCCTGGTGGCTTTGGAAGCCAGTGGATCTCCTGGAACTAGAGTTACAGGCATTTATGAGCTGCTAAGTGGGTGTTGGGAACTGAATCAAGGTCCTCCGCAAGAGCAGCAAGTGCTCATAATCCCTGGGTAATCTCTCCAGCTTGATTCTTTTTTTTTTTTTTAATGAATGCTTTCGAAAATGTTCCCACTGTAACAAACTCTTGAACAGCCATCAAGCTCACCTGGCTTCTCCCTAGCCTCAGCCAGCGTGCATCCTGTCCTCATCCTACTACGTGCCGCTAGCTCTGCGGCTGCATCGTAGCTAGCACACCATCCTGAGGCTCTCAGCCCTGCTCCTATCCCGTTAGTTGCTGTCTCAGGGTCTGCCTCTGGCCTCTGGGTAGCCACACTCCGTTGTGTACCGGGCTAGACTTGAAGGAATGAAGCTTAGCAGGATGGGTGGGTTAGCAGAATCTTGGGCAGAAGTGTCGACAGGAGAAACAGCCTTCTCCAAGATGGTTTTGAGAGTAACAGCTCTCTTTATTGGGGGCAAATAAAGGCTAAATAAACCTTGAGGAAGTAAGTAGGGGTTTTCAGGTGAGTGTACGTCATCGGCTGCGGCGAAGGTGCTAGGAATGCTTCATTTGCATGAAGAGGAATTCTAGGTGCTAGCTGGAGGAGAGGTTTAACATGTAACCTGGCCACCAGGCTACGTGACTACCTCAAGGGCAGTCTCAAGGCTTACGTGCGCTAGGACATGCAGGTCCAGAGCAAGGAGAAAACAGTCCCCGTCTCAGGATGAGATTTTTCAGAGTTTGGATACATTTAGACCTCACTCTTGCTCTGGAAGGCCCCCCCTAGTTACACAGCTTTCCAACCCACAGTTAGCTAGGTGCCATTCCTGTGGGTCATAAGTGATAGGTGAAGTTTGAGGGTCACTGGGTGATACAATGTAAACATACATGATTCAGATTGCATGAATGGATGAGCATGCTGCCTAGTGGTTATGCGGATGAGCTCATCGCGACCGTTAGTGTTGTCAACTTGACAGAATCTAAAATCACCTGGGGATAGGTGTCTGGACATGCCTGGATTGTGTTGACTTGGGAAGACGGGCCTGCTGGGGGCGGTGCCTTTCTCCGGATGGGATTCTGTACTTAAAGAAAGGGACCTGAGTAGCACTTATCACACTCTTGCTTTCTGATGTCAGTGAATTCAACACGAGTAGCTGCTTCAACCACCTTGACAGTCCCATCATGGTGTATTGTCCTTGTGCCGGCCAGAATAAACTTCCTCCCTTAAATTGCCTTTTGCAGAGAATTTTATAGGAAACTGAGAAAACATTGCAAAGTACAAAGCAAGACCCCATAAGGAAATCTACCCCTGCATCACCCAGAAACTTGGACCAATTTCAGATAAGCTGGGAATCCCCATTCTAGAGGTGTTGGAAGGACCCTGCTGTTTGAGGCTGCAGTCCTTCCAGTCCAGACAGCCATTCTGACCTCGGTGCTAAGGTACTGGACTCCCTTTCACCAGCAGGACCTCCTGCTCTCTACCTGACTTCATCTGCAGTGTCTAACCCCTAACCACATCTGATATATGGCCTTTGACACAGCTCTCTGTTCGCTCTTCCCTCCCTGCACCTATAGGATAATTAGGTAGTCTTCCCATTCCTATGATAGGAATATGCTCTTTAATGCAAACCAAGTATCCTTGAAGTGCCTAGGTTTAACCAATTGAGTACACCTATCCTTCGAGCCCCTGCCCTCTCCCCACAGGGCATACACCCTTTGTTCTCTGAAATTAGAGCTCAACTAGCTCCCTGAGGAGGGAGTTCCAGGAGTGTCTGATCTCCGTGCTCAGTCTCCCAAGCTCATCTTCTACCCCTCCTGCCATAGTGGGCTGGTGGAAAACAGGGCCCCAGGCAGGAGGAGAACCATATAGAGGAACCAAGCCCCTCAAAAGAACAAATGCCATGGCATGTTTTCCAGAAATTTTGGGGCATTGCTATCTGTCAAGTTACCTGGAAATGTTGATAACATTATTTAAATGAATCCAAGTTGTAGTAGCAACTTGGATTTGAATCAAAGGGAAGTAAATTTGAAACTGGGGAAAAAAAATTAGTGTGGGGAAAATGGGATTTTTAGTCTTGCTGCGGAGCTGGGCCAGTATACGTAAGGACATGCTACCCTATGCAGAGGACCCAGGTGCTCTCTCTGATAGTTATAAACTAATCCCTTGCCTCTGACTTGTGATTTATCAGGTAAGGCCTTAAGTCCAGAGATCTTTTGGTTGTTTGTTTGGAGGGTCTCAACTCTGTAGCCTTGGCTATCACTTGCTCTGTAGACCAGGCTGGCAAGGCTAGCCTCAAACTCACGAGATCCTGCCTCTTCCTCCTGAGTGCTGGGATCAAAGGCCTGAGCCACTATGCCTGGCTAAGTCCAGAGATCTTTTGAAGGGATAGTTTGTTAAACAGCGTTAAGGGCCCTATGACCTTGTGGTGGTCATGTGCTCCCATGGCATATACTAGAATGTACTTTTGAAAACATTTCAACTTCTTTTTTTTTTTTTCTTTTTTTTTTTACTATGAAAGGGGTTTATTAGGGGAGAAGGGGGAACAGGCGTGGGCCATGATGGGGGAAGGGAGAGGGAGAGGAGGAAAGGGGAAGAGGGGTGGGGGTGCCCCATAGAGAGGGTAAGAGGGTGAGAGGAATAAGAGGGTAATGGGAGTAAGAGAGTGAGGAATAAGAGAGTGAACACGTGTCTGGTGGTCTTTTTATAGGTCAGGTAATTATTAACCACGCCCCCAGGTGTGGCCACCTGGCTGGGCGATACATGATGTCATTGTTGCTAGGTAACCAGAAGCAACTTCTTTTATAAAGAAAAAAAAATTTTGAGACAGAATAGCCATTGCTATTATAGAGCTCACTTTCTAGACCAAGCTGTCCTCAAACTTTGGAGATCTTCCTGCCTCTGCCTACTGAGTGCTGGGATTAAAGGTGTGTGCCACCACACCCAGCTACCAGAATAGCTTCTTAAAAACAACTATATTTTGTGCAGACATTCCTGCTTCCATGACCCACACACACAGGTCAGAGAACAATTAGGAGTCAGTTTTCTATCACTGTGGGTTCCAGGAATTAAATTCAGATTGTTAAGATGTCCCTTCTTGTCAGCCCACTGGAAAGACATCTTGCCTATTGCGTACTAACACTGCCAGTCAAGCCTCTCCAAGGGTGGCTACATTAGAGAATCTGATGCAGATGGAGAAAAACATCTTAAAGAAGCTATGTCCTTTGCTTGTTTTTCAAAGAGGAGGTTCTACTTTTTACAAAGCCTATTGATGACACAAATCTGGCTCTACTTTGTCCTGTATAAGAAAGCTTTGCAAACCTAAAAATTGTTAAGGTTTTAAAATTTTCTTCTAGTCACCTTTCCTGCTCTGGCATGGTCTTAAGAGATGTTATTATCACATTACTTTTTAAATCGTCTTTGTGCCACGAGGAAAGCAATTACTGTGACATGAAAGCAGAAGGGAGAACCATTTGAGAAGGTGGGTGGGTCAGGAGACCAATGAGGGGCAGGAGGAATATAGAATGGGAGAAGAGCACAGCAGTACACGCATGAAACACTACCCTGAACTCTATTAACCACCCTAAGCCACACAGCTCTACTTACTTTTCTAACTGTGACAATATAACCAGATTCTACCCCCTGCCCTACCCCAAATATTTTTAAAAATCAATTTGCCCATTCTTTAATGAAATCTTTAAGCTAGTGGCCAGATTCCAAAACATGCAGAGCCACTGTCTCCCAGGAGCCACTAGCCTGGAGTAGTTTACTAAACATAAACTTAAAATTTGCTTTCCATTCACACTGACCATATTTTAAATGCTGAACTAGTGGTTTCTTTATTTTCCAACACAGGTATACCACCAACACCTCCAAGTACTACTGGACAAAGTTATTAGTAACAATCTCCATTTTCCTGTTTTAAAAATATTATTTTTTGACTAGGAAAAAAAAGGCCATGGTACCTAGTCAGAGGACGCCTTCCCTGAGCTGGCTCATTTCTACTGCTCTGCACAACTGAAGCTAGGGGGCCTGTAAGCCCCCGCTCCTGCTCCTATGTCCACATACCAGTGCGCTGGGAGTACAGACCATGTAGCTTGTCTTAAAAGCATGAGTGCCATAAATTGTGCATGGTAGCACATGCTTTTTAATCCCAGAACTCTGGTGCTCTGGGAGACAGTCAGGTAGATCACTGAAGTCAAGGCCAGTCTGGTCTACAGAAGAGTTCCAGGACAGCCAGAGCTACACAGAGAAACCTTGCTTCAAAAAAACAAAATTTTTTTGGGGGGGACGGGGAATTATGTTCAAGGGATGGAACTCAGACTCACATCCATGGGCCCTCACAACTAGTGAGGGCCTCACAACCTGCTGAACCATCTCTCTAATTGGCTTGTTTTACATCAGGGTCTCATATGCCCAGGCTAGCCTTGAATTCATTATGTAGCAGAAAACCCTGAACTTCTGATCCTCCTGCTTCCCCCTCCCAGCGCACTGGAATTAATTACAAGTGTGTATCACGGACACTTGGTTTGTGTGGCCGGGGCTAAACCAGTGCACTATGCATGCAAAGCAAGCATTCAGGTGAGCTATACCAACAGCCCAGTAATCACTTTCTGTTTTAAGCACTTAGTTCACACATAGTAGTCTTTGTCCTCACAGTAATACTAAGACAGGCTTTACCTCAATACTGAAGATAGGAAAATTAAAGTTCTAGAAGGAAACTACCTAAAATAATCCTTTAAAGGTCAATATTAGGGCTGTCAACATGGCTCCAGAGACTCTTACTGCCAAGCCTGGCAACCCTTATCTAGGACCCACAAGGTGTAAGAACTGACTAACAAACGTTGTCCTCTGACCTCCACACATCCATACACGTAAGTAAATAGATGTAGTAAAAGTAAAGGTTGGTAATGGTCTTTGTTGTCAATTTGCATACAAATATTTCGTGTCCATCAAAGCAAATTCTATCCCTTCGCTGCCTCTTTTCTTTCTTACTCCTTTGATAGTCACACAATTTTGTCTAGTTTCCAAATCTCCAGCTACCCTTTTGTTTCTCACCGTATTTTCACCTCTCATCACTTTGCTTCTGAAGACTATCCCTGTCACCCATCACCTCTGAATGTTCAAAAATAAGACGATCATAACAGTAAAGTAAGCATTTACCTGGTCAATCAAATTCACTTGGGGAAGCTTCAGAAAAGTAGACAGTTTACTCAAAACACTAAGAATATGTAAACATAAAAATCAACGCCACTCGGTGATCCTGAGATCTGATCAACAGATATTCAGCTTTCTCAGCCCAGACAGGAGTAGGTTCATTTCCCGTTTCTATGACAGCAAAACAGTAAAATACCAAAGAAACAGATGCATTTTCTACAAACTAGATACACTTATTTCTTCAAGACATACAACGTTCAACAGGAAATTCAAATTTATTTAATATACACAAGTCACATCTGACACTGAGAAAATGAAAATGCTATTTACATAAAACAATAGATTAAAAATACATACTGTCTGTATTTTAATGCAGTTTTAGCCCCAGGATTCAAACTTGGATTCCAGCACTTGCACTGTTAATCAATTTACCAAGATCTACTGAAGGCCCCTGGCAGTGAGCCTCACACCTCATGTACAGGGTTTGGTATCCATGGAGGAACACACGGTCTCTTCAGCACACGTGCCACTTCCTGAGCCTTCCACTTCAGAATCCTCAACAGTTTCCTCTTCAGAATCAAATTCCTGACTATCCGGTGATTCAAAGTTATCCAGAGGTTCATTACTCAGCCTCTTTTAAGGAATAAACGAGAAATTTACTGTAAAGATCTCAAAGCTGAAATCCACTATTAATCACTGTACTGATACAGCAACCTATCGATGTTAAAATGACCCCCCCACACAATAAATTCACTTGTGTTACATTAAAGTCTATACAGTGCTACATCTCATTTTAGCAAAATCCACGGCAATGTGCTAGTTTTTTAAAGCACCAACTAAGCTCTTCCCAGACAGCGCTCTTCACCACTGAGGCATCTTTCCAGCCCCAGCTCTTTCCAAAGCACAACTTAAAATGGTACTTCTCCAGGAACCCTCAGAACTGTGCCTTCTTAGTTTTCAACCAGCTGGGGAACTATACTTTTAAAGCCAACAGAGAGCTAGTTCAATACTTCAGAGACTATCATGGCAGGGCTGGAGAGATGATGTGGGGTTAGAGCATGCATTGTTCCTACAGAGGACCAGTTTTCCCAGCAACCACATGGGGCACCTGTCACGCTAGCTCCAGGCCACACCCTCCGCACATACTTACACATAATAAAAAAATTGTTAAAATTTTAAAAATTCTTTAAAAAAATTGTCATAGCTCTAAAATGTTAAGAAAGCAATTTAATGTAAGGTTTGATTTGAAAAGCTTTCTTTCCATCAGTAAGATGGATCTGCTTTGTACATACAAAAGACTGAAAACATATATCAAGTCAAACCTGGTAAAATCATAGAAATCAGGCTGATTCTGAGAAATACATTAGCTACTTTCCCAAATTTAAAAAGTGAGATAAAGCCACAAAGCCTATTTATTTTATAAATGATAGTTGATATCATACTTGTAAAAAAAATAAGAGCTAGAAATATGTCAACTGTACAATAGAGTCACTTTTCTTATCTTTTTCAGATGTGGGCATTATTAGTCCCATTATAGGTAAAGAAAAGAAAACCCTAACAGGACAAATAACCTACTCTATCCAAAAAAACCTCAGTAACAGGGCCAAACACTCACTGACCACAGCTCTGCCAATGACTCTGAACCCCATGAACATGGAATAACCTACCTCGATTACCTCTGCCATGTACTGTACATGCTCTGCTACCGCGGCCAACTCTTCATTCTCCTTTTTCAGGCGGGCAATTTCACTGTCCTTCTGTTCAATTTCTTTATGAAGCTATATAATAAAAATAAAATTTCAGTATTCCACAGATCTGCTCTGCTCTTGAGCGCCCTCCTATGCAGTAACATAGCAGGATGCCTTTTGCCCATGTAGTCAAACTTCCTTCAGACCAACATTAAAGCTAGTCTGTACCTGTTTGACTACACCGATGAGAAAGGACACTACCAAACCCTTTAAATGGCATGAAAATAATACGTACTTTCTCGTTTTCTTTAAGTGCTTCATAGAGAGCTTTTCTCCGTTTTTCTGCCACTTCTTTCCAATACTGAGATGATGGGTTTTCTGGAAGAAATTAGTGTTTTACATAACGTTAAAAATCAGGTGGAGTACATACCTATAATCCTGGCACTCAGGAGTCTGAGGCCAGCCTAGACTGGTAACAAGTCCTAAAAAAACAAAACAAAACAAAACAAAACAAAAACATAAATAAAAAATAAAAGAAAACCTGGCCAGGTGTGATAGTACACACCTTTAATTCCAGCACTCCTGAGGCAGAGGCAGATGGACTTCTGTGAACTCAAGGGCAGCCTGGTCTACAGACCAAGTTCCAGGACAGCTAGGGCTGTTACAGAGAAACCCTGTCTCAGAACAAACAAACACACACAAACCCACTAAAAACATTAAGTAATTTATTTCTATTTAAAAGTCACAAACTAACATATCAAAGTCACAACATATCAAAGCTTTCCATCCTTGAAAAGAACTGCAATAGAAGAAAAATAAATGCAGATGTAGCGTTTACACTGTTTAACATTTTACAAGATTTGTTTTGTGCTTATGTATTTTTTTTTATTTGACCTCTATGGGGGACTTGAACTCTAGCACCACTGAGCTATACTCTCTGCCCAAATATGGTTACCTTTGAAATGTTTAGATTATTTGAAATGTTTAGTTTATTTTTCATACAGTTCTTAATTTTGAATTTGTTGCAAGCTCAACATTTATTGGCTTGAATATTGCATAAATTCTCTGTATCTTCATGTATTGTCAGGAAGTACTTGGCACTGGTACAGAATTGAATACAAAATTTGATCATTAGATTAAGATGTCATATACCAAATTTCTGCCTTGTAACAACAGTTTTCCCTGGCTATTAATAAGAGCTGACCGACTGTCTGCAATTGCAATTTTGTCCTATAAAAGCACTTTGTTTATAAATTTCCTTCCCAGTTCCCAGGCAACTCAGAGCAAGCCACATGCTCCTATGACTGTGATCTTGAGCAAACCAATACTTAAATTTCTCATGACCTCTCACCAACACAGAGGGAAAAAGGGTCTCACCAATGAGCCAGGTGTGGCAGCTCAAGACTGTATATTCTTCACTAGAGAGGCTGAGGCAGACTGCCTGAGTTCAAGGCCAGGTTGGGACTACACAGTGAATTCTAGGGCAGTCAGGGCTGCAGAGTAAGACCGTCTCACAAAATGAAAAAGCCCCCACAATGACTACAAAACATCATCACTTTCCTCTTTTGATTTCTACTACTCTGCTGTTAAAAATAACGCTTAAGAGTGTATTTCTGCTAGCAGTCATGACACACGCCTTTAATCCTAGCACTTGGGAGGCAGAGGCAGAGGCAGGCAGATCTCTGAGTTTGAGGCTAGCTAGGTCTACACAGAGAAACCCTGTATCAGGAAATAAACAAATAACAACAAAAACCAAACCAAAAAGTGTATGTCTCATTCTCCTTTAAACCCCTTTCCCCAGGGATCTTCCTATTGGCCCCATTACTTTATGTTCTCTTGGAAGGTTCAAACAGAATCCCCATTAACACTTTTCCTGTGAAAAGCCCATTTTCTGGGATGAGATTCCAATTTTACTCTGAGATGCCAATTTAGTTGCAGTCCTGTTCTTTAAAATTTCACCTACATTGGGTTCTTGAAAGAACAAAAGAGCCCATGTGTCCAAAGTTAAGAGTATTTGCCTACTTACAATACAAATAGTAACCCCACCAAATAATACATACCTTCATCGTAACTAAAGCTTTCAAGACAAGGCCATGTTCTTTTTGCATACCTTTAATCATAAGATCAAATGCTTCCTGGGTAACATCTTCAACATCTTTATTTTCATTAGCTTCTGGACCAGAGCTTGAAGTCTTAGATGTTAACTGGTCATTCCAAAGCTTCCTTTTGGACAAGCCTTTTGGCAACTGTGATGGAAACACATCTTTTACTTAGATTTGATAAACAAAAGGGCTACATTATTTATTTACATATTTAAGAATCCCTTTTTGTTTGTTTGTTTTAAGTTTTACAACTTAAAACCCCTGAAATAGGGCTGGTGGGATGGCGCTTTAGGTAGCGGTGCTTGGCGCCAAGGCTGACAACCTGCACTCTAACCCTGGGACCCACACAGCAAAAGAAGCCAGAGTCCCCAGAGCTTCTCTGACTTCAGTTTTGTACTGTGGCACTTTTATGCTCCAAAGTCCATGTGCATACATACATACCCACATGGGTGTGGGCAACACATAGAATAGCTTTTTAGGTTTTATTTGTAATTACGTTTTTATGTCTGTGTGGAGGTTATGCATTTGAGTGCAGTCCTTGGCCAGAAAAGGGTATCCTACCCCTTTAAGGATGAGTTACAGACAGCTCTGAGCTACCTGACATGGGTACTGGGAACTAAACTCAGGTTCTCTCCTAACCACAAAGCTGTATCTTCAGCCCATACATGTAATATTTTTAAAAAATGTGTAATATCATTTTAGAAATTTTATTTGCAACAATTATTTTGGTTAGAATTGAACTAACACTTAGCTACAATTAAAAACAGATTTAAAAAAATTTAAAGAAATCTGGGAATTTTTAGTATTGGTTGACCACATCCACATTCTAGCCCTGTACACATACCTCATTTTCTCGGCCAACAAGAGATCCAGCTGCAGAAGGCTGAATCATCTTCAGCGTTCTCCTTGGGACAGGACTATTCTAAAAGTCAAGACGATTCATTATCTGGTTACTGCTATGTGATTACTTTTCAAGTTTCTATTTAGTTCAACCTAGTCTTACTATGAGGAAAAACATAACACTAAGAACACAAGCTTTGGTTTGATACATATTTACATACATTTATGTATAGATATATATGTATATATAAAATTTTATGTATCCAAACAAGATGTTAGCTTAACTGACCAGCAAACTTACTTCCCAAGATTACAATAAAGTTTGAAGAAACTATAAGAATGTACCATAGCACCCAAACCAGATATACAGATAACTTTTCCCATTCTAATACATTCTAATTCTTGCTGTAATCATTGTCAACCCATCTTAGTTAAAACACACATAACATACTTTCTATGGGGTATATAATTAATAGTTCAAATGATATACATCAAATTTCCAAAAAAAAAAAAATGACTAACTGTATTTAAAAAAAAAAAAATCTTCCAAATTGGGAATTTACAAACACTCTACTTACAAAAGAGGTAAACACTGAGAGAAAAGGTTAGTTAAACCATGAAATACTTTCTCTAGTCAAAAAGATTCATCTTAGCACTCTAAATATTTCCAAACATTTATGGACACTTGTGAAAAAAAATCTGCTAGTCGGTTTTTGCCAAAAACCAGGACATATTTGGGAAGAAGGAACGGCAGCTGATGAAATGCTCCTATCAGAATGGCCTACAGACAAGTAGGGAAGGAAGCATTTTCTTGACTGATGTGACAGGCTCAGCTGTTGCCAATGATATCCCTGGGCAGGTGGTGGTCCTGCTATGCATAAGAAAAAAGCTGAGCAAGAGAGAAGCAAGCAAGGAGCGAGCACACCCCCAAAGCCTATGCTTCACTTCCTGCCTTGAGTGAGTTCCTGTTCTGTCCTCCCTCGGTACTGGAATGTGACCTGAGAGTTGGAAGCTGAAATAAACTCTTTCCTCTCCAGGATGTGTTGGTCGTGGTGGTTTTGTTAGTGTTTTGGTGTTTTATCTTTCTTTTCTGTTTTTGGTTTTTTGAGACAGGGTTTCTTTGTGTAGCCTTGGCAGTCCTGAACTCACTTTGTAGACCATGCTACCCTTGAACTCAGAAAGATCCCCCTGCCTCTGCCTCCTCAAATGCTGGGATTAAAGGCGTGTACCACCACTGTCTGGCTTGGTCACGGTGGTTTATCACAGCAATAGGAATTTAAAATATTTTTAATTTTTAAAATTTTAGATATTTAAATTTAAAATATTTTATTAAATTTACCTGTGTGTGTCAGGACATGTATGTGTGGAGACCAGAGGACGACTTACAAAAGTCAGCTCTCTCTTTTCACTACACATACTCCAGAGAGCCAACTCAGGTCATCAGGCTTGGCGACAAGCACCTTTACCTGCTAAGGCAGCTCACATTCCCAGGAATATAATTTTTACTTTACTTACTTTTTTTGAAACAGGGTCTTTCTACATAGCCCTGGATGTCCTGGAATTCACTATATGGACCAGGCTGGCCTTAAACTCAGAGATCCACCTGCATCTACCCTTTAGTGCTGGGACTGAAGGCATGCACCACCACACCTGACAGCAGGAATATAACTTTTAGGAACACACTGTAGCCAGAATTGTAGGTGGAAGCAAGCACATGTGCCCCTCCTCAACCATCACTTGACAGTAGAAGCAGTTTTTCTACAAGTCCATTCATTAGGACATTGATAAAATGTCTGTGCTTTAGGCAAACTAAAACACTCAGGCTCGGAGTGGTAGCATAAACCTGTAATCACAGCACTTGGTATGCACACACGCAAATGGAGCTCTCTGAGTTCAAGACCAGCCTGTGGTCTACATAGTGAGTGAGTTAGCAATAAACAAGCCATCCATGGTGGCACGCACCTTCAATCCTAGCCCTCGGGAGGCTGAGGCAGGCAGATTTCTATGAATTTCAGTCTAGTCAAGATCTTGTCTCAAAACAACCCCCGCCCCAAATAACACTATAACATGCTTAAACTATTGTTTTAAAAAACAAAAGTTTGCCTTCTTTATAATATGTAAATATCCCCTGTATTTTTTCCTGACTTAAAAGTTCTATTAAAAAAAAAAAAGCCTTAGTTATACTGCCACCATGGGATAGCAAACAATGGATACTCAAACAAGGTCAGCAAGAACATGACACCACAGCAGCGTGAGAAAGTTACTGTACTTCACATGGCAAAGTTCACCTTTCCCACGGTAAAGCCTCTACTGTTGACTATTATCTCACCATTTAACTGAGGAACAAATGCCAACTGCCATGAGAACAAATATTACAACAACATTTCAGATATAATTCAGATTACAGATTAATCAAGTCTCCAAACAGAAGAAAATAAAACTAAATGTTTGATGTTGAAAATGGTCAAAGAAGCCAACTAAGCTGCTATCCTTCTCATACTTCCACACAAAGACTACTTCCAACATTTAAACTTTATTAAAATACAGCCCAAAGGAATGTATAGTATTATATTCTTTTCTCTATACACATAGTGCATTAGAATAGCAGACTTCTAGACTACAAATTTCACTCATATATTTAAATCATAATCTTTTCAGAAAACAATTTGATATTCTGCAAACCCTCTTCTCAAAATATATGCAAGAGTACATTTATTTTTCAACTTCTGACAACGAATTCTGAATTTAAGTTCACTTTAGGGGCTGAGGAAATGGTTTCAGCCCAGGAGTTTAGGGCCAGCCTGGGCAACATAGCAAGACCCTACCTATTAATTAAGCAAATTCAAGCACATTTAAGTGATTACATTACATACCGTCAGATTTTCTTGGGTTCCTTCCTGTTTCTGCTTCATACTGGTATTCATTTTCAGCTGGTAAAGCACAGGAAAAAAAAAAACAAGTAATTTAAATATGGTTTCTATCTGAAGATGGAATTTACTTTTTTTTAAAAAAATTATTTACAACCAAGCCAAGAGGTGGTGATGGTGTATTCCTTTAATCTAGCACTCTGGGAGCAAGGGCAGGTGGATCTCCAAGCCTGGTCTACAGAGCAAGTTCCAGGATAGCAAGGACTACACAAAGAAACCCTGTCTTGGAAAAAAAAAATATTTACAACCACAAAAACCTTACTGCTTTATGGCAGAACCACTAACTGCTACAATGGCATGAGATCTCAAAGATGTAAGAAAAGGACAACAGGAATAGCAAAACAGACATTTGGGCAGGCTCAGATCCACCCTAAAGAATAACATCCTACCTGTCAGGGCAACACATGACTGCACTACTAGAACACAGTGGCAGAAATAGGCCCAATATCAAATTTGGACATCAGCTAAGGCTAATTCTAACGCCAAGATCCTGTCTCAAAAAAAAAAAAAAAAAACAACAACAAAACAACAAGAACAGCTTTTGGCTGTTGGATGTAGCTCAGTGAGTAGAGTTCATAATCAGTATGCACTCGGCTCCATCTCTAGTACTAAGTGAACCAAGGTCAGCGGCACAAGCCTGAAATACCAGAGGAAAGCACGATAAACAGAATTCAAGGTCACTGTCAGCTATGTAGCAAACTTACAACCAGGCTGTATCACGCGAGGAGAGGGAAGGCTGCGCTTAAATTGTACACTACCTCTTACGTGCAATTAATAATTTACATTGTATTCTAGCACCTACACATGTACGCAAATAGAAGCAACTTATAGCCCGGTGTGTGTGACGCTCTATGCCCTACTCCATTTCACTTCAATAAAACCTGATTGCAGACCCACCCGAGGAATCTGGGTAATGTTTCTTTCCTTTTGAGTTGGCTAAGTGGGCAAGGCTGACCTTGAACGCCTGACCCTCCAGCCTCGGGACCCTGAGTGCTGGAGACCGAGCACTACCACGCTCAGGCTTGGACAAAGCTTCTCAAAATGTAGGTGGCAGCCCAAGACCCTGCTGTCATTAGCGAGCCCGAGGAGAACCCGCTGGCACCCACACAGGCCCCGCTGGGATGGGAGCCTCCCCAGCCCAGGCTCCAGCCACGCCGCCCCGGAGCCCGCGGACCTCCCCGGGCGTGCCAGCCCCGCCCACCGCGGCGCACGCCAGCCAATAGAAAGGGCGAACGCCGGAGCGCGCCAAAACCGACCCCACCAATGGCGCAGGCCCTCGCCCCAGCTCGCCCAGCGGCGCCCGGCGGCCGGGCCGACTCTCCGCGCGTTGACTCGGCTCCCTCCACGTCCTCCTCCGTCCGGGCTGGCTCCCCGTGCCTGCCGAAGCGGGCCAGCCGGGCGACGCCGCTGCCGCAGTGGCGCTCGCCTCCTCCCCCGCTTCCCCCGCTTCCCCCGCGCCCGCGGACTCACAGACCACAGGGCTCCGTGCCCAGCGAGTGTGAGCGCAGGACAGGCCCCCGGCACCACGCGGGACCCAACGGCGCCAGAACGACCCGAACCTGCGGACTGACACGCCGACCCGGTCGCCGACGCCGCTGAGGGGCGGGGCCTCGGCATCCGGCCAATCGTCTCTCGCCGCCGCCCACCGCGCCCGGGGCCTCCGCGCGCCTGCGCAGTGGGCCAAGGCGCCTGTAGTCTTTGGGTGAGGTCAGCTGGGCTCTTTTTTTGGCTTAAAGGCCTGTGACCTCTGACCTTGCCTTCTGACCCTCTGCCGGAAGCTCAAAGCTTCAGTACTCTGCCTGCACTCTACCAGCGAGGATAAAGGACCTATTCCCACTAGCGGCAAACAGAAGAATATACGTATATTTTCAAAGGTATTTTATATGTTTGTGTCTTGTATGTTTAGTTTTTAATATGCACACCTGCAGGGGCCCAAGTCAAGCTAACAAAAAGTTGAAGCTGAGGAAATTTTAACTCCATACTTAAGACAAATGAATTTTACTGTATTTGAGTTATACCTCAACTGACTGGCAAAGATGGCTCGTTGGTTAAAAGCGCTTGTTCTTGCCGAGGACCTGGGTTTGCTTCCCAGCACCCACATGGTGGCGCACAGCCATCCATAACTCTGGTTCGAGGGGGATCTGATGCCCTCCATGGCCGCCAGGACGAACATGCACCATAAAGGCAAAACACGCAAATTTTTTAAAAATCTAAATTACACCTCAATAAATCTGGAAAACAAAGGAGGGATGCAATACCAAAAGTCTCTGGAAAGGACTTCCAGAATGCTAATTGTGTGTGTGTATATATGTATATATATATATATATATATATATGTACACATACACGCCGGAGCGCGCCAAAACCGACCCCACCAATGGCGCAGGCCCTCGTCCCAGCTGCGCCTGGCGGCCGGGCCGACTCTCCGCGCTTTGACTCGGCTCCCTCCACGTCCTCATATATACATATATATATATCGATATATATGGGATCTTCACGATATATATATATCAAAGTTCAAAGCCAGCCAGGTTACATAGACAGAACGCAGATATAGCTGCTAATACCTGGGGACTGCCTTATCAGCCAGTAACAACTTAGAAGGAAACTGAACTTGGACCAAGGGAACCTCAGTGGCCTAGAGGCTGAGAAAAGCCGAGGTATTTCTTACTTTTCTTGTTGCCGTGACAAATACCTGACCAATGCAACTTAAGGGAGAGTTTGTTAGGACTCACAGTTTCAGGGTACAACCATCATGGTGGGGAAGGCAGCGGATTCCATATGTGCAGGCAAAGCACTCACACACATACAAAATACTTCCCACTTTAGCCATCACTAAATCCTACCCAATGAAAAAGGGCCTGTCCATTTTCTATAGGCAAAGAACCTGGAATCTGTGGTCCTTATCACCTCTCAGTTCAAAATTCCCTGTCGAGTTCCAGAGGAAATACTTGGTTCTGCCCTTGGAGCACCTCTGACCTCTCCACTCTCATACTCTCTAGTGAGATCTGGAAGAAACTTCTTTTTGGGAGAGTTGAGAGTCCCCAGTCTTACTACTCAGTTTTGGGTTTGTTTTGTTTTTCCAGACAGGGTTTCTCAGTGTAGCCTTGGCTGTCCTGGAGCTCACTGTATAGACCAGGCTGGCTTCAAACTCAACAGAGATCCGCCTGCCTCTGCCTTCTGAGTGCTGGGGTTGAAGGCCTGTGCCACCACCACTTTGAGGCTGCTACTGAAAGTTCTAAGAGAAATGTTTCCTAAAGAGTGTAATCTGAAGCCGGGTGTGAAAGCTCACACCTGTAATCCCGACACTAGAGAGGCTGAGGCAGGAGGATCTTGAGCTTGAAATCAGCCTGAGATATGTAGGAGGACCCTATTTCAAAATACAAAGAGAGAGAGAGAAGTGAAAAGGACTAAGGAGATGGCTAACCAGATGGAGTGCTTACTGTGGAGACCGGCCATGTGAGTTCCATCCCCAGGACCCACGTGGTAGGAGAGCACTGGCTCTTGTAAATTGTCCTCTGACCTACACACATACACACACACACTAGACAAGTACATAAATGTAAAAAAAAAAAAAACAGAAAAGAAAGGTGACATAAGGAACAGCTACTACCCTTTCCACCGAAATGTGAGATCCAGACCTTGGAGAGACTGCATACCCTACAGGACTCCACCCGTGGAACTTTCTGGGAAAATATACTCTCTAGACCTTGACAATAACTTTTCAGGTGCCAGAGAATGTTCCTCACAGGGAGCCCTCATGAGAAGCATCCCAGTACAAACCTGCCCAGGGGTAGAGCGGCCTGCTACTGTCGCTGATGCTAATCAGTTCTCATCCTTGTGCTCTAGCGGGACAGAAATCCTGGGTGGGCAAGAAGTTCTGGGTTCCAAGCTCTGATAGCTTTTGTTTCTTTCAGGGCTTTGCAGCACTTGAGCTGCTGCCCTAAGCAGGTGTGGACAGCGGCAAACAATGCCCTCTAATTCTGCAGTTCCTGCACAGACCTCAGTATGCAGAGCCTCAACCGCTCAAGCACTAGAGCTCTTGTGGGCTTAGACACTCTCAAGTAGTGACTGGCATTAAGAACTTCGAGTTAGGCCCATGTTTGGGGCTCGTTGTGACTGGCATTAAGAATCAAGTTAGGCCCATGTTTGGGGAGCCGTTAGTCCTCTGCACTAGCCAGTGTTAACAACTGTTGGTCTAGGATCTGAAACAGGAGAAATCACTGCAAGTTCAAGTCCTGTCTGTCTACATAAAACGTTGCAGGCCAGAGCTGATCTCAAAAACAAACAAAAGTCAGACATGGTGGCTCAGTCCTGTAATCTCAGAACTCAAGAAACAGAGATGAGAGGATCATCACAAATTTAAGGCTATGTGGTGAACTACAAACTAGCCTAAGCTACAGAGGAAGACCTGCCTCAAAAACAAAAATGACAGAAAATGACTACACATTCAGGTATGGCAATGCACACCTTTAATCTCAGCGCTTGGGAGGCAGAGGCAGTCGATCTTTATGAATTTCCAGGCCAGCTTGATCTACATAGTGAGTGCCAGGAAAGCCAGGGCTATGTAGAGAGAACCTATCTCAAAAAGCAATGCAAAAAAACCCAAACCAGCTGCAGCTGTGTCTATGACAGTTGCATCTTGAGGAGCCGGGACCTTTGTGGGCTGTTAGCTGTGAAGATTTTTATGTTGCTGTCTGTAGGCTTCGATGGAGAGTTTAGGACAGCTGGTGCTGGTGTAAGAGTTTGAGTGACAGTCCTTTTGCTGAAGCTAGCCAGTGTAGCAAGGGAGATATCAGTAGCCACCAATTAGGGAATCAGGTTGCTCTGCCCCCACCCCCAAACATTTTTGTTTATTTACAGAAACTGAGTTTGAGGAATGTGTACAGTACAAACTTAAGGAGCTGTCATGAACCCTAACAATGACTTAAACAGATTCGTAGTGGGTGGGTTACTAGAACTCCAGACCAATGGAGGATCTTCCTACTTAGCTTCTTGACTGCTGCCTTTACAGTTAAGCATCACCACCTAGCCCTCACCCAGGGAGAGGTAAGTCTGTCATCTGTCTCAACTGTGGAAGCCTGCTGTGTCTCAGAAGTTGAGCTGAAGCAGAAAGCCTTTGCTGTCTGCTCCTGCAGTGTCTCACCTGTGCCCTCTACTGGCAAATGTCAGCACTCTCAGCAAAGGGAAAGGAGTCCAGAGCCACTTTTTCTTTTTTAAATGTATTAGCATGCTGTACCTGTGTGTATGTGCAAATTTATTAGCTTCTTTGTGTGTGAGGGGAGGGTCAGAAGACAACTCAAAGGAGTCTGTCCTTTCCTTCTACCTGGTGGTTCCAGGAATCAAACTCAGATGGTGAGATTCTGGTTTTTTTGTTTTGTTTTGTTTTTTGTTTTGTTTTGAGATAGGGCCTCACTATATAGCTCCAAGTTGACCTCAAAGCTATCAGTCTTCCAGTCCAGGCTGCCTGAGTGCTGGAATTATCATCACACCTAGCCAGGTTGGGGTAGGAATTATATTTTCTTGTACAAGTTTGTTAAATCAGTTCATTTCCATTTTTCTCTCTGAAGTAAAAATGAACAAAATATCAGTATGTTTTTTGAAGATACAAATGGGGACTGGAGAGATGACTCAGGCATTAAGAACACTGCCACAGGACATGGGTGTAGGCACACTTCCATATCTATTTTATTTACATTTCTTATGCTTCTTCCTTCCTTCTCCACCCCAAACCCTTCTAACAAGCCAACACCAGGTAGGAGAGAAAGAAGGTTAGTGGGGGGAGGGGGGAGGCAGTTTTCCTTAGCTATTTCCTGCTGGTTAGGGATGTAGTTCCTTGGGGTATGTCCAGTCTTCAGTTCAGGGTATCTCCAACTTCTCGTCAATAACACATCAACAGCAACCAGGAGCAGCAGAGGGGAGGACCAGCACTCTTCTTCCTTGGAGTGCCTCTGTCTCTCTCCCTCTCCCTCTCCCCTCCCCCCTCTCCCCTTCCCCCTCTTACCCCTCTGGGCTCTGACATTTCATTCCCTCTCAGAGTCCTCGGAATTAAACTACCTGCAGCTGGCAAAGAGCCCCTCTCAAACGAGGCAAATAGTTTGCTGCTCTGGACAATCTGAAATCAGCCTCATATCCCACATGGGATGAAAACAAAAACATGTTTACATAACTGAGTGTTTAAAGACACCAGAAAGTCTCCTGCACCCGGGTTCTATTCCCAGCACCCGCGTGGCAGCTCACAACTGCAGCTCTGTGAGAAATGACGTCCTCTTCTGGCCTCCACAGGCACTGCACATACTTCATGCACAGACATACATGAAGGCAAATCACCCGTACACATAAAATGAAAACAGAATCTCAAAAAATTAAGACAGAAGTGAAAATGTTCTTTAAATATAGGAAATAGTATCTAACTTCACTTAAAGAAAATTAGGAGCTGATCATACACCTTTGATCTCAGCAACTGGGAGGCAGAGACAGGTGGGTCTCTGTGAGTTATAAGGCAGCCTGGTCTACATCTCGAGATCCAGGACAGCCAGGGGTACGTAGAAAGACCTCGAAAAAAACAAAGAAACAAACTTGGGTCTGGAGATGGCTTGGGGGTTAGGAGTGTACACTGCTCTAGCAGAGGACCTGAGCTTAATTCCCAGCCCACCGCTGCCTGTAGCTCCAATTCCCAGTGGATCTGACACCTTTCGCCTCCAAGGACACCTGAATTTACGTGCACATACACACAATTAAAAGTGAAAATAAATCTTAACATAAGAAAATAAATTACCCCATCCAGCTGTGGCGGCACCCATCTGCAACCCCGACATTCAGAAAGCTGAGACAGGAGAGCCATGGATGGCCTTAACTTCCTGCCTCAGCCTTCTGAATTGCAGTATGACAAGCCTGACCTATTTCTGTGGGATTTTTTTTTTTTTTTTTTTTTTTTTTTTGAGATCAAGTCTCACTGCGAAGCCTAGGATGGTCTTGGCCTCCTACTTCTCCTTCCCTAACCTACCGCGTGCTGGGATTATTTTTATTGTGGTACCACAGGCCTGAGTTGACATGTCTGCAAAGCCAGCCCAGAAGTTTCTGGGCCTGCTCTGCTCCTAGTGGTTCCCCCACCCGCTCACTGGTCCTGGTTTTCCTGTGGGATGAGACTGAATCAGCTGATGCCCTTCAACTGTTGACTTAGGGAGCTGAGACTTTAAAGGTCAGAGCTTCTGATTTCTGCCTTTGTCATAAACACCTGCTTTGAAGTGCAGACCTGTGGTTTGAATTTTATCACAAAAGAGGCTCAACTGACTGGAGAGATGGGTCAGCAGTTTAGAGTGCTTACTGCTCTTGGGGGAGTGGATAGACAGAAGTTTGATTCCCAGCACCCACGCTGGGCGGCTCACCGGCATACAACACTCTACCTCCAAGAAATCCAATTTCATCTCTGGCATCCTCAGGCACCTGCGCACATATGACATTCACTCACACAGACACATGAATAAAAATAGTAATATGTATTAAAAATTAAGAGGATCATTTGCCTATCTTGGCTAAAATTGTGCATTTGTTAAACAAAATCTTTGTGAAAGATCTCAGTATGGAGAAATGCCACAACTTTGGTTAAATCCCTTCAGTGGGATGTAATCACAAGAAAGTCATTGGATGTAGAGTCTCACAGATTGGCACATTTGTGTTTTCTGTTGTTTGTGACCAAGTCTCTTATAGCCTAGGATGACTTGAATTCCTGACTCTTGTCTTTACCATTCAAGTCCTGCTATTATATTCATATGTCTTACTGTCTAGCTGGCCTTGAACTTGAGGCAGTCCTCCTACCTCAACCTCCTGAGTTCTGGAACACCGTGCCAAGTAACACATTTCTTTATAATTAATTCTAAGTAGTAGGATCACTGCTTTCTTTATATTCTTACTGTTTGTTTGTTGTTCCCTTATAATAAACTTCATTATTTTATATCCAAAAGGTGATCCAATTTGTGCTGAAATTATAAATCACTCATTTTTCAAGTCATGTTTAAGTCATAAGTGGGGAAATGATAGGTGACTGTTTAGACAAGGTAAGTGCCAAGTGCCACCATGCCCACAGGACTTGCCATCTGCAGAGCCACCGAGCAAGTGAGAGCTTTAGAGAGTCTGGCTGCTCCTTCATCTTCTTCCATGAGAAAGTCAGGTTGCAGGGTTTATTTTCAAGATCACCACGGTTCTCTGTAGAAACAAAGATTCATGGGCTTCTACCAGGAAATCGTGTGTGTGTGTGTTGTGTATGTGTGTATGTGTGTTGCAGGTTTACATGTGTGTGCAGGCATAAAGAGGCCATGAGTATCATTTAGAAGTCTCTTAAAGACAAGTAAAACTACAAAGAATTCTGCCCACCCCCACCTCCCAAAAACTATTATCTGAGTTGGATATTTACTGCCAGTCTAAGGAAATACTAGAGACAATTTGTGGAGCTCCACCATGGGAATGATGTCAAAAGCCAAAGTGTAATAATTGTATAGGGCAAATAACTTTGTCCTCCAGCAAATAAATGACAAGATAAGGGTTAAAAAGCAGGAGGGGTAGGCACAGTGCCAGCAATGAGGAGGTGGGTATAATGCCAGCACTCACAGAAGCTGTGAGAAGAACCAGAATTGCATGCCTGGTTCAGTTGTTGCCTGGAAGGCTACTGCCTCCTCCTGCTAACGTAGGCCTAGTCCTGGAAGGTTCTAACCCCATACAATCTAACCTAGGCCTAGAATGTTCTCAACCTCTGAGACCTACTGCTGAATAAGCTCACCCTTGTTCTTACTGAGCTCTGGCTAGCCGGTTCAACTCATTTGTTCTGGCTCAGACTCCTCTTTCAGCTGACTTACTCAGTCTGACTTCTCTCTTGGTCCCTTAATTGCTCAGCTTGGCCTCAAACTCACTCCAACAATCTTTTCTAATATTCTGGCTCCTTCTCATTCTCTGTTTCATTCAGTGGTCACCTGATTTCTGTCTGCAATCTCTCTCTCTATTACTGTCCCAGTAAGACTGCCCCTCCTCCTCTCCTGTCTCTATCTCTTTCTCTCATTGCCCCTATCCTTTCTCTATCCTTTCTCTTCCCATGAGAGTTATCCTGTCAAGTCTTTCTCTGATTTGACACTGTTTTTGTCACTCAATTAGACATCGCTTTTAAACGTTGGTGCTTCCTTCTACAAACTTTACCTTCATTTGGGATAAAGTCATGTCTGACCACCCCTGGATCTAAACTTTTCTTTACCTGAACTTGCTCTATACCAGGCTAACCTTGAACTCAGATCTGCTTGCTTCTGTCTCCTAGATTAAAGGCGTGTTTATATTCCAGGCATGTGTGTTCAGATCAGAGAGACCTAGAAGGTCTTTGGATATATCTCTTGCCAGAACAGCCATGTTCTGAATTAACATTCCTCTACATGAACCACATAGTACAATGGCAAGGGGATGGAGGAGGGAGAACGGAGGGAAGAAAAAAAAAGAGAAGGGAGAGAAGAGCAAAGGAAAAGGGAGGGTTGAGTTTGAACTCAACACTGAAAAATAGGGAAGGAAAGATTTGTAGAGAGCAGTCATGGTACACAGAGGATGGAGAGCTGGCTTAGCTATTTAGAGTGTGCACTGATCTTGCAGAGGATCCAGATTAAGTTCCCACCACCCCCATCAGGTGCATACAACCACTTGTGACTCCAGCTCCAGGGAACCCAGTGCCTCCGCCCTCTGTAGTACTGCACGTATGTGCAGACACCCACAGACACACAGTTTAAAATAAATCTTTTTAAAATGAGACATATTAAAAGAAAGGCACTTTGAATAATAACTGAACATTTTATGATATTACATTAGGTATAGTAGCTTTTTAAGGAGCTCAGTGGTAGTACCCTACCCAGTAATTTCTTTTTATGTGCTGGGATCGAACCCAGGCTGTTGCAGTCTATCACCAAGCCGCATCTCCAACAGTATCATAGCTTTTATGTGGAGGTGGTATTTACAGGCTCAATTTTAGGTCTGATTTTTTTCCAAGGCAGGGTTTTTCTGTGTAGTCCTGGCTGTCCTGGAACTCACTCTGGAGACCAGGCTGGCCTCGAACTCAGAGATCCACCTGCCTCTGCCTCCTGAGTGCTGGGATTAAAGGCTTGTACCAGTACTGTGCCTGGCTAGATCTAATATCTTCGTTGAAATATCACTAAGGGAAATGGGGCATTGGAAGTGCTCACCTTCACAGGTGGCCTTAAATATTTGATATAGTTTTTTAAATAATCCATGTGGTAGTTTGAATGAGAATGGTCCCCATAGGTTCAGCGATTTGAATACTTGGTCCTCAGTTGGTGGAGCTGTTTGGAAAGGATTAGGAGATGTGTTTTTGTAGGAGGTGTGCCATTTGGTGGGTCAGAGGAGGGAGGTTGTGAGGTTTCGAAAGACTTGTGCAATCCCCAGTGCCCCTCCTCGTCCGGATGAAGATGTGAGCTCTTAGCTGTTCCTTTGCCCTGCCATCATGGACTCTAAGCCTTTGAAAGCCAATTCAGACGCCTGATTTCATAAACAGCCTTGATCATGGTGTCTTAACCCAGCAATGGAAACGTTACTAAAATGATCTATTAGAGTTTGAATTTGAAGCTGGGCCGGTGAGATGGTTCAATGGATAAAAGAATTGGCCATGAAAACCTGATGATCCTCAGAATGCAAATAAAAACATCTGGATAATCCCTCACTGACAAGTTTCCATAGTGTTCATGGGTTATAAATCCCATCAAGGTGGCAATATATATTAACTATTACAATATATAACACTCTGGGGTTACATATTGCTATGGCTTAGCAGTCCCCTGAGATGTGTACTCCAAACATCACTCCCTTATGGAACAAATGAAAAGCAAAGGGTTAAGACCTCAAGGTCATTGCAATGCCCAGGACTCATATTTGTCTGAATGTATGAAGTATGCTTTTTTCCTGTTAATAATATGATGATGCCTTGGTTCTTGGTTTTAGTATATTTAAGTATAAGTATCTCTGAGCAGACTCTTCAACTGAATACGTCAAGAGACAAACTTGGCCCAATACAGAGCTCTGAGACATCAAAATTTGGTGCCCCTCCCCCCAAACCAGCAAAGCCACGTGAGTATGGTAATTCATGTCCTTTGACGGGCTAAGGCAGAAGGATTACTACAAGTTCCAGGCCAAGCTTGGCTACAGAGTAAGACCCTTTCTTTCAGCAAAAAGAATGAACATGGTGGCATATACCTGTAATCACAGCACTTAGGAAATGGAGACAAAAAGATCAAGATTTGGAGGCCAGGCTGGGCTACATGATACGCTGTCTCAAATCACCCTACAGAAAATAGGCACTTTAGATGGTTCAGTGAGTAAAGGCATTTGCCTCCCAAGCATGGAGACCTGAGTTTGATCCCCAGAACCCATGTAAAGGTAGAAGGAGAGAACCAACATCACAAAGTTGTCTTCCACATATATGACATGGTATGCAGTGTGCATGCATGTTTACATGCCTGCCTCCACACACACATAATAATAAATTAGTTAAATGTTTATAAATAGACACATCTCAAAACGATGTAGAAACAGTCCTTACCCTTGTAGAACCACAGCCGCCTTTTTTCAGTGAGAGATATGCAAATTAAAACAGAAACATGTCTCATTTAGCCTATCAGCACCAATACAAATTCATGACACCAGACTGTGACAGACTTCTAAAATGTCTCACATTTTCCCTGGCCTTGTGGCCAAGGTTATGTTCCGTTATACAGAGACAGTTAAGAGATTTTTTATGGACATAATTAAGGTCTCCAATCAGTAAGTTGCTTTTAATCAACAGAGAGGTTATTCTCATGACACCTGTCAACAGTCTGGGAGTTTCCTGAGGCCAGAGTCATTCTCTACTGGCCTTGAAGAAGCAAGCTGATGTGAGCCACAGCCCCCAAATAAATGAGTTTGCAAACCAAATGAAACAACAACAAAAGGTTCCTTCTCCACTGAAGCTTCCAGAAGCAATACAGGCTGCAGTGTATTTTCAGCCCTGTAAGACCCTGAGCGTTGGTCCAGCTGAACTGTCCTCACTTTCTTGATCCAGAGCACATTAGTAAATACAGTAAATGCACTTTGTTAGGTCTGAAAGATTGTGGCGATTTCTACTTAGCCACAGAACCCTAATGACGCACTCTTGGTGAGACTGAAAGGAAACAGGTACCTCTGTACTGCTGGTGAGATGCAAATGATTAAAAGCCTCATGGAGCCACCTGCCTGGTGCAAGGGTCCATGTTTCTAATTACAATGCATCAACTGCTGGCCTAAACTCTATTTTCAGGCGTTTGCTCTGAGGATGGAGCATCAGTAGTATGCATCCAGGGCTTTTAATATAGTCTTTGTCAGGTGAGGTTCCCGATTTGGGAAAGGCACCTGAGCTCTTTGGGGAAGTTAGAAAGGTCAGCAGAGAAAGATGAGGCAAAGCCTAGTGGCCAGCTTTGCCATGTTTAAAGCAAGTTTCAGGTGGAGGGTTTTTTTTTCTGAACCCATCATCTTCTCTGGAGGAGATTAGGGGTGCTGTCAGGAGCTGGTGAGTCTATTGCAAAAAGCTTGGTTATGAAACATTTTAAATGCCGTATTCTGCAGCTTTCTGAAGTGTTGGAGGACTAGCATATGTGAGTTTAACAACTTTTGTCTGGTTTTAGTTATCTGCTCTAAATTATACCTTAAAAATATAAAACAGGAGTTTTTAGCATGAGTATAAATATATTTCTGAACACATTAAAGATTTGATCATTGATAAATTGACTATTAACTTGTGTTTCTTAATAATCATTAAAGACTAGAACTTAGGTACCATCCCTATTAGGTTTAGAGCCCTAAAGATCATGATTCTGGGGCTGGAGAGATGCCTCAGTGGTTAAGAGCACTGTCTGCTCTTTCAAAGGACCCGGGTTCAACTCCCAGCACCCACATGGCAGCTCACAACTGTCTGTAACCCCAATTCCAAGGGATCTGACACCTTCACACTAATGTACATACAATAAAATTAAATTACTTAAAAAAAAAAAGATCATTATTCTGGAGTGGAGCTCTTCTAGTATCAAAGCAAAACTGTTTAATCTATAAAGATAGTTCGTAGAGAGACTGGGAACTTTTCTGAACTTTTTATGGTACACCACTATAGAGCATAGCAGGTTCCTGTATGATTTAGTTTATAAATACTCTATAGCTTATACAAATATAAAGCTATATTAAAATTAATAACATTAGCAAAACAAGGCTAAACATATATATATATGCACACACACATAGATTAGATATATTGTTTGGTTGGTTTTGTTTTTCGAGACAGGTCTTCTCTGTGTAGACTTGGCTGTCCTGGGTCTACTCTGTAGACCAGGCTGGCCTTGAACTCACAGAGATCTTCCTGCTTCTCTCTCCCAGAGTGCTGGGATTACAGGAATGTGCCACCAGGCTTGGCCCGCCAAACATATTTTTAAGGCAGTGATTTTAAACCGTTTTGAGACTGGTTTAAGATTATCTGAGCATGAACTTTCAATTACTAACTATGTTATGGTTTTAACCATGTATGATAGCTCATAAATCTATAATCTGTAACTAAGACATACAGAGTATAAACATTTAATGGCTACATACTAGCAAAGACATGAATTAGCTTGTTAATCTGAATAGAACTTTATAACCTTGAGATTTTATCATATAAGAATATTTTAAACCAGGGTTTAAACATATATATAGTATGTTGTAAAAATATAACTTTGAACTTCTATAATATAAAATTCATACCAGTTTAAAATGAGACGTGTTGCTTTCTCAGTCCAAAAAGAGATGAAATAATAAACAGAGTTCATTAGGTCTAAGAAGTTGTATAATTGTTGCTTTATACCATGTGGTCATCTGAAGATGGAGAAGTCACATATGGTGGGTTGCAAAATGTGTGCTGACATGGTTGCTATTTAAAAACATTTGTGTTTTAGAGATATATATTGTTAAATGAGAGTTGCTGTCATGTTACGTGCACATATACACACATGGAGTTGAATTAGAGTTACATACACATATGCACACATACATCTGTCCTAAACAAAGGTTGAATCATATATGTATTTGTTAATATACATTTAAAGTCAAATATTGCTGTAAATATATAGATTTAAATCATTACCCAAATGAGAAAATTATATAAATCCTTAGATAAGAGTTTACAGCATAATATTAAAATTTTTTTGTTTGTTGTTTTTTTGAGACAGGGTTTTTTTTTTTTTTATGCTAGCCTTGGCTATCCTGGAACTCACTATGTAGATCAGGCTGGCCTCAAACTCACAGAGATCCATCTGCCTCTGCCTCTCAAGTGCTGGGATTAAAGACATGCACCACTACCCAGCTAAGATTTTTTTTTTCTTTTGAGAGCAAAGTGCAAAGAAATCAGAGATAAATGATTTTTGAAGAGTGGGGAAGTAGATCCTTATGGATAACACTTTGGGAGCACAGAGCAGAGCAAGTTTACAAAGAAAATGACCAATGATTTAGGAATCATTTGTGGCAGTGAGAAGTTGGAAATTTGGTATGCCAAGTTTTGGCTTTTGAATGAGGGAGGGTTTTTTTTTTTTTTTGGTGTTTTTGTTTTGTTTTGTTTTTTGCTTTGTTTTGTAATAAAATCTGAGTCCATTGAATCAGGGAGGGGAAAAAGAGAGCAGGCTTCCTTGGCTTCCTGAAGACCAGCTGCAGAACAGGGAGGGGCAAGCAGGTCCATGTGGCTAGGTTGAGAGCCACATGAAGGAATCAGACTCTCTCTAGAATTTGGAAACAGACTTACAGACAAATGATTTGCACATACCTCAGGAGCAATTAGATTAGCAGCTTAGTTTGGAACAGCCATTGACAGGATCAGGTGTGTGTGTTGCAGTCCCTGTTCTCATCAGGCTCCGACCTGTTGCATGGGAGAGAGACCAGATGGAATGAAAAAGGATTTAGAGCAAGGAAAAAGGAATAAAGAGAATTTCCCCATGTTCCCCCAATTGCTTGGGCAGTATATTGAGGCCAGGTTTGATAAATTTAGAAGCTACGTGTATCAGGACACAGCTCTGATGGATTAGGTATAATGAGTCCCAAGCCTTGGGGTCCCAGCGTCCAGAGGAACTCAGGGGAGACCAAAATGAGAAGGCACACTTCCTGGGTAAGTTGTCACTTACTAGACACAGGCCAATGCTAGAAGCACGAGCAGTACCCAGTACCAGGATTTTGCAGAAGCCAAGAGGGGGAGAAAAAAAAAAAGTGCAGGTAGAACAAAGTCTCATCCAGGGAAACGGTCAGACTCAGAGAAACACTCAACAGTTGCCGGTGTTGGATGGAGACAGTGCTGTGTGGAGCAGAAAACAAATCTGTTGCAGGTGGGTATTGTGGCAGAAGGATCCCAGTGTGCCCAGACACCAGGAGACCCTCCCCCCAACCCCGAGTTTCATGGCACCATGTGATAAGCAAAGATGACGTGGCGGCGAAGGGGCCCACCATGGGGGCCCATGCCAAGGTGTACCTCCTTGAAGAATTGTGTACCACACAGCAGATCTGGTATAAAGGAAGGGAGGGGTGAGGACCTGGGGTAGGGGTAGGAATAGTGAGTGAAACAGAGCGGCCAGAGAGGGAGAGAAAGGGGTGCCTAGGACAGAGAGAGGAGAGGGGAGAGAGAATTAGAAGGTGGGGACAGAGGGAAGCTGGGACACAAACAGAGATAGACGGAGCGAGAGGGAGGCTGGGGTGGCGTGGAGTCCTTACATCCCAAACATCACCTGCAGCAGGTGCTAGAGCCCTGAAGGCAGGCCAGCTGGATCGCCTATAGGCTAACATTGGTCAGTGTTCTATTGCTGTGAAGGGACACCAAGCATTCAATTGGGGCTTGCTTACAGTTTCAGGGGTTTCGTCCGTTATCATCATGGTCAGGAGCATGGCAGCATGACAGACATGGTGCTAGAGAGGTACCTGAGAGTTTTGCAGCAGGATCTGGAGGCAGCAAGGAGAGAGCCACACTGGGCCTGGCATGGGCTTTTGAAACCTCACAGCGCATCCCAGGGACATTTCCTGCAGCAAGGCCACACTTACACCACCAGGGCTGCATCTCCTAGACCTTTTAAATAGTGCCGCTCCCTGGTGACTAAGCATTCAGATACATGAGGGGGGAGTGGGAGACGCGACACAAATGGGACATTGTTATTCAAACCACTACAGACCCTAGAATCTGGAGTCATGCGGTGGGTGGCGGAAGACAGAGGGCAGGTAATCCGCACCCAAGAAGGCAAAAATCCACAGTTTGGTTCTGTTAGGAGATGCCAAGCTCCTTGGAAGGGGTGTCATATGCCCCTTTCAGGTTTCAGCACCAGATGAATTCGAGGGGTGCAGTGAAAGAAACAGAAATAGCTGCTCCGGGGGTGAAAGGGAAGAACATTTATTTTAAATTGCTAAGGCTGTCTCTGAGGAAAAGCAGAGAGAAGCACCAGGGAGAAATATCTTCAGGGTTACAAGGGAATGGGTGCCTGGGAGAAAGGGGTGGGATGCCTTGAAGTGTGTAACAATCACTTGTAGGTAGGGACTGAGGGAGCCTAGAGCCTAGCATGGATCTTGATATGCTGATAGGCACCACAGGCTTAGGTTAATGAAAGAGCCACAAGTGAGAACTAGCTTTCTGATTTTAAAAATTAAAACCCCAATCCTTCCATTTTTACCAGTGAAGACTCAGGAGCCAGATGTTGGGGTGAAAACCTACTAGCTCAGAGGGGCAGAGAAAGCACCCAGCTGATCTTCCTGCTCAGCTCTTGTGCCAGAAAGAAAAAGGCAAAAGCCTCTTCTTCATGATGTCTTAAATTCCATTCTCAAAGTCTCTCTGCTCAGTTTAATCTGTCAGCTGGTTTCTGGCTCCACCTCTTGATTTAGGGTTAATTTTACTTAATCCTGCCTACAAAAGCTCTTGGATTGAAAGTGTGTGCTAGGGTTTAACCATACCATAACCATCTGTTTACAATAAACAGAAAGCTCTTGGGTTAAAGGTGTGTGCTAGCGCTGAGCCACCCCAAACAAGAAACAGGTTTTTACAGTTTACTTTCTCGGAGTTCACAATGGGATCAAATATCCGGCAACAGCTTCCTAAATTCCTGGGGCAATGTTGTCTTTTAACTAAATGTCAGTTTGGGGAAAGAAGTTTGGGACCTGACAGCACTATTTGTTGTGGTGGTGGTGGTGTCAAGACAGTGTTTCACAGTGAAATTCAGGTCCAGATCACGTACTCACTGTGTAGCCCATACTACCCTCAAGCTCCTGAGTATGTAAATTATGGAGATAAACCATCATACCTGGTTTATTACAATATTATTTGTAATAGTTAAATAATGAAATAACCTAATGATACATAAGTGATAGATTAAATAATGTCTGTACAATGAAACATTACAGTTGTAAAAAAAAAAAAAAAAAAAAGAACTGAGATCTGAGATAGAAAAATTCCTAAGATAGGAAATGGAAAATGTAGAAAGCCCGATGTAGTGGTGCACGCCTATAACCCCAGAACTGGGGAGGTGGAAGAGGGCTAATGAGGGGGAAAGAAGGGCATGAGAATATGCTCAAAAGGCACATTGCACACTTGTATAAAAACGTTCCTATGTAACAGCATCATGCACAAATCAACATACGCAATGAGGCAAAAGTTTCAAATGCATGGGAGAATAACAGTCTAAAATTTTAAAAAACAGTGTTATGTATATATTTACATTTTAATGACACTATAATAGGATAAATTGATGTAGGTGTTTTGTTTTTGTTGTTGGTTTGGCTTTCTTTTTCTTTCTTTTTAAAAAATATTTTGTGTATTTTTACCTGCATGTATATATTCGTTGCATATATGTCTGGTGCCAAGTAAATAATAGTTTCCCTAAATAATTCTCAGGTCACTGCCCTAAAGACATCATTCCTACCATCTACTCCGATCCTGGGTCTGGAAGAGTCAAAAGAGCATGTCAGATCCTCTGGAACCAGAGTTACAGATGGTTGTGGATGCTGTGAATCAAACCTGGGTTCTGAGCAAGAGCAACAAGTGTTCGTAATCACTGAGTCTTCTCTCCAGCACCCTTGATGTCTTGTCTGTTTGTTTGTTTTGAGACAGGGTCTCACTATGTATATAACTTTGGTGGTCCTGGAACTCACTATATGTAGATTAGGCTGGCCTCAAACTCAGAGATCTGCCTGCCTCTGCCTTCCACCCCCATGCTGGGATTAAAGGCATGTGCTACTATGCCTAGCTTTGATGTAGTTTTGTTGTTTTGTTTTCGAGAGGGTTTTCTCTGTGTAGCCTTGGCTGTCCAGGACTTGCTTTGTAGACCAAGCCAGCCTGGAACTCACAGAGATCCACCTTCCTCTGCCTCCCTGGGTGCTGGGATTACAAGCTTGTGCCACCATGCCTGGCTGCTTTGATGTAGCTTTAAACAGAAAGAAAAAGGAAAAATTTTCAGGCTACAAAATCCCTCCTCCTAAAAAATATTCATATATGATATTTTATTTTTTAATATAGAATTTGGAAATTAATTTTTAAGGATTTACTTATTTTATGTATATGAGTATTCTATCTACATTTACACCTGCCAGAAGAGGGAATCAGTTCACATTATAGATGGTTGTGAGCCACCATGTGGTTGCCTGGAATTGAACTCATGACCTTTGGAAAAGCAGACAGCGCTCTTAACCACTGAGCCATCTCTCCAGCCCCCTATATGATATTTTAATTATTTTATAAGAATATATCTTTGGGGCTGGAGAGATGGCTCAGGGGTTAAGAGCCTTGGCAGTTCTTCCAGAGGTCCTAAGTTCAATTCCCAGCAACCACATGTAACCATCTGCAATGATATCTGGCGCCCTCTTCTGGCCTGCAGATATACATGCAGGCAGAACACTATCCATAATAAATAAATAAACCTTTAAATAAATATTCCACCAGAATACTGGGCTGGAAAGACCCGCACCCTGCTCACTACAGCCCCGCCCATATTGTAAAGATCACCCCCTTTACCCCAGTGGAGCCAAAATTGAGTTCCAAGTGGTGCCAGGCCCCTCCTGAATGACCACCAGGTGCTCAAACCAGGACCTTATATGGAAAAAAAGCCAGCTCTCGCCTGACACATCACCTTGCGGTGGACTGTAAGAACCATCCATCTTGGGTCTAGCATTCGACTTCTCTGGCCCTGTACCCTGGACAAGTGAACCTCGTGAGAGCTGTACCAATAAACCTGAGCTTGTTTGCCACTATTTGGTCTCTCCTGAGCCTCTTAAATACATATGAATATTTGTATGTATTTACTTTTTTTGAGGGCATAGCTTAAACGTAGTCTCCTGTTATCATGAATATGTAGTCAAGCCCCCTGCATTTGGGGGAAATCTCAGAGGTGGGTGGAATCAGCACATCTGTAGTGCAATGGATACGCCTCGCCCTGGGCAAACTATCTTCGTAATCACGCATGTTCCCTACCAGGTAAGTACAAACATCATGAAAAAGAGAAATCACAGGTTGTGCCATGGCTCAGTGGGTAAAAGTGTGAGAAGCCTGAGCTGACCCCAGAGGCCACGGAAAGGTGAAAAGAGAGAAGTACCCTACAAAGCTGTTCTCTGACCTCCTCATGCACAGAAGCCCCCTCCCCCAGTAATGATAAATAAACCTTCTTAAGAGGCCAAATCAAAAAATAATGGGAGTAGGAAATGGTAATTTGGGGGGTTGGGGGCAGGTGGGAGTGTGGGTTAAAGACAGAAGTGAGAATTCTGAGAGGTAACTAACTTAATAAACAATAGGGCCAGCAGGGAGACTTGCCTCCTGAATTAAATCCCTGGAATCCACAGAATAAAAGGAAAGAACTGACCCCTAAAGTATACCTGTGTGCTGTGGCATAGGAACTCCTTCCCCACCCCATACACACACAATCAATAAAAACACAATACCAGCTTTAAAATCTCTGTCACTGATAGATTGTAATGTAGTGAAGAAACAATGTCATTTACAGAGAGAAATTTCCAGTTAAGTTTCCTAGGCTGTTCTCCCAAATCCCAAGCTATAAAGATCAACCCTACAGTGTTGATGAGTATTAATATTTACTATAGATATGTCTTTTAGTAAATCTGCGGTTATTCCTAAACAAGCTGTATCCCCAAATTACCACACAGAGACTAGGATTTATTTAATTAACCTAGAGCACAATGCTGGGCAATAGTTACTCCATCCTAAACCCCCAAGCCCACATAGTTCCATTATACTTGCTTTTAGTAATATCTTAGGTCCCGTTCATTTCTCCATGTGGTTCTAAGACCTCCAGATTCTCCTCCTCCCTCTTCGGACCATGATGTCCCACCCTGTCCTCTCCATTGCTCAGCATTGTGGCTGGTTGTTTTAATTGACAATATAGAGAACAAATGGTGGCACGTTTACATAAACATGAACTGGGTGATGCTTAGAATAAATATCACAATGCAATGTGTGGATTGAAACCAGATAGTGGAGGGGAGAAATCAGCATTTGAATGAACAAGGGTAAATTGTATACATTCCAAAAGAACAATACACAATACCAACTACAGAATTCTTCAAATAGCCTATTCGGATTCAATTTTAAGACGTCCATCATCAGGGGATGGAGAGACAGCTCAGCAGGTAAGAGCTTACCCTGATCCTTCAGAGGATCTCAGTTCCCACCTATAACTCTACTTCTAGATCTGGTGCCATCTTCTGGATCCAATGTGTACCTACATTCACCTGTGTGGACACAAACACATATACACATGACTTTTTTCTTAACCTCTTTTTTGTTGTTTTGAGATTGGCCCCATTATTTAGAAATTGATATTTAGAACAGACTGGCCTGAAACTAACATATAATTGCCTGCTTCTGCCTCCTGAGCACTGGGATTAAAGGGGTGTACTACCTACCATGCCTGTTTAAAAAAAAAAAAAAAGTAAAGTAAAAATTTTTACAATGTTTATAAATTTATTCACAGTAATTTAATAACCCTAATCACAATAATTTCTCCCTTCTCACTAGGTGAGAATGCTATCTAAATTAAAAGCATATCTTGAATTTGAAAGACTCATCTATTTAACAATATTTATTGATTTTTTTTCTCATCTGTTAACCAAACTTTGGTTCACAGCTATGCAATATTCTTTCAAAAAATGTTTCTGCAGTGTTTCCTTACCATGTAGTTCAGACTGGCTTTGAATTTCCTATACAGACCATTTTGGCTTTTACCTCAGTATCTTCCTGCTTCTGCCTCACTAGGCACAAGGATTTCAGACATGCACTACTACAACCAGCTAGCTCTTTCGAAGTTTCGTAACAAAGATGAGTGTATTCTGTCTCCCTAAACTTGAACTATATTTAAGCAAACAGAATAAGTGGATGGGAAAGGGTAGATCCAGACCATCTACCTAGGCTTCTTGTCTACCTCCAGAGTAGTATTTTTTTTTCTTTGCTTGAGAAAGATAACATTTCTCAAGTATCAATTCCAATATTTAACATGAAGCCAAGTGTTTCATTTTTTCCTTGTTCATAAAGCAAACAAATTCTGAGTAACAACCACATGTCAGGTATTGGGGCTGTGAGCTGGGAAGACACTTCTGCTGCTGAGGACCACCTGGTGGTCACCTTCCTGAGGAAAGGGAAAGTTTACTGGGGCTGTGATAGTTAACGTTAACTGTCTACTTGACACAACTAAGAAGCACTTGGGAAGAGGAATTGCCTAGATCAGGGTGGCCTGTTGGCGTATCTGTGGGCCCCATAGCTTTAATTGCTCTAAGACTCAGACTGGAAGTGGGTGTCACCATTCCCTGCTTTATGTTAATGGCCTGTGTCAGAATAGAGCAAGATGCACAGGAAGCCTGGGGGTGTTTAGTTCCCTCGGCTCTTGACCGTGGATGTGGCGACTAGCTGCCTCCAGTTCCTGTTTTGACATCTCTGTTGTGATGGACCTCAACCTGGAATTGGGAGCTGAAATAACCCCCTTTTCCTTTTGACATCTCTGCTGTGATGGACCTCAACCTGGAATTGGGAGCGGACATAACCCCTTTTCCCTTAAGTCGAATTTTGTCCGGGTGTTTATTACAGCCACAGATGTGCAAAGAGTACAGTGGTTGTTCTGCTTTTCTCAGATTAACAAGAGAGCCGACATTGTGACTAAGGAAGGCCTCCCAGGAAGAAGGGAAGTGAAAGCACATAGGAAGAGGGTGTGTGAGTTATTTTTCTTACCACTGTGGCAAAGCGCTTGACAAAAGTGACTTAAGGAAGGGATGGGTTCATGGTTTGGTGATGCAGTCCTCCAAGGTGGGAAGGCACAGCAGCACACAGGCCTGTGTGGCAACAGGCCTGTGAGGAGAGTGGTTAGGTTTTACCCATGGTCAGGAAGCCACAGAGAGATGAGTGCTGGTACCTAGCTTACCTGTTGATGTGTCCTTTTTCATTCAGTCTGGGACTCTAGTCAAAGCATGGTGCCACCCACATTCAAGGTGAGTCGTCTCTTCTCAGTAAACCTCTGAGGAAACACCTTCACTGACCCACACACAGATGTGTCACCTAAATCCAGTGAAGTTGGCCATGAAAATGAACTGTCACAGAGCACAATGAAGAATCCAGGAGTGGGAGGAGCCTAGTCAGTCTTAGAATCAAGAAACCTCTTCTAGATGCAGTGACATGTAAACTGATCATTGGTGTGTGAAGGAGCTGGACAGATTCCCAGCGGGGGTTGGGAAGGGCTAAGCAGAGCAAGAGGCAGGGGAGACAAGATGTCATCTTGTTGCCCCGTATCCCCAGAGCCTCACAACATCCAACATGCAACAGACTGATTTAGATATTACACAGAATAAGGCTAATTTGTCCCCTCCTCTGATAGCATCACCCAGTGTAACCTTGCACAAATCACTCTACCTTTGGAGTCTTGCTGTCCTTGCTGTGGAAGTGAACAATTTGGGGAAATTTGACAGAGGATCCAGGACCTATCTGAGAAGATCAGAAGGGCTGTAAAGGAATTAAGCCAGGGCAGTATGGCATCTTAAAAGCAAGCATCACTTTTCCTTCTTTCTTTCCTTCCTTCCTTCCTTCCTTCTTCCCTCCCTCCTCTTTCTTTCTTTCTCTTCTGAGACAGGGTCTCTCTCTATAGCTTTGGCTGTCCTGGATCTCACCATGTAGAGTAGGCTAGCCTTGAACTCACAGAGATTTGCCTGCCTCTTCTTCCTGAGTGCTGGAATTAAAGGTGTGCACCACCACTATGCCAAGCTCAAAATAAAGCATCTTAAGAACTAAGCTTTGATTAATGATCAGAAATTAAGCAATATGGCCTGGGCTGCTGTTTCAGGCCTTCAGTTCTAGCTACCTGGGAGGCTGAGGTAGGAGGACTGCAAATTGAAGGCTAGCCTGGACTAACAGAATGAGTTCAAGGCTAACCTGGGCAACTTAATGAGACTCTATCTCCAAAACTAAAAAGAGGTCTAGAGATGTAATTTAGTGGGAAAATACTTATCTAGCATATACTAGGCTCTGCTTTCAATCCCCTGCAAAAGTAAAGCAAATAAGTAAATATGAAAATAAATACACCTATTCCTTTATTAGTAAAGACTTGCTGTTCACCTTGGTTAAGGAAGATGTAGTGGTCTGACAGGCCCAGGAATCTCATGGAAGTGGGTCAGGAATAGAGTACCATGTGTACTTGGGGAGTCAGAAGACTTTTCTATGCTGTGGGTTCAGCCCCAGCACTGAAAAATAAATTCTAGCAAGTCAAGAATGGAATGTTTCTGAGTATATTTAAATGGTGCTAGAAAGGAGCCAGCAGATGGGAAGAGGTTGAGGGTGGCCAGAGAAAGACCAATAACCTATGAGAAAAGTATGGGCTGAAAATGGGGAACCAGAGGAGGTAATCCCAGGCATGTACCATCTACACAGGGTAGATTATTTTTAGTATGCATGCACGCACACCATATGACAAACTTATTTTCAGAAATAAGTGTGAAATGAAGCAGAGAATAAAATCCTAGGCAGTAAATGCAGAAAGTAAAAACTGTTGTGTTCTTGGTTGCTCCCTGGCCCTCACCAGATGATGCCCTGCTATGAGACAATAGGATGTTGCCAGCAGGAAAAAACAAGATATAACCCCTTGACCTTGAACCAGAAACTATCGGACTCAAAGGTCAACTATCTCAGAAAATCTAGGATCTCTCTGCGAAGGAGGAGCATCCTTTTATTTCAAGACAGACTCTTGCCATGTAGCTGATACAGGGTTGAAGAATAAGCATGGAGAAATGGGGGTGGACATCAGACTAGGGAGATCTGATGGCTTGCAAAGAGAAGAGAAACCATGGGTGGGGCATCTCTGAGACAAGCTGGAGACCTACAACAGGTTAGGCTCCTGGGAGTAGATAGGGGTGAGTCTAGCTGGGACTCATAGTAGCAGGGGACATAGTGGAAAACGCTTTTAATATTTTCCTAACATCATTCCTCAGCATGTATCAAATTAGTATACTTTTGGATTGTATTGTTAGAATGTCTGATTTTTTATTATTGTGTGCGTGTGTGCGGAGGTCAGAGGACATCTTCGTGGTATTCTATCTCCTTACACTTTTACCTCAGTTCTAGGAATAAAAATGGGTAATCAGCCTTTTGCAGCAAGCACTTTGGCCTCTGAGCCATCTTGTTAGCCCATAATGCTTCAGTTTTGAACTTGCTGTCTGAGTTTCTGACTTGAGTTTCCTAAAAACAAAAACCATTGAATGAATTGTGGCTTGGAATTGTGATAATTTCCAGCACTCTTTGAAATAGCTTGAACACACTTCTGTCATTTTGTACTACATGTTTTTGTGAGACAGTGGCCTAAGTACGGACAATCATAAAATCAAAAAATATGATCAAAACTAGGCATGGTAGCACCCTCAGGAGACAGAAATAGGAGGCTCAGGATTTCAAGGTTATCCTTAGCTACATAGTGAGCTCAAGGTCAGCCTGGGCTACACGAGACTTTGTCTCGAAACCAACCAAGCAAGCACACAAAACATACAGGTAAAAATGGCTGCTGCTGGCAAATATTTAAGAGAACCTGCACATATACAGTGATGCACACTTTAGAAGGCTGTCTAAAAATCAAGCCAAGCCACGAAAACAGTAACAGGATGAGCGGTAGCTCAGCATGAGAGCACTTGTCTCACATACATGAGGTCCTGTGTTCAATCCCGTTTCTTAAAAAAGGTAAAAGTAAATACATAATAAAACCAAAACTATATTTGAGGATGCTGAGGCAGGAGGATTTCTAAGATTCAGGGCCAGTTTGTGCTATATACTGAACCGTAGGCCTCTTAGTACCCACATAGTAAGACCCTGTCACAAATATAAAACAAAAGTGAGCTAAAGAGATGGTGTAGTGACAATTTTGGAATTTTAGTTTTCTTTAAAAAAAACACACAGGAATATTATTATAAGAATGTGATTTTCTTTTAATCTCAGGTGTGGGAATGTGGGGCTGCTTCAGATTGTCCACAGCAGCTAACTATGACTCGCCTTGTTCTCTGTCAGGGGTGTGATTTTACCAGCTGCAAATAGTTGCTGCAATTGAGTGATGTTTGGAATTGTGAAGACTTTTTAAAGGGTATATAGGTTTGTTAAGTAGTCATGCACAAAGAAGAAAACAACAAGAAGAAATGAGATGCTGACAGTGAAGAATAAACTTCCTCCAAGGAACTTGATGTTCCAAGGATTTGATGTTAGCAGTAGCATCATTAGTAATCTAACGATAACATCACCCTCTTTCTGACCCCTGGCTTTCTTCAGGCATCTCTCTCCTTTCCTCTCTCTCTTTTTTCTCTCTTATCTAGTGTTGCAGGGTTGAAAGGGTGGAAGAAAAGGAGTGGAGAGGGATAAAAGGAAAAACCCACAGAGTAGCTAATGGCAGATACAAGATGGCTTACTGGTCAACAGCACTTGTTGCCTAAGACCCAGGTTAAATTACTTCCCAGTGTCCACACGGTAGCTCACAAACATCTGTAACTTTAGTTCCAGGGAATCCAGTGCCTTCTCCTGGCCTCTGCAGAGGCCAGACATGAAAGCAGTGGGCGGATTTATTTGCAGGCAAAATCACCCATATACATAAAATTAAAACAAAACAAAATAAAACTGCATTTGAGTTTAAAAGAGACAGGACAAGCAATATTCTGCTTCTTTGATAGTATTGCCATAAATGCTAAAAAAGAAAACGCAAGAATCATCCATTAGTGTTTTTCATCCTCTTTGTCAAAGTCGTGTGCTTACTAATCTGTAAAATCTTAGCAGCAGTGAATGAAGCCGAAGCCCCAAAGCCATCATTATGGTCCCAAAGCAGATGCCATAACTTAAGCAGACAGTAGACTAGAGTACATCCTTGAGACAATTACCCTGGTTTCTTCTCCCAATGCTCTAATAGAATCAGCTTAAGGGAGAACAGTTTATTCAGGGTTCACAGTTCAAAATGCAGGCTATCATAGCAGAAGGTCAAGGTGGCAGGAGCCTGCACAGCTGGTCATATTGCTTCTGTGGTCAGTAACACTGGCAGACCCAGGCTGCTACTCACGTCCTCTTCTCTGCTTCCATCCAGGATGTCCTGCCAGTGGAATGGTGTGGTCTCCAGTTAAGATGGATCTTCAGGCATCAGCTAATGAATCCAAGGTAACCCCACACAGGCAAACCCAGGGGCCCATCTCCCAGGAGGCTGTAGGTTCTGTAAAGTTTCTGATTGCTGTTGACCATCAGCCCTGAAGCAACAGGCACGTCTCCCTTGTCTTTCGGCAGTGGCTTTTCTTTAGCTTCCAGTTTCTTTAAATTTCCCTTTTTTGTTTGTTTCATTAGAGGTAAGTCTGAAGAAATACAGGCTGGCCTTGAACTCCTGATCCTCCAGCCAGCCAGGTGCTGGGAATACAGGTGTGTGCCACCACACCTTTCCAGTCAAATGTCTCAAAATCTTTATCAGTTCTGGTTTGGTAAGTATTGCCCCTCCCCATCATTCCTTCCACTTGTTAGAATGTTCTTAACACAACATAAACTAAATCATCTCCTGGTTAATCCAGAGAAAATAAAAATGCACCTTTCTAGCTGGATGTGGTGGTGTACGCCTTTAGTCCCAGCACTCAGGAGGCAGAGAGGCAGGCAGGTCTCTGAGTTTGAGGCCAGCCTGGTCTACAGAGTGAGTTCCAAGACAGCCAGAGTTACAGAGGGAAACCCTGTCTTGAAAATACACACACACACACACACACACACACACACAGAACTGAGTACACCTGAAGCTTAAAAGAGACAGGACAAGCAATATTCTTGTCCCCCCTTTCATGTCCTGTGTGCCTCGGAGACCTTTTCAAATGGTATATGTAGATGTTACATGCTGTTTAAAGCTGTGTGGAAGTTAATAATGCTATGATTTTTTTTCTTGGTACTCAGATTTTTTTACATGTAATCAAGCTATAAACTTTTAGTTCAGACAATGGAAGCAGACTGTGCTGGGTTTGGTCTGGCTTGGTTCTTGCACAGGGTTTGTGTGCTGCAATAACATGGGTTCACACGAGTCCAGATGTTTCCTTGTGCTCAGTCACTGCCTCTGGCTTTGTACATTTTCCACTTCCTCTTCTGAAATGTTCCTTGCATCTTGGGGTGGGGAATGCATGCGGCATGTTCATTCTGTGTAGTCTCTTACTCTTTGCTCTTTAGCTAGTTGTAGGTCTGTATTAGTTACCATCTATGTACATTTGCAAACAGAAGCTCTTCAGAGAATGGTTAAGAGAGACATTGATTTCTATGTGTATTTCAAATGAAACACACACATCTGAAGTTCTTTCTATTTTTAATGTTTGTGTTTGATGCACATGCATGGAGGCCAGAGGTCAGTCTTGGATGTCATTTCTCAGAAACCATCCACTTCCTAAATATTTCAAAATTACATTCACTTATTTTCTGTGATGGGTGGGGAGTGGAGGAAGGACTAGGCAGAGATTTTCCTGCCTCTGCCTCCTGAATGCTAGCATTAAAGACATGTGCCACCACACTTGGCTTAACAGTTTGTTTTTAAGATTTATTATGCGCCTCCTGTGTGTCTGTGTGTGGGTGTGTGCTCGTGAGTGGCCAATGCTATGCAGGCCAGAGGAGTGTCTGGAGCTTGAGCTACAGTTTGTTGTGCGCCACCTGACATGGCTAGAAACCAAACTCAGCTCCTCTGCAAATCAAGAGCAGCACGTGCTCTTCACAGCTGTGCCCCAGCGCCCCCTTCTTTTGTTGAGGTGTGTGCTTAGCCCCTGGAGATAGGTCACTGTGAACTAACTAGAGCCCAGCTAGTCTGTTCATTCACGGGCATCCCTCAACTAGAAGAAGATAAGCTAGTCACATGGCCAGTGAGCTTTGAGGCCATGTCTCCTGTGAAAGAAACATCCCCCCCCCCAGAAGAACAGCCCCCAAAGGACTCCTGCTTTCTGCCTTTCCACTGTGATATTAGGAACTATTACAACTATTTCAAAGTCATGAATCACCAAAAATAAGAGCCGATGGAGAAGGAAGGAAGGATGCCAGTTAACTAACAAGTTGCAGTGTGATTCATGTTCTCACTTCCAACTTTCACTTCTTCCTGCAGGTCTGCTCTGCAGAGAAGTCATGATTAATCTGGTTTGGCACAACAGCTCTCTGCAAAGCTACTGTCTTTGTAGATAGTTTAGATATGTCACTTATGCCAAAGAAGGAGGAAAAAAAAACTTCCATGTAGACTTGCAGGCTTCCTTCTCATGGTATAAATGACCTCACCAATCTATGTGTGGTGCAGGACTCCAGAACACTGGGAACGGTGATGCAGTGATAGGAAATGGTTTGGGAATCTGCAAAGTCACAGTATTGCATCCAGTCAACTGGCCAACAGTCCCAGATTCTTTGTTTTTGTACATGCTTCTGCTTCTCTTTGTGACCCACTATTACCATTCCTTGGCATCTTTTATTACTTTCTTATGGACTTCTAGGAACCTGTTTACTGGGAAGCTCTCTCTCTCTCAAGTCTCTCTCCACTTCTCGGTCCTTACCTTCATTGCTTTCCTTCCTGTGTCACTGACTCAAATATTCTAATTTCTCCATCCCTGGGTCTTCACAGCCATCTTCTTCCCTTCTGTCCAGGTTGCCTGGAAGCCTTTCCATTTATTCTCCTTCCCTCACCCCCTTCTTTCTTTCCAACAGTGCTGGGGATTAGCAGAAGGGCTCAGGCATACTGAGTCATCTAGTAGCTCTGCTGTGGAGTTGCAAACTCAGCACCCTCCCCATTGCAGTTCCTTAAAAAATTAAGCCCGTCTCTGTGGCTCCCAAGTTCCCTCAGAGGACTTCCTATCTGTAAGGCTTCACTCTTCCCCCACTCCAGTGATTCCTTCCCCATTTATTTTCAGCTGTGCAACAGGGTCTTTAAGGGCAGTCATCCCTGGTCTGTTCCACACTGACATTCTCTCTGAATGACCTGTGTATCTTGGAGTCCCATCTGTCACTGCTCATACCTGCTACACAACTGACATTCCCTTAGTGACCCTGAGAGCGCTCTCCATAGTCAGTAGTGACTTCTGTTCATTCCTTTATATTTTCTGCCATCTTCTCTAATAATGATAGTAGGAGTAGTAATAACAAATAGCAGCAGCAGCAGTAGTGAGATAGGTCTCATAATCCAGGCTGGCCTCTTAATTTGATATGTAGCTGAAAATGACCTTGAACCTATGTCTACCTCCCAAAACACTAACAGTACATGTTAGTTTTCCTGCTGGGATGGGAAGGTTGAGAAGGTGTCCAGGAACCACACAGCTCTGAGGTTGTAGTGTCCCAAGTGAAGGGAAACCTGAGACTCAGGAGCCCAGGAACCACACGGCTCTGAGAGGAGGTCTCCTCAGCAGAGGCAGCTCCCAGGGATTTCCCAACTCTAGCTGAGCTGAGAAGCTTAGAAGATTCAGCCTTGCTTGAAAACTTCTGGACTTCTTTGGGTGAAAGAGTCACATCAGACAGCATTGGAGGGATGAATCCAGGAGTTACTGGAGAAGACAGCAGGGAGCTAAGAAGACACAGCCTTTATATAGGATATCTTAGGAGGTGGGAAGTAGAGCTTTTCAGGGCAGAGATATCCAGGGTGGGGATTGGTGGGATTTCAAATCCTGAGCTTTAGGGAACTCAGGGATTGGCCGTTTTTCCTGTTCAGGGATTGGTTGGTTCTCCACCTCAGGGGGTGGGTTTTTGTTCAGATTTTTCACCTAAAATTAGCATAATCTGGAAGGAGTCCTACTGAGGGGCTGGAGATGATTTTTGTGACAGTTACAGAGGCTGGAAATGCCATCATGACAGTTAGGAAGGTGTGGGGGAGGGGCCTATTGACTTAAACCTCAGCCTCAAGTTGTTTATACAGACTTGAACTGAGTTAAACAAAACAACTTTCCTCAGACTGTGAATTTATGTTAAGGGGCAGATTCCTGGTCCTGGTCCTGGTTGTCCTGGCTGACAGTGCCAAACCATGCAAAGCTCCCTGCCTAGTGGGAATGGTTAGTTTATACATTGTTGCCACTGAGATGGCTCTGATCTCACAGACTAGCTCCAGTTGGACAGCTGGACTCGCCTTCCTTTCCTCGTAGAGTTCCCTGTCAGCAGCAGGCTTCAGGTGCTGCTTCCTTCTACAGTGGCTTTGTTTGATCTCAGGTCCTAGGACTGTGAGATTTAGCTTCAGCTGCTCTAGAGTCGTAAGGTGTTGCTGTCTGGAGGTTGTTGAGAGGCCAGCAGCACAGCCTGAAGATCGGAGCAGCCCTCTCAGAGACCCCAGGTGGGTGGCAGAGGGGAGCTGAAGAGCTGAAGAGGGGGAAGCCAGGGAAAGATGTAGGGGGAGCCCAGGGGCAAAACTTGAAGGGCACAGCCTGATTGCTGAAGGTCCTCAGGCAGGGTCTTGGACACTGTCCTGGAAAGTATTCAAAGTTTATAAAGGGAGTCCACGAGCTGGGAGGGCTTTCCCTGCTGCTGGAGTCTGCCTGAATAGCCAAGACTACATACCTGCACCACCTAGCGCTAATTTTTCACTTGCTCGCCTCCCGTTCTCTCTCTTCTTCTCTGCCACAGGCTCAAGCTAGCCTGGTACTCACTACTCATATCAGGGCTGCCTTATGGCAGTCTTCCTGCCTCAGCCTCCCAAACTAGTATGACAGGAGTGGGAGCTACTCTTCCAGCCTGTGAAGGAGACAGCCCGCTCTAGACTCCACAGCTCAGCGGGAGCAACTCAAAGGTAAGGTTAGGCATGACAGTGGACTCCTAAAAAGGCTGCTCACATATATGCTTAGCATTTCGCTGGGACGCATGGGTGTTGGACAGAACACCTAGACATGTACATTCCAAGTGGGTGTCTGAATAGCCTTCGTCCTGGTGCCCGGATTCCAAGACTAAACATCTTAGGAGACAGAAAGGGGAAGTTATCGGTTTCTAAAGGCCTGGCCTAAGCATATATCTATAGATTAAGCTTTCTACTGAGTCAATGTTCAAGGGCAGAGAACAGGGCCTCCACTCCCTGATGAGAGGAGTGGTGGCCAAAATTAGGGGGCAGACTATCTTTAAAACTATGAAAATATTTAACTTTTGGGGTACAAGAAAGTGTTTCTTAGCTTCTGGTTTCTTGAGTCAGGTGGTAACTCTGTAGAAGTCTTAACTTCCTAATTCAGCATGATCTGTCCTTTTTGGGTCCCATGTCGGCCAGGATGACCTGGTCATGATCCTCCTGCCTCTAGCCCCTGACCTTTGGTATTACAAACATGCCCTAGCACTCCCTGTTTTATTCAGTACTGGAGATCCAACCCAAGACTTCGTGCATGCTATGCAATGTAGCTACATGTCCAGCCCCATAAATTCGACTCAGGGAATGCCAGAGTTCTCGGCATGAAACACCGTGGTGGTGCTTGAAGCGGCATTTTGAGTCAAGGGAGTTATATCTGGAATCAAGAAAGATCTTTGCAACTAAATGCCGAGACCCTGTCTCTAAGTAATTCAATCAACTCATCCTGCAAGCATTATAGACACCAATTTATGGAGAACTTAGGGTCAAAAGGAATGAGAATGAACCTTGGTCACCCCAAGAGGTCAGCAAAGGCCTCAAAGAGTGCTTAATTCTTTCTTCCTGCCATCTGTTTGGTAGCCATGTGGCTATAGGGTGCACAGGAACATCACTGTACTTACTGTGATTCACCGTTGCTCCGCATGGAAAATCTCAGGTTGAAATTTGGAGAAAAGGCTGCTGACACTGCTGCTTTTGTGGTCAAACTCTGCAGTCCATGAACAAGGCAGTCTGTACACAGACTTGTTTTGAGTAGAACTTTATTGCGCTTATTTATTAAGCATAAAGAAGTTCTGATCAACTTCAGATACAAATGAAGGGAGAACATGTTTGTGAGTTCCTGAACAATGCAGTCTCTTTGCTGATCATAAATGTGAATGGAATGAGAGTGTTGTGAAATCTAGCTTCTGTAACAGAGGGACAAACATGCAATCTATGTGCTAAATGTAACAAGTTGGTAAATACCGTATTGGCTTTTCCCTTTCCTTTTTTTTTCCTTTTGTTCTTGGTCTGGTATTTTGTTTGTTTGTTTTTATTTTCATTCTCTAGACCAGAGCTTCAGGCAGTTCTCCCAAGCACTGGAATTAGGGTAAGCTACCATACCTGCTGTTGAGTCTTACTGTCATATATTTAGTTGATGTAAGCATGTACTTGAGTAGTAAAAGTAGGAACCCTTCCTTTTTGTTTTTGGTTGTTTTGTTTTGTTTGTTTTGTTTGAGACAGGGTTTTTCTGCATAGCCTTAGCTGTCCTGGACTTGCTTTGTTGATCAGGCTGGCCTTAAACTCACAGAGATCTGCCTGCCTCTGAATGCTGGGACCACAGGCATGCTCCACCACGCCAGGCTGAGTAGCCCATCTTTAATTTGGTATAAAAGCAGGAGACTGGGCCTTCCAGTGCTGGCTTTCCATTAGGGTCAGAGGGGAACCTAGGAGCGCTCTTTTATATTGGTCTTCATTCTTTAAAAATGGCTGACACAGAATCTTTATAATGTGTTACTTTATTACAAATAAAACTTTTGAAACCTGGATGTGGTGGTATATGCTTGTATCGCTGGCACTTGAAGAGGATGATGCTTGAACCCAGGACCGCTTGTCTCAGGACCGCTTCTGAAGAAGAGTAACCCCTTTTAATGCTATCTGTATTTCCACTAAAGAAATTTCACAGTTTACCTGGTGGTATATAAATTAAAACTATGATGATGTGGCCATAAACTCCTTTAATCCCAAAAGCCGGGAGGCTGATGCAGGAGGATTTCCTAGAGTTGGAGGCTGCCTGGGCTACGTAGTGAGACCCTGTTACAAAAGAGGGGACATATTTTATGTGTATTTGTCTGAATACATGTTTGTGCCTAGACACTAGAAGAAGGTATCAGATCCCCTAGAACTAGAATTAAAAATGACTGTGAACCACTGTGCAGGAACTGGCCACCAAACCCAGTATATTTAAATAATGTGCCATTTTATCTTAAAAAAAAAAAGTTCCAGGAGAATTAAACAGCCATTTTTAACCAACGCGCCACCATCATGGCTGTACCAAGCCTGTTGTTTGAAGCAGCCTAACTCAAGATAGGTCGTTTCTAACATGATTTAGTGTAGGCTTTTCTAGAGTTGGTGTGAATCTAAGTCAGACAACTTCATGTTGTAGCTGAAGATGACCCTGAACCTCTGATCCTCCTGTCTTTACCTCTCAAGGGCAGGAGGTACAGGCTTGAGCCATTCCTACCAAATATCATTTATCCACCCACCCACCCACCCACCCACCCACCCATCCACCCATCCATCCATCCATCCATCCATCCATCCATCCATCCATCCATCCATCCATCCATCTACTTACTTACATGTGTGGTAGGGCGTATGTAAGGATGAACATGCCCCAGGTGCGTCCAGCATTTCAGGTCACCACCGGGCTAGGGTTACGGGCATACACAGCCCTGCCACATGCTGGGTATCTGAACTCAGGTCCTCATCCTTGTACAGCAGCAGTCTTCTTGCTGAACCATCCTTCCAGCTTCCTGGGTGGGTGGGTGGGTGGGGGGATTGGATTCTCAGCCTTTTCACAAAAGAACATTATAATCAGATTTTATTTTCATTTCCTTTGATCACTTTATTTTACTGCCTTTCCAAGTTTGAGAGAAAACTGAGTTAGAGCAGTGCGGACCCTGTCATCTCTGTGTCCCCCATCCCATTTAAGGTGCATTCCTTCTATTTTGTGGCTCATTTCACCTAGAGCTGGCCGAGTTGCACAACACAAATTGCAGGATTGGTTCAGCTTGTAACCTGTTATCTTCAATCCTGAAACTAAAAACTAGAACTTTCCTTCTGTTCTTGATACAGGGACTCTATATTGACCTTACTCTTCACTCGCCTCAATCTCCTGGATTCGATGTGACCCTTCTGTCTCAGGTCCCTACAATAACACCCAGCTGGCTCTCCATAGCTATAATTACAGAAGCAGCAGAAAGAGTCTTCATTGTCTTAGATATGACAAAAGTCGGACACAGCAAAAAATAATAATTTGAGTTTTGTGTACCATGGAGGATATCACCAAAAGAAAAAAACAATATTCTCGGTGAATGCCTATTTAGGCAGAGAAAAATCTCTGAATATATATTCTTTCAAAAAAAAAAAAAAAGACAGAAAAATGGCCAGTAAGTACATGACCCAGAAATTCTACTCCGAGATTGCTAACCAGGAGAATTTGAAGACCATATATATACAAACTTTTAAGCAAGTGTTCATAATAACATTATAATAGGAAAAGGCAGAAACAATTTTAATGTTTGATGGTTAAAGAGCAGGCAAAAATAGAATACGTGCCTTAGAATGGAGTATCATTCATCAGCA
>CM053760.1:48127028-48188909 GCA_028658305.1 Pachyuromys duprasi
AGGGGAAAATGTATCCTCAGACTCCCCTTAGGGAAGGAGAGGGCGCGGGTAAACTCCCAATTCGAAGCCCCTCGCAGTGTATGCAGAGTACTGTGTATCACGCGTCACTGGCTTCCGGCTTTCCGCCTTCCTGATTGTCAGCACCTCGCACTTCCTCTCCGGCCTCCCCCCCCGCCCTCGCACGGGTGGTAGCGTCCCGGATCCGCGCATGCGCAGAGCGCGCGGGGCGGTGCCGCTGAGGGGCGGGTGACGCAGCGGCCGTCGCTGCCATTTTAAGTTGTTTGTTCTTGTTTCCCTTCCTCAAACGCGACTGAGCCCCGGACCCGGGAGGTTCCCGAGGCTAGCCGCCGCTTCTGCAGCCACTCCGGTGCGGGGAGGGAAGGAGGCTGTGGCCCCGCGGACGCCCGTCCTCCTCCGCTTCGGCCTCTTTTTTTTTTTTTTTCCTCCCACCCCAGCCGCCGGGGCTCTCTCGGACTCTTTTCCTGAAGCGGACTGTCGGGCGAAGTAGGCCTCGGGAGCCGCCGCTTGAACTGAGCCAACTCTGCCGGGCCCCCTCGGCGGACAGGCCGTAGCGCAGGGCTCCCCTCCCCGCCGCCGCCTCCCGCGCGCTCTCCTCGTCCTCCCGCGCCGCGTCCTTCCCTCCGTCGCCGCCCGGGGCGCCGAGCCCGACTATGGGGCCCAGGTGGGGGCTGAGCGGCGGCAGCAGCGCGCGCGGCCCGGCCTCAGAGCGCAGCGCGGCGGCCATGGAGGGGCTCCGCCGGCCCGTCGTGTTCTCTTGACATGGCTCCCGCCCGCGCCACGAGCAGCGCCCCCGCCGCCGCCGCCGCCTCCTCCTCCGCAGCCGCCGCTCCGCCCGCAGGCTGCGGCTAGACGGCCCACCGACGGTCGGCCTGCGAGCCCCGCTCTCCTCTCCGCGGGGACCCCGCCCTGCCGCCTCGATCCCGGCCTCTGCCCCCTTCGGGAAACCACCCAGCCGCCCCCACTCGGGAAACATGGGCTGTTGAACGGGAAAAGCGAATCCAGAACCCGGGAGCTTCATTCTTTTTTTGGGGGGTGGGAGGGTGGGCTTCCTTTAAGAAGTAATTATTAACACGATTATTTTTCTTCTTTTCCCCCTCCCAACTGATCCTTCCCACTTAACTCTTCCCACCTCCTCTACCCGGGCGGGAATTGTTTCCACGGTGAAATGAGTGAGAACCCGAGTGATCCAGTGTCTCCCGTGGTGCGAGTGAGTCGCTGCCGCTGAAGGCGAGGGGTGGGGGTGGGACCTGGGGGTCGAAGGCAGGTGATCCCCGGGCCCGGCCTGGGACGTGGGAGAACCCGCCACTTTTGCCTCAGCCATGCTCACACGAAGATAATCGAACTCCCCACCATCCCGAACCTGAACGGGGTCAGATTTATACAGAGGGCTCCCCGGGGAATGTAGAACCCACCGCAGGGCTGAGGGTGCTTGGATCCCGGGCAATAATTAGGGCTAATCACAGAGCCGGAATAACTATTACCGTTTAATAGACCCCTTTTCCCTCTGCCATCATGGTTCTCCTTGGCAGCAGCGTTCGCAGCCGCCTGAGGGTGAAAACGTGGGTGATGGGGAAGTTGGTAATGACTCCGCTGTTTTTTCTTATGACTCCTTTGGGCAACAGCTGTCCGCCCCCGGTATACACTGTAGTTGATTGCAGGGAAGCCCTGTACCTCTCCCCTTTCTCTGCTGATTTTGCACTTTTCTCTTTGCTCACCACCAAGTGTAATCAATAGCAAAGCACTGACAGTACATAGCAGTAGTGAAATCTGAAATAACTAAGAATTAATCAGGTACTACGGCCATGGATCTGGCTGGGTAAAATCCAACTGGGGATTTCAGTTTCATTCACCTACCCTGTTTTGGTGGTTTTCTTTTTTTTTCTTTGGGAAGCAACATCACAATTTCCCTCCTTTTTCCTTTTCTTAATCCCTTTTCTGAAAAGGGGGAAAAATCCGGATGGATTTCAAGGATTGGACTGGTGTCAGCTGTGTTTTATTGCACACCTAAATCCTGATGATAGATATTTCATTTTCCCCTCAATGCCTTTTATTTTGGCAGTTTAGCCAAATGTGTTTTCCAGAAAGTTAGTTCCAAGTTTTTTTCTCCTCTTTCTTTCCTTCCCTTCCCCTTTCCCATCTAACCCCCAAACATTATTGTCCAAACATGACTGGACAGCAACTTTTGTTTCTTGACCCTGTGGTATGACAGTCTGCTAATATTGCCAGAAGGTGCAGTTTGGGGGTTACAGTTGTGATTTTAGCTATTCAATCATATTAGCAGGAAAAAATGACTTGTTTCTGTTGTACTTGAGTCTTAAGAAAAAGTGCCCATAGTTTAGTGACAATTTCCAAAGGCTTTAGTACCACCTGTATTTCAAAATGGGGGACCCAAACTCCCGGAAGAAACAAGCTCTGAACAGACTACGTGCTCAGCTTAGAAAGAAAAAAGAATCTCTAGCTGACCAGTTTGACTTCAAGATGTATATTGCCTTTGTTTTCAAGGAGAAGGTAATTTAAAGTTCTTACTGTGAAATTAGCACAAGTGATTTTTGTAAGTGTATATTTGTTACTTCAGTGTTTATGAATACTAGGGCTAAGAGTGTTTGAGAAAGACTCCTTTGTTTTTTGCCCTTAGGGGTGATTCTGTGAAATGAGTCCTTGAAGAAAATGGACTTTGAAATACTTAATTCTAAGGCTTGGTAGAGTACACTATTTCCTTGAAGTCAGACTGAATAACTAAAATCTTTTGTGGAACAGAAGAGGGAACTTGTTACTTATTTAAGTAGGATGTCTTAAGTGTTACATCAGGATCAACTGTTTATATTTAAATTTAGCCTGTTCAGGTCTTATTCAAGTTTTAATGTGTCATTCTTAAGATGTAGTTAATGAAACAGTACATTTCAGTTTTTAGAAGCAATTAAATACTGAAATGGTAAATTTTTGTTAGCATTGCTTTTTTTAATAAATTAAAAATTACCTAAGAAGACATTGGTGTGTGTGTGTGTGTGTGTGTGAGAGAGAGTGTGTTGGAGATTAAATATCAGATGAATTTGAGTTGTGAAAGTCAAGGAGAATTTGATGAAAACCATATTCTTTTTCAATTCAAGATGGACATTTATTTGTCAATAGGGCTGTTTGACATAAGAGTGGGTTATGAATAAAGGAAGTGCAACCTTGACTTTTGCACTGAAGGTGGTCTGCTTCTAATCAGAAATGTAATTTTTGCATAGTATCCACTTAGTACTTTTTGGAAGTTTTTTATGGTTATCATCCCAATCTTAAAATGTTTGTGTGTGTGTTTCATCTGCTAGAATGAGCATTGCAAAGTGGTTCCAGAGTAGTTTGTATTAAAGTATTCTGTGGATGAGTTATTTTCACATTTTCTGGGTTTTTGTGTGCTTGTTTTTTAACATGATGGCAAAATTGATAAGATCTGATTGTATTTTAGTTGAAGGTATTGCAGTGTAGGTTCTGAGTCCAAGCTCTAAGTGTTACCAAATATGCTTTGTAGTAGAGAGTATTATAAGTTACATTGGTAATGAATGAACACTTGATCTTACCTAATTTGGAAACAGTTTATTGTACATTTTTCTCCTTTTATTAAACACTGATATTTGTAGTTAGATAATATCCAGAAAAGGTCAGTGAACTTGACACCATTTCTGGAATAAAATAATTCGTTTAAATACTTGTGTTTTAAAATAGTGAGATTTTTATTTAGTTGCCTGTAGAACCAGTTTAATGAAAGTATATCAATAATGTATCACTCGATTTTTTTTTTTCTTTTAGAAGAAGAAGTCAGCACTTTTTGAAGTGTCTGAGGTTATACCAGTCATGACAAATAATTATGAAGAAAATATTCTGAAAGGTGTGCGAGATTCCAGCTATTCCTTGGAAAGTTCTATAGAGCTTCTACAGAAGGATGTGGTACAGCTCCATGCTCCTCGATACCAGTCTATGAGAAGGGTAAGTTCTGGAAGTCTTGGCTTAGGAAATGAGTTTGTGTGAATTAAAGTGTGCAGGTTTTCCTTGAAAATGGGTAGTTAACTATCTTTTTGCTTAGAGACCTCAGGTGTGTAATGTTTTTGCCTTAAAACCATTCTTAGCTAGAAAAAGCATGTAGAGCTATCCCATTGTTGCCTGTTAGGTAAAATTGTTTTTAAATCCTTCAGGTATTCTTTTTTTTTAAAGATTGATTTCCAATAGATGCATGGATTTCTCTTTTCTGAGGGGAGAACATACCCCTTGTAATAAGAAAGCTATTAAAGAAAATATATTACTGCCAACCTTACACTGTATTACACAAATTAATCTGGTGCATAGTTCAAAATTAGTTAAAGCAGAGGAAATGTCCTGCTCTGGTAGAAGTGCATTGCCCTTAGGAAACAGATAGGTGACATATTATGCTAGAAACAGGAATGGAGAAAAGTAGTTGCCTAACAACATCAAAATACTCCATGTAATAAGAGTGGTTGGTAGAAGTTTTGGAATAGTTTTGTCAAAATCATTTGGTTTTAAAAGATGGAAATAAAGGCATAGGCACTAATAACATTAGCTCTTTAGCTGTAATTTAGTCACATACTGAGGAAGTTAGGTCTTTTCTGTGAGGAACTTGGTGCTAAATACTGGATTCTACAATATAAAAGTTAACATTAGAATTAGATTGTATGCAGTTTATTACCCCTGAAGTTAGGAAGTTGAAAAGATTTTGACCTTTTGCACTGAGGCAAACCCTATACTTGTACCTTTTGTTACCACTTTGCTTCTTTAAAACTAAAAAAAAAAAAAAATTTGTCATTTTCTAGGATGTAATTGGCTGTACTCAGGAGATGGATTTCATTCTTTGGCCTCGGAATGATATTGAGAAAATTGTTTGTCTCCTGTTTTCTAGGTGGAAGGAATCTGATGAACCTTTTAGGCCTGTTCAGGTATTTTGTTCTAAATAATGTAGTGAATACTTCAGTAACAAGTGTTAATTGGGCTTAAATTGAAATTGTTGGGAATATACTTCTAAATAGTTATTTCATAAATTTTTCCTGTCTTGTTGTAAGAGAGAAAAACATTAGAATTACAAAATCCCTTAACCACTGGTTGGTAATTAACTTTTATTAATTACTTGTAGACTTTTTTTTCTCCCTGACAAAATCTCATGTTGCCCAGACTGACCTAGAATTGCCCTTGTATCCAGGATGACCTTGAACCTACTGATTCTCCTGGTTTATACTAGCTGATCGTGGAACCCAAGTCTCGTGTATCTGAGGCTACAACCCCCGCCCTCTTTGCTGACTTCTAACTGCCATTTGGCATATTAAAGGCATTTCACTATGCAGTGTTCCTAGTTTTGTTTATAATACATTTTGAACACAGAAGAAAGGTGAAGAAAATCTGAAATGTTAAATATGGTTGGTTGTAGGTCCAGTGGATATTGTATATATACTTAACCATAATTTTCTACAGTGAATATTCTTATTTTAAAATTAGAAAAGTAGTGATATATATGGCCCTAGTTTAAGTATGCAGAACTAAATGTTGAATACCTTATTGTTGGGAATATGAAAGTTGTCATTCAAAAAATTTTTAACTTACGATTTCAACTTTCTATTGGTTTGTGTATGATAATAGGCTATTAAGTTGGTATATGTCATCTGCCCTATGGTAATAAAACTGTTAAGTATCTCAAATAAATTACTACTCCTTTTTCTAGATAGATGTTAGAGTAGTAAGTTCTTAACAAGAAAGAAGAAAAGAAAGTCCAAAGATTAAATATTGGTAAAATAATAATTACTATTATTTGGTGACTAATACCTAATAGCTAGAACAGTGGTTCTCAGTCTGTGGTTTGCAATCCCCACAGAGTTGCATATCAGATATCCTGTACATCAACTACTTACATCATTATTCATTATGGTAGCAACAAAATATTTTATGGGTCACCACAACATGAACTATATTAAAGAGTCACAGCATAAGCAAGGTTGAGAAACACTGCTAGAGAATAGAATGTATAAGCTCAATATAAAAGGAATGGTAGTGGGAATGCAAAAATTCTGAAAACACAGATTATACCTTAGTTCTACTCTAATTACAGTATATTACTTTTTCCGCTAAACATACTCGTTTAACCTAAGTACTAGTGATAACTATATATGTGGACCTTGCAGAAAGAAATGAGAGGAATAATGGGCCTCGGGTCATTCAGTTAAGAGTAGTCAAGATAAACATAAGGCAGACTAAATCTTCCCTAAAAGCAAGAGGCTAGAGAGCTGGCTCAGAACCTAACGCTGGCTGCTCTTATTTTGGACTGGGTTTAATTTCCAACCCCCACACGGTGGCTCACAACCCTCTGTAACCCTCCAGTTCCAGAGAATCCAGTGACATCTTCTGACCTCTAAGGATACCAGATATACACCTGGTATGTGGACACATGCAGGCAAGACAGCTATATACAAAAAACAACTTAATAAAAGGAAAAGTAAGGTATAAAAGGAACAAGATAAAAGTTTATACTTGTAACTCACTTATATTCAGAACTTACTACATTCTATGAAGAGTTCCTTGAATTATAGAACCTTCTAGATTATAATGTACTTGTAATAACTTTGCTACTTTTATAGCTCACCTACAGTAAATAAGCTAGTTATGTGGCACTAATTTCATTGTCTTAAGTAATTTAAAACGGGCATTTCTTATGTTTACATACCTTATTCGGGATGGGCTTAAAAACCTCTGCATATGTTCAGTTTAGGTAAAACCGCATAGTATTTGCATATAAACATCTGTGTACTGTGGATCACCTCTAGATTGCTTATAACACCTGATAAACAGCCACATAAATAGTGTTATGCACACTGTATTGTCTTAAAAATACAGGGGTGAGGAGTCCATATTTATTCAGTCCTGATAGGATATTTTCTCACATTTCAGTTTGGGATGTTGGTTCACTCTGTCCTAAATGAAGCCATGAACTGACCTTCCCAGCTGTGGCCCACTCCTTACTTGGAAACACTCTTAGTAAACTAACTCTGCGTCTCCCACTTAAAAAACAGTAGAAATTGAGAGGATTTAAATATAAAGGAAATGAAAAAAAGAAAAAATACATTTTATCTTACAGACTTTTTAAAAAAAAATTTTCTGTTCATTGGTGTTTTGTCAGAGTTAAAAACAGTGTGAGCTGCCATGTGGGTGAGGCAGCCAGTGCCTTCAGCCACTCGGCTCTCCCCGTTCCTTTCATAGACTTTTTAAAAGAAAAACTTGAAACTTCTAAACTGAGTACAGGTATAGTGATATTTAGTTGGGAGTAATGGCTGTGAATGTGTGTTTTTTGTGCTTAGCATAGTGAGGTGCTGAGAGGTAATATTAAACATGTTTTCCCTTTTCCTTTTTATCATTCCTGTTACTCTCCTATTCCTATTTAGAGTATTTAATTGCTTTATAGAATTTATGTCTTCCTTATACAAATTTATTTGGTATGGAACATTTCTTTCCCAAGAAATTCAGTAGGATATAATTTGAAATGCTATGGAAGTGAATTGTGAATCTCCGACTACATTTTCATTTTAATTACTGGCTGCTTGTATTAGGAGAGCCATATATGTGGAGGGTTTTGGTTTGTTTGTTTTCATTTTTTGGTAGATTTTCTTTGTTTGAGACAGGATCTTATGTATCATTGGGTCACTTGGAGCTCTTAGAAATCCACCTGCTTCTGTCTCCTGAAGTGATGGGATTAAGTGTGTGTACCACCACGCTCTGTCCCTGAAAGCTAGGATTATTTAAAAAAAAAAAAAAAAGCTATTGATAGAACAGCGGTCACACAGCTTAGTGAAGCACCTACCATGTGTACAGCTTGGACTCATCCCTAGTGCCACAGGAGAGTTAAGGGAGAAATGAGTAGTACAACTCAAAAGAGCCCAGCATTGACAAGGCACTAGGTTTTTTCCCTAGTACCATGGTGGGTGGGAGAGGGGTGGGAAAGGAAAACCTAAATAGCACACACTCAGAATTTTCCATCTTAATAGGGCCTACTGTTAGTAGTAGAAAATGTTCAAAGCAAATGGACTAATAATTTACAGTTCTGAATTATCTGAAAAGATGTTAAAGATTTCTTGAATTCTCTATTAAGCCTGGTCTTTTTGCCCAGCATTTGCTCACTTCTACTGCCCTTAGACATATGGAAAGATGAGCCTAGATAATAGTAAATTTGGTGTTTGGGTTTTTTTTTGTCATCCATTACAATTTTTTTCCCAAAAAGTTTATATTTTCAGAAGCCCATTTGTAGAACTGGGACTGTGTTGCACATTTAGGGCTTTGCATTTCATTGGATCCATTAGGTTTTCGTTTCCTGTTTAACTGTCTGATGCAGTGAGTTAGAGCCTTAATACATGGTGAGGAAGGTTACGTTTCAAAAAGTTGAAAGTATTGAAGAACACCAAATTATGTTGGAGTGCTATTAGTAGAATTTTCTGTAATGGAAGAAAATGTCCTTTGTATCAAGAGTTTAAGCTGGATGTGATTTGGACGTTTGAAATGTGACTAGTGTGAACTGGAGATTTTTTTGTGTCTGGATTTGCGTGGTTTTTTGTTTGTTTTGAGACAACGCTGTCTGTCCTTTTCTTCTGTCTCAGCCTCCTGATTGCTGGAATAGTAGGCATGTGCTACTATGCCTGACAAGAACTGCATTTATTTTTGTTAAAATGAGTTAAGTTTTGCATCGTACATTATTTTAATTAAATCTAGGTCCCCTTATGTGTCTTTTGGCTCCATAGTGGTCAGCACAAACGTGCATGTGGAAGTAGTAAATGATTGTTAGGCAGTGCGATGTAATTGTAGCTGCATAAAATGTTTGTATTTTGTAATTAGGCCAAATTTGAATTTCATCACGGTGACTATGAGAAACAGTTTCTGCATGTACTGAGCCGCAAGGACAAGACAGGAATTGTTGTCAACAATCCTAACCAGTCAGTGTTTCTCTTCATTGACAGACAGCATTTGCAGGTAAGAATTTTTTTTAGGACTAATTTGGGGCTTATTTCAAGTTAAGAAACAGAGATACTCAGACTCTGTTCCTGATTATTTCCTGGGAGCTAATTAAAAATAGAATCTCAGTTCCTGCTCTACTTTTGGTTGATAAAAATATGGATTTTTAAGTCAGGCGCAGTGGTGCACAGCTTGAGGGGTTGGGAGTGGCTCCAGAGGCATGTGGATCTCTGGGAGTTCAAGTCCAACCTGGTCTACAAAGTCAGTCCAGGACAGCCAAGGCTACATAGAGAAACCCTGTCTCAAGAAACAGAACAATTATTTATTATTACTTTAATCTAAAGAGACAGTGTGTGCTGAGAGGCATTCAGTACAGCTGTATGCTCAAATCTGTGTTACAGGTCTTGCTGCTGTGGGTGGATGTGCTGAGTACATGTTGGCTTCAGAGAATGTTTCTGCCTCCTGTTGAATTGGGCAAATCATACCCAAAGTGGTTTTTGTAACATATAAAATCTTTTCTGTTTTTGAGACAGTGTTTCTCTGCATAGACCAGGCTGGCCTCTAAATAACTCAGAGATCTGCCACCATCTGCCTCCCAAGTGTTGTGCGTTCCACCACACCACCTTCCTTCCTCATGATTTTGTGACATTTTAATTGACACTTGGTCTAGCATGTTTAAGGCCTATGAGTCCATCAATAGCATTGAAAGCATACTGTGAGTCCCTTTCAATCTCTCAGACTCAGTCTTAGTATAGGAAAGACTAAGTTAGTACATTTCTCAAAGCTCTGAGAGGGTTCAGGACTCTCCTGTTGTTTTTGTTTTGTTTTTTGTTTTTTAAGATTTATTTATTACTTATACAGTATTCTGCCTGAATGCAGACCTATGTCAGAAGAGGGCCCCAGAGCTCATTATAGATAGTCATAAGCCACCATGTGGCTGCTGGGAATTGAACTCAGGACCTTTGGAAGAAGAGCCAGTGCTCTTAACCTCTGAGCCATCTCTCCAGTCCCCCGGTTCAGGACTCTTGATTTCTGCATCTGGGTTGCAGTGACCATCAAAAATAGAGTGGAAAGACAGAAAGCAGTTTAAAGTAAACTTGGAAATAAGTCAAGTTAAAAGTTGGTTGAAGCCCTGTGGTGGTGGTGCATGCCTTTAATCCTGGCAAGTGGATCTCTGTGGTGTGAGTTCAGGGACAGCCTGGTCTATAGAGAGAGTTCTAGGACATCCAGGGCTACACAGAGAAACCCTATCTCAAAAAAAAAAAAAAAAAAAAAAAAAGGTTGGTTGGTTATCTGTTTTAGAGCCGGGATCTATATATTCCCCTTCCAGGAGCAGATAGGAAACCCCGATCTTGATTTCCCACTAGAGGGAACTTGTGTGCTTTTTGTTGAAGGAACTGGTTTCAGGGGTGGAAGCTGGGGCACAGGACAATTCTGTTGACTTCCCCAGTGTTTTAATCTTAAATGTGCACAAATTCTCTATGCATTTATTTCAAACATCTTTTAAAAAATATTTTATTTATTTGATGTACGAGTATTCTATCTAATGTATGTCTACATGTCAGAAGAGGGCATCAGATTCCAGTGCAGATGGTTGTGAGCTACCATGTGATTGCTGGGAATTGAACTCAGGACCTGTGGAGGAGCAGTGCTTTTTATCTCCTGAGCCATCTCTTCAGCCCCCCTATTTTAAACTATCTTCTATTCTCCCATATCCTGCATGGATAGGGAACCACATATCTCTTGCTACGTACACTTTATTATAGTGCCATAGGCCTTGAATTGTTGACAGTTTAAAATTATTAAAACTTTGTTTCTTTCTAGACTCCAAAAAACAAAGCCACCATCTTCAAGTTATGCAGCATCTGCCTCTACCTGCCACAGGAACAGCTCACCCACTGGGCAGTTGGCACCATAGAGGATCACCTCCGTCCTTACATGCCAGAGTAAATAAGAGCATTGACCAGCAAAACAGAGAAGACCAGAGAATGCAGCAGCGATTTTCTTTTGTTTTCTTACCACTTTTCTTTCAGAGTTTAAAGAAAATGGACTCATGCACAGAACACTATGCATTTTGAAACTTGTTCATCCTGGATTTATTTTAATCATTTGTATCACAGAACTTTAAAAAAAAATTAGATGTCTTCTGCACGGACTGTGTGAAAGAAGGTGCTTTGCAGGTTGCTGCACTGCATCAGCATCTTACTAAAATGTGAAGGAAGGACTATTGTACACTGAAATGCTTAATGTATCTGAAAGCACAGGTGATGCTCAGTGTTGTGGTCTTCATGTTTGTGCTGGTTTTTGCCTGTGACATCTGTCATCAGTATTGAGGGTGAGAGTGAATGTAACAGGTATAAATAACACTTAAAAACTTAATAGCTTTGCTATAATCACCGTTGTTCCAGAGCACTGTCAGATTCATTGTAATGACCAGAATGGTTGTTACAAAAAATTACAACCATGGGAAAGAAATCTTAAAGAAAAAAGCATCTCATTGAGGTATTTCTGCCTCGTGTGCACTGGGCCATGTTTGTTTTCTTGGTACTCATTAGTACATGTATTTTTTCCCAGATCTCTTTCCCCGAGTTGCTGTTATAGAGTACTCTGCTGTGTGCAGATGCATTTACACATTAAAGCAGATCTGGAGTCTGGTGTGGCTAACGCAGCTACAAAACCGAGGAACATTCATAGCTGCAAAAACCATCATAACTTAGAGGACTTTTTGGTTTTTGTTTTGTTTTTTGGTGTTAGAAATTTTAATTACAAATAAAAAAAATCCAGTGAACTTTGCAGAAATACTGGTTTCTACACCATCCTAAAGAAGTTGAGTGTTTGGAATAGAAAAAAAATTAAAAGTGGGGATCTTACATTGTAAAAACTACAGAGTGTCGAGTTCTGAGAGCAGAACTCATTTGTGCAATGAACATAAGGAAAGACTACTGTATAGTTTTTTTTTAATTTTTATTTTTTGTTTTTTTTTTCTTTCTTTTAAATGAAGAAAAGCTTTGCTTAAGGGTTGCATACTTTTATGGGAGTAAATGGGAATGATCCTACTCCTTTGGAGTAAAACTAGTGCTTACTGGTTTCCATTTGTATTTAGCTTTTGGTTGGAATTTGGAAAAAAATGAAACCTAAATAAAATAGGTGAAAGCTTCCTGGCTATTCATATGAATATACAAAATTGGCAGTGATAACTTTATCCCATGTCTCTGGTCACTTTGTTTATTCAGAAGAAAATAATTGGCAATTGTAGGTACAAGAACCTAAGACAAAAAGTCAACTTAAGTAGTTTCCTGCCCATTTCATTAAAAAAAAAAAAAATTATTGTGAAAGGACACTTACATGTTCTCTGATTAGTTAGAAGGTGGACTCAATTTGACATACATTTTGAAGGTTTAAGACCAAACATTATCTTAACAGTTTATATGGGGTTGAGAAATTTGCTCAGGCTCCTAAGGATCTGGTCTCTTTTAGAAACCATCTGTTAGACTATGTTCAGCACATTAGACAGTTCACTCGTTTTTTGTCCCAAAATAATTTAGGAAAGTTGGCAAGAACAATGTAGGCTGTGTTGTGACACATTAACTTCATTTTGTTTTTTGAGATAGGGTGACACATTAACTCCATTTTGTTTTTTGAGATAGGGTTTCTTGGTGTAGCCTTAGCTGTCCTGGACTTGCTTTGTCAACCAGGCTGGCCTCAAATTCACCGTTATCCTGCCTCTCCCTCCCTGAGTGCCAGAGTAAAGGCATGCACTACCACATCCAGCTGGTATTGCCACATTTTTCTATTTGTACATATTTACTGAACCGCTCGCATTTGTTGCACACAGGACTTATTTTTGCCCTTTGGTACTTGGGCCTCTTACAAGTACAGGATTTGGTGGTGGTGGGTGTTACTGGTTAAGCTCTTTTGTCCTACCATTACCAAGCGTCCCAACATAATATACCATCCATGTTCTATTTCTGTTAAGTATCTCAAAAATTTTGGAGTTCATGCTTAGATTGACTTTGCACCCTTCAGGTTAAGCTTCAGAAGCACATGCCATCTGCTTCTAAAGCTAATTTTGGTTTCTACGCTATGTACTTAATACTAGTGATTGAAGGCAAACTATGAAAATATCCCCCCTTTTCCCCCTTGAATTAATGAATTTTTGTGCCCAACCAAGCAAATCTTTTTTTGAAAAATTTTCAACCTTTATGTGTATAGCTGTTTTGCTCACATGTATATCTGTACTACTTGCATGCAGTGTCTGTGGAGGCCAGAAGAGGTGATTCCAACTGGGACTGTCGAGCTGTCATGTGAGTGCTGGAAGAGCAACTATAGAGCTCTTAATTGTTGCACTGTCTCTGGCCCCAGCCAATCTTGATGGTTACAAAACATTTTTCAAATTACCCCTCAATGTTTTTCGGCATTCTGTGAGCCTTGTCACATTTACTAGCCATCAACATGGTACTGGGCCCTTTCCACTATCCATAATAAGCAATTTCTCCAACATTTCCAGAGAAATCACAGAACTCCCCTGTGTCACAGCCTCCAGCCCTGGAACCAGCTCCTACAAGGATACACTTCTAATTTTAGTGGGAAGTTACAGAAACCAAGATCTAGCTTTCCTGTTTGTCCACAGCTGAGGAGTCAATAGATCTGATACAGACAACTTTTTACCTTGAATGTTTCAAGTCTACTGAAAGCTGCTTAATGTCTTCCCACTCCAGTTTTAATGTTCACTGCAAATGGAAGCAAGAGTCCTAATTTTTAGACACCTTTGAAAAATGCACTAATTTGCTAATCTGTATGTGCAGAAGCCTGGGAGATTAAAAGGGGCTGCTGATATGTCCTCTTGCTATACAAGAGATGCCAAGCCCAAACATACTAAATGAGTAGAGAAAGCTATTTAGGCCATTTCTACGATCAGGGGCTTTGCTTCAAAATTTTAGGCTGTCAAAGGCTCTTTAATTTCCCACTATGACTATGGTTTATCCACCTGGAAGTTAAATGATCCTGTCTCATAAAGGAAGTGGAAATGGGGCACAGCATTTAGAACTGGAAAAGAAAATTTACTAAAGTATTTACAGGTATTAAGATACCTGTGTTTCCTAAACTCTTAGGCCTTTTCTTTGGAGGTGAAATCTGGGAGGTCTTCCTTTGTGCTAACCTCATTTCCCCTTTGTCATGTGAAGAAGGCACTTTGTGAACTAAAAAGTGGTCCCACCAAAAACTATACTGGAAACTGACCTGCAGGCCATTTCTTTGGGTTTACATGATAGCCAGCCTGCAGTATTGACTGATATCTAGCAACTTAACACTAGACTTCAGTTTTAGACTAATCAAGTGGTTCTTCAAGCTTCTTTGCTTTACCTGTTATGAAAAACACTGAAAAACAATCTAGCCAGGCACACAGGCAACACTTGCCTGTAATCCCTGCATTCAGGAGGCTGAGACAGAAGATTGTGAGTTCAAGACCATCGTGGTGCTACAAAGCCAGACTGAGCCAAGAACTCCCATATCCAATTATCTGACTTAAGATATTTCAAAAGAAAGACACCCCCTCCTGGGCACAGTGGTACATGCCTTTAGTCCCAGCACTCAGGCAAAGGAAGGCAGGTCTCGAGGCCAGCCTGGTCTATATAGTGAGTTCCAGAACATCTAGAGACCCTATCTCAGAAGAAAAAAATTAAAGACATGCCCAGCCATCATACTATACTTTGGTTTCTTAGGGTTTCCCCGGCCAAAAAAAACAAAAAAACAAAACTTCCTTAGCTACTTCTGATTTTGATAATTTATTTCAGGTAGTTGCTCACAAATCACACTCTTAGAGCATTGTTGGGCTTCTTCAGGTCACCCTGCTGTTTGTTCAGTTTCCCAGGTGTTTCGTGTGTCTGCCTTGTGCTATTAACTTTCCTGTGGACTTGTTGGTCAGATCCACTGAGGCAAATGCCAGTGTTTTTCCTTGCTTCAGAATATGTGCTGTGATCAGTATTTCTTCTCCTATTTTAGCAGGTGACATGTACCTTGAAAGAAAACATAGTGGTTTAAACATAGTGGTAAGTAATTGTTGAAAGATCATGATAAAGTCCTACCAGCTTTCCTGTGTAACTTAGACTACTGCTGGCAAGCTTTTAGTACCAAATTCAAATGGCTGGTCTGCATGCGGCCCTACCTGATCCATCCTTCATTTATCCATGTGTTTCTTTTCACAAAAATGGGATCTCCTTGCCTTTTTCTGTTTCATATTTATTTGCTTAGCTTCCTAAGTGAAGTATATGGGTGTCTATAACTCAACAGACTTTATGCAACTTCAAAATGACACCATGAGAACGACAAGGAGTGGTCTGGAGAGATAGCCCAGCAGTTAGGAGGACTGGCTGCTCTGGAAGACCCAGTGTATGACAACCCACAACTCTCTGTAACTCCAGTTCCAGGGGATCCGGGGACTCTTCCAGTCTCTGGCTCCTGTATGTATGTGGTGCACATACATGCACTCCGATACATACACGTAAAAGAAACAAAGTGAAGTGAATATGCAGTTTTTAGCCATCTAGGTAATGAACTGCTATAGAATTGTCCTTCTTTACCCATGAGAATTGGTGTAGATACACCTGTCTATACCTAATCCATAAATGCTCACGTCTCTTATATAAACTAAACACGCAAGTCAAGATCCACTTCACAAACAATTGTATGGTTTTTTTTAGATTTTTACATTTGCATTTATTTCGTATGTGGTTGTGAAGGTCAGCAGAAACCCTGAGTCAGTTTTTTCCTACTATCTGAGTTTCAGAAATCAGCCTCAAGTCATCTGGTATGGTAGCAAGTGCTCTTACCTACTGCATCAGCTCCCTGGCCCCGTAAGTTGTGTCTGATGCTTACCATCTCTCCAGGCCCCTTTCTTACTTTAATTACACAGGTACCTCTGTGTGGATATATACATTATCAGTGGTCAAGGAGCCCCGAGGTGTCAGGTCTCTCTGGACTGGAGTTACAGGCAGTTGGCTTGATGTGGGTGCTGGGAACTACTCAGGTCCTCTTCAAGACCATTAAGCTCTTAACCACTGAGCTCTCTCCAGCCCTTCTGACCATTTAAAACAGTCCTTATGTAAAAATCGCCATCAATTGTGCTTGTCACCAGACAAGGTAGAATAAGGACCACTGAATATGGCTAATTAATGTAAATGGTCTCTTTTCTGTCCATCTTGTCATCTATATTTTGTCCTATGATTTGCTTACCGAACACTCAATTTACTCCCAGGCTTAAGAGAAACTGATAGAGTTCCAGGGTCTTTTTGTTTTATGAAACTGGGTCTTGCTTTGTAGCCTAGGCTAACCTTGAACTGAAGATCCTCTTGTCCAAGTTCGGCGACTACAGACATGAGCTTTAGACAGACAGACACCTAGCTTTAGAACTCAAGTTTCCATTTTGGAAAAGTGGCTTCTCCAGGCATCTCACAACAGTGACAGGCTGAGGTCTAAGGCGCACACTGCTCCCGATCGTGTCAGATAGTAGTAGTCATAGAGATTTCAGGATCCCTTCCTGGCACCTGTGCTCACCTTGTTGCAAGATTTTGGTGCTAGGTGAGAAATGGTCAACAACTCTTCTCCAAATGTCATTCACACTTTTTTTGGTCCGGGGTAGGAGTGGGTTTCATATAGCTGAGGCTGGCTTTGAACTCTTCTGATCTCCAGTCTTGGGATTACACCACTACAGTGGGCTAATTAGTGATACTTTTATGTTTTGATTTTGTTTTTGTTTTGTTCTGAAACCAATCAGCCTGGATAGAACTCACAGAGGTTCACTTGCCTCTGCCTCCCACGTGCTGGGATTAAAGGTTCGTCCTACAACACCTGGCACAAGTTAGACTTTTGTTTCTTGAGATAGGATTTATCTGTGTAGCGTTGGCTATCCTGGAACTTGCTTTGTAGACCAGGCTGGCCTTGAATTCAGAGCTCTACCTACCTCTGCTGGGATCGAGGGAATTCCCCACCATGCCCTGCCTGGTTTACAAGTGGTCGTTTTAAGGACTATATGAAAGTTATAAATCATGAGCTTAAACAACTGCAAACTGAAGATAATTGAAAATAAAAAGGCACACCTGTCCCGAAAATGTACAGATTTTTGCCATTATCCCCTGAGCGATACAGTATAAGTTATTTGAAATGAGTATCCGCTTTTTAAAAGTCATCTGGGATAGCATCTGGATACGTACGTTATGTTCAAGTCAACACTAACTCCAGGTGCCCCTCTTTCTGTGCACATTAGAGCCATGGTTGATATGCAATCTACCAAGGTTGCGGTCAAGCCTCCGTGCAGAGTACCCAACTTGTTAGTATGTTGTTCTTCCACTTTCATTTCACAAATTACTTTTTCAGGGGCAGCAGAGACAACTGACACCTACATATTACATGTGAAAAAAAAAAGAAAAAAAGTTTGAACATTAATTCTGTGGTATCAGAATAGCTCAAAATACAAACAGCACAGTAAGAACAATCTTTTTTCTTTTTTTCAAGACACGGTTTCTCTGTGTCTCCTTGGCTGTCCTGGAATTTGTTCTATAGACCAGCCTGGCCTTGAACTCACAGAGATCTTCTGCCTCTGCCTCCCTAGTGCTGGGATTAAAGATATGCACCACCACCACCCGATTTGCAAGAACAATCTTGAAGCTGGAAGCTTGACACCACACCTCTAATTCCAGCATGTGGGGTACAGAGGGAGGATTTGCTGATTCAAGGGCTGCCAACAGTGAGACCTTGCCAGGCAGTGGTAGCACATACCTTTAATCCTAGCACTCAGGAGGCAGAGGCAGGTGGCTCTCTGTGAATTCAGGGTCAGCCTGGGCTACAGAGTTCCAGGACAGCCAAAATTTACAGACAGAGAAAACCTGTCTCAAATAAACAAAAACAAACCAAAACAATCTTTACAAGTAAGTATCTTATTTTAAATTATGCTATGTGTGTGTATGTCTATAAGTATGTGCACATGGCATATAGATCTGAGCCCAGAAGAAGGTAGAAGCTATCTTGGAGCTGGAGTTACAAACATTTGTGAGCCAGCTATCCCTGGGTGCTAGAAACCAAACTCAGGTCTGCAGCAAGAGTAGTATGTGATCAGAGCCATCTCTCCAGCACCCATAGTGAGATTTTTGTCCTTACTTAAAATTAAAAAAAATTGTGATTGGGTATTTTGCATGCATATATGTCCAGCTCTGAGATACTGTCTTTAAAAAGTCATTTAAGAGAATCTGCCTAAGAAAGGCAGACTCAGAAATCCAGGTAACCTGACAAGCTACTGGTAGAAATTAGCTGTTGTACAAATTGTTTTTATTTCCATTTATGTATTGTTTCAAATTAGAACAGCTTCATTTTCTAGCTTAACCTCTGACAGAGTCCACTTTCCAGAGTAAACTGTGACAGGAGTGTACCCTCAGATTCCTGCCTGGCAACAGCTGGAGCTTTAAGTCTGGGTTCACGGCCTGGGAAAACTTGTATGCAGCTGGAGTCGGTGTGCCAGGGTACCAACTGGTTTTAGAGAAGGGGGTAGGGGAGGAATGTTCAGGAAAACCTGTGATTTTGGTACTCATCTTGCAGAGTTCATATCATTGGGCTGAGAGACGGCTCAGCAATTAAGAACACTTGTAAGAGGACCCAAGGTTCATTCCTAGCACCCACAAAACAGCTCACAATCACCTGCAACTCTAGTTCCAGAAGAGTTCTGTGGCCTCCAATGGGTACTTCACAGGAAAATACACACATAAACTCCAAATAAATCTTAAAAAAAAAAAAAACCTCAACAATTCAGAGTGTTGTATGTACTAGAATCTCCTGATGTCTTCTCTAATATTTCAATTTAGTTTTGTGATTGAGTGTCTTGTGTGGGTCTGTGCGTCGTGAGTACGGTTGGTGCCCACAGAAGTCAGAAAAAGTCAGAATCCCTGCAACTAGGGTTATGGATGGTTCTGAGTCACCATGGAGCTGGGAACCAAACTGGGTCCTCTGCCAGAGCAGTAAGTGCTCTTTATGGCTAGGCCATCCCTCCAGCCCCTCCTAAGATCTTGTTGAATATTTGTCTTGAGACAGGGCCTCACTACATAGTCCTGGCTGGCTTTGAATTCACCATCCTCTTGCCTCAGCCTCCTGAATAATAGGATTATAGGCCTGCATCACCAGGCCTGGCTCTTTGGACCTTTTCCATCAACCAACCCCCATAAACTGTCATCTCCTAATTACCTATAAAAAGATTTACACCAGGTGTTTTCTAGTTTTTATACAAGGAAAGGAATTATCTACATGAATTAATGAATAGTTCAAAACATCTTTAAAAAAAAAAAAACAAGCTGGGAGACGTTCAGAACCCCATTTAAACAGAAAAAAAGAAGTGGAATAAAATCCGGCAAAGTTAAATTACTGTTTGAAGGCCCCACCACATTTCTAAAGCACAATGAAGAAGATTCCATGGAAGAAACAAACATGGAGAGCCAGCGTCCCTTCTGAAGTACTTTCAGAGGTCTGTCCCTGGCTGCAGGCACCCTTTGTTTCCCTTCGCCATTTCCTGCTGCAGGGGTTGCAGGTGTGTACCACCATGAGCAGGCTTTCTTCCCTCCCTTGCTCTTTCCCCAGATCACAGATTTGCTTGCAAGCAGTTCATGCACTGTGAAACCTTAAATTAACATATTTCACTATTGAGGCCTTCTTTTTTTCTTCCAGGCCAAATTAATAATGACCTCTAATTTCTTTCTGAGCTTCCTGCCTCTGACTCCTAAGTGCTGAGATTACAGCTGAGCCCACCATGTCCAGTTGCCCAGCTCATACAGTACTACGGACTAAATCCGGGGTTTTGTGCATGCAAGGCATTCTACCAATTGAGCTATAAATAAATCCTTGGCACCCCCGTTTTCTCCTTTTAAGAGCTGTAAAATCTTCAATCTCTTTACTGTGAAATTTTTTTAGGGATTCTTTTCTGCAGTTTCCATCTCTTATTTCTTTAACGACGTATTCACTGGACTGCAGGAAAATTTCACCTCCAATATTAAAGTCATGGGACCTCTACAGTACATGTGTCTTGACAAAAATATCACTAAATGATGCATAATTAACATATGCTATGCAGATAACTTGTATCCTGCTGATATATCCAGTGGCTCATTTTGGGGTCATTTCATATATGACAGACCTGGGACTTTGCTATAGGTCTGCCATCTCCATGAACCCCTTCCCCCATCACTAATATTTTAATTATTGAGATAGGGTGAACCTCCTCCCTGTCCACCCTGCTTCTACCTTGTGAGTGCTGGGGTTTATAGGCACTCTCTACTATGCCTGACATAAAATTAGGGGGTATGTAGCAGCCTTTAGGCTTCTGAGTCACAGCTACAGCTTTAGTGCTTCTACTGTGCTTTTATTCTGCAAAAGGCCACGACATTCCCCTGAAACAATATAAGCCGCCTCAAACAATGCTGTGTTTTACACAACAGGCAAATCAATAGGGAGAACAACAAAGTCAGAGCGGCCTGTTTGTAGCAATAAACAGTCCGGCCAAAAGGTGTCCTCACAAACCAATACTGCATAGCAGGGAGACCCAGAATGTAGCCTAGGGCCTTCTTAGGTATGCTAAGTAAGTATTCTACCACTGAGCCACAGCCAACATAAGTCTTAAATCAAGGTTAGGCAGAGCAAAGGAAAGGAGTTTCATTTTTGTTTAGGTATCAGGTCTCAAGCAGTCAGTGCTGAGGATAACCTTGAACTCTTGATCCTCTTTGTCTACCTCCCTGCCAGCACCCTAGCCACATGAGTGAGATTTAACCACTGCTTTTAGAGAGCTCAGTCTGAAGTCAGGTACATAAAATAGAAGTGGAGGCAGCTATTGCTGACAGAATAAATGTAGCTTTGCCTCCATGCCTCCTTCCTTTTTGTTCTTTTAGAGGTCTTAATATGTAGCTCAGGCTGCCTTCAAAGCCAAGATCATCTTTTCAGCCTCCCAAGCGTTGAGATCACAGGTGTGCTGCCATGACCCGTTGCATACAGGTTTCTTGAAGTGGATACTTTTACAGTACAGTTAGCTTTTATATCCTTGTTTTACTATAACTCACTTTCAAAGCCATGTTCTTCTAAGGAGGGATTGGGAAAGGCTTACAAGAAAATGATACCCAAGATTCTTATACAGGTTAGTTAGGAAAGAGGAAAAAACCAGACAGGTCAAGAAACATGAGAGCCGCGTGGACGCCAAAAGTAGCTCTCCCAGGCTAGCTCATTTTATTTTGTTTGTTTCGTTTTTATTTATTTTTATTAATGTATTCACTTTGTATCCCAGCTGTAGCCCCTTCCCTCATCCCCTGCCAATCCTGTCCTCCCTCTCTTCTCCTCCCCTCCCCCTCCCCCAGTCCGCTGACAGGGGAGGACCTCCTCCCTTTCCCTCTGACCCTAACCTTATCAGGTCTCATCAGGACTGTCTCCATTGTCTTCCTCAGTGTCCTGGTAAGGCTGCTCCTCCTTTGCTCCCCCCCTCGGCCTCAGGGGGAGGTGATCAAAGGAGGCTCAGGTTTTTTTAAAGGTTATATTTTCTTATTTGATTGTGTGCCATGTGCCAGAGTGGCTGTGGACATAGAGGACACTTGAGGGCGGTTTTGTCTTTCCACTACATGTTCTAACTGCTGAGCTGCCTTGCCCACTCCTTAAAAGTTCCCTTTCGCCTTTAATCCCAGCACTCAGGAGGGATCTCTGTGAGTTCCAGGCCAGTCAAGGCTACACAGAGAAACCTTGTCTCTAGGAAGCAGAAAAAAAGAAAGAAAAAGTTCCCTTTGATTTGGCTAAGATGACAAAAAACAATGTGAATGCCAGATTTTCTACTATAGAACTTGGCTTTGTTTATTTTAACACAGGGTTTTGATATTTGCTTGTTTGCTTATAGATGGGTTTTTATTATGTAGTCTGAGCTACATCGGGCTTGTAACAGAACCCCTGCCTCACTTTGGAGCCTGTCTATTCCATTCCCAATATTCCAGGAGTTGAATGACTTCAGTGGGCTGGTATGAACTCAGCCATCTCTGACACACTGAATTCCTCAGTTATCAAAACATTGTTTTATCTGGGCTTTGATGTGAATACCATTAATCCCAGCACATAAATCTTAGGGCAGAGGCAGGTGGAATTGTGAGTTTATGGCTAGCCTCGGCTACACAGTAAGACCCGCCTCAAAAAAAAAAAAGACAAGAAAAAAAAGAACACACAACCTTCTGTTTCTTTCTACGTGGCCTTCAATGTGTTGTCTCTTGCCAGCACCTTATACATTCACGTGGGTGGGTTAAATACATAGGATTCACACTGTCACATCATTTTTGACCCTTCTCCATCTAACCTAAAATACTATTACAAATAGCCACGTCCAGGTGACAGGCACAGTCCTCTTTCTTCATTTACCTTCCCAGTGATCCACTGAATAACATCAATGCTTGATTCACTGACTTAAAAAAAAAAAAGTAAATATTCTGGATATGGTAACTCACTCATAATCCTAGCGTTTAGAGGTAGAGGCAGGAGGATCAAGAGTTCAAAGTCATACTGAGCTACACAGCAAGTTCAAAGCCAGGCTGCATGCATTGGATCTTATCTCAAAAAATTCAAGTAAAGGGCTAGAGAGATGACTCAGCTGTTAAAACTGTGTATTGTTCTTCCAGAAGACAAGAATTCAGTTTCCAGAACCCATGTCAGGCGGCTCACAACTACCAGCTCCAAGCACTCCACCTGCACTCACAAGTACATACTCACGTACAGACACACATAATCTGTGTAATTATAGAAACTTAAATAAAGCATTACTTGTCTTATCTTACGACAACAGAGACTTAAGAAGTCTCTAGTGTCACAATAAAATAACCAGAGAGGAAACTTTTTTTAAATAATATACCAAGTGGTCCACGGGGCAACATACCAGTTGACAAAAGATAACTTAAGGATTTCTTTATTTGTTCGTACTGGAATTGAGCCCAGGGCCTCATGTGTGCACTTTACTACTGTGTTACACGACCCCTCCCCAAAGTCCTTGGAGACTCAGGGCAAAGCTATATTCTCTTATGTGCCAACATATGAGATGTTTCAGGGTGGACCAACAACTCCAAGTTCAGGGCAAGGACACAGTATATATTTAGAAAGAACAGGGTAGCAATTTAACTAGCTTGTATGCAAGACAAGTATTTAATTAACATAACAGTGTAAGTCAAGATCCTATTCTTCCATGGAAGCCTTGACACCTGTGATGGGGCCCTGGGGTGCAAGGCTGTGCACTGTAGATTATTGATCTGCACCCCTAGTCTCTACTCATTAGATGCCAGAACATCTCTCTCCTATTTTATTAAAACTGTGATTTTAAAAAAAGTCTCTAAAGTAAAAGTGTCTTCCCCACATAACAGATACAGACAGCACAAACTGGACTCAATGGGTTATTGAAAAAAAAAAAAAGGCAGCCGGGCACAGTGGAGTACCCCTGTAATCCCAGCACTCAGGGAGGCAAAGGCAGGCAGATCTCTGTGAGTTTGGGCCAGCCTGGTCTACAAAACTGGTCCACGACAGCCAAGGCTACACAGAGAAATCCTGTCTTGAAAAAACAAAACAAAAAAGGAAAAAAAAAACAACAACCAAAAGAAAAGGAGGCAATAAATTGGGAGGTGCCAGGGAGTGTATATGGGAGAAGTTGTGGGAGAACTAAGAAGTGAATATCAAAATACTTGTATGTATATATGAAGCTCTCAAAGAATAATCAACATACAAAAGAAAATTTTCAGAAAACACACTGATTTATAGAATAAAGTAGTGCTCAGTTCTAGAACTAAAAAAGCCAATTAGAAGCTGGGCATGATAGCATATGCCTGTAATCCCAGGACTCTGGGAGGGCAGAGGCATCAGATCACTGTGAGTTCTAGGCCAGCCTGGTCTACAAAGTGAGTCCTGGACAGCCAAGGCTACACAGAGAAACCCTGTCTCTAAAAAAGAAAAGAAAAAAAAGGCCAACTAGAATCTATGAATTTCTATAATTGTGTCCTTGAGTAGGTAAGTAGGTCTTGCAACCAAAGGGGGCAGCCAGAGAAGGCTGAAGGAAATACCCAAGCCTAAACCAGGCACGGTAGAGCATGCCTGTGATCCCAGCACCCAGGGAGGCAGAGGCTGGTGGATCTCTGTGAGTTCAAGGCCATCCTGGTCTACAAAAGGAGTCCAGGACAGCTAAGGCTACACAAAGAAACCCTGTCTCACAAAAAAATAATAATGATGAAAGAAAGGAAAAAAGAAAAGAAAGAAAAAGGAAGGAAGAAAAAAAAATACCCAAGCCTAGGAGAGACATTGCTTGCTGGCCCTGTTGAGGGTTCCTGCCTTCTGTGGGAGCCTTGGAAGTTATAAGCACTTACAGGTATTGCTGCAGTACTCTTCATATGCAAATGTCCCTATAAAGAGGGTATTCAAAGCACAGTAACCTACAAAGTGGAATAGCATTTTTTTAAAAGAAAAGGCCTAGGAGTTCCATCCTACCGTTGCCTGGAAGACCTTTTCCAGGCTCTGCTTTAAATCCGTTGTGAGGCTCAGATTCCTTCACTACTGTGGTAGTGTGCCCTCCAGACTAGATTTCCAAAGCTGCCTAATAATTAGAGAATTTATAATGAAGAAAAATTCAAAAGATTCCCCTTTGGAAGCAAACACAACTTGCAAGGCTAGAGGGAGGACATTTTTCTGCTGGCTGGGCTGCCTCTGCAAGTATGGTTCTTCAGGGACACAGTAATATTGAATTCCCGCTCCTGCTGGGGTAGGCTTTTCAGTGATCCAGCTGCCTTTGAGCCATCTGCGCTCTGACTCTCACTAGTTAGTTCACTATGTTAGCAGGACTATTGTTTGTACCCTACCTGGGGTGGGCAGATGTTTGTTCACTTCTTCCCAGGGGAAAGTCACACAATAGGAAAACATGTATCATGTAGACATAATTTCTTCTCATCTTTTTGAGACAAGGTCTCATGTAATTCAGGTTGGCCTTGAACTAGGTATGATGTCGAATGACTTTGGATTTCTGACTTTTCTGTCTCCACCTCCTGAATGTTGCTGGGATTAGGGGTTTGTGCTATCACACCTGCTTTTATGTGACACTAGAGATGTATGTAACCCAGGGCTTTGTGCACGCTGGGCAAATATTCTGCCAACTGAGCTACATGAGAACAATTTAGAGTAAAGTGGTAAGTGTTTTGTTTTATAGTGTTTTATGGGACTGATGCAGTTAGACTCAATCAGGATGTCAAAAGTTCTTGGAAAGTTATTAAGTGTAACAATCTTTTATGAATCATTAACAGAAATTCATTGGGTGTGATGGTATATACCACACGAGTAATTCCAGCATCAGGAGGCAGAGGCAAGGAGGGTGAATGTAAGCTTTGTTTTTTGAGATAGCCAGGATCCTGTCTCAAAAATAAAAAAAGAAACCACAAAACCACACATACACAAACCACTGCACATAAATATATACTTTAGTCTTAGATTCTCTGCCCACATAAAACATAACCTCTTGGGCTGGAGAGATGGCTCAGTGGTTAAGAGCACTGTCTGTTCTTCCAAAGGTCATGAGTTCAATTCCCAGCAACCACATGGTGGCTCACAACCATCTATAATGTGAATTGATTCCCTCTTCTGGCAGGTGTAAATGCAGATAGAACACTCATATACATAAAATAAATAAATTAAAAAAAAACAAAACAAAAAAACAAAACATAACCTCTTCTTTGCTGTAAGTCAAGTTACCAATCACTCAATGACTGTTATTGAATTATGAACCTGTGTAGCTTAACAGCCATTAGCTGTTACCTATGCCTATGGAGCGTGGACAGCATCTGATAAATGTGAAATTTATGTCGATTTCCAAAGATTAGCTATTTAAAAATCAACATTCAAAAAAAAGTTAACTATTTTTTTTTGGTGGGGCTGGGATTGGGGAGAGCAGAGATTTGGTTATGTAACTAGCTTACAAACTCCCCTGCATCAGCCTCCCTTATGCTGGAATTACAGGCAATTAACCACCAAGCTGGACTAAGGTATGAGAATTCTAACTGGTTACCCAAAGGCAATCAAACCAGTGTCAAAATTGTCTCACACAAAATAGTTGGACATGGTGGCACACAGTTTACCCCAGCACTCAAGAGGCAGAGGCAGAAGGATCTCTGTGAGTTCCAGGCCAAACTGGTCTACAAATCAAGTTCCAGGACAGCTAGAACTACATAGAGAGACCTTGTTTAAATAGACAAAGAAAACAAAAAAATATATTACAAAATATTGTAACACCCAAAAGGGTGATAAAAGCGTAGGGAGGAAATGACTATGGATCTCACCCACGGAAGGCCTGCAAGCATACTACTAATTATATCCCAATTCTCCAAAAATTTTCTGTCCTTGGATTTTAAATATCTTCTATTTGAAATCATTAAATACATTTGCCTAAGTGTTACTTTTCTATTTTTGACAAAAGCCGTGACACTTTGTGCACATGGTTTAAAAACCTGAGAGGGAGGTGTTCAAGGAGAAAGATTTCAAAAGCCTGCAGTTGATCTATAGTTAAGTTTCATGCCAACATTCTTTCTAAATTTTCAAGTATTCTTTCCTAACCAGAAAAACAGACATGCAGGCATCAAAACATTTTAAAAATAGTCTGCAAGTTCTCAGGTTAAGTGTCTTTCCATTCTGACAACACTTGACTCCTGCTACGGATGCTTATCAAGGAAATGCTTTCTATAAAACACAATGGCTTCCTGGAAAGCAGTATTTAGGTTAGTTCATTTGAAGGCCAGCCTGGGCTACGCGAGTTCTCAGCCAAGCTTTGTTACAGAGTTAAGATCGGTCTCAAGACCAAGAACACAGGGACAAGTTGTCCCTCATTCACTCCTGTACTGGAAACGTACTTGGCTTTCATACCTCAGAAGAAACAATTCCTACACTAGTCCTGCAGAGTCTAGCGCCCCTTTTTTTTTTTTTTCTCAGCGCATTCCAACAGTTTGCAGGTTAAAAGACCAAACCCGTCCCTACGGGAGACAGTCATGTTTATTCACGCTCAGATGAGAATCCACGCACTCCCCCTGCCTTTGAGAGGCCGCCTAGGTGCGCTTACAAGAGCTCTCCACCAAACAGAATCTAACTCGGGTGTTTTATTGGGTTCGTCCCCCTTCACCGGAGGCTTTGCCTACAATACCTTTTCCAAAACTCTGTCAAAACCGGGAACTTTGGACATGGCCTTCATTATTTCCCGTAGATTCTGGGTCACGCTGCTCATCGTGGATACAACGCAAGAGTCTGGGCTCTGAGGGAATGAAGTCTGGAGGAGCCGTTTGTGAAGGAGACGTGCAAGGTCAGATCTGCAAGCCCAGCCCGGTTCGCGGCGCGCTCAGGACGAAGGGTCGCGCGCTCGCGCCGCCCGAGTCCCCGCAGCTCCAGCACAGCCGCCCTCCTGAACCTACGGGTGCCCAGCGCGCACGCGCAGGCCGCAGGCCCTCGCTCCTCCCCCGTCCGCCAGCCCCAGCCCCGCCCACGTGCGCAGACCCCGCCCTCAGAGGGCGGTCTTCCCTCCGGAAGTTGATTCGAAAGTGCGCGCACTCCGGCGTTCGCCGGCAGTCGCGCGGGAGGCGCTGAGGAGAGAGGAGGCGCCTAGGCCTCGCTGCAGCGATGGCGTCCGGGAGCGGCTCGGATGCCGCGGAGCCGGCCGAGCCTCGAGCGGCGCCGGGAACATCGAGGACCGAGGAGGAAATTGAGCTACAGGTGACGAGGCGGCAGCTTCAGTGCATGAGGTTCGCGCTGATAGCGAAATGCGACACCACGATGGCCCACACCTTCCTGTCCGAGAACGACTGGCAGGTGGAAGTGAGTGGGGAGTTTGTGGCTCCCGCCCCTCCTCCGCGGTGGTCCGGCGCGCCCTCCAGCCCCTCCATCCGTGTGCCCTTGCTTTTCAGAAAGCGCTGAGCGCCTACTTCGAACCGCCCGAGAACGACCCGGCGTGGCCACGGGAGCCTCCGAAGTCCTTCAAGTCCGAGGCCTAGTAAGCCACGGGGGTCGCGGGCGGCTTGTTTGGGGGGCTGCGGTGAGCGTCGAAGACCAGACCTGGAAATTGCGGGGGACTGGGAATCTGAGGGAATGCTTCTCTCTAAGAACCACGGTCACTTACGACGTGACCTGCGTTTTTAGTTTGGTTTGGTTTGGTTTGGTTGTTGTAGCTAGAACTCTGTGGACCAGTCTGGTCTCGAACTCAGAGATCCATCTGCTTCTGCTTAGTGCTGGGATTAAAGGCACATACTACGACTGGCTTTTTAACCTGATTTTTTTTTTTTTTTGTCAACAGGGGAGGGAAGAATTCTGAAATAGTTTAAGTCAGGGTCTTACCTTGTATCCCTGGCTGGCCTCAAACACAGATCTCTACCTGCCTTAGAAGGGGTTGGGGGTAAAGTGTCCATCACCACCACACTTGGATGAAATGTTTTTATTGTTTCTGTTATTATTTGTCCTTCTTTGAGACAGAGGCTTGCAATATATCTGGCCTCCAGTTCTTGATCCCCCTGTTCCAGCCTCCCTTTTGCTAGTGTTACATCCAGCACACACCCCTCAGCTGAAATGTAATTTATTATTTGAGACGTGTGTCCAGGCTGACTTGGAACTCCTGTGTGGTCAAGGCTTGACTCCTGCCTTCTACTTTTCCAGTACTGGGATTAAAGGTTTGTGAAACACTACTACTGGTTATTGAAATACTGAAATACACTTACTGACTTGAATTATTGATGACATGTAAACTAGGGACTAGAAAAAAATTAAGGTAGAAAATATCTACCAGAGAATGGTAACCTGCAAATCTTGTTTGTAGTTGTAGTCAGAAAATATTGGAAACATTCCAGGAAAACATAGGAACCATTCGGAAAACAATGAATGCTGGGGTACTTAGAGACAGGTGGTAGTTTGCACAATAAAATATAAGTCCAATCAATGGATAGTAAAACTGGGATGAAAGTTGAGTGCATAGCTAGAGTTGTAAGAAAATCATCAAGCTTAACTGAATGATATTTTATGAAACAAGTGGCCTGGACTCTTCAAATATGTCACTCATGAGATACTGCTGTTAATGGAGTTCACAGTCCAGGTTGTAGGGTGTGTTTGTAAGCAAGTCTTGGGGAAGGATGGAAGTAAGTGTTTTGGAATAAGAGTAAGGTAAGTAATTACTAATTAAATAAGAAAATGTTAGTATTTGGAGAATTTGGCTGCACAGTTGGTTAGAGGTTCATTTGTTTGTTTTTCAAGACAGGGTTTCGCTCCAGCCTTGGCTATCCTGGAACTTGCTCTGTAGACCAGGCTGGCCTCAAACTCACAGATCTTCCTACCTCTGCCTCCCTAAGTGCTGGGATTACAGGGGTGCACCACTGTGTCCGGCTTGGATGGGGAATTTTATTTATTTATTTATTTATTTGTTTGTTTGTTTATTTATTTATTTATTTATTTACTGCTTTTAGATTTTAAAAGTAATTGTGAGAATTGTAAGTTAACAAAATGCCTGAAGAGGCTGACTACTTCAAAGAAAGCCATTACTTGTAGCCAAGTGGCAGGTGGATGGTTACCTCCTATGGTACACATAGGAGGGTCACATTATGAAACAAGAAGCCAGAATGACCAGAGTGAGGCTTTTGAAGCAACTCACTCGAGAAAAGTGTTCCCTCCTAAAGGCAGACACACATGCCAGCATGTGGTGACGGGATGACATGCAGCTCTCTTTCCACCATGTGGGTCTGGAGATGGAACTCCGGCCATCAGGCTTGGCCGCAAGCAACTTTACCCTCTCATTTCTCTTTCCAGCCCAACTTTTGCTTTTCTGAAGACTCTTAGGATTCTTCAAAGAAAATTATTTATAGGAGAAGTATCCATTATCTGAAATGCTTGGGTCCAAAAATTGTTTGAGAGTAGGCAATTTAGAATATGGATTTTCTGGTTAGGAAAGGCCAATCTGTATCTTCACATTGACAGCAGCAAGTATAACAAAATTCATGTTCCGAGGACATAGTCTGCACATCTGTTGGAAGGCAGAGGTCAGATTCCTGGGTTCTCCAGGAGTAGTTCTTCTTGCTTGTTGAGAAAAAGCCTCCCACTGGGACCGTGGACTCACCATTTAGGGTAAAACCGGTTTCAGGTATCCACTGCTCTCAGCCTCCCAGTGTTGAGATTGCACGTATGCCGAAAATTCTAGTGTTTAATATGACGGCTCGAACTAAGTTACCTCATAGACTACAGATACAACAATTCTTGATTTCTAGATTTTTTTTTTTTTTAACGCTTCATTTTGATCTTGCTAGTGTTGATCTAACCGTTGAGGATCCAAATGATACCACCATTTTAGAAACTAGTCCAGCTGGACCACCTCTGGAAGATAGCAGCATTTTCTCTTTCATTACCTGGAATATCGATGGATTAGATGGAAGCAATCTGCCAGAGAGGGCCCGAGGGGTGTGTTCCTGCCTAGCTTTGTAAGTATTGTCACTTCTGTGGTAGAGACTGTGATACATGTTTTAATGGTTCTACAAAGTAGCAGTCAAAGTCCTGTACTTGAAATTTTGACTTTAAGGTCAGCTTAGAATATCTGAGAGTTGAAGTGTTTTGATCTGGGGAGGGCCTCAGGGTGGATTGGAACACCAATTTATTACCCTTGGATGCTTTTTAGAAGCTTTCTAGCTTTACATAGTAAGTTTTGTCTATAATTACTGCTATGAAATGAAAATTACCTCAAATACCTGTTTCTGGCCACATGAGAGCCTTGAGACTAGATAAAGCACTGAAGGTCTCTGGAACTGTTAATCAGTGGACAGCTGTTTAAGAGAATCTGAAGAGATAAGATTGAGTACATCTGTTTATGTGTATGACCTTTGCAAACTCAGTGTAGTATACATAGTGTTTTCTGTTTTAATTCCGCTGGTGTATTGTGTGTGGGTGACGTGTAGGGGGTTGCTGGGATTAAATTCGGCCTTGTTAGGCAAGTGTTCTGTCACTGAGCTATACATCTAGCCCATTTTTTATTGGTTATTATGGCACTGTGTAGTAAATAATACAGCCGAAAGTCCGATAATACTTGCAGTTTTCTCTAGGTAGCTGAAAATTAATAATGCTGAAGTTAAATTGATGTTTTAATTAGGTACAGTCCAGATGTGGTATTTCTGCAGGAAGTTATTCCCTCATATTGTGCCTACCTAAAGAAGAGAGCAAGCAGTTACAAAATTATTACAGGTAATGCTTCTCTTGCCATCTTAATTGCCTTTTTCTTTGAAAAATAGATCAGTGATGGAAAAAAAAATGAGAGGCTGTTACAGTAAGAAAAGGTACAAATAGGTTTGAGAAAAATAAGCAAGACACAGGATACTTTGGAGAAAGGTCTAACTGCTTTCAAATGCTGATTTTAGTTCCTTGAGATTTTTGTTACCACCTTGCCATGGGCATTGTTATTAATAACTATCTCCTATACCTATGTAATGATAAGGAATGTTTCCCAATTATTCCTGATTGGCTAATTAAAAAGTCTACACCTGGCCCAGGCAGAAGGAAGGTTTAGGGGCTTTGGGGAGAGAAGAATCTTAGGAAGAAGGAGCCTCCGAGATGGGTTAGTGGAGAGGAGCATATGGCCAGATTGGCATGAATGGAGGAAAACTACTCAGGTGAAGAACAGTAGCAAGTATTTGGAGATTATGGGTGGTAAGTAGACCAAAAAGAAATTATTAGAGCAGATGGCATGGGTTGGGGGCTTGGGAGGTAAAGATAGCTTATTAGGTGATATCTGCTTTGCCCCAAGTGAAATAGAGATGATTCTAAAATCTATCAGGTGTCTTTGTCTTTTATTGATTATAATAGGTTAGGTATTACCTCCCTAATGATTATAGGATTAATAATCAACATTATTAGCCCATATATTTAAATTATCTACCATATACTTAAATGATTTATAGATTATTTTATAGTTTAATGTTAATAAATGGAAATGGATATTTCCTTTTAGAAAAACAAAGTTCTAAAATTTTAGAATTGTGTATTTGCTGAAATTGAATACAGAGGCATGCCCTATCCCCATTTCTTCTTACCTAAATATCATTTTTATCTCTTGTTAAACTTTGATAAGGGACAGAAACATAGTACTTGGTTGATCTGCTTAAAATGGAGGTCAATGATTTGGTCCCATTTAAATAATTTTACTTCTTGTTTACAGTATAGGGAAGATTGTAGTAAAGTGAAGCTACTTCTTTCTCCCCTAAATTCTTTTCCACAAATGTTTGAAGGTAACGAAGAAGGATATTTCACAGCTATACTGTTGAAGAAAGGAAGAGCAAAATTTAAAAGTCAAGAGATTGTTCCTTTTCCAAATACCAAAATGATGAGAAACCTTCTGTGTGTGAATGTAAGTTTACATTTGAGATGTTTTATTTGTTGTTTTTGAAGGAATTTCCTTTACAGATAAATTTGTTCCTCATGTAGATACTGTTTGTGTGTGCATGTGACTGTTTGTGCATGTGCGAACGCTGCCCACATTGGCCTTTTGGGACTCAGTTCTCTCCTTTTACCATAGGTTCCTGGGATCAAACTCAGGTTGTCTGTCAGACTTGGACAGTTCTTTAAATCTTTTTTGTCTGTCTATGTGGGTCTGGAGGTCAGAGGACAACAGAGAAAGTTGGGGGTTTTTTTGTTTCTGTTTCTGTGCATTGATCTCAGTCAGGCTTATGAAGCAAGTGATTTACCCTATTAAAGTTGAATTCTTAACTGGTTAGATGTTTCGTGCATGAATGCACCCTGAGGAAATAGAAACACGTATAACATACTTTTACAAGTTGCAGCAAGGGTAAACATGTGGGTGTGAATTAGCTTGACAAAAGCAACCTTAAAAAGAAGGGTTTATTTTGGCTTATAGTTAGAGGGCACTGATGATATAAGAAGACAGGACAGCTAGTCACATTGTGTCCAAAGTCAGAAAGCAGAGTGATGACTGCTGGTGTTCTGCTTGCTATTCCCTTTTAATTTGGGATCCTGGGTCACATTTGGATCTCTTACATTTAGGTTGTCCCGCCTTAAGTAACCTCAGCTGGAATCTCCCTCAGACATTCCCAGGGATTTGTCTTCTAGTTGCTGGTAGATTCTGAGTGTGGAGAGGTAGTAGAGTGTGACAGGAGGTTGAGAAGTAGACAGGGTCCAGATTATAGGTTTGAAGAATTGGGTGGTTCTGCAGGCACTCTTAACACATTCTACTTAAGAATATCTTAATTGCAGATGATAAATTAGTCTCGTTTTTTATTCAGATAACTGATTATTTTTTTTGAATATCTGTGCCTGGCCATTATTGGAGCAATAAATAAGGATTATCTGTTCTTGCAGGTAATCCTGCCTTCATGGAAGGGGAAAGTAGCTGTTCTTTTTTGTTCTTGTTTTTGTTTTTTTTTCAGTTTGGGACCTTTTATATCAGTCTATTTAGCTTTTAATAGGATTCTAGAAAGTCATGAGTCATTGATGGCCTGGAGCTCCTGGAGAAGGGGCACAGCACAGTGGAGGTACAACTATTGCTTCAAAATAGTTGTCATGGGTGGGGTTGGCACCTTGTACTTTTCATCTAGGAATAACACTGACTGGTTACAGTAGAGTAAATACATTCCACTTGATTGACTAGTCTGTTGGATTCTTTTACAAGTACTAGTGGACAGTGGACAGTTCAATTGTAATTATCCTGTTGTAGGTGAGTTTAGGTGGAAATGAATTTTGCCTTATGACATCCCATTTGGAGAGCACCAGAGAACATTCTGCGGAGCGAATAAATCAATTAAAAACGATTTTTCGGAAAATGCAAGAGACTCCAGATTCAACTACTGTTATATTTGCAGGAGATACAAATTTAAGAGATCAAGAAGTAAGTAACAGTTGGTTCACTGTTTGAGATATTGCCATGGAAAATAATTTGGATTTCTTTTATCAAAGTTATGTACTTGGAAATACAAGGGGAAACAGGTAGAACAGACAATATAAAACAGTATATGTGTGATAAACAAGTATTAGAATAAGATAATTAGAGTTTTTAAAAAGACTAAGGGTATTTGTAGCATCCCTAGGTACAAAAAAAACCTAGTCCTTTTATGAGTTGAATCAACTTTTTAAAAAACATTATTGCCAGACATGCTGGGTCAGGCCTTTAATCCTAGCAGAGCCAGGTGTATCTTTGAGTTCAAGGCCAGCCTGCTCTATGGAGTTCAAGGACAGGCAAGGCTACACAGAGAAACCCTGTGTGGTGTGGGTGGTTGAACATAGGGCCTCCTACATGCTGGACAACACTGCTGACCTAAATCTCTAGGATTTTGTTAGTTTGTTTAAATTTTCTGTATATTCTGATATTTTCTATTTTAAAAAATTATTAAGTTTAGATTTTGTATGCATGGAAGTCAGAACACAAATTGAGCTTTGATTCTCTCCTTCCATGTAGGTTCCTAGAATAGAACTGAGGTTTTCAGACTTGGCAGTAGGCTTCTATACTGGTTGAGCCATCTCATTGGCCCCAGATTTTTGAGATTGTAATAATTACAAAAGAAATGTAAGCTTACTAATGGTTAACAGAATATAGTGGTGTATTTCCTAAACAAAATTTTGCTGGTGTGTCATGTTTTATCACCATTTACTCTGTACTACTGACTGCTGTGGTCAGTTCTAAAGCAAAAAAAATCTCTCATGGTTTAATTTAGACACATTAGGGGTTTTCAGGACCTTACAAAATGAAATACAAGATTACCATCAGGTGCATCTCTGAGTTCAAGGCCAGCCTGGTCTATGTAGTGAGTCCAGGAACCCTTTTTAGGAGGTGAGGTTGTACCTACAGATGATAATTTCAAGCACCTTTGTGGGGTCCAGAATATATAAACATTAAATAGTATTTTTTCTCTCTCTTTTCAGGTTATCAAATGTGGCGGTTTACCCGATAATGTTTTTGATGCCTGGGAATTTTTGGGCAAACCTAAACATTGCCAGTATACATGGGATACAAGAATAAATAACAATCTCAGAATTTCTGCTGGTTATAAGCATCGTTTTGATCGAATATTTTTCAGAGCAGAAGAGGGCCATCTTATTCCCCAAAATTTAAGCCTTGTTGGGGTGGAAAAACTGGAATGTGGTAGATTTCCTAGTGATCACTGGGGTCTCCTGTGCAGCTTGAATGTAGTGTTGTGAAAAGCTTCCCAAATTAGAACGTTACATGCTTGTTTGCTGTAGTTCTGGATTTGTGCAGAAATCAACCTTTCAGGAAAGCTAGGTTTAGTACTACAGGAGAACTAGTAAAGGAGATCATTAATACAGCAAAAACAGTTTCATTTTGCTTTGTAGTTTTTATCCTCAAAATTAAGAACTGGTGTGTTTATAAGTCCAAGCATACTTGTGTTAAGAATATAAGGGCTTTTGTTTAAAGAACACAGCTTCAGCTTGTAACAGTGCTTATTGCTCCTATCAGGACTTCAAGTAATGGCCATTGTCTGAGGGCCAACCTTGAATAGTATACTATTGTTTTGATTAGGCACCAAGGTGTCTTATGTTTTCTGAGTTCAGAAACTTAAGTGAAAAGCCATGACCATATGTAGTAAAGAAGGTGACAGCTGCTACATATCCAACTTAATCTTTGTCAGCTGACAGTATATAATGATTAAGTTATGAGTCAAATTTGCACTTTGAATTCCAATAACTGTTCAATTAGTGTTAGTGTTTTGCTGATAAGTGTTTTGGCAGTGATTAAACCCAACTTTTGCAACGTGGGAATTTTTTTTTCTAAGGAAAATTCATAAAGAAAAACAGCCTTTTAGTTTTGTTACTGGTAAGATGGAAATACTTTGCAGGAAGTGAGTAAAGAATACTTTATTGGTAAATGTTCTGTAAAAATAATGTACTGTAAATAAAATGTTTTGTTAGTAAATGGAGTATGATTTTTCTGTTCATAATGGGATTTGTTGCTCTGTTGCCATTGGGATAACAGCCCTATATTTTGCTTTTCAGTGGGAATTACCAAGAAATCTGTGTATGTTATGTCAAATCCCCAAAACTTTGGAGGTCAGGCAGGAGGATTGTCATTCATTAGTTTAAGGCTACAAACTGACAAAAATGGGAAAATTTAGAATGAAGTAACATTTTTATCAGGCATCACCAAAATTAAATCACCTTAAAATTAATTTTTGAACTTAAGGTATTCCCTTCACGCTAAGAAAAAGACAGGAAATTTCCATCTTAATCATAATTTTAAACATGAAAACTTGACAGTCTGGAGAAATGGCTCAGCAGTTAAGAACATTGTCTGCTCTAGTAGCAGACCAGAGTTCAATTCCCAGCACCCATATAACAGCTCACAACTATCTATAAAGCTTGTCCTGGGAGAACCAACGTCCTCATCCAGACATACATGCAGGCAAAAACACCAAAGCACATAAACTGAAACGCAAAAAATGAAAGCAGTGTAATGCACATACTGTAGTAGTGATGGAGGATGGTGCTTACTCAGAATTAAACCTAAAAGACCCCAATATGTCAGTTTGCAAGAACTTTGAAATGGGTTACTATCACAGTATGAAATCTGATGTATTGTGCTGTTAGGCCATCAATTTATCAAAAAATACGAAAGTTTTGCTTATGTGTACATGAAATTCTGTTTTTCTCTTAAGGTAGAGTGTAAGCCATAAATCAGGAGAAGGGCAACAATAAGCCACTGTAGTCTATAATAGGCAATAATTTCCAAAAATTTGAGAGTTGTGCAGTGATGTGCCAATTTCCATCTTAGACTCCATGCCTCCTAGGTAACTTCACTGCCTGCACCTTTCATTTGTCTATTATTAAAAGTGACTGTGACAGAAGAGAGAAGGAAATCTCTTCAGTGAGATTAATTTTTTCCCTTTTAAGCCATGTTTGTTTTTATTCTCAGTATTTTGGTTTTTGAGACAATTTCTCTGTAACCTTGGCTGTCCTGGAACTCCCTTAGAAGACCATGTTGGCTTTGAACAATGCCTCTGCAAACCGAGGGCTGGGATTGAAGGCTTAGGCCGTTTCTCAGTTTCACAGCTTACTCCCCCCACCTGAAAGGTTCATTATCCATTAGTTCCGGTGTTCATCCTATATTGTTACTTTTAAATGTATGTTGATAAGTACACGTGTGGCAGCAAGAGGGCAAGTTGTGGAGTAGTTAACATTTTTATGTGGATCTTCAAGGGATCTAACGTAGGTCATCAGGCTTGGTAAAGTGAGCCACTGTCTGAGCCATCTCACCGCCCCTCCTAGAAGTCTAAGTATCCTTGGCTGGTCTAGAACTTGCTAGGTGCACCAGGACAGCTTCAAACTCGGTGATGATCCTGTCTCACTGAATCTGGCTCTCTTTATTTTAATAATTATTTTTTTATGTGCTCAGAGAGGCAGGCAGACCTCTGCAAGTTCGTGGGTAGCCTGGTCTACAAAGCGAGCCTAGCACAGGCAAGGCTACAGAGAGAAACCTTGTCTTGAAAAAACCAAACAAAAACAAAAACCAAGATGAGTTACATATCGGAGGGGGAGGATTACAAAAGACTGAGCTGAAAACGAGACTGAATCGTGGGTGACTTGACTTGGAGGAGTGAGCCAGGCAGTGCGTGCTGCCCGGGCAGAGCATTTTTCTACAAGACCTGTCCATCCCCTCAACATTTCGGAAACCATGGCTGAGAAGAGGTGGGCTAGTGAAATGAGGCCCCTCTGTTTAGCCGGGCAGCGCGGGCTGCCGGCTGCACCACAGGCCATCCCTAGGGGCGTGTGTGCGCGTGCGTGTGCGTAGCCCTGGTAACCCGGGAGGCGGAAAGGCGCTGAATCACCAGCGCCCGCTAGCAGCGTCAGTGCAGCCGGAGGGGTGAGCAGGTGTCCCAACTGAACACCAGTTCCTGGGCCGTTGGGAGCACGGTTGAGCATCGCGGAGCCTAAAGATCGCTGAGGATGGAGGTAAGAGCCGCACTCTGCCGCGCGGGCGTTCCGGGTTAGATTGATGTGTTCTCAGCAGGGTGGAGTCAAGGAGACTTGCGTGTCTAACAGACCTCAAACCTAAGAACCTGCTTCTTTAAAGTTCATTGCGTTCTGGCATTTGCAAAATACAATTTGTATCTGCTCCGTCCAGTAATCATGGGCTTTCTAGCTGAACTCCAGGTCCCCGGATTTCTAGCTAGGGTCTAGTTGGTGGCTGGCGTTACCTCTGCCTAAGGATGAGCGGTGAATGTGTTTTTGAGGCTAGGTGGTGGGGTGTTGAGTGAAGCTCCAGTGAGTGTGAGCCAGCAGCCCCCTCAGGTGCAGAATCCCTCTTCCAGCCCAGCTGACAGCAAGCAGATAGGTGCTGCCAGTGAAAAACAACCAAGAGGTGGATTTCTAAGGGTTCCTCTGGACACCTAAGAAAAGCAGTCCTAGATGGTTGCATGATTTAATGGTTTCCTGTATGGGGTGGAGGCAGAAGATTTGGGGATATTTCCAGTCTCCCAAATTGCATGCTTTAGACATGAATTGTTAGCTTTAAATTTCGTTTAGTGCTATTGACGTGATCCTTGCTACCATTTGCCAAATGCATTTGTCTTCTTACTGTCATCTGAAGTTTAACGCTATTTAGAGGCTTTCTTTCCTGCTCTTTGAATTCCCTCCAAGGAATGGCACAGATTTATCAGGAGCACAAAGCTGGAATCGTTCGTCATCATTCTCAACAACACCATTTGTTCTCATAATTGTATGAAGGGAGAAAGCAGTGTGCTCATATTCATGCTCATATTTATTGCTGGCTTTCCTGAATATTTTTGTTTGTGAGTTAGATGTTGGTATTTTTTTTCCAGTGCTTGAATGGAAAGTTGAATGATATTTTGTTAATAACAGAAAAAATGTAAATCACATTTCCTAAAAAAACACAAAAATCTTTGAAGTGAATGTGTGTTCCTTTATTCCTGAAATGCACGGTGCCTGGGAAAATTCTTCAGTGAGATGACATAAGTAATGCCACATGTAACTTTTTATTTTGCGTTCATGATTTTACTTAGTTCTAAAGCAGAAGGAGTGAAGTGGAGATATCAATTCAGTTCTAAATTTAGAGCTCATGGAGAAAGGTGAATTTTCTGCAAACAGAAAAGGCCATATAAAAAAAAAACATGTAGCAGGAATTTTTAGAAACACAGGCGACAGGCGCACATATCACATCTTTGCTGTGTAAAATGCCAAGGCAAGGGGTGCATTTCCTTTCAGAAAAATACAAACAGTTCAGCTAACATCCCCACAATTTAGAAAGTGGAAGGAGAGCGTCAGTGAGTTATAAAATAATGCATATGTTTAAGGGTTTGTTTTTTCTTGACTTAAGTACCTCCCCCAAAACAGAGAAATTTTGTTTTTAAGTAAATCTGTAGCAGTAGGGATTTCTATTGGAGGGGAGGGTCAGAGTTGACTAACATAGACAGCTTGATGAAAAAGCCTGCTTAGGGTTGTGGTCTGGCTGTTAGTGGCAACCTCACATTAAAGAAACTCTATAGCCTCTATGCCTGACTTTCCTTATCTGTAAAATACAGAAAATGGTAAGACCTGCTTAGTGGTATTTCTATAAGAATTAAAAAAAAAATGGGCTGGAGGAATGGTTCAGCCTCTAAAGACTAGGCTCACAACCCAAAAATAAGAATCAAAATATTACAATGGAACTCCCACATGCTGAGCTGCAAGGATTGCTGAAACTCCACATGTTGGAGGCTAGCTTTGGAAACACAGAGGGATGCTTTGTCTTTTGTTTTTAATAAATGCTCTTACTTTTTACTTGTGTGTCTGTCTTCCACATATGGAACCTTGAACCACCGGAGCTTCCTGACATAGGTGCTAGGGTCCAAACTTAGAAGCCCCTTAAGAAAATTAATAAAATAAGATAATATGTACACAAATGCTTTAAAAAAAAACACCTTTTTTTTTTTTCTGTATAGCCCTGGCTGTCCTCAACCAGGGTCGCCTCAAACTCAGAGGTCCTCCTGCTTCCCAAGTACTGGGATTAAAGACATACCTTAGGGGGGACAATCAAGGTTACCTTTCCCTAATCTCTCAACTCCAGGTCAGTTTGGTTTATCTGAGATCCAGTCTCAAAAAGAAACTATTTATTTAAAAATACAAGTTACATTTTGTAATGATTTTAAAAGTATATTTATGCGACTCTATGTATGCTATCTTCGTCTGGGTACACCACAGAGACCAGAAGAGGCTGCTAGATCTCTTGGAGTTGGAATTACAGGTGGTCATGACCTGCCATGGGTGAGTGCTGGGAACCAAACTCATCATTCTCTGGATGAGCAGCAAGTGCTCTTAGCCACTGAGCCACCTCTCCAGTCCAGTAAAAGTTACTTCTGATGTAAAAGTGTTCGGGGGAAAATGATATTTCTTCAAAATAATATGGCACTAAAAGTAGGATTGTTTTAATGTGGCCAGAACTTTTTTCTGATGTATAAAGTTGTTTCATTAGAAATATCAGAAATTTCATATATCTTCCCTTGTAACTTTTTTTTTTCTTGGTTTTTTGAGATAGAGTTTCTCTGTGTAGCCTTGGCTGTTCTAAACTTGCTTTGTAGACCAGGCTGGCCTCGAACTCACAGAGATCCGTCTGTCTCTGCCTCCCTGAGTGCTGGGGTTACAGGCTTGCGTCACCATGCCCAGCCCCTTGTAACACATTTATAAAAACAATATGTATATCTGATATGATCTAAAAGCATGCCAACTTAATGCCCAGTTAATTACATTTAATATTCCCAGAAAGGAAATTTGCTTTAACAGGCACGAAATAACTGATGGGTTATTGTTCTGTTTCCTTAAAAAAAAAAAAATGCTACAAGACAGCCAAAACTACAGAGACCGTCTCAAAAGAAAACAAAACAAAAAATAACACAAACGTCATCCATTAGTACACTGCCCTTCTCATCTCAGTTCATACAGTGAGTTTAAATTCCAAATGCACTTTGGAAGGATCAGATTCACGCTATAACACCCGTTCAGAATATAGTAGACTGGGCATTTTTTCTTTTCTATCAATTCTGGGAAATGTTTGGCTCTTGTGTTACTTTTTTTTTTCTGTCAGCTTTGTTGAAGAATAGTTCACTAATAAAAACCGAGCTAAGCATGATTGATATATGTCTGTAATTTCAGCGCTTAGAGGAGGGAGGCAGGGGGATCTGGAATTCAAGGTCGTCCTTGAATGTATAGTAAGTTTGAAATTAATCTGCGCTGTATGATACCCTGTCCAAACACATACACACACGCACACAAACAAAACAACATACACAACAACAATACCCTACCACCAGGGCCAGCAACATGACTTAGTAGGTAAAGGTACCTCCCACCAAACCTGACAACCTGAGTCTTATCCCAGGGTCTCACATCATGGGAAGAGAATGGGGTCCCGTGTATTCACCTACTCACATATACGTACATACCCATACAAATAAGTGAACTAAACTGTTAAAAATACCAAAAATTAAATATATTTACCATGTATTATGTGATTCGTATGTATATATGCATATATATGGATATATGGAAATGTAAATATATAGTGATTTCACAATCTAGCTAATTGGTCTGTCATCTCAAATACTTGCCTATTTTTGTGTGATTAAAAACAGTTAAGATTTTTTTTCTTAACAAATATACAGTATAGTAGAGTATTTTAAAGTGTAGTCACATCACAGTTCTGTGTGCTAGATCCCAGCAACTTAGTTATCTTGTTCCCAGTTGGCAACTGGGGTCCTTTTGCCCGACCCAGCAGCCATGTATAGAGGCAGAATTGCTGTTCTGGTATCAGTAGTTCTGGGTCCTCAATCGTCCAGTGCCGACCTGGAGGCTTCCAATTCCAAGCCGTAAGAGCCAGGGGCCTATTGCACCTGACTTTAGAAGCCAGGGACTTAGGACTCCAGGCTCTTGGGGTTGGAGGCTAGCACTGGCTATTCCCCCTGCAGCAGTGGCTGTGCCTGCTCATGTCACGCCTGCTGGGAAGCCTTGGGGTTGGGACCTCAGGTCTTACAGTTTCTATTCTGACAGCTCTTGGGCCTAGAAAGGACCCTTGGTCAGCAGCTGTAGTTACAGCTCCTAGGAGTAAAATCACAGATTTTCACCCATTATTTGGCAGCTTCCTAGGACCCTTCCAGAGATTGGGCCGTTGTTTTTTTAAGCCCTGGCAGCTTCCTGGAACACTCCAGCTGCCCTTCTTGCCGCCGCCACCGCTGCTGCCAGCTACTGGCGCGGCGGCGACTGCTTTTGCCACTACATAATTCCCACTGATACCATCTTCTGTTACCAGCTCAGCCTGCTCTACTAATGAGCAAGACTGAAGGTTGGCAAGAAAGGCTGGAGCAGTGGCTCAGCAGTTACGACCACATAACTGCTTTTGCTGAAGACTTGAGTTCAGTTTCCAGCACTCCTGTCTGGTGGCTCACAACTGCTTGCAATTCCAGCTCCTGAGGATTCAACGCCCTCTTCTGGTCACCAAGGGCACCACACACACATGCTCATATCCACACACAGATACAGCCTGTGCTGGTGACATTTTTAATTTTTAAATTAAAATTTTTAATGTATTGCCAGTTTTCTGGAAAAACACAGATGAAAGGTTACCAAGAAAAAAAAAGCCCCCTTTTAATTAAAATTAACCAGCTCTCTTGGTTAATATATGGATAATTTTATGGAAAAAAAATCTGAGAACATGAGTAGGAGGAGGGAATTTATGGCTGGAATAGTTAGTGTTTTGCTTCAGCAATAAACAGCTATAATTGCTTTGCAGCCTCCTCAAGGTGTCTCTGGAGCCTTCAGAGCAGTGGGTATCCATAAAGCTAACACAAATGTCTACCAAGAGAACCTGTTTGGCTGATACTACTCCACTCAAGACTGCCAGGTACAAGTGAAATGGCAAGGATTTTTTGTTGTTTGGCTGTTTTGTTTCATTTTTGTTTTGTTTGTTTGTTTGTTTGTTTGGTTGTTTCAAGACAGGGTTTCTCTATGTATCATTGGCTGTCCTGAACTGGCTTTATAGACCAGGCTGGCTTCCAATTCACAGACACCCGCCTGCTTCTGCCTGGGATTAAAGGTGTACTCCATCCCTGGCTAAATATCAGGTTCTTAACAGTCTCACTCATGGAAATCATTAAAAGTGTGTTTGCAGTACCTAGGACGCAGAGTCAAATTGATCTCTGTGAGTTTGAGGTCATCTTGTTCTGCATAGCAAGGCAGAGATACATAATAAGACCCTGGGAGTGGGGTACATTCACCATAAATGTTAGGCCAACAATTCTAATCACAGTGAGCAAAGAGTCTCTAATGGTAATGGGGCTTTCCTCCCGCTCCAGCATTTTAGGGAGAACTGCGTCCCTGTAAGCGCTCCCTGTTATAACTTAGCTGTTGGGGTGTTCTTTTTGTACACTGTGTGAAGGCTGAAATGGGATTTCTGTACTAGCAGAGATCTGATTACAGACCCTCAGCTACGTCGTATTTTGTAAACACTCCCTCCAACATCTTCTGATTGGTTTACTAAAGAGATGAATGGCCTATAGCAAACACAGGAAAAGAAGGTGGGACTGAGGGAAGAGATTGGAACTCTCGGAAGGAGAGGTGCAGAGAAGCACCAGCCAGAAGTGAATAAACAGTGCCAGGACTAAGACTGAGAGGTGACAGGCCATGTGGCAGAACGTAGATTAATATAAAGGGGTAAATCTAAGAGCTAGTTGGGGAACAAGCCTAAGCTGAGGCCAGGCTTACAGAATAACTATGAAAAGTCTCCAAGTCATTGGGAGCTGGAGTCCCAGAAAGTCCCCTTATAATTGGCCCCAAACAGTTATATTTCATATATCTCTTCATTTTTTTTTTACCTCTTCCAAATTCTTGTAAATTCTATCAGTAAATGCATATTGAGCTGTTTGTTACTTTGTGGTTCTTCTTCTTATTATTATTCCCAACTTTTTTATTTCTTTGAGTTGCATATTGGATTATTACAAAGGATATAATATCCATGTTATATTGTCTCAAATTTTTGACTCAGATCAAGTATAGATATAGTTTCTATTCTGAAATTCAATGGCTGGGTTGCCTGCTTGTTTTGTTCTTTGCTTTAAAGTTTTATTACTTAAAGATTTTTAAAGATTTGATTGTGTGTGTGCGCCCGCGCTCGTGTGTGTGTGTGTGTGTGTGTGTGTGTGTGTGTGTGTGTGTGTGTGTGCCTATGGAGGCTAGAAGAGGGCATTTCATCCCTTGGAGCTGTAGTTACATGTGGTTGAGTCCCCTGCAAAAGTAGCAAGCACTCTTAATTCCTAAACTATCTCTCCATTCCCACAAAAATGCTTACTAAATATACCTGTGCTACACTCAGTGTGGAGATAGTTCTAAATTTGCTCTTTAGTGGTCTAGTAATGAACATACCTTGGCAGTCTGCCTATTTGTTCCCAATCTTGCAGTTTATGGCTCTGCTTTTTTCTAGTTTCTAGTAACAGGACTCATTACTCCTTCTCTTAGCCTGCAGTGATGTTTATGAGACTTTTCATAATATTTTACAATGTCAGTCACAGTCTACCCACTTGTCTGCTGTATTTTAGTCTGATGTTGCAGTGGAATACATTATTATAAAAATAGTGACTTAAAACATCACACATTTGTTAGAATTTATGAGAGTCTCACCAATTCTAGACTCAAATCAAGACTCAGATCAAGTTTCTATTGCTGTGTGTGTGTGTTCTGGGACAATAGGGAGGGCAACAATACTCTAAAATTGCAATTTTATACAAGTTTATCTTAATGAAACAATGATTTCATTGGAATTACTTACAGTGGCAACTCCATCACAAAAAACAAAAAACAGCATGGCTGGATCACTCACAAAACTATAACATGTAGTCTCTTGAGACACTGGCAGGCAGCTACACCACTGAAGAGTCTTCTTGGCTGTTACTTTTCATACCCTAAGGGAGGGACTTTATGATCTTTTAACGTTTATGGCCTGAGGCGCTTTCTCCTCCCGCCATCCAATGAGGGAATGATTCAGTCTGAACCTAACAGCTACCCAACAGTTTGCCTTCTCATCTGGAGGCTCTGGGGAAGAATCTACGTGCAAGTTCACACTGGTGGCTATAAATCCAGTTCTTTAAGGTTGTAGGGTTTATGTCTACATGGATTAGAGGCATTAGGAATAAACTCCAAGTCACCAATAATTCATTGATGTTGCATTAAAGACAGAAATTTAAAAAAACTTACCCTTGGTGTCATTTAACTAAGAAAGCCCAGATTTGAATTGTCTAGACTCTTTGTGTCTTCTGCCTTCTGTCTGTTGCATGAACATGAATTTGTTCCTGACTGAAGGCTGTCTTGTGAATTGTCTGTGTCTGTGTATGATTGTATCTGTTCTTTACAAAGGGCTGTGTTCTGTATGTGTGCATGTATTTAATTATTTTGAGTCATGGTCTCTGTATGATGTAGCTCCGACTGTCCTGGAACTTGCTGTGTAGATCAGACTAGTGGAACTCACAGAGATCCACCTTCCCTTCCCTCACAAGTGCTGCCAAGGCTGTTCCTGGACAGGGACACAGAAGTAAATTTTTCTTAGTCCTTTCATCCAGGCTTCTGATTGGGTTGATCTGGCTCCCCGTGGTGTCCTGCATAGCAGCTGTAGCATGTTTCTCTCGCTCTAGTTCCCGCTCTGAGGAATAGCAGCTCTGTTCTCTCTGTTTGCCGATAGCTCCCACCCTCCATACTATCCACAAGCAGATCCTGCGGATCGCCTGAGCCGCCTCTCCAGCCTTTACGGTTTGTTTCTTTTGACACAGAGTTTCTTATACCCCAGGCTGGTCTTGAACTCGTGATCATCCCACTTCTCCCTCTGCTTCCTGAGTGCTGGGATTAACATTTCGTTCCGTAAGAAATCATTTGATAGTGATCAGATGAATGATATCAGGATTCAGACTGTGTCTGCTACTTTAAAAAATTAATTAGTAGATGGCCAAAAGGTTTTGGTTTTAATGTATTTAAATTTTCAGTAAGGCAACTATTATTTGCTTTATTTCTACTATGACTGTATGCAAACCCAAATACTTTAATCCATAAACAAACAACAATAACAGAATCAAGAAAAAGGAACTGAGAGATGGAGAAAGAGGAATAGAAGGAAAGAAATGCAGAAAGAAAGCGAATTGGAGAAGGGAGGGAACTGAAGTTACCGATGGTTGTGAGTCAACATGAAGGTGCTGGGAAATGAACCCAGGTCCTCCACAAGAGTGGCCCGTACCCAGCAGTGAGAAAATCCTGTGATCTTAGCACTCAGGAGGCAGAGGCAGGCTGATCTCTGTGAGTTCAAGGCCACCCTGGTCTACAGAGTGAGTTCCAGGAAATCCAGAACTACCCAGAGAAAACCCCTCTCAGAAAACCAAAAGAAAAATATAGAAATAGAGTGTCTAGTTGTTTCGGGCTGGAGAGATAGCTCAGTGGTTAAGAGTACGGGCTGTTCTTCCAGAGGACCTGGGCTCAGTTCTCAGCAGCAGCACGGCAGCTTACAACTGTCTGAAACTCTGGTTCCGAGGGATCCGACACTATCTCAGAGACAAACATGCAGTCAAAATACCAATGTACATCAAAAAGAAAATATAAAAAGAGTGGCAAGTGCAAGCTGGGCAGGGGTGGTGCACGCCTTTAATCCCAGAATTTGGGAGGCAGAGGCAAGCGGATCTCCATGAGTTCAAGGCCAGCCTGATCTACAAAGTGAGTCTAGGACAGCCAAGGCTACACAGAGAAACCCTGAGAGTGGCAAGTACTATTAACCAATGAACCCCCTGCCCAGTGCCCAGCTTTTTATGTCGGTGCTGGGGACTTGAACTCAGGTCCTTGTGCTTTTGCAGCAAGCACTTTTGTCCACTGAGCTATGTCCCCAGCCAAGGCTTAGATAACTCTCTTGAATCTTAGTTACATCATGTATAGGGCAGAGATAATAATGCTGTCTTGGTGGTTGTTACGATCACACTGAGAAAATTTCTAGGAAAACTTGTGCCAACATTACTATATTGCACCAAACCTCAGGCACCGATGACAAAGTGCACTGTTATTTTAAATAACACTAAGGAAGAAAGACTCTCAACACGACACATTCCCATCTGATCATTTAGCACAAGACTTCTTAATCTTTTTTTCTACTATGATCCCCTTTTACCCAAGAAATTTTTGTGTGACTCTGGACATACAGAGATATAGAATAGGCATACAAACTAAACAGTTATAGCAAATCACAAAGAAATTTATTTTAAAGCAACTCGTATGGCTTTGTTTGTTATACAGACAATTTTACCATTTATGAAGATGAAAGATGTTTTCCACATGAACGAAATGGATGTGCTTGTCCATCTTAACACAATTCAACTAAAAATGCTAATTTGGAAAAATATAATAATTTGATGCTTATCTCCTAGGGAATGATGGCGGGAAAATACTAAAGTGTTTTTCCATAATTAAGCCATTTTATTATATTTAAATAGTAGCTAGTGCAGTTTATAACATTCGGTAGTTTCTGATCGGAGCTATTTCAGACAGCATTTGTTTGAATCACCTGGCATGATGGCATTTGCAGTGCAAAGTACCCAGGTCAAATGCTCAGGACCAAGGCTGCGGTGAGGGCCTGTGACGCCGCACAGGTGGGCACCGCCAGAAGCACCTCGGATTTGTTACACAGCTGGATGAACCTGGTTTTGGTTTTGGCTGTTCAGAAACTTTGTACTATCACCAAGTGTATCACTTCCTCCACATTCAGTTACCGTCACTTCATATAGGTCATGAGCCACAGTTTAAGCTCTCATTTAGAAAAATGTTAAGAGGGTTTATTTAGAAACACACATCTTTAATCATCAGTCATCCTTGTGAACACATAAAGAAAGATGAAAGTGACATGAGTGAAGTTTCTCCAGCCAGGCACGGTGGCTCGCCTGGAGCCCCGCTACCCAGGAGGCTGGGGCAGGAACGCTGTTGCTTGATCCCAGGAGTTCAAGGCCAGCCCAGGGAACACATCCTTCATATAATAATGACAACAGCAACAATTTTTCTTGCAGTTTTAATTTCTGCTGAAGAACTTGTCTGCTCAGTTGCTGGTGTCCGAGGGCTTTCCACACAGTGTTCTGCTACACACTGTTAAGGATGAAGTATTTAAGAGTTCTTTATTGCTCTTTGAGTTTGCTTTTGGTGTTGGGGATTGAGTTTAGGGCCTTGACCGTACTAAGCTCATGCTGTATCACCAAGCCACACTGCAGGGCCCTTCCTGTTGTTGAATTTCATTCTTTCCTGCCTCTGACACTTAGTCTGTGTGGCTGATGCTCACATCGGAGCACCTCTACCCTTTGTCCATCTGCGATTGTAAGAAACCCTGATGTCAGGGGTGGTAAAACAAAACATAATTCTAATTTCACATATTAGAACTGAAAGAAGAGGGCATACAGGCTCTGAGATACTGGGGGTGCAAATGCAAGTAGCTGGACCAATTATAAAAGTAGAACTCCGACCCACAACTCATAGAAACCTTCCCAGAAACCCAACCTTTATCTGTATCAATCAGTCCAGGAAGCCAGCCTGCCCTGAGACTTCTGGGAGGCTGGACTGCCAACTCTAGTATTTCATGAAGCTAAATAATAGCTCTAGCCCCAATATAGCAGTTAGCCCCAAGCAGGCAGGACTTTAATAATGGACAGGTTCCTAATTTTTAAACCGCTCTACCAGCTTGGGATCAACTAGAGAAAGCAAGTACATTCCGGTCTTTGTTACAGATTTTATTGCTTAACAGCATGACCTAAAAGCAAGTTGGGGAGGAGACAGTTGATTTGACCTACACTTCCTATCACTGTTCATCATTGAAGGAAGTCAGGATGGGAACTCAAACAGGGCAGGAACCTCCAGGCAGGAGCTGATGCAGAGGCCATGGAGGGGTGCTGCTTACTGACTGGCTTCTCACAGCTTTCTCAGCCAGCTTTCTTATAGAACCCAAGACCACCAACCCAGGAATGGTACCACCCACAATGAGCTGGGGCCCTTCCTCATCAGTCACTAATTAAGAGAATGCCCTACAAGCTTGCCTACAGCTCAATCTTATGGAGGCATTTCCTTAATTGAGGCCCCTTCCTCTCAGATGACTCTGGCTTTTGTCAAGTTGACATAAAACTCCAGCACAGTTCCCCAAACTAATCACTGGACGCTCCACTTCTAGTTAGCTAAGGCTGTTTTCCAGGGCAGCAGCCTCCTCTCCCTATACACTGGAAGCCTTCCCTTTATACCCACTACAGCCTTTCTTCTCCTCTGCCTTTGAGGCCCTGCTAAACTCAACTGAAAATGGCTCCTTTGCCATAACACACTGTGAATGTAGAGCCTTGCTTTTCTCAATCAATTGGTCTTTATTTCCAGTTTGTAGAGTGAGCTGACATAAAACCTTTTGCTTTTGTTATTGTTGCTGTCATTGTTATTTGTCTTAGTCAGGTTTTCTATTCCTGCAACTAAAATGACCAAAAAGCAAGTTGGGGAGAAAGGGGTTAATTGGGCTTATTGTAGTCCATTATTGAAGGAAGTCAGGATAGGAACTCAAGCAGGGCAGGAACCTGAAGGCAGGAGCTGGTGCAGATGCCATGGAGGGTGCTGCTTACTGGCTTGCTTCCTGTGGCTTGCTCAGCCTGCTTTCTTATAAAACCCAGGACCACCAAGCCCAGGAATGGCACCACCCACACTGGGCTAGGCCCTCCCCTGTTGATCACTAATTGAGGAAATGCCCTTCAGCTGGATCTCATGCGGGCATTTTCTTAACTGAAGCTCCTTCCTCTCTGATGACTCTAGGTCGTGTCAAGTTGTCACACAAAACCATCCAGCACCACTGTTATTTAGGTTTTGTCTGTTTGTTTTGAGGCAGAGACTCCTTATTTAGCTCTGACTGTCCTGAAACTCACTCCATAGATCAGGTTGGCCTCAAACTCACAGAGATCTGCTTGCCTTTGCCTCTTGAGTGTTGGGATTAAAGGTCTGCTCCACTATGCCTGTTTTTTGTTGTTCTTGGTGGTGGATTTTTGTTTATTGTTTGGTTTTGTTTTGTTTTTTTGTTTTCATGTTAGGAACTAACTGTCAAGGCTATTTAAAAAAAAACTTTTTATTGATTCTTTGTAAATTTTACATCGTACACCCCAATCCTACTCATCTCCCCATCCCTTCATATTCACCATCTGCTCTTACAACCTTCCCCACAAGAGAAAATAAAAATAATTTTAAAAGAATTTTTAAAAACTCTCAACACCTCCCCCCAGAAGAAAACAACAAACAAACAAAATCTGATTGTGGAAGCTGTAGTGTGTTACAGTGTCACACAGTATACCCTTTTGTCCACACATCTTTACTTGCAAATGTTCATTGCAATGGATCATTTATCTGGCTGGAGGCCTCTGGCTTCTGCCACATTGTCAGTATTGGGTCCTCACTGGGACTCCTCTCAGATATCCTGTTGTTTCCCTTTGTCCTGGAGATCCTGCAGCTCTGGATCAGCAGGACAGGCCCCATCATGAGCTCTAGCAATTCACAGATGAGGTAGATGTTGGGGTGGGCCAACTCAAAGCTCTGGATGTGGGCCTGGGTGGTAGCTGAGTTGGTCATCCCTGCAGCTCTCCAGAACCCACACCACTGGGGGTGAGCTCTCTGGCACTGCCCTGGCTAGCTCACCCTGTGCTGCAGCTGGTACGGGGCAGGGTCAGCTTCATGCCCTCATCCCTCCAGGTGGGTCACCCGAGCCCATGACAGCAAGGCCAGTTCTACTGTGCTGTCCCGGCGAGTGTCCTGTCTATTTTAACAACTTTTCTGGAGAGACGGCTGCTTGGGATCTGGCTTCACCCTGTGACAGCTTTTCTATTATGGTAGACAGGAGCAATGCGGGTTGTTTCCACATTTGCCCTTCTTTCTTGTCTCTGTTTTGTTTTCTTTGAAGTTCTAGAGACCACATCTGGCTCATCAGCCCTCAAAGGGAGCCTGTTCCAAAGCCACCGCCTTGGAAGCCTCATCCTGTGGGAAGCAGAATGGTGTCCCCGACAGGAGCGCTGTCTTCATTGCTGCTGCTGCTGGCTGCCATCACAGGTAGGAAACAGGAGATGTCATTGTTTCCTGGGAGAGTTGGAAAAGTTAGCTCCTGTGGTTTCTGGTGGCCAGGGCCCGACGTTAAATATGATTTTGCTCCGGTGCGCTTGCTGCAGGACAGGACCCATGTCTTGAAGTGAACGAAAGCACATCTGACCATCTGGGTCGGGAGGGAATTTCTGGCTTGGGTCTTCATATAAGTCAAGGAGAGATGTAATGGTAGCCAAAAAACAAAAGCAAAACAAAATTAAAAAAAAATAACAACAACAAAACAAATGGTTTTGAAAGGTTGGGCATTCCTTACCTCTGCTTCCCCCATCTTCTCATGATCTTTCTAAGAGGTGCTGTTTTGTTGTGTTCAACTAAATTAGTGTTTTTTTTTCATATTTGAGATCTATGTCTTCTCTGAAAAAACATTAGACCAAAACTTTTCACATGATTTAGAAACTAGATTTGTGTTTGAGAAAATACTACATCAGCTTTCACATTTTGCTTTTTTAATTGAAAAAGGAGCATGTATAATATTATTCCTATTCTAATTCTAATTCCTATTACATTGGGTGAAATATTCCTTACATAGAGCTGAGATTTGGCATTATGTTACATTCATTCATTGTGTGTGTGTGTGTGTGTGTGTGTGCATGTGTGTGTGATTTGTGTGGAGATTGTCTTGGCAGCACAAATCTTTACCTCCTGAGCAATCTTTCTGGCTCTGGCATTGTGTTATGAAACTTCTAATCTACCATGTTAATAAGATACCTGACACAGTGCTACTAAAAATGTATTACAGTAATCTTGTATCCCGGTAACATCAGGGTGATTCCTATACATTTTCATATATTTCCTGTTGGAAACAATGGCTTACAGCCCCTCATGTAACTAAAACATTAAAATACCTTTCAATGGTTATCCCTTATTAGGAAGGAAACCCCTTGCTGTTGAAGTCTGCTTCTATTGTTTCATCACAAAAACTAACAGATCACGTGCCATGCAGTATGTGCCAATGCCTGCTGTAGTGACTTTGCAAAAAGATTAATAGTTCACCACTGAGAATCTGACTAAAACAAGTGGAATATTAGCAAGGCATAGCGGTGCATGCCTTTAATCCGAGCATTTGGGAAGCAGAGGCAGGTGGATCCCTGTGAGTTCCAGGTTAGCTAGGACTACATCTCAAAAACAAACAAACAAACAAACAAGAACCTGATTAGAGATGTGTACTGAGAACAAGCTTTTTTCTCCTGAGACTTTTTGTTTGTTTGTTTGTTCAGAGATTACCGTCAGAGAACCTATAAGATTTTTTTTAAATCTATTAATAACATTAACAAAACAAAGATAGTAACTAACTAGTTTTTAACACGAGGCCTATTTAAGTTGCATAAAAAGGAGATACAAGTAGAGAAGAATAGAATTATATGAAGATATAGAATGTATAGGTTAAAAGGCACATGAATCATTGAGAGAATATACGTAGATAGAAAGGTAGAGAAATAGAAGGATGGACAGATAAGAGGAAGGTAGGTGGGTGGTTGAATGAGCGAAAAATGGATGAATCGCTGGAAAGACAGGCAGGCCCGACTGGATGAGAGATGTGATGGATGGATGCATAGCGTGGTGGACCCTTCTCTAGGGATTTGATTGCTGGCTGCACATCCAGGGATGGAGGAATGTGTATACATATATAATATATATTACAGTTTTAGTATAAAACAATGGGCTTTGGGCCAGCAAGATGGCTCAGCAGGTTGAGGGGACACTTGCTGTCAAACCCAGTAACCTAAGCTTATTTCCTGAGATCTACATGGTAGAAGGAAAAAGCCAGATCCCATAGATTGTCTCGTGACTGTGGGGGGGGGGGTTTAATTGTGACTTTTCATATGCACATATCACTCTTGTGCATCACTTTCCTCTTCCTCCCAGATTGTGCTTTTCCGTTCATGCTATGTATGTATGTTTGTACGTATACATCTAAATCTAGATTCTGAGTGGGAGGGAGAGCATGGTGGTCTGTCAGGCATCATCCCTCTTCATTCCCTGTCATTATCCTCTTTCCCCTCCTTTCAGAACCTTCCTCCTCCTGTAGTCCCCCTTCTACTTTCATGTCATATGTGTGTGCACATATGTGTGTATATGTCATATATCTTTAAATCTAGATTCTGCACATGGACTTTGGTTTGGTTTGGTTTCCTGAGCCCAGGTTCCATGTAGCTCAGCCATGCTGGCCTCCAGCTCTTGAGGATGACCTTGAAGTCCTGATCCTCCGCCTCCAAAGTGCTGGGATGCCAAGTGTAAGATGCCTTCTCTCCAGCCCCCTTCCCCGAATATTTATTGACCATTTGTGTTTCTTGTTTTGAGAACTGAGCCGTTCCTTTGTCTACCTACCAGCTTGACTTTTGGTGTTGAAGGTTGGTACCTTTGTGGTCTTCAGGTGGCAGCTCTCAGCAGTGCGGTGACGGGCGGACTTACTCTAACTCCATCATTTCACCTAACTTGGAAACCATTAGAATCACGCGGGTGTCTCAGACCTTCTCCGTGGGAGACTGCACGGCCGCTTGCTGTGACCTGCCCAGCTGTGACCTGGCCTGGTGGTTTGAGGGCAGCTGCTACCTGGTGAACTGTGTGCACCAGGAGAACTGTGAGCCCCGGACCGCAGGCAGCATCCGGTCTTACCTCACTTTCGTGCGCAGACCTCTCCAGAGGCCCGAGCAGCAGCTGGACTACGGAGACGTGATGCTGGGCAGGGGTTCCCCCTCGGGAGCTTGGGGAGACTCCCTTGAGGACCTCAGGAAGGACTTGCCCTTTCTAGGCAAAGACGGGGGCCCGGAGGAGACTGCGGAATACCCTGATGAATACAAGGAACTGGAGCAGGGCCTCCTGCAACCCTCCAACCAACAGGACCCCAGAAGCAGCGAGGAGTACCCGGACTGGAGCCTGCTGCCAGGCAGCGAGGGGGGTTTTAATACCTCTGCTGCAGGAGACAGCTCAGCCGCTTCCACAGAGAAGCTACAGGACCCCACGCCCCACCCAGTGGACCAGGAGCAGCTGACGGCCCTGAATGAGTCGACTTGGTCCTCTACGGCCACTCACTCTACAGAAAGCAGCGTGTGGCCCCCGCCTGCGACTGCCTTCCCTGCAGGAGTGGGGCTGGGTGGAGAGGACACTTTACAGCTCCGAGAACAACCGAGCAACAGCTCTGGAAGAGAGGTAAGTGTGCTGGAGATGTGCTGGGATGGGCAAGGGAAGGCGCCCTGGGCTAAACCCTGCTAGACTCTTTCAGGCTAGAGGAGCTCAGGGAGGTTTCTCCTAAGGGCACTAGTGCGGGCTGATGCCGGAAGCTGAATGTCGGAGCCCCACAGGAAACAGAACGGCGTTCTCTTGCCACGCTTCCTTCCCTAACTGGGTCAATTTAGAAAACGCACAGAGCTTCCCCTTCCCAGCTCATCTACCTAAGAGTGCCTGGCTCCTTCTCCCTAGAGTGATAAGGACCTTGTGGTAGCTCTCAACCTTCCTTTAATACCCTCTGGTGTGGTATGCCCCAACCCTAAAATCATTTTCGTTGCTTCTTTGTAAGTGTAATTTGCTATTGTTATTAACTGTAATGTAAATATCTGTGCTTTCCGAAGGTTGTAGGCGACCCTTGTAAAAGGGTCATTTGACAGCCCTCCCCACCCCCAAAAGGGTCACGACCTACAGGTTGAGAACCACTGCTCTATGGCTAATGTTAACGAGACTTTACCGAAGGCCCTGGAACCAGCATATATGTACACATACACCTACAGGCTCTGACATTTTCCCACAGTAGACAGATCTGGAGTTTTCCTTTACCACAGCCAGGCCCACCAGTTCTTTAGGTGGCTAGAAAGTTGCCAGAGACATGGAGAAGTTGATGGGTAGGAAGAGACCAACAGACCTTTCCCTGAAAAACTCAAGCAGTAAGAGAGGGAGGACCTAACTCCCAAGTGTCTCAACTACCCAGGAAGCGGAGGCAAAAGAACCATGAGTGAAGGAAGTCAAGGCCAGCAGCCTTAACATGTGCTGAGACCCAATGACAAAAGGAAAGAAAAGCGAACAGAGGTATGACTCAGGGTGGAACATTTGTTCCCAGGACCCTGGGATGACTCTCCAACACTTTAAAAGTGTGTAGGGAGCAAGTGGGGGAGGGGAGCAAGAATTACTAGGGAAGTGGAGATGGCGAAAGTGTTACTGGCTTGGAATCCTGCCCGGACAGAACTGTTGGAGAACTCCAAAGCTTCTTGTTTGAGAGACAGCTTGAACTTGAAGAGAATGTAAGCACATGGGGACCCTGATGGTGACCTGAGGGTAATCAGGAAGAAGTGACTGGGGACATGAGGCACTTTCAGAATTTCTGCTTTTCTAATTCTTTGTAGTCAGAGTCTCTGGCCTTGAACTCACAGATGTTTGCCTGCCCCTGCCTCCTAGGCACTGAGATTGTGAGGTTCTCCTGGTTTATGCTGTGCTTAGGTCTGACTCAGGGCCTTGGCCATGCTAGGGGAGCTCTCTAGCGACCGAGCCGCAGCCCTAGCCCCTTTGAGCATTTTCAGAATTAAAATAGCATGTAAGATTTTGGACCCTGATAGCTCCTATGAAGAATGAGATATAGGAAGGAGCACAGGAGAAGGCCAGAGAAAAACTTGGCTTTTACTGCTTTTCGTTTGGGGTATCATTTTTAAAGCCCCAATAAAATAAGCCAAGGAGGGGGCTGGAGAGATGGTTCAGAGGTTAAGAGCACTGGCTGCTCTTCCAAAAGGTCCTGAGTTCAATTCCCAGCAACCACATGGTGGTTTGGAACCATCTATAATGAGATCTGGTGCCCTCTTCTGGTATGCAGGCACATATGCAGACAGAACACTGTATACATAACAAACAAATAAAAACAATACATGCAAAAAAAAAGTTTTAGTCTTCCTAGTTTATACTTTATAAGAAAGAACTCAAAATGTGCTAGAGACTGAAGTGATAAGAGTTAAAACAATAGAAAACATAGCAGTAAGCCTTGATAACTAGGTTTAGATAATTATTTTTTGCATAGGACATCAAAATTTGGCAAAAATGAAGCTGTACATCTTTAATACCAGTATTCAGGAAGCAGAGGCAGAAGGATCTCTGTAAGTTTGAGACCAGCCTGGTCTACATTGTGAGTTTCAGGACAGCGAAAGCTACCAAGAGAACCCTGTCTCAAACAAACAAACAAAACAAAAAACAGTAAAAATGAAGAAAAGAGACAAATTTTATTTCATATGAATTAAATGCTTTTGCATCCCAAATAACAACATCAAGAAAGAGGACACAACTCATAGAATGGGATAAGGTATTTGTAACTAATATATCATATATCATAACATTGTATACAGAAATACAATTAAGCCTTACAACTCAATAATAAGAAACCCTGGGGCTGGAGAGATGGCTCCGAGGTTAAGAGCACCAGCTGCTCTTCCAGGGGTTCTGAGTTGAATTCCCAGGAACCACATGGAGGCTTTATAATGAGTCACCCTCTATGGTGAAATCTGGTGCCCTCTTCTGGGTTTCAGGCCTACATGCAGACAGAACACTATATACATAATTAATAAACAAATCTTTAAAAAAGAAAAGAAAACAGAAACCTGATTTAAAATGTAAGGAAGCCAGGCCCAGTGGCGCACACCTTCAGTCCCAGGACTCAGGGAGGCAGAGGCAGGCAGATCTCTGTGAGTTTAGGGCCAACTTGGTCTACAAAGCTAGTCCAGGACAGTCAAGGCTACACAGAGAAACTATCTTGAAAAACCAAATAATAATTAAAAAAATAAAAATTGGGGGCTGAAGAGATGGCTCAGAGGTTAAGAACACTCACTGTTCTTCCAGAGGTCCTGAGTTTGATTCCCAGCAACTACATGGTGGCTCATAAGCATCTATAGTGAGATCTGGTGCCCTCCTCTGGTGTGCAGGCAGAATGCTGTATAAATAAATAAATCTTAAAAAAAATTTGGTAAAGGATGGGTGGTGGTATGTGCCTGTAATCCCCATACTCAGGAAAATTAAACGCGCATATATATATATATATATATATATATATATATATATAAAGTTGAATCCAAAATATATTACTTCACACTTGTTAGGGTGGCTACAAAAAAGAGATTTAAAAAACAAAAACAGGACTGGGGTAGAGAGTAGCCCAAGGCCCGTGGCCCTGAGTTTTCAAAGCAGCAGTAGTAGCAGCAGCAGCAACAACAAAAGCTGACCTGGGGAAGTGGGATGCATATGATGCAGATGCCCTGGGAAACTGGCTTGCTGCTCCCGAGCATATAAACAGTAATGCATACCATCCCCTAACGTGCGAGCCAGCAGCTGCATGCTAGTGGTGCTTCAGAGGAATGAACACTCTCTGCCTCCATGCAAAGACTGTTAGATAGCAGCATTATTACTAGAATATCTAGAGAGAACCAATCACGACCAGACCTGGAGCCCCTCCTTCTTCTCACCCTTCCCCCTCCTCCTTTCTCCTCTTCCTCTTCTCTTTCCCCTCTGTATTTTGGCTCACTTCTTCCCTCCTTCCTTCCCTCCCTCCCTGCCTCCTTCCTTCCCCTCCTCCTTCCCTCCTTCCTTCCCTTCCTTCTTCCCTCCCTCTCTCCCTCCTTTCCTCCCTCCCTACCCCCTTGTTTTGTTCTCTGAGACAGGGTTTCTCTTTGTAGCCTTGGCTGTCCTAGACTCACTTTGTAGACCAGGATGGCCTCAAACTCACAGCAATCCACCTGCTTCTGCCTCCCTGAGTGCTGGGATTAAAGGTGTTCACCATACGCCCAGCTGGCTCTGTCTTGTTGTGTTTGTGTGTGTGTGTGTTTTTCTCTGTTGTCTTGTAATGAAGGCTGATACTATTCATGAGGGTTCTCGCCCACCTGGCCCGATCACCTGCTCTACCTCCCCTCACCTAAAAATCATCCCATGGGGGTCAGGAGTTCAGTGCATGAATTTCGAGTGAGTGGGCACAAGCAATCCATTGCCCAGATTTTGTATTGTTCAACCCAAGTAGACATTTTTTTTTTTTTTTGGTAACAATATACCCTTGTTAATTTATCCCACAGGTTCTAATTCCTTCCCATAACCCTTCCCCTGTCAGCCTGGAGTCCAGCCCAGCCACGGCGGAGAAAAGCTCCGTTCCTACAGTCACTCCATGGAGCACAGAACACAGCACCCCGACACTTCCCACCAGCACAGTTCTCCCTGGGCTGACGCCGCCTGCATGGACCGTGTCACCTGCTACCTCCAGGACAGGTAACTTTTGAAAAACGTAATGAGAAGACATTTACAGAAGAGGCAGAATCCAGCAGTGACAGTGTTTAAGGTGTACTTCTCCCCTCTGCCCCAGCCATGAGAGAGCGCATAGAAGACTATGCAACCAGGGTGAAAGATGAATTACACGCTGTCATATCCCTCTGCGGCTCTGTAGGGCAGGGGAGGAGACTGACAGGTGGAGAAGTGATGCGCCTGACACTTTCTGGAAAATGCTACGACAGCGGAAGGGGTTAGCTGGCCTGCCAGGAGTGCCAGGAAGCCTTTCTGGAGGAGAGACTGGCAGGGTAGGGTGGACCAGCTCACCGAGGCTGGCCTGCTCTGTAGTAAGAGCAACACACATTCTGAGAGGAGTGAGTGCTGTGTGCACTGCTGGTTCGTGAGCTTTCAGCAAGAACACAAGGCAGCTCGGTGTCTCTATTCAGAGTGCTCCCGATGGGGAGATAAGGGAACTGCGGAAAGCCTGTTCTGGTGCTGGAAGCAAGAGAAACGTGGTGGGGCAGCAGGGTCTGCAGGGTTCTAGAGCTTCCAATGCTTCTCTCCGTGGGAAAGCACTAGTCATGAGAGACCCTCCAAAGCATGAGTGATCCTGTGTGCAAGAGAGGACAAGACTCACCACAGTTTGAAAGAACCAGAAGGACATTGTTTGGCTGGAGCTGGTTCTGTGGGTGGAGAGGGCACGGTATGTAGATTAGGTTCACTGGGATGGAGGGGCCTTAACTAGAGCATCACCCTTCCATGGGTCAGGGACTAGATGGCCTCAGAAAGGAAAAGTGAGCTGAACACCAGCATTCATCTCCCTGTGCTTCCTGCCTGCGGACACAGTGTGACCATCTGTGTCACCCTGCTGCTGCCTTGCCCTCCCCGCCCTGACTGTGTGTAGCCTCTCACAGTACGCGCCAGAACAAACCCATCCTTTCTAAGTTGCTCCTGTCAGGTGTTTGTTTTTTTTTTTTTTCCTACAGCAACAAGAAAATTAAATAAAAGCTAAAATAAGACACATTATTCAGATGAACAATGAACCCATTGTTCAGAAAGTCAGTGGGCATTATTGCTTCCAGTATCAACTTAAATATGAGGGTGGCTGTAGCTACAGCCCAGTTCAAAGACTGAACCGGAGGTGAGTGTGGAGGTGCAAGTCTGTCATCTAGCACTTGGGAAATGGAGGACCAGTAGTTTAAAATCATCTCTGATTACACAGGGAATAAGAGACCAGCCTGAGCTGTATGAGATTCTGTCTCAAATAATAATAATAATAATAAAATACTAATACCATCACCACCAACATAATGGTTCAACTGCACTTGAGACCTGACTGGTATTCGAGGTGCGCCCTGAACCAGAACTGCTCAGTTTTGATTCCCTGGTGCTCACTCCTTAATCTTTACTCTATTGACTTCAATCCTGGATTTCAGTGAGGAGAGGGTGGTGGTGAAAGAGAAGGTGCGTGGGGAAGAGAAGCTGCCCTTGGGATTGAGCTCCGTAGGTGGAATGGTGATATGGGAATACTGGGGTGTCTATGAGAACGACACAGCCTTTCACAGCTCTTGGTAAGTTTGGTTTTGGGGGCTAGGATCCCCACTCAACACAAATAGTTTATTCTGAACCAAATATGAATGACAGGGAAACTAATGCCCAATTAAGACAAACCTCCAAAACCATAATAGGGCTATATCAATACCGTACTGAGCTTCCATACTGAGCTTGCCTGGATTTCCTGTTGGAAAGGCTCCAAGAGCAAGGCCATTAGCAGCCATTTATGAGGAGCTCTTGGATCTGAGCAGCGTGGCTAATGGCACTGATACACTTATGAGCACTCTTGATGTTTTTTGTACATAAGGACCGCTCACCAGAGAGTCAGGAAAAGCTGTTGCAACAGAGAAAACAAACTCAATCAGTAATCCTCCACCGGTTGGTAAAGCTGCCGCCGAACATATTGCTGGTTCTGAATGATTTTCTTCACAGTCCAACTCACATAGGAAGTTTTAAACTTACAAAGTCTATCTTGCAGCATAACAGAGCACACTGGCCCTGGGTGGGATGCCATAGAATTATATGAGGAATGACCATTCTAAGAAAAGGAATATTATGGAGATGTAGTTAATACTGCTGTATTACATAATGGTACCCTCTGTTTCTAATTAACTTCTAGTAAAGGCACTTGCTGTGTCTGCCGGAGAAAACCTAGTTATAACCTTACCGGACTGTGAAGCAGATCTGAAGGCTTCTGTTGAGCCCGCGCCTCCTGCAGGTGAGAGTTTGATATTCTTGGGGCAGTCTCTCCCTAGGCAGGTCTCCATAGACCACTGGTTTGATGCATTTTTTCCACAGCATTCCACAGTGGAAGATGGCCAAAGTTTATTAAGGTAGCATAAATGCAGTAGTTTCTTTTTTTTTTCCTAGGAAGTTCAACACAGTGGATAATCTTTAACTGGTCAGGCTAGAAGGTCACAATGTTGTATCAGAAACGAGAGTTTGCCATGTGCAAGACCTTGATCTGTGACAACCCACAGAGGCCAGGAAGGGTCTGCTGCAAGGAGAGGGGCTGGCATGTGGTAGGAGGCTTGCTTGTAGATGCTGTGGTATCAGCAGCTCAGCTGAGAGGTTTCAGAATACTCTAGACCAGCTGCTCAGGGCCCAGGGAGGTGCCTCAAAGTGCTTGCTTCACGAGCGTGAGAACCCATGTTCAGGTCTCTAGAACTGACGGAAAGCCAACTGTGGTAGCTTGCATCTCTAATCCCAGCACTCCAGGGGCAAGATGGGAGGCAGAGGCAGGCTGACTAGCCTGGCTGGTACAGTGGTGAATGGCAAGTGATCCCATCTCAAACAAGTTGAAGACAGAGGATCAATACCTGAGTCTGTCTTCTGACCTCTACACATGTGCCATGGCACACACACACCTAGACTTACACACATCATACACACACGCACACACAGAGCACAAACATATCACACACATAGAAAATGCACACCTACATAATTTAAATACAATACCAAAGTGACAATGCTTACCTTCTCACCAAGTGTCCTACTGTTCCAGAGCATCCGAACCATCCCTGCAGCCTGACAGAACACTATTCCTTAATTAGACTCTTTTTAAAGTATTTCATTCTCACTCAGGTCACATAGGTCAAAATTTCATAAACAGAAACATTCATGATTGCCATTTGCATCTGTCACGAGCACTTAATTATGCCGGAGGACTTTAACGGAGACGCCACTCAAGGGCGGCAAAGTATTGATAAAAGCCAACGCCAGAATGACTTTGAATGCTGCTTTAATCACACAAATCACACAAATATCTAAGCATTGCATAGCACATTGTACATCTCATGGGGGATACAACCTGACCGCAGGTACGGGCTCGGACACGCTGCCTCCGGTGTTACGGTGTTTTAGTGTCTTCTAGGTCCCGGAACTTCACAGTTCCGCCGGACCTCAGGCGCATCTTCTGATGACTTGATG
>CM053760.1:48195740-48241708 GCA_028658305.1 Pachyuromys duprasi
GCCAGAAGGAGGGGTTGGAACTGTAGTCACAGATTTGTGAGCTGCTGTGTGGATAAGGGGAACTGAACCCAGGTCTCTCCAGCCTACAACTGAAATATTTTCAGCGTTTGCTATTTAGCAAGCACTGTGCTAGATGGTGGGGATCCAGAGATAAGCGAGAGCAAGCCTGTGCACGCTGAGTTCCATTCTCTTTTCTCCCTTTCCCTGCATTCTTCTTTCCTCCTTCTCTCCTTCCCTCCCTCCTTTCTTCTCTCCTTCCCCTTCTCCTCCCCTTCCTGCTTCCCTTCCTCCCTCTCTTCTTTCCTCTCTTGAATGTCTGCAATTCTAGAAAACAACCAGGCTCCAGTGGCAGTGGCGGGCCCCAATAAGGAGCTGTTCTTCCCTGTGCAGAGTGCCACGCTGGACGGGAGCAGGAGCAGTGACGACCACGGCATCGTCTGCTACCACTGGGAGCATGTCAGGTAGTGAATCAGCCTAAGGCCACGTCACTGATGACTGACAGCATCCCTTCCCCGGAGGACTGCCTAAAACAACAACTTGAGGGGCTGGAGAGATGGCTCAGAGGTTAAGAGCACTGTCTCTTCTTCCAGAGGTCCTGAATTCAATTCCTAGCAACCACCTACCCAACTATCTACACTGGGAGCTGATGCCCTCTTCTGGCGTGCAGGTGTACATGCAGATAGAGCACTCACAAACAACAATGGCAACTTGAGCTTCTTGAGGAGTCAAGATTTAAGCAAAGAGTAACTGGGCCTTATTGATAAAAATATTGTAGGCATGGTGGTGCATGCTTGTAATTCTTGCACTTAAGAGGCTGAGGCAGGAAGCTTGTGAGTTTAAGGCTAGCCCAAGCTTACACAGTGAAACCCTATCTTAGAATAAAAACAGAAAGCGAGCAGTTTCTAAGCTTTCATTTTCTAAAGAGAGATCATTTCAGTGGCATCTCAACTAAAAAAGAAAAAAAGAATGAAAACCCTTTCCCCGGAATCCAACACATTTTGTTTGAAACAGGCTTTAGCTTTGGCCCTCATGCCAAGCTAGAGAACATGTACGCATGTAAAGTTGTATGTATGTAAAGTTACCTTCAAACTTTGTAGAAGACCGGATGATTATGATTACTACAGCCGGAAGGAGAAGCATTTGCCCGAGCACAGATCTCATGCTCCACCTTGTGTCTATACATCTCTATTTTACAGAGGCCCCAGTGCAGTGCAGATGGAGAATGTGGACAAAGCTGTGGCCACTGTCACCGGGCTTCAGGTGGGTACCCACCACTTCCGTTTAACCGTGAGAGACCAGCAGGGCCTGAGCAGCACATCCACCCTCACTGTGGCTGTGAAGAAGGGTGAGTGGACCTGCTGACAGGACTTGCGCCTGCCCTGCCTTCCAGCCTCCCAAGCTCCCATTCCTGTTAACGATTACCCAGCAGGGTTGGCATTTACGCCCGAGTTCACAGCTGCCTGAGCTCGGCCCGGAGGGGCCAACCTTTTCCCTGACCTCGACTTCACTTAAGTCCAGTCTCGCTTGAGGGAGTGTGTAGAGAAGGAAGACATGAGCCAGCATTCTCTGCAGGGAAATAGTGTCACCTTTTGTTTGCCAAGCAGTTCCCTCTGCTGTGACTCTGGCCACGAAGGACCCAGTTCTGGGTAGTGCTCTGTTTTCTTCTTTTTTGGAAACCAAGGACAGAAATATGTTCAAGTTATGTATTTTTAAAGTAAGAGTTTAAAAATTATTGTGTTTTTATAAATTGTATGTATGGGAGTGTGCTTGCCACAGTTTGTGCATGCGTGTGTGTGTGTGTGTGTGTGTGTGTAGGTCAGAGGACAACTTTCAGGGTTTCAGTTCTCTCTGATTACCATGTGGGTCCATCAGCCTTGGTAACTAGCACCTTTACCCACTAAGCCATCTAGTCGGTACCTAGTACCCCTCCCCCCTTTAAGACAAGTTTTTGAACTTCTGATCCTCTTTCCTGATAGGATTACAAGCATTCAGCCTCACACTAGGCTTTATTCAGGGATGGGACCTGAACTGAGGGCTTCAGGAATGCTAGGCAAACATTCCACCACTGCATATCACTAGCCCTCTATATTAGTTTTTATTGTACAGTTTTCAGTAAAATTACTTGCTTTTGTCTGTCTTCCCACTGGACCAGGAGCCGCTCAGTGTCTATATCTGTATCTTATCTTGCAGGCATTTGGGGAAGGAAAGTAATGCTTTGGGGGTATCTAAAACAACCTTGGCTGCAATGTGGAACAGTTGTGTATGTTTAATGACATGACATCACTAGTGTTTTAAGTCAATTTCTTTGCTTTTGTTTTTCCTATGTCTGACTTAGAAAATAATAGTCCTCCCAGAGCCCACGCTGGTGGCAGACATGTTCTCATACTTCCCAATAATTCCATTACTTTGGATGGTTCAAGGTCTACCGATGACCAAGGCATTGTGTCCTATCTGTGGATCCGGGATGGCCAGAGTCCAGCCGCTGGAGTGAGTACTTGAAGGGCGGTGCCCCTCAGCTGTGCATGCCGCACCCAGATTAGTCAGTATGCTCCAGTGTGACAAAAGACCACACGGGGGTGACCTGCTCAGAAAATTATTTTGTCAAAGTTCTGGAGACTGGAAAACCAAGACCAAGGTGCCAGCTAGTTTACTTTTGGTGAGGGATCTCTTTCTGGATCCCGGATGGCCACCTACCTACTACATCTTCATGTGGCAGTGCGAGAAAGGAGGAAAGAGCTGGGAGAGCTACTCTCATGTCTCCTTAATAAGAACACCAAGCCTATGAGTCAAACCCCATCACTATAACCTCTTTTAACTTTAATTACCTCCTTCTAAGTTCTAACTTCAGGTCACATTGCAGATTAGGACTTGAACATCTGTTCTCTCTCTTACTGTGTCACCTCTCAAATAAGATTTGTGGGCCTCTGGCTTTGAATATTCTGAGGGCTGCTGTTAGGTTTATGCAAAGCTGAAGTCTGTCCTGGTCTGACTTTGGGGAGGATAGGAAACCATGCAGCTGTGTCCCACTCATGGCACTCAGGCCCCTGTGTCCCACAATAGCTGTGAATGCAGCCCAACACATCTGTAGATGACAACATCAGGTCACAATGTCAAAAGGTTGGCACCATGAGGGACATGGGAAGCCAGGCTTCCGGTGGAGGCCCTTCTACTCTTCAGCTTCCTAGTTTAGTCTTCCTCTGTGTATCGTGTATATCAGGTGCATGAAGATTCCTGTTTCTACTTCACAGGGACGGAGAGTAAATACAGAGATGGAAAGTGACTTGGCCAATGCCAAAGAGCTCAGCCTTAAACTAAACAAACCCAGACTTTTAGCTTTTGGAAGCCGTAGGATCACTCTGTCTCTTAGATTATAAATTTCCATACATATCCCTTTTCTCTATTGCTAAGGACTTGAGATCTACAGAAGCACTCTTGTAAATATCATGGGGAAAGGACTGGAAACCCCTTGTATGTTCTAACGTACTCCTAGAATGGATTCTGTTCAGCTAGATGGCAGATTAACTTCTAAACATAATTGCAGTGTGTCTCAGTTTGGTTTCCTGACTTTTCATTGCCCTCCATTCTGGACAGCAAGTACAGACAGAGACCAAAAATTCTTCCCTCGCTCTTTGGAGCTATGGACCCATAGAATGAGTGATCTGTCTACCAAGGCCCTGGGGTCACTTGAGAAGGTGATATGATTTGCTATGAGGGGGAACCTGAGGTGAGAGCATTATAAAGCTATACTACACAATGCCACCACGAAACTCCATGCTTTGCCCTGGGCTTTCACCCTCAGCTGAGCAATCAGCTAGTAATTCCTGGAAAGTTCAGTCTTCCACATCTTGAGTGGGGCCCCCGTGCCCCTGGTGTTCCCCATAAGGAGAAGCTGAAGAGTCAACCTCAGCTCTGGGCCTTCATCCCTCCCCTTTCTTCCAGTCACCTAAGTGATAAACATTGAAAGCAAGGAACTCAGAGCTTTGAGCTCCGCAACGGCTCAGAAACTGGGAGCAAGACTGACCAGCTGCCCTGTGATCCATCCTTTCGCTTCTCAGGATGTCATCGGAGGCTCTGACAGCAGGGCGGCTCTGCAGCTCACCAATCTGGTGGAAGGAGTCTACACTTTCCACTTGCAAGTCACCGACAGTCAGGGGGCCTCGGACTCAGACACAGCCACGGTGGAGGTGCTGCCAGGTGCGTACTGAGCTGACTCACTGCAGTAGCAGGCCGCCTGTTTCTAGCTTCTGCTCGTGGCCAGCCCCGTTCACTAGTTTTCTTTCTAATTAAAAAAAAATGTGTATGTGTGCTTCTGTCTGAGTGTGATTTTGTGCACATAAATGTAGTGTTCTTGGAGGCCAGAAGAGGGTGTGAGATCCTCTAGAATTGGAGTTGCAGTTATGAACCATTGGGTTAGGAGTGCTGGGAATTGAACTTAGGGCCTCTAGAAGAGCAATGTGGGCTCTTAACCACAGAGCCATCTCTGGGGCCCGCTGTAGGATTTTTCTATACTTTCCTTTATACCACCAAGCAGATTCCAACCCTTACCTCATCCGTGAGAATTATATACGGCAGATAGACTATGCTTTCCTGATTTAGCATGAAGTGAACACGCTCAGAAGACAGCCTCAGTAAAGTGGGCACAGTGACGCTGAGTGTAGTCTGGACTAGGTAGCACCCACGAGCAGGCGGCCAGTGCTCTCAGGTGCTGGAGAGTGACTGAGGTGCCAGGTCTTGAAGCAGATGAAAGGTACAGATAGATATCTTTGGAGGGAAGGACTACTAGATAACAGAGTGGGATAAAATTGGAAAAACTACTCCAGAGTGACATCTGTGGTGTCCCGTCCTCCTTTCCTCCCTTTTTCCCTCTCTTTCTTTTCTTCTATCTTTCTTCCTTTCTTTCTTTGTCTTTCTTCCTTCCTTTCTTTCTCCTTTCTCTCTATAGGGTTTCATGCGGTCCAGGTTAGCCTTGAACTCACTGTATCAAGGATGACTTTGGATTTGTAACCCTCCCGCCCCCACAGCCCCCAAGTGCTGCTATTGCAGGAGTGTGCTACCTCACCCACCTCTTTGCTATTTAGAATGATCTGAGTCCTAAAAGCTAAATAGAAAAGATACTCAATAGTTCTTTCGAACATTACTTGCTTATTTTGACCTTACTTTTGTGGTGCTGGGCATGGAACCCAGGGTCTGTGGGTACGGGGCCAGCGCCCTTGCCTGAGCCACATGGCCAGTCTAGCTTTGGACCCTTCCACAGACCCTGCCCCTTACCTTTTCAAGCCTTCGAGCGCCTGTGAAAATCTCTCTCCTCAGACCCCAAGAAGGATGGCCTGGTGGAGCTGACCCTGCAGGTTGGTGTTGAGCAGCTGACGGAGCAGCAGAAGGAGACCTTAGTGAGGCAGCTGGCTGCGCTTCTCCATGTGCTAGACTCGGACGTGAAGGTGCTGAAGATCCAGGCTCACACGGATGTCAGGTAGGAGGCCGCACGTCCAGCACGTGGTGGCACTCAGGTGTCACACGTGACGCCTACCCAGCGCGGGGCCTCACTCAGCATCAGGCTTGCTGCTCTCTTCCTTGGTCACTTTTTGTCATATTCATGTTCCTCAATTGTTTTCCTTCAAGTCATTCTAGACCCTTCCCTCAGGTCCTGCTAAAGGCTGGTTGGCTGACAGTGTTCTGAATGAAACACTTAGGGCATATCAAAGGGAGATGACGTTTTATCTCTACTAGCTTTGGAAGGCCAGTGGCCTGGGCTTGTGAAGAAGCTGTTCTGTGACACTCCTCTGTGTGGAGAGATGGCTCAGCACCACTCGCTGTCTTTAAGGAGTCTACGCAGCCTGTCATCCCCACCAGATTTTTGTATTTAACTGAGTTTTATTTTTAAAGCCCACCAAACTAGCACTAGCATAGGACAGGAGGATAGAAGGAACGGGGTGATTAACATCCACCATTGCCAGGAAGTACATTTCGTAGCTCTTGTTGGCTCTTCTGTCTGGATTGGTTTTCCAGAGAAGTGAAATTTACCTAGAAAGGTGACTAATGAAAATGTGTTCTAATTAACTAATTGTGGTGCTGTAGATGGAAGCCAGGACCTTGTGCATGGTAAGTGTCCTATCATTGAGATCGCTCAACAATTAAGAATGTAGACTACCCGTCCAGAGAACTAGTGTTTTCCGGTACCCATGTTGGGCAGCTTACAACTTCTTAAATCTCCAGATTCAGGGGAGTCAAAGGTCTCTTTTGACCTCCATGTGGACATGCACTCATACCACCTCCAACATGTCCACATAATTAAAAATATAAATAAAATCTTAAAAATAAAAGAAAGATCCATATAGTCATGTCAGTAGCTATAGAAAAAGATTTTGATAAAGTTTGGCATCTCTTTGTGATGAAAATATTTTGGGTTTAGATAGATGCCGTTCTGGGGAATGGAGCAAGTGTTAAATGATGTTGAAATCATGATTGGTGCTAATTGTAAGTTCTTGAGCTTGGGTTGTTGGAAACAGTTTGAACCAGACATTGGGCTATCACAAGCTATGGTGGTCTGAGTAGGAATGGCCCTCCTAAACTCATGTGTTTGAACATTTGATCCATAGGAAGTGGCACTATTAGGAGATGTGGCCTTGTTGGAATAGGTGTGGCTTTGCTGGAGAAAGTATGTCACTGTGGGGATAAGCTTTTAGGTCTCAGATGCTTAAGCCAAGCCCAGCGTGGCATTGTCTCTTCCTGCTGGCTGCAGATCCAGATATAGAACTCCAGATCCTTCTCCAGAACCATGCCTGCCTGCATGCTGCTATGCTTCAGGGCATGATAATAATGGACAAAACCTCCGAACTGTAAGCCATCCCCAATTAAATGTGTTCCTTTATAAGAGTTGCCGTGGTCATGATGTCTCTTCACAGCAGTCAACCCTAAGATACAAGCTGAGATTGTTAATTTTAGTTGTCAACTTGATCTCAAAAATCAGCTAGGAGACTTGTCTGTTGAACAATTGTTTTGTTTTGGTTTATTGAGATGGAAGGACCCGTGCACCATTCCCCAGGCAGAGGATTCTAGCCTGGGTAAAAGGAGAAAGTGAACTAATCACAGGTAGCTCATCATTTTCTACTTCTTGACTGCAGGTGCAGCATGGCCAGCTGCCCTAAGCTTTTACTGCCAGGACATCTTCAAGCCATAAGCCCAAACAAACCCATTCTCCCTTAAGATTCTTCTGCCATGGCAACAGGAAAAGAAACCTAGACAGAAATAAATCAGTACCAGGAGTAGGGTCAGTGCTGTGATAAACTTGGCCATATGGTTCAGGGACTTTTGGAGCATGTTTGTGGAAAGAATATGTAAGAATTTGGAACTTTGGGGTGGAAAAGTGCTAGAATACTGTAAGAAAAGCCTAGTAGACAGGAAGGCTGAAAGAAACATACAGTGGACAGATGTCTGACTCATGAGGTTTCAGAAAAAAACAAGGACTCTATTAGGACCTGGGATAGTGCATAGTGAAGGAATAAAACCCTAGCATAACGCTGGCAACACTATTTTACAAGACTGGAGCAGTGCAGGGTCAGAAGCAAGGCAGGACACATGTCCAACAACAGGATATCTGCGGTTGGGCACCTGGCCTATGAGGGGGAACGGAAAGTCCTTGTCTCTTCTGAGGAAAACACTCTGGGTACCTGAGATAAGAACCGGGTACGTGACTCGGCTCACATCTGCCTTCCCGCCTTCCCTGTTCCGGGTACGTGACTCGGCTCACATCTGCCTTCCCGCCTTCCCTGTTCCGGGTACGTGACCTAACTATGGCTTTGTTCAAACCGCCCAATCAGATCCCTGTAACTATGCTTCTCGCTTCTGTAACCGTGCTTCTTGCTCCCGAGCCCTATAAAAACCCGTCACCCCAACCGAGAGGCTAGCAAGTCCTCCGAAAGGCTTTGTCGCCCCGGGTACCCATGTATCGAAATAAACCTCTTGCGGCTTGCATCCGAAGACTGGTCTCGCTGCTCCTTGGGAAGCGGGGTCTCCCCGTCTAGAGAGACTCAAGCAGGGGTCTTTCAATAGTTATGTGATTTTTCCCCCAGAGTCTAGTTTAATTCTGCCCATGTCCTGAAAACTTGAATGAAATTGAATTATAGCTAACAGATTAGTTTGTTAGGTGGAAGGGATTTGATGACGATAGAGTATTCAAGCTGGTGCTGAGAAGTCTGGTCTCAACATGCATGTACACACCTGCACACGCACACACAACTGAACACACCTCACAGGCACACACACGAGTGAGAGACATACAGGGAGACACATGAAAAGAATGCCAGCTAATAAAGAGGCACAGTAGTACTGATGTATCTGTAAGCCCAGCGTCCAGGGACACCACAGAAGCCAAGAGAAAGGTGTGCAGCGTACCTTTCCACAGAGCACCAGAGAGCATGGCACTGCCCCACACTTTCATTGGGGGCTTTGGCTGCCCAGAACCTTGAGACAAGAGATTGCTGTTTTCAGTGACTAAGTTGTGGAACTTGTTTGCCGTAATCCTAGGAAACTCACACAGGTCTGAGAGTGTTTCTGTAGAGAAGTTGTAGGTGTGCCAGCCAGCTCACCATCCACAGTGTTTAAGGAAATGCCAAGCAGACCCCCTCCCAGGGCTTACAGATGGCTTAGCAAGGTGGGGCTGCTTCCACCAAGCCTGGAGACGTGAGTTCAGCCATCAGGACTGACATAGTAGAGGAGAGAACTAACTCCCCTAAGTTGTCCTCTGATCTCCACATGTGCACCACAGCACAGGTACATGGATACATGCGCACGCGTACACACACATGCACTGATCTTTTCAGACCTGTTTATTGCCTGCCTGTGAGATGGCTATAATCTGAAGGCAAGACTACGGCAACTGTTTGGAGCACTGTGTGTTGCTGGCACAGATGTAAAATGGAATAGCCACTGCAAAAAAACAATTAGCTATAGAATGTTAACTATGTAATTGAGGGGACTATAAACCTTACATCTACATTAAAAAGTATCTGTGGGTATTCACAGCATAGATTCATGATAGCCAGAATGTAAACAACCTAAATGGCCATCAACGGATAGAAGTGATGTATGAGAAGTGGGGAGTTAGCTCTGTTGGTAAGGTGTTTTACCATGCAAGCGTGAAGACCTGAATTTGATCCAGATCTCAAGTAAGAATCTGGACAATGGGCCGGCAAAATGGCTCAGCAAGGAAAGGCACCTGCTACTGGGCCTGATGGCCTGGGTTTAATCCCAGGGTACTACATGGTGGGAGGAGAAATGTCCTCTGACCTCCATGTGTCCAACCCTCACTCCCACACAACACACAGTCAAATAAATGTAAGGAGGAAAAACTGGTACGGTGTTGGCTATAGTAATTGCTGGCCTTCCTGCACAGATGGAAAGGTGCCCTTTGACCAAGGAGCTCAGGAACACAGCTCTGAGAGGAGGCCTCCTTGGCAGAGTTGTTGCAGCTCCTGGGGGAGGTATCTCCAGTTGAGCTGAGGAGTTCAGGAGCTTCAGCCCTGTCCCCCCTCTTTGCTTCTCCTTCTCTTTTGGGGTTTTTCCAGTGAAAGTCACACCAGGGAGCAAATCTCACAAAAGAGATTTATTGGGAAGGTAAAGGGTAAGGTGGGACAAATTCAGGGTTGCCTGTCCCTGCTCCTTTCTGTAGGATTTCCTAGCAGGTAGAGCTTTCTAGGGCAGAAATTTCCAGGTTGAGGATTGGTGAGATTTCAAGTCCTGTTCTTGGGGGAGCTCAGGCATTGGTGGGTTTTCCTGTTCAGGGATTGGTCAGTTTTTCTGCTCAGGGATTGGTGGGTTTCTGTGGGATGCTCAGGGATTGGTGACTTTTTGTCTAGTTTTTTCACTCAAAATTAACATAATCTGGGAAGGGTCCTGTTGAGTGCTGGAGATGACCTTGGTGACAGTTACAGAGGCTGTTATAACCAAGAGGTCTTGGGGAGGAACCTGACTGCTGGAACTCTTTAGGCAGGGCCTGGCCACTTTCCTGCCTTGAGAGTTTACAAAGTATGCAGTTTACAAAGGGGGTCCACTGCAAACCTGCTGCTTTAGTTGACATGAAGAGCCAATAGTAGTAACTTTCCTGTAGAGATGAAATACCATGACCAAAAGAGCAATTTATGGAAGACAGGGTCTATTTTGGGCTTTCCATTTTAGAGGGTTAAGACTCCATCTTGCCAGAGGCATGGCAGCGAGCAGCAGACCCGATGGAAGGAGCAGGAAGCTGAGAAATCACATCTTCAACCACAAACATAAAGCAGTAGTGACCTGAAGTAGAGTAGGCTATAACTCTCACAGCCAGCTCTCAGTGATGTACTTTTTCCAGGAATGTTTAACCACTCAGAAACCCAAACAGTATTACCAGCTGGGACTACTCTGTTCAAATAAGAGAGCCTATGGGGAGGTTTTTTTTTCTCTTTGTTTTTTGAAACAGGGTTTCTCTGTAGTCCTGGCTGTCCTGCTCCCTTTGTAGATCAGGCTGGCATCAAACTCACAGTGATCTGCCTGCCCCCAACTCCCTGCATGCTGGAATTACAGATGTGTGCCACCCCCCACCCCCGACTACAAGGAACATTCTTATTTAACCTACAGTGGCAGTTGAATGTGGTCAGGGGTGGAGAAGGCTTGGGGAAGGATCCTTGGGGCTCATTCAGCCTTGCTTAATCAATGAGCCCCAGGGCTCCAGTGAAACCTGTCTCAGGCTCTGTCAAGATGGCTCAGGAGTTAAGAGCACTGGCTGCCTTTCAGAAGACATGGCTTTGTTTCCCAGCACCCACATGGCAGCTCACAACTAGGACTGTAACTCCAGTTCTGGGGAATCTGATGCCCTCTTCTGGCCTCTGTAGGCACTAGACACACAAGTGGTACAGAGATATACATGTAGCCACACACAAAAATAAGTGCATAAATAAACAAGTAGTCCCCCACCGCTTTTAAAAAGAAAGATGCTGTTTCATTAAAAAACAAAAAAACTGGATGGCTTCTGAGGAAGGACACTCAAGGTTGATGTTTGACCTCCATGTGTACACCCAAATACAAACAAATCATACGAATTATTCTAACACACAGAGAAATATTCGCACATCCAATGGAATATTATTTGGCAATATAAATGAATTTTATCACAGAGCCGTAGTGGTCTCCTTTTCCAACTGCGCAGGTCAGATGGCTGAGGTGAAACCATGCTGGCCACTGTCTAATGATGTGACTGTGGTCTCTCTGTGTCTTCTGCAGCACTGTGATTGTGTTTTACGTACAGAGTGGGCCACCTTTCAAGGTTCTCAGAGCTGCTGATGTGGCCCGGAATCTACACAAGCGGCTTTCAAAGGAGAAGGCAGCCTTCCTACTCTTCAAGGTCTTGAGGATAGACACAGCAGGTACATGGAAATGTTATAGTAAAGGAAATGTTATAATAAAAAAAGTCAGACTTGCCAATCGTGGATGAGTTTTATAGGCACAACATGGACACTGTTGTAGTTTGAATGTAAAATATCCCCCCAGCTGGTGGCACTGTATGGAAGGTTGTGGAACTTTTAGGAGCGGAGTCTTGCTAGAAGAGGTAGACCCCAGGGGTAGGTCTTGGGATTTTCACCCTCTAGTCTACACTCCCTGCTTCATCACTGTAGAGCCATGTGACCATCTGCCTCTCAGCCCAATGGCCACTCCTCCTCTACCATGAAGTACTGTATCCCTTTGAACTGTGAGCCCTTCCCCTTTTAAATTCAGGAATCTGGCCACAGAAACAGGAAAGGCATCTAATGGAGGTCTTCTCTTTCCAACCCCTAGAGACTCTGTAATTATTTCTCCAGTAGGTTTTCTATGGCACATTTATGGACTACTCTTGTCTTGGAAAGAAATAGGAAAGCAGTAGTGTCATACATTGTTTCAAAAATTTTTTTCTGCCAATTTAAAATAGCTTCCAGGTGTCTTCCAATTGTAACCACATTTTTTAACACTGCTTGTCCCTTGAGAACACTAGACTGGTTCACAGATCCATGGCTCCTGTCCTCATCTCATGAGGAAATGTTAATGCACATAGTCATCATAATAAGTTTCTGGACTATAACTCTATTCCCACAAATTTAACTTGTTTCAGATTTGTATTAGTCTACAATTGACATTCTCATTCATAACATGGAGTAACATGGTAACAATTTTGTTCAAGGTGAAGTATTTTGTTTTTCTAGAGCCCAGAGCAGTGATTTATTTATTGTGGAACATTTCAGAGTTGGTAGTACAAGCCTTTAAGCCCAGCACTCAGGAGGCAGAGGCAGGCCGATCTCTCAGGCAGTTCAAGGCCAGCCTGACCTACAGAGTGAGTTCCAGGGAAGCCAGAACTATACAGAGAAACCCTGTCCTGGAAAAAAAATCAAATTCTGAAAGGGACAAAGAAGAAAACAGCCTTCTAGTTTGTAGAATTTAGAAATCCCATCTTCCAAATATAACTTTTGCTACTAGTTTGATGTATTTCCTCTAAGTTGCTCCATCTTTAGGAAAAATAATACGATCAGGATGATTTGATAAGTTTTTAGTATATGTGTGTGTGTGTTTCTGAGTACTTAATTTAGTGTCTTACACAAGCTAGGCAAAGTGCTCTACATCATAGCTCTTGCCAAGTGTCTTTAGACTTTAAATCATACCATTATTATTTCCCCAAATTCTTTAGAATGTCTTTTCCATGAGACATTCATGGCTGCCTGATATTTCTCCCCGGATGTGTTCTGTAATCATGCAACTATTCTACCTATGGATTGTAGGAATGACTTTAAATAGTGCTCCAATAAAGACAAACCACTGTGCACGCCCAATTGTTTTCACTGCATGTGTTCTTAGGGGATATTATTTTGATAAATGCTAAGGTTCTTTCTATGATATAGATTGGCTTTTCCCTACGTTTGCTTCCTGATGTTCTTGTAGATGGTGAGATTTTAAGCTCCTGTTGTGGTGGTGATAGTGAGGGAGGGCTGACACAGGGTCTTATTATGTAGTCCTGGCTGACCTGCTGCTTTCTGTGTAGCCAAGGCTAGCCTCAAACCTGCTGAAATCTTCCTGCTTCAGACTCCTGAGTGCTAGGATTTTAGGTATGTGCTGCCATGCTTGGCTCATAAGATCTGTTTGTTTTGTTTTGTTTGAGACAAGGATTCTCTGCCTGTCTTGGAACCCACTTTGTAGACTAGGCTGGACTCAAACTCAGAGATCCACCTGCCTTTTTCTTCCGAGTGCTGGGATTGAGGGTATGCATTACTACACCTGGTTTCTTAGGAGGTTTTTAACTCACCCATTTGTTCTTGGCCTCCACTATGGAAGTGGGAAGCCGAGGACCTCCTTTCTCCAAGGTAACCTCAACTCTGCACTGCTTCTTACAGGATGCCTTCTCAAGTGTTCAGGTCATGGTCACTGTGACCCCATCACAAAGCACTGCATTTGCTCCCAGCTGTGGATGGAGAACGTCATCCAGCGTTATGTGTGGGATGGCGAGAGCAACTGTGGTGAGTGGTGTGTGTGTGGTGGCGGCGGCTTCCAATGTAGTTCTTGAAGGAACTCATTTATTCCTTACTTAGCATCTAGAACCATCCAATCCCATCCTTCCCTGAAGCTTAGTGAACCAACTCACTTGGTTGTACATTAAAACCTTGTCCCAGTCTGTCTCTGGAGACTCATCTGCAAAGCCTCCTGTGAGATAGGTTTGGCAGGGCAGTTCTAAAAAACAAATGCTTTGAGAAGTTGCCCCCAGATTGTACCTCCGGAGGCTTAGGGTGTCAGGGCCTTATTATGACACACCCTCTAGGTACTCTGCTGAGATAATACAAAATGGGAAATGTGACCCACACTACTAGGAGTCAGCCCAAGTAGGTACCAGTCACGGGAATCAGTCTTCCCCACAGCCAGTGGCGGTGTGCTTTGGTGGATACATACATATATGTTTGTTTGTTTTGGATTTTTTGAGCCAGGGTCTCATGCAGTCCACTTTGACTCTGATTTCTCTAGAAAGCAAAGGATGACCTTGAACTCTTGGTCCTTCGGCTTCCACCTTCTGAGCATACTCAGCTAGAAAAGTCTATGCTAATTGCAGCTTCCCCCTAAGAAGAAATGTGCCATTCTGGGGATCCTGATGGACACACATGGCAGAAAGATCTTAAGAGCTGCCTGCTAAGCTGTGTTCCTGCTTAAATCCCCCCTACCCCAAACATCAGAAATGAAACCAGCTTTAGGCTTATTCTAGAAAGATGGCATGACATTTAATCAGGTTAAGCATGAGTCTGTCCCAATGGCGTTATGGTTTGTTTGTTTTTGTTTTTGAGATAGGGTCTCTCTATGTTGTCCTTGCTGTCCTAGAATTCTTTATGTAGACCAGGCTGGCCTCAAACTCACAGAGATCAGCCTGCCTCTGCCTTCCAAGTACTGGGAGTAAAAGCATGTGCCATTATCTTGGGCACCCATTGGCATTTTGTCCCTAAGTTATTACTACAAAGCTTAGGATATAGAAGGAATGAAGAGTAGTTCCTAAATTGATCTCTGGTCATGATAGATATCTTCACAGTACAGGCAGCCATATAGACCTGTGGCTTGCTTTATGAAGAGTGTGACATGGGTCTGGGGATATAGCTTAGTAGGACGAGTGTTTGCCTAGCATAGCCAAAGCCCTTGACTCTATCTCCCTCACCACATAAACCCAGATGTAGGGGGACACACCTGTAATCCAAGCACTGGGGCTGCAAAGTAGGAGGATCAGAAGTTCGAGACTATCCTCGGGTATGTAATGTATTCAAGACTAGCCTGTGTTACATGAGAGCCTGCCTCAAAGAGGAGGAGGAGGAGAAAATGGAAGAGGAAGAAGAAGAGGAAAAGGAGAAGTGCCATACAGGGGGAATGGTCTTGATTGTTGGAATTCTGGGATGAGCATTTTAATACTAATATATTTGTGTGTAGGGGGCATAGTTTCACCGATTCACTTCATTTGCTTTGGATTTCCTATTCTCAAGTCAGCCTGAACTATGTGCCTGAGGTCCTTGGGTTGTGTGCCTCATCCAGATAGACAAAGTCATCAGTTTGTTGTCCTGATTGACACCTGCCGGGCTCTGTTGTCTGTCCCACAGTGGTCCTGGCACCACAGCGGGCCCCTGCTCAAGCAGACTCAAAGCTCTTTAGCAAACCAGTCATCACTGTGCACGCTGGCCCTTCTCCTTTTGCAGAGTGGAGTGTATTCTACGTAGCAGTGCTGGCACTGACCCTGACGGTGCTGACCGGAGCTGTGGCTTGGCTGTGCATCTGCTGCTGCAGGAGGTACCTAATGTGCTCGTTCATTGTGTGAAAAGAAGACCCTTCGCTGGGATGATGGAGAGCTTCGGGCTTGTTTGGCCTGGGTTTGTTTCCCTGCCTAACTAACTGGCAACCAGTTTTTAAAACAAACTGGACACACACACATACATACATTTACATATATGTATATTTGTGGTAGGAATTGAACCTAGTATCTTCCATGTGCTAGGTAGGTACTCTACCCTTAAGCTATGTCCCTGTTCCCCCAAATCGAAGAGTAATCTCTGTCTCACATGTTCACCAGATCAGTGCCCAGGTGGCCTTACCTGTTTCAGCAGAGAAAGATATTGTAGAAATGTGTGGGTCTAATTTGTAGACTTGGTTATATAAAGCAGCAATTGGATCAGTCTGAATCTTTTAGTTTACTGAAAACTTGAAGGGAGGCAGTGCAGCACCTAAGGGACCCTTTGAGAATCCCCTGGGTTGCCTTGTGTCAGAATCTACCAGAACCCCATCCTTAGCCCTCATGAGGAGATTTGTGAGGAAGGATATCATTAGACCTCAGAAGTAAGCCCATTTTCCTATATGAAACACTATGTTGTCTAAAGATGCCCATTTAAAATGGCATACTGAAACTAATAGCTATTATCACAAATCACACCTAATTTACTTGAGTTTTACTTGTGATTGCATTCCCAGAAGTGGGTGTGGCAGGAGAGCTATGACCTTAGGAAGAGGCCCAAATCTCATTAAGTCCCCAGAACCATGTGTGATAGGGTCCCTACAGAGTGTGACTTTAAATGCATCTCAGGGTCATGTATTGCAAGTAAACTATGCTGGCCTTGAACATCTACTGAGCATTTGTCATTTTGAGGCATAATGATGGTTCTAACTGTATGGTTGTGTTTGGCCCTCCCAGCAACCACAGGAGAAAGGGACCCTTCTGGATATGGGGTATGGGACACAGAAGTCTTAAGCAATATTCTCAAAGTCTCCAGCTAGCAAAGACTTAACTGAGGAGGAGAGGCCTTGGACTTAATGACATACAATCAGAACAACTGCACCTCAGTGTAGTGGTCTTGTCTATCTGTCTGTTTGTTTTGAGACAGTGTCTCACTATGTAGCCCTGGGTTCTGGGACTTGCTATGTATGATAGGCTGACCTCAAACTCATAGAGATCTGCCTGCTTCTGCTTCCTTCATGTCATTTTAATGAGTGTTTTTAAGTGATCCATTGCAGCTCAAAAAGGATCAGTGCATTTTTTAAAATATCTTGTGGGGAAAAGGAAAGACAGAGTTATTTCTAAGATAAGTGTGAGGCTTCAGTGTCTCATCTCCTCTGTGCATCCCTCCCTCCAGTTGCTGGTTTCTGCCCTGTGTCCCTGAACATTCGTGGTTAACACTGATTTGGAGGAATCTTGCTAACCCAGGTCTTTCCGAATGAGGCATTAGTCATGGGCAAACCTGCCTGGTCTACATGCAGGTGTTGGGCATTGCTTGATAGGACTCCAGCACCTCAGGCTCAGAGGAACCCTTTAGTTAGATGGGAAAGATCCTAGCTACCATTCTGAGCATTTTAGCTGAGCATTTCATTGTTTCGTTTTGTTTCAGACGGAAAAGGACCAAGATACGGAAAAAGACAAAGTACACCATCCTAGACAATATGGATGAACAGGAAAGAATGGAACTGAGGCCCAAATACGGTATGGCACTTTCCTGATACTTTTGAGGTCTCAGAAGCTCAAGTTAATGTCACTTCTGCTGCCTGTGGATCATGACTGCCTGCATGCCTCCATGTTTTCTGCCATAATGATAAAGGGACTAAATCTCTAAAACTGTAAGCCGGCTCCAGCGTAATGTTTTTCTTTATAAGAATTGCCATGGTCATGGTGTCTCTTCACAGCAATAGAACACTGACTAGGACAGGTGGGGAGGGGCGGTGGGGTGCAAGGTGGCTGACTGTGTGTGGAGAGTGCAGTTAAGTTGTGACCAAAGTTGTGACAAGCAACAATGTAAGAGAGGAAGTGACTTGGACCAACAGGTCATTCTTCAGTGCCGGCTGCTAAGGAGGATGGCCAGAGGATGAGAAGATAAAGAAGTGGGAAATCTGCGTCAGGAGATCTTCCAGGAGCTATGTCTTATGCCGAGCATGTTTGTTAGGAAACACAGCATCATACATACTTCCATTCTTCCCAAAAGGAAGAATGTGATAGTGTCACCAAAAACTGTCATACAGAGGGGCAAAGTCTGCAGGAAGCTAATCAAGCAATGTTGCATGAAGGGAACACAGGTATTCCGAGTGTGTCAGAGACCTAGCAGATACTGGCCTTGGGTGGGAAGAGCTGAGTTCTCAGGATGAAGTCACAGCTCCCTCAAGGTCCTGGCCTCAGGCTATTACTAGTTATGCCAAACACATTTTTAGTTTTAGACAAAGAACTATGTTCCTTCTCCATACATCAGAGTCCCAGGGAAAGCCTTGGATTGGCCTAGCCCTCAAAAAGGAAGGGTTTATTTGGTTGTGTTTGAGCATATGGTCCATCTTGGCAGTGAAGGCCTGGCTGCAGGAGTCATTGTTGGTCATAGCAAAAGGAACCTAAGGCTGCTTGCTTATATCTGTGTGGGCCTAGGAATGCCAGCAGTGAGCTGTTTTTATCTTGTTCTCTTCCATTCAGTCCAAGACCACTGCAGCCCACATTCAGGGTAGATTGTCCCTAGTCAGTTAACACTCTCTGGAAGAGTTCTCAAAGTCGCACACTTTTAGAGATGTACCTCACTAATGCCTTAAGCAGCGCTTACTCCATCGAGTTGATGGAAACCAGCAATGATAAGGGCTCTGGTAGTGCTTCACAGGGAGTACCAACAGAAACTATATCTACCGAGTGCTCCCTTCACCATTTGTGTGGTAGAACTTAATGCCAAAGGTGTTGTTGGTTATCTCACTAACCTTCTATTTAATCCACGCCCAGCTCTGACAAACTTTCTATTCACAGAAGCCCATTGTTCTTACCAAGGTTTAGAACTTCACATGGGCCCACATTCCTGCCGCTCAACACTGCTTGGCACCTTTTCGTACTCACTCCATTATCTGCAGTATCTTGGCTCAGATCTTTATAATCCCACCTGTAAACTCATGGGAGTATCTATCCTCATTAGCATAGGTACTTTCAACACATTTTCCCCATTTGATTCCAACCCCTATGAGTACTGTGACTGTCCCCACTTCATAGGAGAGGGTACGAAGACAGAGTGAAGTTTGTCAGCCTCAGAGCAGGGCTCTGTTCCTCCGGGTGCCCCACCGTGGTCTAAATCTACTCTGGCCATTCTAACAAAATAAGGGAGACCGAGACCAGGGCTTTAAAACACCCATATGTGTTTATTTGTTGGACCCAAGGTCAAGGTCACAGATTCAATCTGGTGAGGGCCACTTCTTTCACGGCTAGTACTTTCTCCTTGAATCCTTGTGTGGTGGGAGGGGTAAGGTAGCCCTCTGGTTTGTCTCTCTCTGTGTCCCTGTCTACGCTTCTCTCTCCCTCTCTCTCCTGAAGGTTTTGCAGCATATGCTGAACAGGCACCCCACCACTGTGTGATATCCCCAGCCCTTTCATGTGCCTCCTTCATAAGGGTATTATCATAAGGTATATTATAAGGGTCCTAACGCTCTCCAGCAATGTCAGCCCGGGTAGGTTTCAGTGTAAGAATTTGGGAGACACCACGGCCAGACCACAGATCCCCTAAGTGTGCAGTGGACTCTCCAGTGCTTGCTTCTTTCCCCAATCCCGGGTTTCCTCTGCGCGTGGGAGAAAATCCACCAGCTGTTGCCTATCTTGCGCCTCTCTGGGAGCCCCAGCCTCTCCAGCCTCATTTCTTGTTTCTCACTTGTCATTTGCTCCACACCATCTTTTTATTTTTTCCTGTAAGTTCTTCTGGGTACTTCTAAATATCATATGTTCTTTTTCTGTCTACCGCAACATCCCTCTTTGCTCAAATCCATCCTATTTGATCCATCACAGCACTAATCCCAGCTACCAGGAGATGTTCATATTCTCTCTCTTTTTCTCTCTCTCTTCTCTCTCTGTTTTTTTGAGATGGGTTTTTCTGATTAACAGAGCCCTGGATGACCTGGACTTGCTTTGTAGACCCAGCTGTCCTTGAACTCACAGGGATCTGCCTGCCTCTGTCTCCCTAGTGCCGGGATTAAAGGCATGTGCCACCATACCCGGCCCCTCATATCCTCTTGATTCATGTATTGTTTTAATGTACTTATGTATAAGTTTTATTTCTTAGCTATTTTGAGCCACCATGTCACAGGTCTATGTTTTAACTCTTTAGCTAAGCACTCTAAGTCCTTTTTGAAAATCGTAAAGCCGGTTAAGCTTCAGAGTCACAGCAGTGTTTGTGTGTTAAGGGCTCAATTGCTGTAAAAGCTGGGTGAAGGGCACAGTTTCTTTCAGTCCTCACCAGAGACACGTGGGTAGGAGCTTCGTCACCTTCCACTAGATAAGAAGAGGCTAGGTATCTTGTCCAGGATCATGAAGCTGGTGTCAAACTATAGGTGACTGCTTTAACGGCTCAGAGAGCCATCCACAGTCCTTCCTGGAACACGGCCAAACAGATGGCTGAGAGGAAAGTGGTGTCTGTCTGTAGTTCTCTCCATGCCTGGGGGCTGTCTCCCACCAGTCCATGAAGTCAGGAGGGGCACGAGACAAGCATGCTAATTCCAGAGAACAAAGGATATATATCCCTTGGGGAGTGGGGAAGGGGGGCTCCAGGCATAGGTGTACATAATTGGTTAAAACTAGGCACTTCAAGGATGCTTGATTTACATTAAACATCAGGGTCCTATCATATGAACGGGAACACAGTACCTAATTATCCTATAGGCACAGGGAGGGTAGAGCTATCAGGGAGCTGTGCCAAAAGCCATATATCAAATATAGTTAGGGGCATTTGTGTCTAAAGACACCCTCCAGAGGAAGTCAGGCAGAGAGCAGGAGGCCCTGCTGGGGAGAGGGAGTCCTGCACCTTAGCACCGAGCTCAGAATGGCTGTCTGGACTGGAAAGACTGCAGCCTCAAACAGCAGGGTCCTTCCAACATCTGTCTTCATGCTCTGCCTGCTTCTCCCCAGGTATCAAGCATCGGAGCACAGAGCACAACTCCAGCCTGATGGTGTCAGAGTCGGAGTTTGAAAGCGACCAGGACACGCTGTTCAGCCGAGAGAGGATGGAGAGGGGGCTCCTCAAGGGTTCCCTGAATGGCTCTGCCACAAATGGGGCTTCCTCTGGTTATTTCTCCAAGGACAGATAATGGGCTGCTGAGGAGGGACCCCGTGTGCCTGTGGCTCAGTATCAGACAGTGGGAGTTCAAACGAAAGCTGGTTCTTGCTTGGCACAGTACGTCATCAACCATGCCCAGGGGCCTTAATATTAATTAAAAGACCCGGGTTCTTGGAACTTTCCAAATACAAACACACACACACACACACACACAACTGCTCACTCAACTGAAGCTCATTAATAGAGAAAAGGGGCACATGAAACTTTCGTGGCATGTACTGAAAATTTTGCTGTGTCCCTGTAGTGGACACTTCATTATATTTATTGCCCACAGTGAAATTAGTGTAACACCTGTTTATAGCTCCGTAGGAAAGACAGGTCAAGCAGGGTTGCTTTCTCCACAGAAGCCAGGACTGCTTTAAAAACCTTTCAGAAGTGGCTTCTCAGAGGACCTGGACGGTCAGCTCATAGTTCATCTAAGAGGCAGGGGCCCTCTGTGTGCAGCTTCCTGTGCTGACCATGATGGCCGGGATGCAGCCAGCTGGTATCTAGGCTAGAGGTCCAGGAGCTGAGAAAGAATCAGAACCTGAGGGCCGGAGGCAATAGAAATGGGGAAGGGGGATAAGGACTTGCAGGTTAAACGTTGGAGGCAGCCTTTAACATTCTTCTCATTGTCTAAGAAAAAGAAACCACCATGGGCCTTCTTTCAGCCCTGATGACCATTGAAACTGCGTATTCACTTAACTTTCATTGAGTGTGTACTGTCGCACCGCCATGGAAAAGGGGGGAGGACTCAGGGACCACGGATGCATCCCAAAACTCTGAAATATGTTTGTAAGCAGGGAGGTGTCGTCACCATGCTCTGAGCTCCTACAAAGACTTTCCATAGAAATAGCTGGACAGAACATTAGTTATTTAGGCTTAAAAACATATTTAAGGGTCTGGAGAAAATGGCTGTATATAAGACCACTCACTGCTCTTGCACAGGACCATGGTTCAGTTTCTAGCACCCACAGGGTGGCTTACAGCTGTCCATAACTCCGCTTTCAGGGGTCCGGTACCCTTTTCTGGCTTCCAGCAGCAGAAGGCATGTACAGAGTTTATACATGTAGGCAAAATACTCATGCACATTAAAAAATCATTAAAACATATTTAAAATTTCAAGAACTAAATCTTATTTTAGTTCTTTACAAAGTGTCACTCCAGAGCAACGAAGTGGTGGAGTTCATTGCAGCCTGAGCTGTTGGTGGCTTGTGGTAGGTTCCCGGCTGCCTGTGGAGTCAAGGATGGTGGCTTTGGCATTCAAAGCGTAGAAGAGCCAAGTACTGTTGTCCTAGCGCTTGGGAAAGGAGAGCAAGGAAGGGCAGAAATCCAATGCTAGCCTTGGCTATACAGCAAGTTTGAGGGCAGCCTGGGCTACATGACATCCTATGTTAAAGAATAAAAAAAAAATGTAGGGGAATTAGAACCACGCCTTACATTTTAGTAATTGTTTGTTTCTGGAATTTTCTCTTTCTGAGCTATAGGTAACAGAAAGCTCAAAAGGATGAAAGCACAAATAAGAGGGTCCACTGTATTATACTTTACTGGGGGAATGGTCAAAGTATAATAGGAATGTACTTTTACTTAAAGTAATTTGTTTATGCCTATATATCTTAGTTCAATATTATCTATATTAGAGGAAAGTGATTTTTTAACACTAATATTTAGCTTCATAAACAGAATCTTCCCTATCCTCAGACCACGGTGATGCTATTTTTGTGGGTAACTGAACTTTTCTGGCATAGAGAACCCACGTTAGAACAGTGGAGCATAATAGTGAAGCCTTCGAACACCTACTGCATCATGTGCATAACGTACACATCTCGCATAGCTGACCTTTACAATCAACCTTGAAAGAAAACATTCCTGTGTCGTAGATGCCCACTGAAGGTCCATGGAACATAAGTAATTTTCCCAAGGTCACAGTCCGTGGTGGATCTGGCAATGGAGTGCCAACACCTATTATCCAATGCATGAAGAAGTCCAGCCTTAAATGTTGAAAGGCAAATCCTGGTGAACCTTCCAGAGCCCTGAAAGTTCTGTTGCTAGGAGAAAGAGGAAACCTCGGTGTGTCTCTGAAAGCAAAAGGCAAAGCGGGAGACGGTGGACCTAGCACCTTCCTCTGGAGCAACCTCTGAGCCACCCTTCCCTCTAGGTTTGCAATGTGTTTGCTGGCCCTGTCCCTGGCTGTCTTCGCCTGGTCTCTCTGATTCATCTATAACAAAAGAACCTTGAATCTATAGTGAATCGGAAATAAACATCACAATGGTTTCTGTTTTGTGGCCCACTCATTCCCTGGAGACGAAAGAGGGGGTAGGTAGGCTAGCCCCCATCATTCATCATGCACTGTTTGTAACTAGGGACCTGGGATCTGAAGACTCAGAGCTGTGATAAACAGAAATAAGCCTCCAGAGCAGTGGTTCTCAACCTTCCTAATGCTGTGGCCCTTTCATACAGTTCCTCATGTTGTGGTGACCCCAACCACAAAATGATTCCATTGCTTCTTCAAACTGTAATTTTGCTACTGTCATGAATTGTAATGCAAATGTCTGATTCGCCACTCCTGTAGTAGTCACAGGTTGAGAAACTGCTGTAAAGTATGGGAGAGAGGATTTCTAGAGCTCCTAAAGGCTGGGAGCATAACTAGTTACTGCTTTAGACAAAGATTTGTCAAATGCCAGCATTTCCCAACTGTTTAAAACATCCTAAGGACACGCAGCGAGGGGCAGCCATCACTTGTGATTCTAGCACAGACCTGTTTCAAGCAAGCAAACAAACATCCAGTGAAGAAAATGTTAACATGGCTCAGTGGGCAGAGACACCTGCTGCCAAGCCTGGAAACCCAAATTTGCTCCCCAGGACCCTCTTGGTAGAAGGAGAGAACCAATGCCCCAAATTATCCTCTGGCCTCTGCACAAAAGATTCGGCAGGGTATGCATAGGTTCAACCTTGTGTTCACACATGAATGTGTAAGTGCACACACACACACACACACACACACGTAATTTAAAAAAGTATATTACTCAACACTTCATGGTAAAGACCTTTTTTTTTTTTTTTTAAATGTGAGCAAGCTATCATAGATTCTGAGTCTTGCTTTTACTCTTTTCAATGTATTATTTTCCACATGTTTCAACCAGGTGTTGATTCTCGTGTAATAAAAGCCTATGCTGATCATCTAAAGAAAAATCTTTGTATTTTCTTTAGTACTTACATTGACGGAGAAATGTATTTTCCGTATGCTTCCGTGTAGAGAGAGAGTTCCCTGGGAAAGGTTAGAAAACGGTCAAGTGTTTTCTTATGCTGCACACACTAAAAAAGGATGAATTTTTATGTTTTTACTGTTACCATTTTTTTTTCCTTCCTTAATTTTGGGGATGGAAGCCAGGAGTCTGCCTGGCACATGCTAGGCAAGCACTCTAACACTGAGTTATATCTCCAGCCCTGGTTTTATGATTCAGATGGTGGGAAAAAATGTTTTGATCACATGCCTTATATGAAATTCAAATTTGTATCTGAAAGTAGTTGTTTGGACCATGATCATATTCATTCATTCATTTATGAATGTGTGAATGCTCCTATGGCTGCTCTAATCTTGCAAAAAAGATTTTTTTAAAGAAACTGTAATCGGAATCATCTCAAAGACTAAAATAGCTAGGTACAGTGGTACACTCCTTTGATCCCAGCACTGAGGAGGCAGAGGCAGGCAGATCTCCATGAATTCAAGGCCAACCTGGTTTACATGGTAAATCCCAGGACAGCCAGGCTACATAGAAAGAGCCTGTCTCAAACAAAACAAAACAAAACCACACACACACAAGTAAAACAAAACAAATGAAGGAAGACTAAAGCTCTTATTATCTGGACCCTGTGCTGGAAAAACAAACACAGTTTCTGAAGCCCAGAGGACCAAATGGTCCACCCTGATGCCAGACAAGCAGCTTGACTTGACTATTCTCAGCTCAGCAGGTTTATCTCGCAGTATTAAAGGACATTTGGCCCCCTGCTGAAAAAGGCTTGTAGCAGCTGTGCTGCTGAAGTGAGTATATTCAGCCAGTGCTCCTTAAGTACATTCCCAGATTTAGCGGTTTTGTTTGTGTTTTGAGACATCGTAGCCTTGACTGACCTGCAATTTATAGAGCTCATTCTCCCAAGAGCTGGGATTAAAGGCCTGTGCCACCACGCACAGCCTTGACTTAGTATTTATCAAAAATGAAGCCAGTTTAGCACAGCTCAGAGTGCTCACCTAGCATGTGTGAGACCATAAATTTAGTTCACGGCACTGGGGGCAGTGGGGGGGGGGAGAAACTCATTTTAAAAAAGTATACTGAGATATGATTCACTTAGAATAAAGTGCGCACACAAAGTATAATTTGACAGAGTTTGATAAGCTAACAGGCACACCATTCAGTAAACTTCACCACCAGACGTCCTTGTATTTTATAGTTTTGTAGAATCATGCCGCGTGAACTCATTTTCCGACCTCCTTCACCTAGAGGTTGTCTCCAATGTGTTTACGTCAGTTTCGTTGGGGTAAATCGTGGAGGTCCCGTTCTGAGACCCAGACTGCTACTTGTTAGGCATATGACTAAAGTCTCCTTGGTCATTACTGTCTTGCAAGGGTTCTGTATTTTGTTGAGTTTCCAGAACGTAAATGAACCAAATATGTACCGTCTCAACAGTAAAGACCTTCGGCCACTGTTTGGATCTAAAACACCCCTGGAAGGCTAACGCGTGGGAGGGCTTGATTCCCCAGACCCTACAACTGCTGGAAGGCACTGGAAGGTTTAAGAGGTGGGGCCCCGGTGGAAGGAAGTGACCTCACTGGGTGCGTGACTCCCTCGCTCTGCTTCTCCACCCGCCCTGGGAACCGTTTTCCTCTGCCCTGCGCGGTTGGTGCTCCGGCTGGCCACGGTCCCAGAGCTAGGGGCTCACAGCAGCCGTGTAGACCGGTGAGTCAGATAGACCCCTTCCTTCTTGTAAGCTTATCAGGTACTGTACCAGCGACAGAAAGCTGCTGGACACATTTTTCCTTATGAAAACGAAAATAAGTTTGAAAACGTTTCTCAAAGGTTTATAACTATGTATGTGTTCGCCTGCCCCTCCCGCCCCTTTTTTCTTCTCTAGGTCGGCTTCCTCCCTTGCCCCAGAACACACTTCGTTTTTTCTTAGAGGAAGAGGCTTCCAGCTCTCCTGCGTTCTGCTTTCCCATGGCTGAAGTGACTCCCCGGGGAGCAGAGGTCGGTAGACCACCCGGCATGTGAAAGAAACTGCCCCTAGTATGGACTTGGCAGTGTCTGGCTGCTCTCTGGTTCCTTGGGATTTGGCTTGGCCTCCGTCCTTCGGATGAACGTCACCCTTATCAACTCAATCTTCCTGAACTCATCGGCAAGCCAGGGGTTGGAGGAGGCCCTCTGAGCAGCCTTGGGGTTCACCCAGGGGCCTCTCTGTTGTGGCGTCCTGGAGAGAAAGCCCTACTAGGTGCGCTTAGTATCCTCAAAGCTGGGCATGGTGGGTGTCTGTGCCTCTGCGAGTTGCCACTCAGGGGCGGTTCCCTGCGCACTCTGCGGGGAAGCTCACTCTATGAACTAAGGCTGCAGGCCCGATATTGAGGGGGTGCGCGAAGCCCACAGCCAACCCTTTCTGTCTTGATGACTTGTGAAGCAGTACCATCCTCCTGCCTCCATGTCCAGCGGGGACCTGAGGGGAACTCTGAGCCTTGAGGCCTGGGAACTCGCCCTTGTCCTGGTCTCTGCTCAACGCTGGTCAAGGCTCTGCCTGGAGTTCCCGCTGCTGTTGCTCCTTAAATGGACTCACTGGGCGTTGGGGGTGGGGAAGGGAAGCTCATGTCCGACATTCCAAGTCCCAACTTGAGGGAAGACGGTTGCCCGGCCACAGGGAGCCTGTGGCCAAAATATACGTTGAACTCCTAACCCGCCAAATTCTAGAATGTATAAAAAGAGATGAGTCCTGTAGGAGTGGCTCAAAATGGAGCCGACATGGTGGGTCCTAATCCAGTTTTACTGGTGTCATAAGGTGACTAGTCTCCACAGAGGGTTCCCAGGGGCACATGGGCCCAGTGGGGAAACGCAGAGAGGAGAGGGCCATCTCTAGGCCCAGGAGGTAGGGTCATATCGGACCTTCCGCGAGCTGACTAGGACTTTGCCTTCACGGATGCAACCACCCACGAATTCAATGGATTAATTCAGTGTCTTAGTATCGGGTCTGCTGTAAAGGCCAGTTTGGTTAGGTCTTTTGAATGTTAGCCCTACACTGCCTAGGGATCCTGCTAGCAAGGCCGTTGCCAAATGCCTTGACCTTGTACCAGAGCCATGAGCCAAAACAATAACTTGCCCAAGCTGTGGTAGTATTGTGTTATTAGCAACAGAAATTGCACTCAGACAAGTGTTAAAATTCATATCCGAGGATCATATCTGGATACTGGGGACTCGGAAAACGCCTTTCTCATCCTTCTCTGTAAAATAAAAGACTGAAAACAGTGGCTGACAGTGGAGTGTGTTAGAAGACAGATTAGAGACGGCTGGAACATGCACTTAGGCAGCCACATGGCCCAGACAAGCAAACACACAGAGCTCAAACACTGGGTGTTGCTGGCGCTGACCTGGGACTTCTCGGTGAGGAAATAAAATTTTACATCCATTTTGGTCTAAGACTATCCAATTAAAACTCAAATGACAACAAAGTAGGCAAAACAACACAGCCACACACTTTAACCCAGAAATAAGGAATCTTGTTTAGACCAACATTTATTAATGAGATTCAACTCTGTTGACCAGTGTCAAACACTAGAAAAATGAATTGACATACACATGTTTACAGAACAAAAAACATATATTTTCACCAACTCTTAGTATGTCATGAAACAATCACAGTATTCAAGTAAAATCTTGTTTTTAAATAGCTGCACAAGGGTAATTAAAACACTGGGATCCAACCTTCAGAGAGGAAAACCCATGGGACCCAATTTGAAGGTCATAACGCCACCAAACAGGCTTGTTTACATTGTGCATTACTTTCACGGAGTCCTGAAGAGCCAAGATGCAGGAAGAGGTAACAAGCACTTATAAGGGGAGGGGAGTCATGTTTAAAGGCCCCTCCGATGGACGATGAGCCTTGGTACTTCCAGTGAGCCCCACCACCTGGGGAAAAGTGCTTTTCAGGCTGTCATTTGATAATTACTGCCAAGAACTCCTGGTAACAACTGCCAATACAATGTGTCTTTTCACAGGGGTTTAATAGAATGAAATGATGCCTTATAAACATGAGAGGCCAGTGTCTTCCTCTTCCCTCCCTCTCTGTAAACATTTTTTTCCTCCAGCAGCTTTGTAGTAAATCCTTTGGGTTCTAGTGGCCATACTGTCTCAACACAGCTACTTAGGCACAGGGCACGGTGCGTCCGTTCACTGGAATTTCATGAAATAACAGTTCTAGCCCAATCCCTTTGAGCATGTAAAATTTTTTGTTTTGTTGTTCAAGACAGGGTTTCTCTATGTAGCCATGGCTGTCCTGGAACTTGCTCTGTAAGACCCAGCTGGCCTTTGCCTCCCAAGTGTGGGATCAAAGGTGTGTACCACCACCGCCCAGCTAAATATTTTAAGCACATGAGTTAATAAACAGGTGGCAGGTCAGATCTGTTTAACAAGTTGTGCTTCTTCAACCCTTGTCCTTACATGTCTGTATATGCATCTTCAAAAATTCTATCACGTATCTTACAGAACAATAGCAAAGATTCATCTAGCAGTTCTCAGCTGGGAAATGGTAGTATGCATGTATAATTCCAGCACAGGAAGTGGGGGCAGGAGAGTTCCAAGGTGAACCTGGACTACTTGAGGCCCAAACTCAAACACCCCTAAATAAAAGATAAACTACTCTGAGCAGATTTGGTGACAATATGCCTCCAGTCACAGCTATTTGGGAAACTAAGGCAGGGGGACCATTTGAGCCCAGGAATTTAAGGCCAAGAGGAGATCCTGTTTTTAAATAATATCAAACACCAAACTTATTGTCTTCCATAACCCAAAACCATTTTTGTAAGTAAGATGTTCTTCCATGTTAATTTCTTTTTGGTAATGATTAATCACATAGCCTCCAGCAGCTAAGTATATACGTGACCACTGATATCTACTCCCATCATTTTAAATACAAAATTTGATTATATTTATTGTAACGAATGTCTGGGCCAGTGATATACCCAGTGAGTCAAATATGCACACAAGTACAAATTTGCTATAATGTCCAGGAACCCACTGGCTCACCTTATTTAAAGTATATTTGAAATGACTTTATATCTCAGTATTATGTATATCTTCTACAAAATAACAGCAGAGCATTTGTATTCTTAAATGAAAAAAAGATGGGCACAAATATTGAGGAATTAGAAATGTTGGGGTTGGCAAGCTGGCTCGGCAGTTAAGAGCAGTGTCTGCTTGTCTTCAGAGGGCCAGGCTTCACCTACCAGCACACCCACACAGAGGCTTACAACTTTCCCCGGTTCTAGGCGATCTGATGCCCTCTTCTGGCCTCCGAGGGTACCAGCATGCATGTAGTGCACAAACATATACGTAGGCAAAACACCCACATTCATAACAAAAATTAAGTTTAATTAGAAAATTTGATAGACACCAACTGCAAACAGACTGTGAACATGCTGAGTTGTGACTCTTGCCACTACTTGGGTGGAGTCCCTAGGAGGAAGATTTCTACTCTCTTCTTGTGCACAGGGATGTTGAAAAACATGAATTCCTTATTGGAAGCTCCCAGTGGCTAGAGTAATGTTTAGGAGGCACTGAAACTAGTCCTGCCATCAGTGTTGAGTTCTCACAGGCAGAGCACCCACAGAAGTGTGTGGGCTCTCTACACAGACAAGAGCACGGAGCAGGGCGCTCCATTGCTTCCCACTGAGAAGAGAGTGTGTGTTGAATTTGTGGGTATGCATGCCTCTGATGCACTGTGGAGGTCAGAGGACAACTTTGTGGGGTTTTAAAGAGTTATGTATTCTGCCTGTATCTATGCCTGCACACCAGAAGAGGGCACCAGACTCATTACAGATGGTTGTGAGCCACCATGTGGTTGCTGGGAATTGTACTCGGGACCTTTGGAAGAGCAGACAGTGCTCTTATCCTCTGGGCCATCTCTCTAGCCCCTCTCTCCCGATCTTTATGTAAGTTACTGGAGTGGAACTGAGGTCTTGGGTTACCAGGCTTGTCTGGCAAAGTCTTTACCCACTAAACTATCTTGCAGGTCCCTATGTGACTTTTTTTGTTTGCTTTATTTTGTTTCGAATCATGAACCATACATGCTTTTACTGGGGGCAAAGGTGCCTGAGATTCATGGCTTCATCTTTCTTCCACAGGGGACTGGCAAGTGTGGAAATAATTTTTCACAGTGGTGAAAGTGTATTTGCTCTTCTAGAAGTTTAGCAGCAGCCATACCCAGGGACAGAAAACCTGGTTCAAACTTACGCAGGTGAATGGTAGGCACCTGCTTTCCTCTCTCCACAAAGCCACCTCCGGAGCTCAGGGTGGGGAAGGGTGTGACTGCTCATAATCAAAATGGTCCCTGTATTTAAGCTGCAGTTTATTTTATGAAGCTCACAATGTCCTTTAAGCAGCTGAGGGTCCATGCCTTCCACTTAGCATACTGAGGCAAGACAATAAAAAGCTCAAGGCCAGCAAGGCTAACTTACCAAGACTCTGTCTCAAGAATTAAAGTGGAAAAAAAAAAGTCTGGGACAGTTCAGTGATGGAACACAGGCTAGAATGCACAACCACAGGTTCCACATCCAGCAGAAAAAAATAGAAGTTCTATCCTACTAAACTGACTCTGCTGATTTTTGTCCCCAGCTTGGGTTGATTTTTCTAAGAGAAACAAAATGAAGCATGAGCTGTGAGTTTAGGCAGCGGAGACTCCATTTACCCAGCTGTGGTGGAGCACACCTGTGACCAACCCCAGAACTTCGGAGGCTGAACCAGGAGAACTCAGTCTGAAGCCAGCCGAGGCGACTTACTTAACAAGACCCTGTCTCACAATGCCAAACCAAACCAAGATGAAACAAAACAAAAACCAAACCCTGTTCCCAACAATTTAAAAAGTAGCCTAGAAACAAGGAGAAACACCCCCCTCATTCCACATAGCACAGGCAATCCTGTGTGGTTTAGAAAGAAGTAATAGCCTTTGCCACCCTCCCCAGCCCCTCCCCACAACAGGCAGCAGTTCATCATCAAGATGAGAGATGCTGGAAGAGGCAGGGATGTGCCTCTCCCCCCAATCCAGCTGTCCTTCCCTGAACTCTGGGCCCAAGTTGGGCGGTCCCATTCGGACTAGGGACCCAGTGCCCACACAGTGACTACATTTTGTGAGGGGCCAGAGAACATGTGTACCCTCACACTGTACCTTGTCCTGAGGCAGTAGGGTTGTGCTGGGGTCCCAGTCCTGGCTGGGGCCCACAACCACAGGTATATGGCATTCATTGGTCCCTAGTTAGGTAAGGAAAAGGTTAGCATTTACATCCAAAATGATGAGGACTGGCTGAATTTTTTAAAAAATTCATAACTCTGATAACCTACTTGTTCATTTTAAAAAATGCATGTCATGTCCCTACAGATCTAGGTAGTTTTATTTCTTAAAGAAATGGAAAACCCTCCTACAAGCCTCCATAACAGACATACTTAATCTCTAGATACTCGTCAATGCCATACTTGGACCCTTCTCGCCCAAGGCCAGACTGCTTCACCCCACCAAAAGGACACTCCACTGAAGAGATCAGTCCCTCGTTGACGCCGACCATGCCCACCTCCAGCTGCTCCGCCACTCTCCAGATCTGGGCTGGGTCTTGAGAGTAAAAGTAACCTAAGCAGAGGAGCAAGAAGGACAAACACAGCATAAGGGACTCTCGTGACTCATGTGCCTGCCTCTGAGGATGCCGGGTCACATGGGCCTGCGGTTCACCTCCTAAGGACCTTGGGCATCATGTCGGGCTTCTGTTTCTCTCCCGTCGGGACTTTGTAACCATGAGCTTTTGTGCTTTCTCTGCTCTTGCATCCATACTCCTTTAGATATCTGGACAACATGTTTGTGCAAGCCTAGCAGCCTATAAAACAAGGCCACTTTTCTCAGTGGCCAATCAACCCTGCCCCAAAGTGTGGCTTCAGTCAGCATTTTCAGCTTAATTCTGACTGCACTTGACAGCCACTGTATCCAACTCCTGTTCAGGCTCATCTCATTTTTACCATGCTGCATCTGAACTTGTGGTCCTCTCTGCCTAGACTTTAATCTCTGCAGTCAGCATCTGATCACTTAGGACCTAAGGCATGGCATGGCTTCCTCCACATCGTACCACTGAAAAAGGAAGAAATGAGCATTGATCTTGAACTTGAGAAGCCTTAGGCCACACGTTTCTCCAGCATTATGACAGCTGAGTACGTGACATCACATATTCAACTCCACAGCAGACTTACCTTCCTCTTTTTATAAGCAGGTTGCATCATACCCACAAGGCCATCTTGAGAGCACTACAGCTGTATCTTTTTTTTTCTTTTGGTTTTTCAAGACAGGGTTTCTTTGTGAAGAGCTGTATCTTATGTGTGTCCCTACACTTGATTTTAGCCAAAAGGCCGAGAAGTTATATATTACATCTCCGTATCCCACAGTTCTGCATTTACACCCAGGGCCAATGTGTACATTTTCTCAGTATTATCTCCAAACTGGGAGAACACCTAGTGATCTAGACTAACACACAAGCACTAGGGTGCATACCCACACCCTTTTCCCCTCACACACACACCTTCCCATCTCTTACTGTCTGGGGTTCTTCAGGAAACCAGGCAAATGGGACAAAAAAGCACTGACCATTATGCTTAGTATCTGAGAGATTGCATGTGACTCTCCAACTCTCCTACTGTCTCCTTCTCTCAGCTTTAGCTGGAAAGCTCTATTTGTGTGTCAGGGGACACAGGAGAAAGGAACACTTTGCACAAGGCCACTCTGGCCATTTGTAAAGAAACAAAACATACACATTGTTTAATCTGCATCTTAAAAACTCAACAGTTTGCTAGGCAAGGTGGTGCATGCCGGTAGCTCTCAGTAAGTTCAAGGCCTGTTTGGTCTAGATAGAAAGTTTCAGGCAAGCCAGGGTTACTTAGTGAGACCTTGTCTCTAAACCAAAAGAAAACAAACAAAATGCCAAGAGTAATGCTCAAAAGACAGAGCCTGGCATTTACTTGTGGTGATGACTACGGGAGCTGCCAGATAGACACCACCTACCTGCTAATCCAACATCTGCCGCGTTTGCAATGGCAACGGCCTCTTCCTCTTTGTCAAACCTGCCAGAGGTAAAGTAGGTCATAAGCAAAACCTGTAAGGTGAAGAATAAAGAATAAAGAAAACCAACTCTATTTTCTCCCGACTCATTTCCTAAAGAATAGCAAGGAGGAGATCAGAGTTGCAGAGTGATCCAAGGGGAGAATGCATGAGCGGAGTATAAATGCAGACTTCGAAAGAGACAGAAAATCCATGCGGCCCACCTTTTCTAAGAGAAAGGAAAAGCAGACCAACTAGGCAGAGACACTGTCAAACAAAGCCCTTGAAGAAAAGGACTCCTAGGTGCTAGAGTGTTGGTTCGCTGGTTAAGAGCACTGGTTGCTCTTGCAGAGGACCTGAGTTCAATTCCTAGTACCCACATGGCGGCTCACAGCTCACTCCAGTGCTGGCAGATCTGAAACCCTCTTCTGAGCCCTTCTAGGCCCTGGATCCAAGTACATAAGGGAATATTTTCAGAGCACTGACCTGAGAATTATTCAGGGAAACAATTATTTACTTGTTAAGGTGGAATAAAAGGTGAGGCCATAGTTCATTTCCTACAGACTGCTGGGACAGAGCCCTTGCGGGTATCAGGAAAATACCCTGAGGTATTGGGAGGGGGGAGGGGTAAGTTTAAAGGCAGCAAGAAACTAAATACAGACGTTGGATGAATTTTGTGCTTGAAATTGGTATATGACTACAGGGCTAAAGCGAGAAGACAGGATCCAAGGCCAGCCTGGGTTACAGGAGGAGGCCTCAGGTCTCAGACAAACACCCACCCAAACCCCCAAACAACAATAACAACACCCCCACCCCAACAAAGACTAAATGCAAACACCAAACCTGGGGCCAGGGCTAGGGAGAGATCTGGCTCCATAGGTGAAAGTGCCGAGTCCCACCCCCAGAACCCATTTCAAAACCCAGTTGTGGTGACCTGTGCTTATGACTCCAGGTCTGGGGGCACAGACACACAAGGACCCCTGGAGTTGCTAGCTAACCAGCCTACTCTAACTGGGGAGCCCCAGGTTCCAGTGAGAGACCCTGTCTCAAAATCTAAGGTGGACAGCTCTCAAGAAGCAACACCCAGGGCTGACCCACATATGCATCTGATATATCCAAACCCTCAGATCAAACCCAAAGTATCATAAACCCAGTGATGTAGTGCGACTCTGACCATAGAAGCTTAGCCCACCCACCAGCCTTTGAAAGAGCACAGGAACCTCTCTTCGATAAGTGTTTCCTTTCTCATCTCTTTCCCTCCACGGCTGGTAGAACATACTTGACAACTGGAGCCAGGGGTCCAAAGGTCTCCTCTGTGATGCACAGCATGTCCTTGGTGACGTTGCTGAGCAGGGTGGGCTCAAAGAAATTTCCTCCACTTTGGTGTCGCTTCCCGCCCATCACAACCGTGGCTCCTTTGGCTACTGCGTCATTCACATGCTTCTCTACCTGTCAGATGAGAAGGGCACCGGGGAAAGCTGGATGAAGACGTTCTCCAAAAGGCACAATCTCTTGAAATGTTAAACGGGGAAGACATAGCTGTTTTCTCCTTCCTTAGAAAATAGGCCAGCAAGGTGGCTCGGCATATGAGCCTGGCAATCAAGATTCAGTTCCTGGGACCTACATGGTAAAAGGGAGACAAGCAGCTCTGGAAAGATCATGTTTGGTTTGTTTTTGAGACAGGGTTTCTTTGTGTAGCCTTGGCTGTCTTGAACTCGATTTTTAGACCAGGCTGGCCTTGAACTCATGACGATCTTCCTGCCTGTCTCCCTAGCTGCACAGGGAACTTCGAGGAGATGCTAAGAATGAAGTATAATGATATATATGTATGAAAACGCCAAGACGACACCCTTAACTTTAATGAAAAACACATTAAAGCAAGCTAAAACCAGGGCTAGCGAAATAGGTCAGTAGGTAGATGTGCTTGCTGCCAATCCTGAGAATTGAGTTCTGTCCCCGGGACCTACCTGGTGGGAGGGAGAAGGACTCTAGCATGTTGTTCTTTGGTCTCTATACCTGTGCTGTGGCACACGTGTGCCCTCCTCCCCCATACTCACACTCAGACATGCTAAGTAAATAAACGTAAGAAAATGAGGCTAAAGCCAAACAAACAACAGTGAGTCAAAGAGAAATCTCATCCTGCCAGTGTGTGATGTCCCCAGACTGTGATGTTCAACAAACAATTCATTCCTAAAAGCAGCTTCCCTGGGCCACCCCTAACCTGCAGGGCTCCTGCGCCTCTATGTGCATTTTCCGGGTGCCTGCAGTTAGAATTCTTCTGGAAGGACAGCAAGGGGGAAAAGCTATCAGCACTAGAAACACAGAAAACGTAGGGAGGCAGAAGATGTAAGAAGCCCAATCTCGAGCCCTCAGGTGGAGCTGGGAAGCACACACACTTTGGTAGGAATTTACATTTTTTTTTAACTCTTTTGCATTTTCCCGTTGTTTCTGAACAGCCTACTGGGGAGCTTACAAATTCATTGATGTAACTGAGCCTCTGAGCCTGCAGTCACAGCATTTCCTCAGGGCCGACTGTAAGACCAACTTACCTTCTCCACCGCTTTCTCATTAATCAACGGCCCTTGAGTTGTTCCCTCCTCGAATCCGTTACCCACACGCAGGCTTTTCTTCATCGCTTCTGCAAACTTCTTTACAAAGGAATCATGGATACCCCGCTGTACCAGGAATCTGTTTGAGCAAACACAAGTCTAGACAGAAAGCAAAACAAATCCACAGTTAGTTTTTCAGGAGTGGCTGATCCAACAATGTTAGACAACTCTTCCCGAGAGGGTTTTCATGGGTCCAGCCTTCTCCTTTCTTCCCAGGTGAGATCGGCCCAAGGGATAATTGCACTGAGTGAATACACCATTTCAGTTCTTCCACAGCTACCACACACCGCGAGCTAAGCACATAAACAGAACAAACAGCTGTGAAGCAAAACCCAAGTAACTAGAAAACCAGCCATCCAGTGTGGTTGTAGAGCAAATGCGGTAGAAGGCACGAAGGCTGTAATGTTTCTGAGGAGCACGGATTAGCAGAGAGCAAAGGCTGGAAGGAATAAGGTCAGATAATAACGCATACCCTCAGTTCCAGGGTTTTGCTGAACCTGTGCTTTCAGAAGTGGATACGAGGGGCTGGAGAGATGACTTAGCGGTTAAGAGCGCTGGCCGCTCTTCCGAAGGCCCTGGGTTCATTTCCCAGTACCCACATAACAGCTCACAATTGTCTGTTACTCCAGTTCCGGTGGATCCAACACCCTCATACAGACAGACATAAATGTAAGCACAACACTGAAATAAATACAAAGGCCTTCTTGGGGAGGCCAGAGAGATGGCTCAGCAGTTATTATTGCTCTTACAGAGAACCTAAGTTTGGGTCCCAGCACCCATATTGCCCAGTTCACAACCACCTGTATTATGGGATCCAATGCCTCTTCTACATACACGTTGATACACACTTATGCATATAATTAAAAAAAAAAAGGCAGAGATCCAAGATGGTGACGACCAGTGTGCTCCATATCTGAGGGGCAGAGAATCTGAAACTCTGAAATTGGTGAGTGGAGGGGCAGCTGAAGCCAGAACATTGACATTGAGGCTTCCTGGGCAAGAGGGGACAATCTGTGGGCTGAGACCATTCGGCTTCAGGTCACCAGTGGACTTCTCTGGGGACTGAGAGTGACAAATACTCAATCTCCCCGCACTTCCCCTTGACGGGGCTCCCTCCTTCCTGCAGAGGCAGCCTGCAGTGCCCATGGCTCCTAGCACAGAACTCCTTGCTTGGTATCTGAGATAGAAAAGGCGGACCTCCCAGACCCTCAGTGGCAGCTGCTGGCTGGCTGGCTGGGCCACCCAGGTCCTCGGCTCTCCAGGGCCTTCCAGCAGGCATCTGTACCGGCCTCCCAGTTCTGCGGCTCTGGCAAGGCTCCCAGCGGACCGCTATACCAGCCTCCAAGTTCTGTGGCTGCAGCACTACTGAGCTGAAGGATTGCCTGCACTCGAATTTCCCCTGGCAGGCCCAAATCTGAGAGTAGAGAACAGGGGGAGCCCCTGTGCTTGCTGATTAGACCTGCTAGAGAGTGAGTGTACCCTCAAGTGAGTGTGCGTAGAGCCCCAGATCCAGGGTCCCTCTATGCTAGCAGCCAGACATTGGATCCCTCCCACCCACTGTCCCACTGTGGGCAACATAGGGTTCTTGGAACATCGTTCTCAACATTGAAGCTCTTGCTGTGTGGGTCTACCAGTGAAGTCCAGGCAAACAATTCCTGGAGCCCAGACAGATCTGAATACCAGGAGGACAGTACAACAGGCCTGTAGGCCACTGAGGTATTCAGGGAATCTGCGCATGCACATTGGGTCCGAAAACAGTGCCAGTGCCTGCACCCCTTCCTGCCTCTGCACCGCCCTGCCCCACATTCCAGGCATCTACACTCTCTAGCACTCTGTCCTTCAAGGCACACTTCCACACACATGCACATGCTTACTCACCCACACTTGTGCAACCAAGCCTGCAATTTTCCTCCCTTAGGTACAGCAGAAACACCAACACACACTCTCAAACCAGTGGACATTTCTCATCTTCCTGAAGAATACTCCAGACACCAGAGAAAGATGGACCCAGTCTGAAGTACAGACTCCAGGAACAAACAGGGAAGGTTATGGATAAGCAGATGACCAGAGGTTGGCATAAGAACACATCCAACAAAAAAAATCAGGACCAGCAACTCCCAAATCAATAGATATTTCAATTCATTGGAAACACAGGAAAATGATCTTAAAGCTACTCTTATCCAGTTATTAGAGGCATATAAAGAGGAAACAAACCAGTATCTCAAAGAAATAGCCACACAAATGGAGGCAAATAAAGAGGAAATGAACAAAGCTCTCAAAGAAATACAGGTAAATAAATAGACAGCCAAACAAATAGAGGTACAAGTAGAGGCACAATTAGTGGCATATAGAGAGGAAATGAACAACAAAAAAATAGAAGCCATCACAGAAAGACAGGAATCTACACTCAAACAGATGAAGGAAAAGGGGCAAGGCATGAAAACAGAATTAGAATCTATAAAGAAAACACGAACAGAGAAAACCCTGGAGCTAGAGAACTTAGAGAAAAGATCAGGAACCACAAAGGTAAGCATCACCAATAGAATACAAGAGATGGAAAAGAGAATCTCAGGTGTTGAAGATACACTTGCAGAAATTGATACTTCTCTCAAAGAAAAAGTAAAATCAGAAAAGTTCCAAACACAAAACATCCAAGAAATTAAGGATGCCATGAAGAGACAAAACCTAAGAATAATTGGAATAGATGAAAAAGACAATTCCAGGTTCCAAGGTCCGGAAAATATTTTCAAGAAAATCATAGAAGAAGATTTTCCCAACTTAAAGAAAGACATGTTCATAAACATACAAAAGTCCTACAGAACACTAAATAAACTAGACCAGAAAAGAAACTCCTCATGTCACACAATAGTCAAAACACTAAATCTACAAAACAAAGAAAAATATTAAAAGCAGCAAGGAAAAAAGGGCAAGTAACATACAATCAGAATCACACCAGACTTCTCAACAGAAACTATGAAAGCCAGAAGGGCCTGGGCAGAAGTCATGCAGACTTTAAGGGAACACAGATGGCAACCCAGACTACTATACCCAGCAAAGCTTTCAATTAACATAGATGGAGAAAACAAAATATTCCATGACAAAACTAAACTTAAACAATAGCTACACAGCAACCCAGCCCTACAGAAGATCCTAGAAGGAAAACTCCAATCCAACGAAAACAACTACACCCAAGAAAACATAGGCAATAGATAACTTCACAACAAAAAATTAAAAGAAAACAAGCAATGAAACAGCAACACCACCAACTCCACGATAAAAGAAACTAACAGTCATTGGTCACTATTTTCTATCAACATCAACAGACTCAACTCTCCAATAAAAAGACGCAGACTAACAGAATGGTTGCAGAAACAGGATCCAACATTCTGCTGCATCCAATAAACACACCTCTGCAACAAAGATAAATACTACCTTAAACTAAAGGGCTGGAAAAATGTTTTTTCAAGCAAATGGACCCAGAAAACAAGCTGAGGTAGCTATCCTAATATCTAATAAAATAGACTTTTAACCAAAATTAATCAAAAAAGATGAGACGAGGCACTTCATTTTCATAAAAGGAAAAATACACCAGGAGGACATCACAATTCTGAACATCTATGTTCCAAATACAAGAGTACCTGAATTTGTAAATGAAACATTATTAAAGTTTGAATCACACATTGATCCCAACACTTTAACAGTGGGAGACTTCAACACTCCACTCTCACCAAGGGACAGATCATCTAGACAGAAGCTAAATAGGGAATTAAAGATACTTACAGAGGTCCTAAATCAAATGGACCTAATAGATGTCTACAGAACTTTTCACCCAAATTCAAAAGAGTATACCTTCTTTTCAGCACCACGTGGAACCTTCTCCAAAATAGACCATTTGTTGGTCACAAAACAAGCCTTAACAAGAAGACTGAAATAATCCCTTATATTCTGTCTGACCACCATGGACCTCAACAACAACAGAAACATCAAAAAAGCCTACACACAGATGGGAACTGAACAACTTGCTACTCAATAACAGCTTGGTTAGGGAAGAAATAAAGAAAGAAATTAAATATTTCCTACAATTCAATGAAAATGAAAGCACAGCATTCCCAAATTTATGGGACACAATAAAAGCAGTGCTAAGAGGAAAATTCATAGCACTAAGTGCCTTCAAGAAGAAATTTGAAACATCTCATACAAGCAAGTTAATGGCCCAACTGAAAGCCCTGGGGGGAGGAGGAGACTCAGACACACCCAAGAGGAGTAGACGGCTGGAAATAAACTCAGGGCTGAAATCAATAAATTAGAATCAAATAAAACAATTCAAAGAATCAATGAAACCAAGAGCTGGTTCTTTGAGAAAATCAACAAGATAGACGAACCCTTAGCCAAACTAACTAAAAGGCAAAGAGAAACTATCCAAATTAGCAAAATCAGAAATGAAAAGGGGGACATAACAACAGACACTGAGGAAATCCAAACAATCATTAGGTCATACTACAGAAGTCTATATGTCAAAAAATTTGAAAATCTAAATAAAATGGACAATTTTCTTGATAGATTCCATCTACCTAAATTAAATCAAGATCAGGCAAAAAGATTGAATAGTCCTAAATCCCCCAAGGAAATAAAAGCAGTCATCAAAAGTTTCCCTTCTAAAAAAAGCCCAGGGTCAGATGGTTTCAGTGCAGATATCTACCAGACCTTCAAAGAAGAGCTAACTCCAATTCTTCAAACTATTCTACAAATAGAAACAGAAGGAACATTACCAAACTCATTCTATGAAGCCACAGTCACCTTGATACCTAAACCACATAAAGACCCAAGAAAAAAAGAAAACTTCAGACCTAGCTCTTTTACGAACATTGATGCAAAAACTACTCAATAAAATACTTGCAAACCGAATCCAAAAACACATAAAAGATATCATCCACCATAACCAAGTAGGCTTCATCCCAGGCATGCAGGAGTGGTTCAATATATGGAAATCCATCAATGTAATCCACCATATAAACAAACTGAAGGAGAAAAACCACATGATCATCTCTTTAGATGCTGAAAAAGCATTTGATAAAATAGACGCTGAAAAAGCATTTGACAAAATCCAACACCTATTCATGTTTAAAGTCCTGGACAGATCAAGGATACAAGGCACATAACTAAACATAGTAAAGACAATATACAGCAAGTGTATAGCCAACATCAAACTAAATGGAGAGAAACATCAATCCCTCTGAAATCAGGGACAAGGCAAGGCTGCCCACTCTCTATCTCTTCAACATAGTACTTGAAGTCCTAGCTAGAGTAATAAGACAACTAAAGGAGATCAAGGGGATACAAATCGAAAAGGAAGAAGTCAAAGTATCACTATTTGCAGATGATATGATAGTGTACATGAGCGACCCCAAAAATTCAACCAGGGAACTCCTTCAGCTGATAAACACCTTCAGCAAAGTGGCTGGATACAAAATTAACTAAAAAAAAAATCAGAAACCCTCCTGTATACCAAAGACAAAAGGGCTGAGAAAGAAATTAGGGAAACAATACCCTTCACATTAGCCACAAATAATATAAAGTACCTTAGTATGACTCTAACCAAGCAAGTGAAAGACCTGTTTGAAGAAAACAAGTCTCTGAAGAAAGAAATTGAAGAAGATATCAGAAGATGGAAAGGCCTCCCGTGTTCATGGATCAGTAGGATTAACACAGTGAAAATGGGCATCCTGCCAAAAACAATCTACAGATTCAATGCAGTTCCCTTCAAATTACCAACACAATTCTTTACAGACCTTGAAAGAAAATTTCTCAATGTCATACGAAAAAACCAACAATAACCCAGAATTGCCAAAACGATCCTGTATAACAACAGATTGTCTGGAGATATCTCCATCCCTGATCTCAAGCTGTACTACAGAGCAATAGTAATAAAAACTGCATGGTTCTGGCATAGAAATGGAATGGTGGATCAATGCAATTGAATAGAAGACCCAGAAATAAACCCACACATCCACAGGTACTTGATTTTTGACAAAGAAGCCAAAACCATACAATGGAAAAAAGACAGCATCTGGTCTAACTGGATGTCTATATGTAGAAAAATGCAAATAGATCCATATTTATCATGCTGCACAAACTAAAGTCCAAGTGGATCAAAGAACTCAACATAAAAACAGACACACTAAATCAGTTAGAAGAAAAAGTGGCAAAGAGCCTGGAACTCATTGGCACAGGAGACAACTTCCTGAACAGAACACCAACAGCACAGGCTCTAAGATCAACAATCAATAGATGGGACCTCATGAAACGGAAAAACTTCTGTAAAGCAAAGGACACTGTCATCAGAACAAATCGACAGTCTATAGACTGGGAAAGGATCTTAACCAATCCTGTATCTGACAGAGGGCTAATATCCAGAATATATAAAGAACTCAAGAAGTTAAAAAGCAACAAATCAAGTAATCCAATTAAAAAATGGGGTACAGAGCTAAACAGATTTCTCTGTAGAGGACTATAGAACGGCAGAGAAACACTTGAAGAAATGTTCAGCGTCCTTAGTCATCAGGGAAATGCAAAGCAAAACAACCCTGAGATTTCACCTTATATCCATCAGAATGGCTAAGATCAAAAACTCAAGTGACAATGCATGCTGGAGAGGTTGTAGAGAAAGGGGAACCCTCCTCCATTGCTGGTGGGAATGTGAACTTGTACAACCACTTTGGAAATCAATCTGGCGCTTTCTCAGACAATTAGGAATAGTGCTTCCTCCAGATCCATCTATACCACTCCCTAGGCATATATCCAAAATATGCTCAAGTATGCAACAAGGACATTTGCTCAACCATGTTAGTAGCTGCTTTATTTGTAATAGCCAGAAGCTGGAAACAACCCAGATGTCCCTCAACTGAGGAATGGATACAGAAATTAAAAACAAGGAAATCATGAAATTTGCAGGCAAATGGTGGGATCTAAAAAGATCATCCTGAGTGAGGTATTCCAGAAGCAGAAAGACACACACGGTATACACTCACTTATAAGTGGATATTAGACATATAATAGGATAAACATACTAAAATCTGTACACCTAAAGAAGCTAAGCAAGAAGGAGGGCCCTGGGTAAGATGATCAATTGTCACTCAGAAAGACAAATGGGATGGACATTGGAAGTAGGAGAAAACAGGAACCAGAACAGGAGCCTACCACAGAGGGCCTCTGAAACACTACCCAGCAGTGTATCAAAGCAGATACTGAGACTCATAACCAAACTTTGGGCAGAGTGCGGGGAATCATAGGAAAGAAGGGGAAATAGTAAGATCTGGAGAGGACAGGAGCTCCAAAAGGAGAGGAACAGAACCAATAAATCTGGGCACAGGGGTCTTTTATGGGACTAATACTCCAACAAAGGTCCATTCATGGATATAACCTAGAACCTCTGCTCAGATGTAGCCCATGGCAGCTCAGTATCCAAGTGGGTTCCCTAGTCAGGGGAACAGGGACTGTCTCTGACATAAATTCAGTGGCTGGCTCTTTGAGCACCAACCCCTGGGTGTGGAGCAGCCTTGCCAGGCCACAGGGGAGGACAATGTAGCCAGTCCTGATGAGACCTGATAAGCTAGGATCAGATGGAAGGGAAGGAGGACCTCCCCTATCAGTGGACTTGAAGGGGCATGGGAGGAGATGAGGGAGAGTGGGATGGGGAAGGAATGAGGGAGGGGGCTACAGCTGGGATACGAAATGAATAAACTGTAATTAATACAAAAAATTTTGAAAAATTTAAAAAAGGAACTGAAAATAGAGTTCTGTGGTAGGTTGCTTGCCTATATAGGCCATGGGTTCTATTTACAGCACTGCCAAAACAAAAACAGAAACAAAAACAAAAAGCAGTCAAACAAACAACAGAATAAATATAAAATTAGAAAGATGGCTCAGAAGCACTGGACACACACATTGTGTATGTATGTATGTGCAAACAAGAAAAAATTCACACTCATAGAACAAAAAAATTTGAAAGCTCATAAATGTGCGACTTTAGAGAGAATTTATTGGTTGAATATTTGTGAATAAACATTTATGAATAAAAAAATTAAAATCCTTTTTTTTTAAAAGACCATCTTCCATGTCAAGTTAAACTAGTAAGACTTTTGCTTGTTTCCTATCTAGTTAAACTTCACATTTTAAAGTGACAAAATATAACCATACTGTAGGAAATGTAGTTACCACTGATAAATTTTTCTCATTGTTTTCCTAGAAGTATATGTATAATTGCGTTGTAAGCATTTTAAAAATTGGTTTAACAGAGTTTAAAGCCATAGTTTTGTACTAGAACTCTGCTGAAACTTTGTGTTTGCTTAAAGAAACACGTCTAATCCTGTAAACAAACAACAACAAACAATTTAGGTTCTACGAAAAGGGAAAAATCAATTACTGAAAGTCAAAACAAGGAAGAAAAGCAATATAGAATAGTTTGTATCACCGCCTCCCTTTTCACATGTCACCTTTTGAAATTATTTATCTCAGGGAAGCATTTAAGAAGCCTGTTGGGCTGGACATGCAAACACGACTTCTAACTCCAAGAGGGTCATATTCCCTCAACCCGCCAGTGTGTGCTACATAGCAAGTTCAGTGCCTGCTGGGCTACAGTGAGGGGTAGCTCCTGTTTTGAAAAATAAAGTCAATTATTTACTGCTTGTTGATTGTACTTCTAAGGTGCAGCTGTCTAAGAATATGTCTTAGGCAGTGGCTTGGGCGGCAGAAGGGGCCCTTGTCAGGTCCTGGAGGGTGACCCAAGTCACTCAGGCTCTTTGCTTCAGTTCCTAGGTTTGTGTCAGAAGGTGCTGCCAGATCCGACAGCCAGGATTCCTAGGCTCATGCAGTCCCTTCAGACAACTGCACACAGCTTGGGCACAGTGCCCTTGCTGGTCTGTGTTCCCTGCATCTCTGTCAGCTTTTGGGTTTTCCCAACGTTTTCCTGCCCCCTTTCCTATACCGCAGAGGTCAGGCCTTAGCTGTTGAACATTGTCTCCTAACTGGGACGATGGCTGGGGAGAGGACCAGGGAGGAAAACCATGAAAAGATGAGTTGAGAGGTAGGATTAAGAAGTGAGGAAGGGTCCCTTGATTCAAAGACACAGGAGCCTCGGAGATGGCTCAGTGGGTAAAAGAGATACTGTGTGGACTTAGTTCAAATCCTTGGTACCCACATCACAAAGCCAGGTGTGGCTGTTCCTGCTGGCAGCCCCAGCACTGGTGGGGAGCAGGAGGACAAGAGGGTCACCGGGGCTTGGCCCCCCATCTAGATCCAGGCTCGGTGGAATATCCTGTCTCAAGGGAGTACCACGGGGAGTGATCATGCAGGACAGCAGGCACCCTCCTCTGGGGTGGTGACAGCCAGTCTTGGCTACTTTGTGCGTTCTTCTTTTTCCCACCCTTTCCCCCCCCCCCCAGTTTCAACTCCTAACACTAGAGAGGAGAGAAACAAGGATAGAGGGGAGAGAGGAGTCAGGAAAACCCCTGAATCTAATTTCTGTCTTTCTGTTTCTTCTTTGACCACGGCTCCTAGGAAACTGCAACCCCTAAACGACTAACAACCGCCAACCTCCTATCACAGCTCTAGCATTTAAACGCCCTCTGAAAAGTCTCCAGAATTCCAAACATCACGCAGTTGCAGAAACTATCTGCAGCTGGCAAAATCATGCTGCTGCCAGAGCATGACAATCTGAAGCAGCCCCACACCCTTACACTGGGATTAGAATGAAAGCGCATTTTTATAATATTTCTGTGTTTTTAAAGAAACCAAAACTCCAAACCTGTCACTACAGGTCACGGATCTACACACACGTGCATTTACACACATACACCATACACATATTCATAAATAAAGACATCTGCGATTCTGGAAACTTTTAGAGGCAACAGACTAGCTCTTTCTTCTCTTTGGGTTATTCAACTAGTCCAAAGTTTCAGCTATTCAACTCATGCCTGAGAGAACGTATTCACTGAACGCTTACAGAAAGAGTGAATGAGTAAACAAAGAAACCAGCGAGAGAGGCAAGGCCATGGTGGTGCTAGGGTCTTTGCAAAACACATACCCTTACCCTTACCCCAGCACTAAAACATTCTGCCTGACTCACCTGCCCGGTGTTCCTAAACTTAGATGCCATTGCCCCCGCAACAGCTTGGTCCACGTTGGCACTGTCAAAGACAATGAACGGGGCAAGGCCACCCAGCTCCATGGAGACACGCTTCACGGAATTCGCTGCATGGTGTAACAGGATCTGCAGGAGTGTGGCAAGAGGAAAACACCGTGAGCATCCAAATCAACGTCCAGGGTGTCTCTGCTTGCACAGGAAGTCCCTTCCTCTAGGGCTCAAATGTCCAAAGACTGGTCATCAGCTGGCGACCCCACTGAGAGGTGACTAGATCAGGAGTTCATAGCTGGGGAGACTATTCACTGG
>CM053760.1:48241808-48372740 GCA_028658305.1 Pachyuromys duprasi
AAGTGACCGTGGACCGAAACTTCCTAAATCAGGAGCTGAAACACCCTGCCATCATCCCTTCATCCTGTAAGTTATTTTTCTCAGGAATTTTGCAACAGCAGAAAACTAACATATGAGGCTGCTACGCCTGTTTCACAAAATGCCGGGCGCATGTCCTTAACCCCAGAACTGTGGAGGCAGGGGCAGGTGGATCTCTGAGCTAAAGGCCATGGTAATTCTTTGAGAATTTCACATATGTATACAATGCATTCTTAACAGAGTCTTATTTTGTTAATTTGATTTAAAAACAACAACAACAACAACCCACTAGGAAGGTGGGTAGGGAACTAAAAGTAGTTATTTACAGAAGGGGACACCGGGAGCCGGAGCAATGCCAAAGGTAAACAATGCCAAACTGTCCTAAATTCTGAACCGTAATATCAACTCAAATATTGCGCGACAGGCTAAGTGTGGTGGCACATTCCTCTAGTCCTGGAACTTGGGAGGCAGAGGCAAATGGATCTCTGTGAGTTCAAGACCATCCTGGTCTACATAGCAAGTTCCTGGACAGCCAGGGCTATGTAGACACTATCTCCAATAAAACAAAATAAAAGCATAAAATAGTAATTGTATACACCATACATAGAAAGCGTTCTAATAACACCTGTTTGACTCTGGCAGCACGTACCTTTCCTGTTGCTGTTGAGCCAGTAAAGGAAATTTTGGACACCAGTGGATCAGTACATAGGGTCTCTCCCACTTCCTTGGCCTTGGCTCTAGAGCAGGGTATGACATTATAGACGCCTGGAGGGATCCCCGCCTGGTTTGCAAGCTTTAAAGAGAAAGAGCAAACACACCGTAACAAGGAGTGGACTGGAAAACAAATCAAAGAGAATCAGAAATAAACATGTTCAACCCGGAACACAATGTGAAATACAAGCTTCCCCCGGAACAGAATAAAAATACACCAGACATGGGGCGTGTCTATAACCCCAGCCCTTGGGAGGTAGAGGCAGGAGGGCTCACAAGCTCAGGGTCATCTTCCGTTACATGGTGAGTTCAAGGCCAGCCTGGGCTATAGGAGACCCTATGTTCCAAAAAGATATATTACAGGATGGATAGACGACTCCGTGATTATCAAAATGTACGGCTCTTTCAGAGAACACGAGTTTAGTTCCCATCACCCATAGCTTACCACTCTCCACCTCCAGGTAACCAATTCCCTTTTCTGACTTCAGAATAGACTTCCACTCATGTACACACGCACACACGCGCGCACACACACACACTTAAATATAATCAAAATTTAAAATATATTAATATCAGCACCGATAAAACTTTATTTCAGCTTTATATATATGTGCACAAATATGTGTGACTATGTGTGTATGTTTATACACACATACAAATAAATGTAATAAAATTTTCATAAATATTAATATCAGCACCAATAGTAACCTTATATCCGTTCCATATATGTGTATGTACATGTGTGACTATGGTTTATGTGTATAAACACACATACAAATAACTGTAATAAAAATTAAAAAATATATTAATATCAGCACTGATAGGAGCCTTATTTTAGTTCTATTATATATGTATATGTAATGCATGTATATGTATGACTATGCTTGTGTATATGAATACACACACACACACACACACATACTAAAGATAAAACCCATGGTCTCACTCTGCTAAGCATATACGCTATGACTGAGGTACACTCCTAACCCTCTAAATAACAGGAATAACTCTTAAGGTTCACTAAACACAGTATTTTAGGTGAGTTTTGGCGCCACCTTCTGTTCAGTCCACCAACAGTCCTGAGTTTTTCTTTTTCCTTGTTTCTCTTTTTGCCTGTTTTTCTTTTTTTAACCTTTTTATTTTATATTAATCACAGATTATGTACTTTGTATCCCAGCTGTAGCCCCCTCCTGCATTCCCTCCCTATCCCGCCCATCCCTCCCTCATCTCCTCCCTGCCCCTTTCCAAGTCCACTGATAGGGGAGGACCTCCTCCCCTTCCATCTAACTCTAGCTTATCAGGTCTCTTCAGGACTGGCTGCAATGTCCTCTTCTGTGCCCTAGCAAGGCTGCTCCTCCCTCGGGGTGGGGGTGGGGTAGAAGAGCCAGCCATTGTGTTCATGTCCCAAATAGTCCCTGTTCCCCTTACTAGGGTACCCACTTGGATACTGGGCTAAGAAAACTGACTGTAGACTCCAGGGTGGAAAGGGTGTTTAGAAAGAATTCTCAACATTGCAGAGGCTGAGGCAGGAGGACGACCACCAGTTTGAGGCCCTAGGAGAGGTTCAACTAAGCATAGAAGATACACCCCAACTATAAGCTGGGGTCCACAGATCGAATAAAAGGACGAAAAGAGGAAAAGGAGGATTGCTGAGTACCAGCATTCAGCTTCTTTGGCCTCTTGGCTGCAGACACGTTGCGCAGCCATCTCAGGCTCCTGCTGACTTCTGGGCCATAACGGAGTAGATCCCTCAAAGCCACAAGCCTCCTTCCATGCGTCTGTCAGGCATTCTGTCACAGCAATGAGGAAAGTGGCTCGGACACCTCCAAAGGGCGTTGTTGAACCAAGCGTTTCTTTTGCTTCCTGGCTGTGGGGTGGACATTTTGCTTTGCCATGTTGCCCTTATCATGGTGTTCTGTTTCACCAAAGGCACAAAGGAAAAGAGGTCATGGCCTGGAACTTCTAAAACCTACAAACGAAATAGACCTTTTGTCTTCATAACAGTGACAGAAAGCTGGCTAACATAGAGGTTCAAGAACACCAGAGAAGCATCAACTAAATACTAGGGGTGTGCAAATCACAGCTCCTTACGGAACTAAGTCTGGGCAAAAAGAGAGAAGAGGAGGCTAGAGAAAGCATGCATTGGTTGCAGCCCTGCACATAACTGAACCCGGGGCCAATGCATACTGAGCAGAAACTCTACCACTGAGCTGTATCTCCAGCTCTGGTTTTTACATTTTATTTTGAGATACAGCCACTACCAGTTGTTTTTCTCATTGTTGTGACCAAATCCTGACAAGAAGTAGTTTGAGGAAGGTAGGTTTGTGTTGGCTATAGTTTAAGCCGAGATGAACTCCGTCATGGCAGGCGGGCGGGGGGCAAAGGTGTAGGAGTGTGAGTGACATGGTGTCCACAGAAACAGAGAGTAGCAGACAGGAAGTGCAGCCATGTACACAAACCCTGAGGACCACACCGGATGATACATTCCCTCCACCGCGGCCCTACTTCCTAAAGGTTCCCACAACCTTCTAAAGTAGCTGTCAGCTTGGGACCATGCATTCAAACACATGGGCCTGTGGGGAACACTTTACACTCAAATAAGCACAGTGTCCGTCTAAGTTACCCAGACTGGCCTTGCGCTTTGGAATCTCCTGCCTCAGCCTCCTGAATAGCTGGGATACAAGGCTTGTAAAACCAGGCTGGTGACGTTTAATTCTTAGATGAATTCTTTCACTGGAGGCAGAATCCCAATGGACACAAAGGTTGGCCGACAAAAGAAAAGCATAAAAGTTACAGCAAGTTTGTATGTGTATAATGACCATCACAAGACAGTGAAGCCTGAAAACAATTACTGCAGCCTGGTACACGCATACCCTTTAGACAAAGAACAATAAACGCGTGAAGGAAATGACAAGGCCTGTGGATCTCTGGGTCGGACAGTGTGTTCTATGAATGTTACAGAGAGGCAAATGACCGGAAGGCTACAAAGGCCAATACTTTCCCGGGGAGATTGTTCTGGCTTGCTGCCGTCTCATATTCCAGTCTCTGGTGACTTAGGATGTTTTCCAGTGTGTGAAGAGGTGCTCCCTCCAAAAAGCACATTTCCGGCTTGTTACATGTAGGAAAAGTCAGGCTGAATGGCCCTTTGTGCAGTTACAGTTCCTGCATCTCAACATAACCAATATGCCAATGGGGTCCCTTTGAGGTACCTGTCCCTCACTTCGCTGATAGGAGGGGAGGCTGAGGACGTGCTAGAGCCCCTTGTTATTTCTGTAAGGGTAGAGCATAAAGACACGGAAAGGGCTGCCAGGATGCTCAATGGGTAAGGTGCTTGCTACGCAAGCCTGGAGGCCTGAGTTGAGCCCACACAGAGGTGGATGGAGAGGATGGACTCCACAAAGCTGTCCTTTGACCTCCACGTGAGTGCTGTATTACACGTGTACCCTCTCATCATGTACAGGTACACAATAATAATAAAACAAATATTTAAAAAATTCATGATGAAGCAAGTCATGGGAGCATCCAGGTAAGAGCGTTCCAGAAGAAAAAAAGTTTGTTCAATACCTGAGTTGAGGGCGAGGTTGAAGGGATAGAAGGGTGGCAGGGGCCGGAGCGGCTCAAACAAAAGAATGAAGGGCGCTGACGTGAAGATAAGTCGGTGGGTGCTGGGGTGTGGCAGGTGGTACGGAGCCTTGAAGGCTAGTGCAGCAAATCTGCATTTTACTCCGAGTGACACTCGAAGCCACCCGAGAGTTTTAGGCAGAAAAGTAAAAAGATTTGACTGAATACAGATCGAACCAGGATCAGGTGTAGTGAATAAGAACGCTTGGGGCTAGGGAGACCTGAGGACCTAAATTAGGTTCTTAGCACCCATGTCAGATGGCTCAGGGCCACCCGGCTCCAGGGAGGCCAAAGCCGCTTTCTGGCCTCTGCAGGCACTGCACAAACATGCATATACTCACATAGAACACAGACACACACATAACAAAAATGAATCTTTAATAAAAAAAAACCCTCCTAAATGTGAAAACACCCTTTTTAATGCAATGAAAAATGATGGATGGATATCACTTTTAGGGTATCAAATGTGACCAACATTTTTTTTTCCTACTGAAGAGAGCAGCATGTGACATAGAATAGCTGCTCTTGGGCTAAGACAGTTGCTCCACACACAGCAGGAGACACAGGCAGAGAAGGAAACTCCAAAGATGCTTCTTCCTGTCCTTGGGAAGCATCCACCTGGACACATGCTTGGTTCTGCACAGAGAAACTCACCTGAGCCAGGGCCAGGGCAGAGTAGGGTGTGTCTTCAGCTGGTTTCACCACCACAGTGCAGCCGGCTGCCAGGGCGGCCCCCACTTTCCGGGTGATCATGGCACTAGGAAAATTCCACTGGAAGAACAGAGGAAGGACGTGAGCATGTGGACTGCCTCAGGATCCAAGACAAGGCAGGGCAGAGAGCCAGTCACCATTCCATTGCCCAACTGACTGGCAAACCTGTTTGCTGCTATGCAGCCGAGCTCTCACAACACCTGACCCTGGTCAGCTTGAGGGACTCAGGAGGTCAAAGTTCACAGAGGCAGACTATAGTCTGGGAGTTTGATATAGTACAAAACTATCTAGACCAATGTATTCTCTGAGGGCCGTGAGGTGTATAGTTTCTGTCACAACTCTGCACTTGGCAGTTGCCTCATAAAAACTGGCTCACAAATGGACCCCACATGTACTAATAAAACTTTATTTATAAACACAAAGACTGAGCTTGATTTGGTCTGAGACTCTAAGTAAAATACTGGTGATGTGATTTTGAAAATGGCTGATGATTTACTTCCTTTCACACAATATTTATAGGTAACAGGGAATAGATATCAACAAATCTATACTATACTTACTATACTATAATATAACATAAACAAACATATTTATTTAATAATGGTACAAATGAAAAAGTAAACGTCTATTAAAATTGACAAAATTTCAAAGGTCTTTCCAGAGGTGCTAGGCAATACCAGAATGGAGTCTCCATGCCAGGTCAGAAAAGCCACTGCAGGGTCATCCTGTTTTTGAACGCATCAGGAAACATGACTTGTTTCCCATTGCACCTGATGCTTTCACAGGGAATGTGGAAACAAACTTCTACATCCAGAACAGGAATCAGGAAACCAAGGACAGGTGGCAACGCTAGCGAGATGGGCACACCTGTTCACTGGGAAGGAGAGACTGCTTCCTGCCACCCTACCCAGGCTCCCACCCTGGCACTGTGTGAGCTTGTTACCTACCGGGGTGATGATTGCAGCCACCCCGATGGGCTGCTTGAGGACCAGCCCCCGCTTATCTTTGGCAGAGGTATAGATGATGTCTCCGTAAACACGGCGAGCTTCCTCGGAGAACCATTCTAGGAAAAGGGCTGAATACAGAATTTCTCCCTGGGCCTCTTTTAGTGGCTTTCCCTAAATCAAATCAGAAACGGTCATGTGCATCGCCCTCTAGTAATCATCCATCATCATCATCATCATCAAAAGCACAACTCTGTGTTTCTAAGCTATTCAAAGTGGTTAAAAAACAAAACAAAACAAAACAAGGGAAGGGACAGGGACAAAAAGATCCGCATTGCAGAGCTCAGAGGTTGCTGAGAAATGACTAACTCTGGTGTGAGTCTTAGGGACTGGAATGATGGGATAAGCGTTCACAGCTTAGGGGCGGACCCAGAGCTCTGCGGAGTCTAAGGCTTCCTGAGAATTAAGTCACAGTGTGAAATCTCTTACTCTGTGAATGAACTAATGGTGAAGTTTACAAATTCAAAAACAACGAGAAAATAAAGACAAGCTACCAGGAGAAAACAACTGGGCCACAGCAGCTGAAGTTAACTACGCTGGAGTTAAGCAAGCTAAGGTTCCAGCACTAGGGGGCATAAGCAGTTGATGGCTACTAGGGGACCGGGAGTAATTTTTATATGACGTGGGGACAAATGTAGGTCGCCCAGGCCCCCGTGCGTGGCTACACACCCACTGACTAGCAGTAGCCGGACTGAAGGTGAGAGGAGACGTGTTGAGGGTATCCAAGGGGAGTTGGAATGGGGGAAGAAGGAGACTAATAAATAAATATAAAGATATATTGAATAAATATATATCGTATACATGTAGGAAATTCAACAAATAGTTACGCCTTATCATACTTTTAAAAAGAAAAAAAAAACTAGCTCAGCAGTTAAGAGCACTGGCTCTTCTTCCAGAGGCCCTGGGTTTGATTCCCAGCACACATGTGGTGGCTAACAACCACCTATAACTCCAGGACAGCCAAGGCTACACAGAGAAACCCTGTCTTGAAAAAAACAAAACAACAACAACAAAAAAATACACAACCCCCCCCCCAACCAAAACCAAACCAAAAAACAAACAAAAATCCCCAACCAACCAACCAAACAAACAAGAGTAGTGCATGGTCTCAACTGCTGAGCCATCTCTTCAGCCCCTCAAATCTAGTTTTTGCAAATTAGCAACAAATAAGCTAGGGCACGTAAATTTTGTTTTAGCAAATGTGTTTTCTGAGCACCATGATGATTCAATCCCTTGTCATCAAAAGATCCCATGTCCTTAAGCTGCAGTCAGCAGTCAGAGGAAGCCAGGCGCTTTCCCACACTCTGGTCTGACCACTCCAGGACTCTTCCTCACAGCAGCAAGTCAAGATCTTGAACTCACACTCTCTGCTGTTATGATCTTGGCAAGGTCGTCCTTATTTTGCATCATTAGGTCGTACCATTTACGAAGTAATGAACTCCTCTCCTGGAAGAGAAATGAGGCAGAGAAACAATGAACTGGGAAACGCAAAAACAAGAAAAAACAAACAAACAAAAACAAAAAAAAAACAAGATGACTCAACAACCTTTACTCTCCCTCCACTTCTCCAAAGCACCAGCTATGTGTGCAGCCTCACACTTGGTGGAATAGTTCACCTCAAGGGTCGGCATCACCAGGCTGCGGGATGCCCCCAGGAGCTAGAAAACATCTTTGGGTTTGTCTATGGATGTTTTCTTCCAGAAGAGATTAGCATCTGGCAAGGAAAGGTAGTGAGGGAAGGGGATGAATCGGAGCAGGATATAATGACACATGTATGAAGAAGTCACCGTGAAACCGAAGAGGAAGCTGAGGCAGGAGGATTGCCTGGGCCCAGAAGTTTGAGGCAAGCCTGTATCAGTTCAATGGTGGATATATACCTGAAGATGATCTTGAACTTCTGGTTGTCCTGCCTCTACCTCCTGAGTGCCAGAATTTTTGGTGTGTGCCACAACACAGTTTATGGAGAAGTGGGGATTGAACCCAGGGATTCATGCATGCTTGGCAAGCTCTCTACCACATAAGCCACATCCCTAGTCCAGGAAGACTATGAGACCTCCTCTCATTTGCCTGAACAGCCATCCAATACAATAAGCAAACCCAGCATATCATTCCGACATTGTAATGCATTCAGTACTCTAAATTCTTACTTGTATAATCTTTTATAATTCTACCTGTGAACAGAGAGCATGTGTGTAAATGCAACACTGTTGCCTCTGGAGAGTGAGTTCCAGGCCAGCCAGGAATATATGTGTGTATGTTGTGTTTGATCACAGACACCAAAACACATCCAGAAAAGGCCACCAAGAATACAAGGAAACAGCCATCTTGAAACCATGTAGAAAGGTCTGTAATAAGTCCTGCCCTCACAGTCTTCAGAAGAAGCTCCTGCTGGAACACTTTGACTTTAGGCATCTGGACATTAGCTCTAAGAGAGGGCATTTCTATGTGTTAAGCGCCCCGTTGGCAGCATCTTGTCACGGCAGCTGTGGAGTGATGACAGAGATTACCCTCTGTCTATGATGAAAGTGCTCCTAATACAAGTAGCCAACTGAGCAGCCTAGCTCAGCAACACAGTAGAAAGTCAGGACCTGACCACTTCCCCTCATCGCTTAGCAGGCTGGGAGCTGCGGCTTGCTACTGTGGCCCAGCATCAAGAGGGAGACCCCACTGCACCTAGCCAGCCCAAGAACAGATCAAAAGTCTCAGTTCCATGAGTACCTTCCACTGAATATGCACCGGTCTCAAACTGTCATCAAGTGGCACAATCCGAACTTGACAAATAAGTTGAAGATAGCCTCTCCACCCTAACTATGGTGCTGTGTGGACACGCAAAACTCAGATAGGGTCTCAGAAAGGCAGAAACGTGGATGGTAACATGTGGCTCCTACCCCAGCTCCTCAGCTAGACCCACCCAGTCTCCTCATTCAGAGCGTGACTCTCATGCTCACCTCCCAGGATTTTCAGAAGACCAAACACATCACCTGGGAAGCACCGGAAATAGCACTTAGCCTTCGAAGCTATCCACAGTCTTAATCCCTGAGACTGTGACTTTTACCTTAGATGGCGAAAGGGACTTGCTAATGCGGTCACCGGTCAGGACGTGGAGGCTATTCCGAATCGCCAGGTGGGCCCAATACAAACATTAGTGACTGTAATAGGATAGAGTCAGAAGACCCGATGCAACCAGAAAACTGAATGTCAGAGGTACGAAAGGTTATGGCCAAGGCACACAGGAAACTTCTAGGACCTGGAAAAGCCAGGGGAACAAACTATGCCCTAGAACTTGTAGGAAGAGCAAAACCTTGCCAACCCAAGCTGGCCATGGTGGCACACTCCTTTAATCCCAGTAATCAGTAGGTAGAGGCAGGCTGATCTCTCTGAGTTCAAGGCCAGTCTGGTCTACATAGTGAGTTCAGCCAGGATTACACAGAGAAACCCTGTCTCGAAAAACCAAACCAAACCAAAATATCAAAATAAAGTTGCACTTATAGGTGATAATATCAACCCCCCTTTTAAATTTCGTAGTAAATATATAAACCTTACACAGTGTTCTTTCTCTTTCCAGATTATCAAATGTGGTGGTTTACCTGACAGGTTGTTTTTGTTTTGTGCCTGGGAATTTTTGGGCAAACATAAACATTGCCAGTGTATATGGGAAACAAAAGTAAATAACAATCTCAGGCTACTGCCTGGACCCACTTCTGGCCCTGTTCTCTGCTTCCTGGTCTAGTGGCCACATGTGCAGAGCTGCCAAGTGGTCTAGCCCCCATGCTTTCCCACCATAATAACCCAAATCCCCCTGGACGTCAAGCCACATTCAATTCTTCCTCCCTTAAGTTGCTTCTGTCAGATATTTTGTCTGACTGACACACATCCTCTAGTTTACAAGGTGGGAAAAGGTCATGAACACATGAAAGGAAAGATGTGAGGCTGATGGACCAGTTCTGCTGACAAGCCCAGAGGCAGAAGTTACACAGGCGCTAGACCTTAAAGAGCATGTAGATTGAGGGGGTGGGAGGTGAATGGGCCTTAGGGAAGGAAAGTGAGTTCATACTCAGGGAGAGACAGCCAGTGCAGACTCAGGGAAGAGGAGGGTGAGTCTCACTCCTAACTTTGTGCCCACTATTTCCTTCGGGCAATACTTCTGTCAAACTTTTCCCTCGGTGCCGTTCCAGCACCCAGGAGCGCCTTCCTCAAGAAGGCAGTTCCACTAAAAAGTCTCAGGCTCTTGAAATCTCGGAGCCGAAACACGTTCACGTGTTAGGATGGAGGCCATGGGTGGATGTCAGGATGATGTTGTCAATTTCAGAGGGGCCACAACACCAGATAGTCAGTTGCCAAAGTACCAAAGGACTAGAAATGTCCCCTGCACAGTGACAGCACTATGTGATGCCCTTGATCTTGGAGAGCCACTGTGAGTCTGTAAAATGATGCTTGAGTATCAAGGGATCAGGTCTGCCTCACTCCCATCCCATCATGCCTATAGCTGAGCGTACATGCAGCACCTGCACATGTGACTTTAATATCTACCTCTCTAGCTCAGGTTCACTTTCAAACTCCAGCTCATCTAAGCAGCCCTCTACCTGAGGGTCTATAGGACAGTCCATCACCTCAGAGGCATGGGTCCTGAACTAAGCTCTGACATCTCATCCAACACTGCCCACTTACATCCCTCCCCAGCAGTGAGTGGTGACTTCGCCTGCTCAACCAAAAATGCTGAGACCATCACTGTTATGGTTTGCATGTGTCTCTAACTCCCCAAGCCCAGGTTCCTGTGCTGAAGGCTTAGCCTTCTGCATGATGCAGAGAAAAGGTAGCACCTTCTCAGTGGTCTTTAGATGGGATTAAAGTAGTATGCATGGAACCATGAGTTAGACAGATGGTTAATATTTGGTTATTACTATTATTAAAGGGAACATAAGTGCCACACAGCATGCATGGAGGCCAGGGGACAATTCTGTGGAGTTGGTCCTCTCCCGCTTTTCTGTGAGTTCTGAGGGATTGAGCTCCAGCTGCCAGATGTATACAGCAACTGCCTTTATCTACTGAGCTATCTTGATGGCCCCTGGAGTTAGTTTGTCCAGGAGTGGGTTGTTATAAAAGCAAGCTCTTCCACGGTCTCAAGTTTTCTGTCTGGAGATATGTCCAGGCATGCTTCCACCATGATGCCATCCATTATCAGGGGCTTTGCCAGAGGCCAAATCCATGAGGACCAGTGGGTATTGGACTTTGTGTATGTGAGTGAATCAATAACTGGTTCAACTTGTTGTTCTTACTTCTTTTATTAATTATAACTATAAATTTAAGCAGTAAACTCTTAAAAATATTTTTATTAATTCTTTGAGAATTTCGTACGGTGTATTTTGATTGTATTGTCCCAGATCCACCCCACTTTCCCTACCCGCCAAACTTTGCGTCCTCTTCTTCTTTAATGTGTGCTTCCCATACATTCTTGGATGGGTGGCTTTCCACTGGACTGTGGCTGACTTACCAGGGGTAACACTCTTGAAGGAAACGGACTCCATCCTCTTACAACAACTACAATAGCTTCTTGCGCAGGGATGGGTGGAAAGCCCCTCTCCCTCTCTGCTGAGCTCTGGTCTTGCTCGAGCTTGCAGAGGGCTTGTGCTTGTACTCATAATTGCTATATATTCCTCTATGCAGCTGTCCTGCTGTGTTTGACGGACACTGTTTCCTTGTACTCCTCCTCCAGCTATGGGGGGTTTTCAGTCCTTCTGCTTCCTCTTCTGGAATGATCCCTGAGCTTTGGGAGAAGGGGGATGCCATACAGGAATGCCAGTTAGGGCTGGGCATTCCTCATTCTCTTACTCTTGGCATCTCGGTTGCTGGTCTATCTGTGCTTATCACCATCTACTGAAAGTAGAAGCTTCCCTGGTTAGTGTCGAGAGGTGCATTCATCTGTGGATATGACAGCAATTCATTAAGGATCAGTTTAGTACCATGTCCATTTAACAGACTAATAGCAGTAGGTTCTCCCACGGGTTCTTGGCCTGCCAGGTCCGGCATTCATCTTGTGGAATGCGACTTAAATCCAATCAGAAAGTGCCTGGTCATTCCTAAGATGTTCATGCCACTACCTGTACCAGTAGGCATGTCTTGTCAGGCCAGTTGTTATTGTAGGGTTCACAGCCGGGTAAGATTGATTACTTTTCTCCTCTGATAATGTGCTGTCTCAGGGTTTCTACTGCTCTGCTAAGACAACACGACCAAAAGCAACTTGCGGAGGAAAGGGTTTATTTCATCTTACAGCCCATCATCCAAGGAAGTTAGAGCATGAGCTGGAGGTAGAAACCTGGGCATTGGAACTGACGCACAGGCTATGGAGGAGGGCTTCTAAGCTTGCTCCTTGAGGTTTGCTCTTATACACCCCAGGACCTCCTGTCCAGGGGCATCCCCTACAATCGCCTGGGCCTTTCCACATCAATCATGAATAATTAAAAAAAATGACCTACAGGCCAGTCTTACAAAGGAAATTCTTGATTAACATTCCTTCTTCCCAGATGGCCCACCTTGTGTCAAGTTTGACATAAAACTAGCCAGCACAACTGACCTTTGTCAGCCTCACACATGAACATAGCACTTTAGCTATAACCTTTCTTTTCTTGATGTTCTCTAGGTATCATGTTAACAACAGTCTCACAGAGTAAAACATTCCTACTTTTAAAAGTTCCAAGTCTTGACAAATTCAACACTTCAGAAAGTTCAGTTTCTTTAAAACATTTAAAGTCTCTCGAAAACATTGAAACTCTCTCCAAAATATCCCAGATCTCCCTGAAATAGTCAAGGTCTCTCTGAATATCCAAAATCTTTGCAAAATTCCAAAATATCTGTAAATTTCCAAAGTCTCTTAACTGTAAGCTCCTAGAAAACCAAAAATAAGTTAAATACTTTCTTATTCCGAGAGGGGAGAGCCAGGCTCAGTCACAATCAGATCAGAGCAAAACCGAAGCTCAGCATCCTAAAGCTCAGCCTCTGACTTCCGGAGCTCACAGCCTCGGGCTTGGCGGTGGCACTTCTCCAGCTCTGCCACCCAGAGCTTATCTCACAGGCTCAGGCCTGCTCCCCGCCACAGCTGCTGCTGTCCGAGGTGCCCAGGCCACCATCGTACCGGCGGCTCCAAAATGATGCAATCTCCTGCTGCAAATGGGCTGCACCTTCACCAGCACCTTCTCCTGGGCTTTCCTTGGGGAGTCTGACCCTACCACATGGTGCCAAGCCTCACCTTCTCTCCATGACCCCTTCAAACCTGGGGCTTCTACTGCATCTGAGGTGCACCTTCACCAATGGCCTCTGCTGGGCTCTTTTCAGGCACCTGCCCTGCCACACAGTGTCAAACCTCAGCTGCTTTCAATGACCACATCATGCCTTCAAAGCCAGTGCCATCTGGCTAAGTCTTACGCACTACCAGCGTTGGCTTCCAGCATGAGATACAGCCTCAACCCACTCTGGACCACAGCTTCTGTGTGCCGACCCTGAGGAAATACCCCCAGAAGATTTCATCTCAGTGTTGCTGGTCTCTTTTTAACCACCACTAATTTCTCAGTTCCTGTTGACCAGCACTGATCGTCCCAGCAAAGCATAAGTCTTGCTTCAGAGCTCTTAATCCAAAATAACACATAAATGGCATCGAGAGAGTCTTTAAGGGACTTTTAAACTTCCCTCTGGACGTTTACAAGCCAGGCCTCCGTCGTGTGCATTGCTCTCCACATTGGCCTCCAAACCTCTACAGAACAACCCACTGAGCTCTGAGAACTCAACTGCTTTTCCTTCCTAGAGTTCAAATGATCCTGCAGTCCTCCCAGAAACACGGTCAGGCGGCCACAGCAATACCTGTACCTGGGACCAATTTCTGTCTTAGGGTTTCTCTCGCTATGCCAAAACACCACAACCAAAAGCCACTTGAGGAAGAAAGGGTTTATTTCACCCTACACTTGCGCATTACAGTCAGTCATCGAAGGAAGGTAGGGCAAGAGTTGGAGGCAGGAACTGATGCACAGGCCATGGATGCTGCTGACTAGCTTGCTCGTCATGGCTTGCTCAGCCTACTCTCTTATACTCCCAAGGACCACCTGCTCAGAGATGGCAGCCACAGTGAGCAAGGCATCTCACATCAATCAAGAAAATCTCCTACAGGCTTCCCTACAGGCCAATCATTTTATTAAGATTCCTTCTTCTCAGATGACAGAAAAAAAAAAAAAAACCCAGTCAGTACACATGCATAGCACCATCCAGCACTGTGACAGTGATAGCCAGTAGGGGCAAACTTTTAGATCTGTACCAGCTTGACACCTCTATGTCCTATGACTCAAATATTTGGTGTCTTCGGCAATAGGGTCTTACCATCAAGTTCTGGGAGGTAACCAATAGCACTGGCAATAGCCTTTAATAATATTAAAGACCTCTTTTCTAAAAAGTCATATGGAAACCTATCTTCTACCAAATAAGATAGATAGATAGATAGATAGATAGATAGATAGATAGACAGATAGATAGATAGATTGGTTGATTGATTTAAAATGAAGTCACTCTCTAACAGGATGGCAATGCCTGTACTAGGCACCACAGGCTAACAAATAAAAAGCGTATCTTTTGGAATTGTCAGCCACTGAGGACCCACAGACCTCCAAACAGTACAGGCTATTATTGATCTTGGATTTCTGCCAGCTAAATCCACAGAAAAACAAAATTATTTTCCATATAAAGTTAGCCTCCCTCTATTAACAAAAGCATAGAAACAAAAAATAAGCGCAGGCCAATAACTCCTCTTAACAGGCCTGTTCTTCCGCCATTGCCTCTTACAGTCTCTCATCTCACAGTATTCCTGTCAGCGCCCTCAGTCAAAGTAACGCCAGAAGTCCTTGGAAGGTCCACAGGCTCCGAATGAAGCAGCCCCTTCTCCCCCCAAGCTCTACAACAGTTCCCTGCACCTCTTCTTAGTTCTCGGTCTACTATGGGCCACAAGGGTCTCCTTGTTGTTCTGGAAGCTGAGCAGCCATGTTCCTGAGTTGCTCAGGATCTCCCCTTACCTCTGTTAGTCCATATACCTTATATCCTCAGGCAGGCCAACCCTGATGTCATAGGAGGAAATGTGTTCCCTCCTAGAGAGAGGTGTTGAAGTCTTGACCCATCTCATTAGTGCCTCAGAATGGGATTGTGCTTGGAGATATCGTCTTTAGAGAGGCGATTAAGCTCAGCTAGCCCTTTAGTCAACAAATGGCCCCAGAAAAAGGACCACACAAGCCCACGTGGAGACAAAGAACAGTGTCTACAAGTTTGGGACAGAGGCCTCAGAAGAAAACAGGCCTGCTACCATCTTGACCTGTCTTAGGGGTTCTATGGCAACACAAAACACCATGAGCAAAAAGCAAGTAGGGGAGGACAGAGTTTATTTGCTTACACTTCCACAACACTTCAAAGGAAGCCAGGACAGAAATTCAAACAGGGCAGGAACCTGGAGGCAGGGGCTGATACAGAGGCCAAAGAGGGATGCTGCTTACTGGCTTGCTCTCCAATGGCTTGCTCGGCCTGCTTTCTTATAGAACCCAGGACCACTAGACCAGGGATGGCCCTACCCACAATGGGCTGGACCCCCCACTGATCACTAATTAAGAAAGTACTTTGGCTGGGTGGCAGTGGTGCACACCTTTAATCTCAGTATTTGTGAGGAAGAGGCAGGGGGATCTCTGTGAGTTGGAGGCCAACCTGGTCTACAGAAAAAAGGAAGAAAATGCCTTCTAGGCCTGTCTATAGTCCAATCTTATGGAAGCATTTTCTCAATTGAGGCTCCCTCCTCTCCATGACTAGTGTGTGTCAAGCTCACACAGAACTAGCCAGCACAGCCTCTGACTTCTGGCCTCCAGAAGATATCATTCTATCAATTAAGCCACCCAAATGGCACTTTGCTGTGCTGTCCTCACAGACCTGTACACATGACCACACTGTATTCCGCACCTTGCCCTTCCCTCTGACCTCTGGGCCTGTGTCTGCCTTTTGCCCCGCACATTATTCATCACCTCCAGTACCCTTCCTGGCTGAGGTAGGTGTTTAATGCTTGCAGTTTGGATCTCCAAACCACGCACCTCACATGAGTTCTAGAAGGTGCTGGATCTTTCAGGGTTTTTGTTTGTTTGTTTCGATTTAAAAATGTTTATGCATATGAGCATTTGCCTGTATGGATGCATACCTTCTGGGGTACCTGTGATCCCCTGGAACTGGAGTTAAAAACTGTTGAGAGTTGCCACGAGAGGACTAAGGACTGACCCCACAAACTACAAGAGCAAAGCAAGCGCATTTTAAAGGCTGACCCGTTCTCCAGCCTCCCCCAAGCACCTCTAGAAGAATGTGATATGTAGCTGGTACTCAGCTACATGGGTGGGTGGATGTTAAGATTCTGATGCTCATATCACCATCTTCAGAGAGGCTGTGAAGGAAAAGGAAGCTATGATTTCACAGAGTTGGCTGCAGGGGTAATATCACAGTGAAGGAAGAATTTTTCCAAAATAGTTTTCTGTCCGTATCATTGTCTAACCACCTCTGTTAGTACGTAGCAGCCCTAAATCCAAGAAAGTGCCTGAACTTTTCTGTCCCCCTAAACAAAGCTCACGTGTCCCTTCCCAGTGCCCTTGACACGACTCCCACACACAGCCCCCACATACACAGATACATTGCCCCCACATACAGCTTCCACTCAGGCTGGCTGGCTGACATTACTCAGCTCACTTTTATTATGCACCCCCGTCAGTCTCTTACAGTTTGAAAGCCTGAGATCTGACATGCTGCAGGGCACCAACCCACGCTCCAAACTTAATTTGCCTCTTTTTGTTATTGATCTGGCTTTCGGTACTGTGTTCCCCGAGGAACTGAGATGGAGGTGTCACGGGTTAGTTTCGCTTTGGGGATCTCTGCCTCGCGTTAGGCCGGGGGGGGGGGACCTGCACCCGACGCGCTCTCACCTTGACCGAGACCCCTTTCCAGCTGCTGAAGGCATCGTAGGCGGCGCGCACGGCAGCTCGGGCCTCGGGGCCCCCGCAATCCGCCACGGTGCCCAGCGTGGCGCCGCTGGCCGGGTCGTGCACCGGGAAGGTGGCGGGGGCTGGGAGCCAACGGCCGCCCACGAAGCTGTCCCCGCGAAGTAGGTCGGCGGGGAGGCCAGCGGGGCCACGGGCATAGCTGCGCCGCTGGGCTCCCGCGGGAACCGGACGGAGGCTGCGGCGGCCTGGAGGCGGCAGCGCCGGACGCGCGGCCCAGAAGCTCCGCAGCAGAAAGCAGGTCGCCATGGCCCGGCAGTGGCGGCGTCAGCCGCGAGGGACAAGCAAGTGAGCGTGCAGGGGCGCAGGGGTCGTGGGGAAGCGGGAGCGCGGCGGCGGGGACGCGCGGGGCAGCGGGAACGGCCTTGGGAGGGTCGAGGAGACAAGGAGAGCGCCCTCTTGCTGCGCTCCTGGAGCTGCACCCAGGTCCTGAACCGGCCTATGCTCCCCGCGTGCCCTTCTCCAGGGCCTGGGAAGCCAAAGAATCCCAGCAAGACAGACTTGTGCAGGCAAGCCAGCTCTCCTGCTTTTGGATCCTCACTTGTCATTACTTAGGTCTAAATTGTGACAGAAGAGCCTTCTGTTCCCTTGTACCCCAGCCTCGCCAATCTGCGCTTCGTCTAGAGATGGCACCAAGGCCAAAATTGCGGTTCCATAAACTGCAGCTCCTGAGCACTGGGATTGGGGACCACTGTTAAGCGAGGGGCCAAGTGTAGCTCAGTAATCTGCTCCTTGCATGCTTTTCTGCACATCCCCTTCATGAACTCGGAGCACAGCCCTCCTCAACGCTGGGATTTGGGGCAACCATTCAACCAGAGTTGAAGTGAGTGAGGCCCAGGGATTCCTCTTGCATACTTTTCTGCGCATCTCATTGGCCCTCAGCACGGTGCTCCCAAGACACCGCAGGGCCTTCACTTCATGACCTAGCAGCTGTAGGTCAAGCAACTGGCAGGAAAGGAGTTTGACCAACCAGTAACTGGAAATGATTGTAGAGGTCCACACCTTTAATCCCAGCACTGGCAGAGAAAAGGAGGCTCTTTGAGTTCGAGGCCAACCAGGGCTACCTAGGGAGACCCTGTTTTTTGTTTTTGTTTTTTAAAAAAATCAACAGGGGTGTGAGGATTGAATATAGCACGATCACCTTAAACAGCATCTTTATCCTGTCACACCTGGGCCCCAAACTCTGCAGCAGCAAGGAATTAATTTTTAATTTGGATAAAAGAAATGATAAGTCTGTGCCCAGTATTTGTGGGGTCAAATGCAACTCAGCCCTGTGCATTATTTTAAGATCCCAAGTCCTAACGTTTTTCTCATGTTCAGTGTCTTGCTGATTCTTCCCTTAAAAATAATAACTATTATAATTATTAAGAAGGCATGTTACTATGTAGCCTAGGATGACCTAGTATTTCTTCCTAGAGTTCTGGGATTACAGGCGGGTGCTACATGCCCCAGTTAGAATACTGTATTTACGAAATACCTAGGATGACCTATTAACTATCAGCTTTGTCTTCTGCTGACTCAGAGCCTCCCAGCCTTGTGCCAGTCACATCTCTCAGAAGTCATAACAGCAGGATTTAATTGTGTGAGCAGGTGGGTGTGTACATGTGTGTTCTCTACTTTGTCGTGTATTTTATTGAGGGAACTGGGAAGAGAAGAGGTCAGGATAAGGAGGGCCCGTGGTGGCTACCGCAAGGTGGCCTGGATGCCTGCTGCCTGCAGGGGGCGCTCTGCTCACAGCCCATTCTACCTTCTCTGGGCACTTCTTTAGATCACTGTAGGCCCCAAACTTTTAATCAGCTGTCTCAGGTTCCAACACAGAATTCGTTCTCTCTTTTTCTCTCTCCCTCTCTCAACTCACTCCCTCTCTCAAACAGAAAGCAAAACAAACAAACAAAAACAAGTTCTCATTCTGTAACCAAGGCCGACCTCAAAGGTTTTATATAACCTAGCCTGGCCTTGAACTCAGCAAATCCTCTGTGTCGGTCTCCCAAGTGCTGGGATTACAGGCATGTGTCACCACCCCCGACTTGAGAAACTATTTAAAGCCTTGCCTGCTCTCCTTCTCAGCCGGCTTGCCCACCAGGCACCGCAGGACTAATACCTAGGATCCATATCACTTTCTCTGTTTATTTCTTTAAAAGTGAGACAGACAGAAAACAAACAAAAACCCAATTTAGGTATAATCTTATTGTATTAATCTTCCCCATCAATGCAGTAGTAAAAAAAAAAAATCCCCATTTATTTTCCTGCTTGGTGAAGGAAGGAGCTCACCAAGGCAACTGTCCCTACAGTCTGAGGAGTCCATTGTGTGGAGCACCCTCCTTCCCACGCCGATGCATTCCCCCCAGCGAGCCTCCAGTTGGTGTAGAAACAATTTCGACCAGCCTCCGATCTTATATTCCTGATGTCTCCCAGATCTTGGGTGGGTATGCTCGCTAGGACCCACAGGAGAAGCACACTGGGGATCAGGGGACTTCCCTTTTCTCCCTATGTCCCTGGGCACCGCTAGTTTCCAGTTCCTGACTTGCAAAACTCACTTATTTGTGTGGAGGAGGGGAGGGTTGCCAGAACTGGTTCTTTCTTCCTACCATGTGGAACTGGGAGATTGGACTTAGGCCAGCAGGCTTGGCAGCAAGTACCTTTTCACAGCGAGCTATTAAACCCTAGTCCCTGGCTCTGTCCACCCTCTTTGCCAGCTATTGTCTTGGTCCTGTAATGACAGAGACACATTAGATGGCCAGAGAAATCAGCTGCTTTAGTCCAGACACTAAAATTATATATAAAGCTGGGCCCGGTGGCTCATGCCTGCATTCCCAGCAAGGAGACGTAGAGGTAAAGAGATCCAGCATTCAGGTAAGGGCTGGGGAGGTGGCTGAGTGGGTAAAGGCGCTTGCCTCACAAGCTGAATGATCCTGGCTCCGTCTCCAGAACCCATGTAAAAAGGTGGTCACAGTGGCACATGTCTGCAGTCCCTCCAATCCTATGTCATGATGGAAGGTGAGGAAGCCCCACTAACCTGGATCACTCAGAGAAGCAGAAACAAGAGAGACCCTGCCTCTACAAGGTGTGTGTGTGTGTGTGTGTGTGTGTATGTGTGTGTGTGTGTGTGCGTGTTGGTACTCCTGAAACTTGTCCTCTCACCTCCATGGGTATGTCTGCATACACACATACACACATACACACCACACACACACACACATATACACACACACAAACACACTTAAAAAAAGAAAGCAAGGCATAAAATTCAGCCCAGGGAATGGGGGGGTCTGAGGAATGCCTAAACTACGTGAGGCTTCATTAAAAAAAAATTGCATCTCATGTATTGCATATAAAGACTTGCCTTCGTTTCAATGGCTTCATCCGATTTAGCTTTATATCCATATCTAAATTTTTAGGAATAATCTTATACTGAATACCTGAATGCAAAGTCTTTTGCTTGGTTAAAAATAAAGCAATAAATGAGTTTAGGTTGTGTATCAGTGTTAGAACACTTGCCTAGGGTGAAGGAAGCCCTGGATTTGATCCCCTGTACCACAAAACCCCAAGCAAAACAAAAACCAACAAGGAAAATAATAGAAGTCCATGGTGAATCTTTTGGGTGGGGATATTTTCTTCTGAATGATAGTTTTGAACATATGTTGCACCTACTGTATACTAATCCCATTTAAAATGCATTGTATATTTACTCATCTGATATTCACGATGGTGCATGAGGTGGAAACTATTATTACCTCTGAATCCCAGAGAAGCAGCAGAATATTTTAATAATATTTAATGATACTTTAATAACAAGGTCACTCAGACAGAGGACAGCAGAATTGGTATGCAGATGAATGCACTTTCCCACCTCCTGTGTTTATGTTTCAAAAAGACTCCAAATGATGGAATCACACCGTCTCTTTGTAACAGAGATCTGGGTTACCCAAGGGGATATCAGTAGGAAGAAAAAGATCTTTCTTTCTTTCTTTTTCGTATTTTCTCCGGGACAGGGTATCTCTGTGTAGCCCTGGCTGTCCTGGAATCGATTTGTAGACCAGGTTGGCCTCACAGACATCCTCCTGCCTCTGTCTCCTGAGTGCTGGGATCAAGGGCATGTGCCACCACTACCCAGCAAGGAAAAATAGTTTCACAAGCATGTGTATAGAGGCCAGAGGTCAACATCAGGTGTCTGTTTTAATATATTTCCAGCATGTTATTTTTGAGGTGGTCTCTCCCCAAACCTGGAGCACACTGATTTGGTTAGGCTGGTTTGTGAACACTGGGGATCTGCTTGCTTCTGCCTGCCCAGCACAGTTGCACTTACTGTGCCTTGATTTCACATGGTGCTAAGGATGGGAACTCGGGTCCTCAGGCTTGTGCTTTAATGATAAGCCATCTCCCCAGCGGTTCAGTTTCTTGATATTGAGAACTGTGTTAGCCCTCACCCCTCTTGTTTGTTGGTTGTTTCAAGACAGGGTTTCTTTATGTAGCCCTGGCTGTCTGTCGTAGACTCATTTTGTAGACTAGACTGGCCTACGTCTGCCTCCCAAGTACTGGATTTAGAGGCTTGTGCCACTGCACCTGGCTAGCCTTCTTTCTCTCTCTCTCTTTTAAATTTTTTCATTTATTACAATGTATTTACTTTGTATCCCAGCTGTAGCCCTATCCCTCACCCCCTCCCAACCCCACCCCCTCCCTCTTCTCCCATGCCCCTCCCCCAGTCCTCTGCAGGGGAGGACCTCCTCCCCTTCCATCTAACCCTAGCCTATCAGGTCTCATCAGGAGTGGCTGCATTGTCTTCCTCTGTGGCCTGGCAAGGCTGCTCCCCCCTCAGGGGGAGGTGATCAAAGAGCAGGCCACTAAGTCCATGTCAGAGATAGTCCCTGTTCCCCTTACTAGGGAACCCACTTGGAGACTGAGCTGCCATGGGCTACATCTGTGCAGTCATAGCTTTAAGAGAAACGTGTAATCATGTTTTCATGCTTACAAAACCCAAACTTCACAAAAACTCAAGAAAGCACCATTATTACCTAACCTCACATTGTCCTAAATGAGGAATTCCTTCCTTTGTATTGTATTAATACATACAGTCATTCTAAACTTTGAATGTGTAAAATACACAAGACACTTGGGATTAGTACTGGCTAGTGACAGAACCTGTTTCCTTCCCTGGTGCTTGGAGTGGCTTGGTTTTCTATATCTGGTTAGTCATGATTTAGGCAGGATTTTCACCTGTTGATCCTTGGCAGCCCTCTAGTTGCCTTTTTGTTGTCATCGTTGTTGTTTTAAGCTTTTTGTTACATCTGTTTACTTGTGTATGTGATTGGGAATCAATTGTCTTCTTCCATGTGGGTCCTGGGGGGTAATCGCAGGTCACCAGGCTTGGCAAGAAGTGACTTTACTCACTGAGCCATCTTGCCAGCCCAGTTGATGCTTTCAAGAAAAAGTCTCAGTGTAGTCCAGGCTAGCCTCAAACTCCCAGCAGTCATCCCGTCTCAGCCTGTATCGTGCAAGGACTGCAGTGTCACACCCAGTTTTCTGCTAATGGCTGGCTACTCTTGGGTGCTCTTAGGTTTACTAAACTCCTAATTTATCATCACTATCTCCTCTCCTGCAGATCTGAAGAGGCTCAGAGTGAGGGGGAGGGGAGGCAGAGTGGTGCTGGGGGACCCACCATAGACAGTGTGGATGGCTAGAACAAAAGAACACAGAGGAAAGCGTATTCATTGAGGGGAAGGCTGGTCCCCCACTTCAGCTGGTTGTCATGTCACAGAGGGATGTTGGGTCAGGAAGTCAGTTCTTTGAGGATCTTATTTTGTTTGGTACAGAGAGCTAAAATTCTAGATTTGAATGGGAATTTCCTCACTTACAAAAAGCTAGTCTGGCCAGGTATACCGCTTCACACGTACAATCCCAACACTGGAAGGTACAAGCGGGAGGCTCTGAGATTTAAGGTCATCCTTGGCTACATAATAAGCTCAGAGCTATTCTGCCATGCGTGAGATCCCATTGACAAAAACTGAAAGCAAGCAAAGTGGTATACGTTTATAAAGACACTGCTAGCCAAATTAAAGAAAAAAAATTGGCGTTTAGGCTGTGGCTTAAAGGCCATTAGAAGCACTCAGGCCCAGTGCCCCCTGGGTAGGGAGAACTACAGAATTCATCTCTTGGGGTTTGGATGGGGCTGAGTTAAGATTACAAAACAAAGTCCTGCGTGGCAGACAGCCATCTCAAATTATCCTGTCTTTTGTTCATTCATCCCTTTCCTTTGCTTAGCCTGAGAATGAATACTGTTTCCTCCTAGTCCTTTGGGAGCACCCTGCTGCTTTAACACTTACAATGCATCATTTGAATGTTAAGATCACCATCATTTTTGTCCAGGAATGAACTGAGTTGTTTCCTTTGGGCGTCCTGTTGCTGATTGGCTACTTCATGATGAGTATGTTCTGAGCCCAGCGTTTTCCAGACCCTTGTCTCTTCGCCCTAATCCGCTTCCTGCCTCCACCTCCCAGGTGCAGTCGGTATCTTTGGTCTTCAGGAATCCTTCCTTGCAACACATCTCAGGTAAGTCCTGTTGGAAGAGCCAGAATAGAAGGCCAGGAGTGGCTGGGGTTGCATAACACACAGAAGTGTCAGTATCTGTTGCCAAATACAAAAAGAGAAGCCGGTTCTAGGTGATCACCATAACAGCTTTCCCAGCATGCACTTGGGGCTTGGGAGGATGAGGAAACTCTTTGGTAAGCGTGAGCAGAGGGTGCCCGAGATGCTGCCCAGTAGTAGAGTGACCGTCAACTGGCACAGGTGAGTGTCTTGTGTAGAAAGCAAGTTGAAGGCAACTTTGATTTGCTGAGCCAATTCCGCGTTGAGAGAAAGTCTGGGTGGGTGGGATGGTAAAGTGCCTCCAGCAACAAGTTGTTAGATCCCAGCAGATTGCTTTCTCTCCCCCTTCCAGGCGGACAGTTTGTTTGCTCTTCTGGAAAAGCTAAACTGTGGGTGACCAGTTGACTTCATTGGAAAACAGTATTCTTTTGAAACGAGGCTTGCTTTCCTGTGTCAGTGACCTGTGCAGAGGGAACACACTGAGTCCGTGCCTGGATTTTGGAACCACTACTTTGGCTACAGCTTGGATTGTCCCCACATTAGCAGCTGGGGAGGAATGTCAACATGTCTGCTGGTAGGCTGTGGTCTGGCCTGGTGCTCCTGCTGGCTTTCTTCTGCTCTAGAAGTTCATCTTGTGGCCTCTCAACACATGTAGAAATTGGTAAGTGCTGGGCCTTATTTCTATGTCTGTCTGTCAGTTTAAGAGACAAGATCTCCTGAGGTAGCAATGGCTGACTTGGAGCTTACTATTTAGGAAAGGCTGTTTTCAAGTTGAGGCCCTCTTCCTACCTCTCCTTGGTGCTGGGATTATGAGTGTTCTACACAATTTCTGGTCCTTTGGGCATTGGTTTTTAAAGATTATTATTTTTAACTGTCGTGTGTTGGTGAGTGCATGTGAGTACAGGTGCCTTTGGAGGTCAGAGCCATCAGATCTTCCTGGAGCTGGAGGAATAGGTAGTTATGAGCCACCCAACATGGGTGCTCCCAAATTATGTCCCTGTCTAGAGCAGTATGTACCCTTACCTACTGAGCAATCTCACCACCCCTCTTTGTGTGCTATTAAAGGGACAAGAATTTATCAGTGAGATTAAGAAAGAGATTGAAAATCCATTCCACTTATTGACATAATTCTCTCTGCTGTGGGAAGTGGCCTGACAGTGGAGAGGAGAGGCACAAGATCTGAAGTGTTCAGGGCTAGGAAACAGCAGGTGGGCTTGGGGAAGGGATGGGTAGGTGAGGGGGCTGAGGCCTTTCATGTAACACCACTGGGTGTTCCTGGCAGGGGCCAGTGAGGAACTGAAGAAAGCCACAGAACTCGGAGAGAAGGAAGGTGGGTGCCTATGGTAGGAGTGTGAGATTATTTTTGTTGCTCCTATACTTCCAAGGACAGGCATTTCCAGGTAGCTGTAAAGGGCCATGTGTGGCCATGGGAGTGGGTCCCTGAGTGGCTGTGAATGGCTCTTATGGGTATGACACATCTTTTGAGCTTTAAGGTCACCCTAATTTTCACCACTGACCTAAATTGTTTCCCATGGGTTAAGTGCTACCTATTGGCCTTAGGATGCTTGGCTTCAGGGAGCCAAGGCAACTGGTGAGGTTGAGTGGTTGTTAGCATTACATGAGCCCAGCCTAGCATTACAGGAGTTCTGCAGGAGAAGGCCACACTCCAGTGTGTCCGACCTTAGGGACAGAGGCAGAGTTATCTCTATTGTGCTGGTTAGTTTTTGTCACCTAGACAAATCTGGGAGAGGGAACCTCAACTGAGGAGCTGCCTCCATCAGATTAGCCTGTAGACAAGTCTGTGGGACATTTTCTTGATTCATGATTGACGGAGGAAATTCAGTTCACTGTGGGCAGGAGATGTCTGGGAGTATAAGGAAGCAGGCTGAGCAAGCCATGACAAAAGCAAGCCAGTAAGCGCTTTTCCTCCATGGTCTCTGCTTCAGTTTCTGCCTCCAGGTTTTCTCTTTGAATTCCCGCCTAGATTTCCCTCAACGAAGGACTGTGATTGGGATGTGTAAGCCAATAAAATCTTTCCTCCCCAAGTTGCTTTTGGTTATAGTGATTATTTCAGCAAAAGAATTCAAACTGGGACATAGATAATGGATTTAGATAAGTGAAAACTGGATGGTTTTTTTAAACTTACCTGTTCTGGTCTTTTAAAGGTATACAATTGACAAAAATAAATTGTATAAATTTAAGGTATGCGATATGATACATTGATAAGCTAATGCAATCATATTGCAGCAGCTACATAAGCTAATTAATTGAACATGCTCATCACTTTGTATAGCTACTACCATCTTAAGCATGTGTGGTGGGTCTCTCCTAACCAAGGGATTTGATTCTTGTGAAATGTATCTGTGAAATTTTTTTTAACATGTGGAGAATATAAAGCAATTCACAATACAATCAAGACAGGAGTAGAGTCTACAGCGATTTTAAGATTAATTTTAGGTTATATTTGATGTCCAGGGCTTTCTTTTATTCCAATAAAGATGATGCTGTTTCATAGTTAGGCCTCTAACCTCTGTCACTTAAAAAAGAGTGACAAGGTTACAGATATAATAAGAAAATGTACCAGTGCAATGCAGATGTAGATTCTGAGCCCTGGCAGCCTGGACCGCCAGATCACAGTTATCAGTATAAAGAGATACAAAGGGCCCTGGCTCTGGCCCAGGCCTCCCCATTTGCAGATGAGGAAATGGATCCTACTGTTTGAGGATCACTTGTAGGTGGTCTGGCCCAGAATGACATGTCTTGACAGTGAGTCTGCTGTTCTTTTTAGCAAACATTTATTCCTGAAAGAGAGTCAGGAGACAGTGGGAAGGCAACACAGACCTCAGCTGTTAGAAAATTCTGCTGTAAACTAGACATGTACCTGTGTCTCCAACTAAGCTGTGAGGGGCCAATCTAATGACTTCTGAAGGATCTTCCAACTCTAAACTAAAGGGACAGATGCTCAAGGGGAACATACATAAATAATAACTTTTCTTTTTAAAAATTCCTTGGAGTTTCTTGTTGGTTCCTGATGGGCAGGTAAGTCCTAATGGATGTTTGAAAATATCTAAGCATCGTATCGGGGTTTACACCAATAGTCCCAGCAATGGGGACTCAGTGACAGGAGGATAGTTTTGAGTTCCAGGCCAGCTTGGGTTACAAATCGAAACCCCTTTTCATCAACAACAACATCAAAATCTATGTGTACAGACATATATGAACTATAACCTGCACAAATTCTCAGATTTTCACATAAAAGGCAACTTATACCAACTAACAACTTATATGATATAGCTGGTTCTTTTTTTTTTTTTCATTTCTTATGTGAGGCCTGAGTGGAAGATTTATATTTATGTCAACCCATTATAAATTATCCTCATTTAGTTGTTTGCATTGGGAAAGCACTGGAGTCCTCACTCTGGATGATTTATGTGGTTTGTGACTCAACTATTAGGATATCAGTGTGTACAGTAGAGGAGTGGCTTTTTTAAAAAATTGATATATGTATGGATTTACAAAATGAGTGCAGTTCAGGGCTGGAGAGATGGCTCAGCATTAAGAGAACTGATTGCTCCTCCAGAGGCTTTGATTCCAAGCACACACACGACAGCTAACTACTGTCTGTGTAACTACTGGGATCAAATACCCCCTTCTGTCCTAATGAAAGCACTGTATGCATGTGATGCATAGACACGTATGTAGGTAGAAATGACTTACACATAAAAATAAATAGTTAAAAAAAAAAGAATGTGATTCACAATAGAAATAAGGTGCTGTTGCTGAGTGTGTGTTCCCAGGAATGTCAACCTCCCACTGATGCTAAGATTCAGGTCTCTCTCTCTCTCTCTCTCTCCCTCTCCCTCCCCACCCCCTCTCTCTGTGTGTGTGTGTGGGGGGGGAGCTGAGGAGGCAGCTTTCTGAGATAACTTTGTCTTTGCAAAGTATTTCAATGATGAAATATACTTGGGGACTATTGGTCAGCCATGCTGTGGGCCTTCCTTGTATTTTGTATTTTGTGTTTAGGTTTATCTACCTAGTTCTGAGGCAAATACTATGACAGTTTCTGTTTCCCAAGTTTCTCCCATATGACTGAAATGGTGTCTTCACTCAGTATTTATTTATTTTTGGTTCTGTCAGTCAACCTGTAAGCCAGAATTTTGCTTTCATTTCACGGAGGGCAACTGAGGCCTACAATGTTAGGTAACTTGCTGAGGTCATAGTTAGCTAAGCAGAAAATTTAAATCACCATACAAATTTGATTTGTATCCTAATAGTATAAACATTTTAAAAACAATTATGCCTAAGCCAGGCATGGCAAAACATGACTTGAATCCTAGCACCTGTGAGGAGGCAAGTGGATATCTGAGAGTTCAAGGCCAGCCTGGTCTACAAAGTTCTATGCCTGCTAGGGCTACACAGAGAGACCCTGTCTCAAACAAACAAAAAACAGATATGCTTAAAGAAAACCTCAAATGAGTGCAATTTTACTTTTTATTTCCAGTTTTCTCCATAGTTTGCAATTGAAAAAAATTGATGTTTTCCTCAAAACAAAACAAAACAAAACAAAAGCAACAACAACAAAAACTCTACAAGGCTGGAAAGATGGTTCAGCAAGTAAAAGTGCTTTATGCTCTTGTAGAGAACCCATGCTCACTTCAAAGCACCCATGTCGGGTGCTTACCCATGTGTGCAACTCCAGCTCCAAGGGATTCTATGCCCTCTTCTGGCCTCTATAGGTAACCCGTGCATGTACACACACACACACACACACACACACACACACACACACACACATAATTTAAAAGAAATCTTTTAAAAAAGTGATCTTTGGTAAGCATAGTTGAACTTAGTTTGTGTGGTATTCATTTCTTCCAGGACACAGGGCTCTGGAGTTTCTTCGGCTTCAAGATGGACGTATTGACTACAAAGAGGTAGGGAGCTGGTTTTTTTTGTTGACTGTACATACATTTTCCTCTATGGGTGTCAAACAAAGATCTAAACAGATCCTTAAACTAACTAATAATTGTGCTTATGTCTGTATGAAACTAATGTTTTGATTACAACATACACATCTCCCTCAGTGCCACTTAGGCATTTTATGTGTATGTATACAAATATATACGTCAATCAATATAGATTTTAAACATTTTAGAATTGAAGTATTTAAATAATATAATTCACAGTTTGAAAACATGTTGTTTCTTTGCTTTTTTGCAACATTTGGTATATGTGGTATAGGACCTTGTGCATGCTAGGCAATAACTTTACCAGTGAGCTATATCTCTTGAAATAACTTCTAGGTGGTGTTTTGTTGTTCATTTTATAGAGGTCATACTTGAGAGAAATCACTGTTTGTTTGTTTGTTTGTTTTTTAAGTTTTCAAGACAGGGTTTCTTTGTGTACCCCTGGCTGCCCTGGAACTCACTGTGTAGAACAGGCTATCTTGGATCTCACAGAAACTCACCTGTTTCTGCCTTCTGAGTGCTGGGATTAAAGGTGCGCATCACCTTGCCTAGTGTGTTTTTCACTTTTTATAACTATGTGTTTTATACATCTTTATCATTAGGAGGGACAGGGAGTTTTTGTCTCTTTGTGTGTGTATGTAGAAGTATAAATATATATGTATATGTGTGTGTGTGTGTAGAGTATATTGCTGGAAACTGAGCCTAGGGCCATGATTGTGCTAGATAAGAGTTCTAGCCTCAGCTTGAACTCAGGAGTCAGAGGTCTTTATGAAGAAGTGTGCTCTTTCTCTGTCTCCTACCAGCTGTAGGACTATATGATGGATTGCCTGTGCCCATCCCTAAATCAGCTTAACCCAGCGTGTTCCTGCGCATTGTTACTAGTTGAATAATATATATCATATATAATTATATATATATAATTCCATGGCAATGATGAGTCTTAAAAACTGACATTGATAGCAGTAGCTGGCAATCTCTTGTGACATCAGAACTGACTCAGACCACAGGTCTGATGAGATGGCCCAGCAGGTAAAGGTGCTTTCTGCTGAGCCTGCCAACATGCTTCTGACTCCTAGAACCCAGACAGTGGAAGAAAAAAAAAAACCACAAACCTACTTCTGAAAGCTGCTCTCTGATCTCTACATATGGACTATGGCACACATATGCAAATAACCAAACGCAAAAAGAAAGACAGTGGACAGACAGGCAGGCAGCCAGTTCTGGAAAGGTGCCGAGCACAGCGCTTCCTCCCCTTTGACTAGGGGCTTGCCACACTCCTGGTTCCACAATAAGCTCCTTAAATACTTTTTAAATTTTACATTTATTTATTCATATTGTGTATGTTTGAGGGGCAGAGGAGGTGCATGCCATCTCTCTGGCTCGGGATGAGTTGATTACCTTCCTTGTGCCCAGCTGTCCCTAAAGTGTAGGCTTGTCCGCTGGAATTCTCTGGGGGTGTTGCTGTGTGGGCTGGAGCTGGACAGCACCCTCAAAGAGTCCGATTTAAAGGTCCTGGCCTGGGTGGGGAAGCCCAGCAAGGCAGGTTGCTCAACTGCCCTTCCCTGTCAGAGAAGATAAGGCTGAGCATTTCTTTAGGGCCAGACTCAGGACAAAAAAGTCCTCATCTCTAAGTTAGAATTTCTGTGACCTGTTTGGGACAGAGGAATTCTAGATTTTACATCCTGCTTGTGGAGGAAGATGTGAGACAGGAATCAGGGGCAAAAAAAACAAAACAAAACACAAAACATATTCATGTATATGGTACTTCATGGTACAAAAAAAAAACCCCAGATAGTCTAATTTCTCTTCAATTTTTGATAAATACTCAGATTTGTTAGAGGTTTTGCTTTTATGGTTTACTTTTTTTGTAAGCAAAATTGGGCCGGACAGAGTGGTAAATACCTCTCATTCTAGCACTTGGGAGGCTGAGGCAAAGGGTCAGTTAAAGGTGTGCCTTGACTATACAGTGAGCTCAAGGCCAGCCTGTTAGGAGAGACTCTGTCTCACAAAAGGGTATTTTGGTCTATGTTTAACTTGGCATTTTAATTATTAACTTATTATTAAGGTTCAATATATCTCAAGAAGGTAAAGACATTTCTATTACCTCACCTCTTAATTGCCTGTGTCTAATAATGGTTTATTATGATAATCACCTTTCTCTTGATATGTAAGAAAGGCTTAACACACATCAAGGTCCTAGAATGGAGGCTGCTAAGATTATTTATGTTTTAAAAAATTTATATGTGTGTGAGCGCGGGCGTAGGTGCATGGCATGTGTGAGCATGTGCCTGTGGAGGCCATAAAAGGGTGTCAGATCTGGAGCTAAAGTTACATGCAATTGGCGACTGTGAGCTTCCTGATGGGGGTACTTGGCAGTTAAGCTCTGGTCCTTTAGAACAGCAGCAAATGCTCTTAACCACTGAGTTGCCTCTCAATCTTTTTATTTATGACTTTTAAGTGACAGAAGTCCAACTCTCTGGCTGGTAAGATGTCTCACTGGGTAAAGGCACTCTCTACCAAGGCTGATGACCTGAGTTTGAGCCCCAGAACCCATGAGGATGGAGGGAACTTGTTTCTGAAAGTGCTCTCCGACCTTCCCACGTGTGCTGTAACATACATTTATCCACACAGGTGCATACGCACATAGTGCCCATCACATGTGGATAATAATAATAATAAAACAAACAAATAAATAAAATTTATTTCTAAAGAAAGAAAAAAATTAAAATAATTGTACTGCCAAACTGACTGTGGATTGTATGCAGATCACAGAAGCCCCTTGAGCTGATGGACTAAAGGCCAGGAGCTAGAGTGTCGGCTCTCACACAAGGGAGCAGCTCCGGCGGTAAAACTGTCTGGCAGGCCTCCAGGGGCAACATGCAAAACAGCGGCACTGAAAACTGAGCTTGTACCTGTTGTCGCAGCCACTGTCCTGCTGGCTAGCTGCAGACCCAACAGACTTGCTTTGGGCACCAGGTCTCACTACATAGATGGTTGTGAGTCACCACGTGGTTGCTGGGAACCAAACTCAGGACTTTCTCGAAGAGCAGCCAGTGTGCTCTTAACCTCTGAGCCATCTCTCCAGCCCCGCAGACTTGCTTTGGAAAATGCAAATCCATCTTGACTACTGGTTCCAGCCCTCATAACTTCAGCTGCACTCCCGATGAACCTGATATCCCGGGCTCTGCCTGTGAGCAGTTGGAGGCTGGTGCTCCACCAGGGCCCTCTGCATCTCTGGCAGGAGTGCTCTGAGGCAGAGGCGGGGCGGTGTCAAGTGCTCTAGAGACTCAGTCTCCATTTCCCAGCCTTTCATTTGAGCTAGCCACACTGGAAGATTCAACAAAGAACCAAGGGAGAAAATTCAACAAAGAACACTCTAGAGAAAAAACCCGCTGTCCACTGTTACACCATTTTCAAAGAGAAGGGATGTTTTGCAACCCTCTGAAGCAGGAAGGAAAATAGAAAGAACTAAAGCGCTCTGCAAACAACCTTGCACAGGCACCCAGCAAGCAGTTTGTTGTTGCTACCTATCTGTTTCTGTTAACTCGTGTGTGTGTGTGTGTGTGTGTGTGTGTAGACCAGGCTGGCCTTGAACTCACAGAGACCCACCTGCCTCTGCCTCCCAAGTGCTGAGATTAAAGTTGTGCACTACCAGCCCACCAGCATGTGTGTGTGTGCATGTGTGTGTGCACATGTGTGTGTGTGCATGTGTGTGTGCACATGTGTGTGCGCGCGCATGTGTGTGTGCACATGTGTGTGTGCACATGTGTGTGTGTGCGCGCATGTGTGTGTGCGCATGTGTGTGTGAGCATGTGTATGTATCTATATTTTTCTCATTGCACTATAGATCATTGAAAGTGTTGTCATAAACCAATTTTGTATCAGCTGAATAGTCTTAGGAAAGGCCAGGCGGTTGGCACAAGCCTGTAACCCCAGCACTTGGGAGGTGGAGTCAGGAGGATCAGGAATTCTAGGTCATCTTCGGCTACATAAGCAAGTTCAGGCCAGCTGGGCTACAGGAGACCTTGTGTCAGAAAACCCAAAACACATAAAGAAATAAAACTTTAAAATAGTCAGTGGGATTCTAGTCCAAGAAAGAAACAATAACAAAAAAAAATGAGATAGAAAATGAAAGATGGTAAAATTTAAACGGCTGGTTTTGCTACTTTTTACCCCGTCTGTTATATCGGAAAGACGCTAAGGTTATGTGTGATACACACCGTATTATGGTGAAGCGTGCACAGGCTTTTAACATTTATTTACTCCTGCCTGCCTTTTCCCTTCGTTCTGTCCATGTCCCGTGTAGGTCTAGTCTTCCAGAGCTAGAAATGCAGGTGGCTACTTCCCTGGCCTTCTCACTCAGCCCTCTAATTTCTGCGTTCCCTTGTTTCTCAGCTGCTCTTAGAACACCAGGACGCGTACCAGGCTGGAACGGTGTTTCCTGATGCCTTTTACCCTAGTGTCTGCAAAAGAGGTAAGGGAGGGCTTTCAGGGAGAACGACACCATGTTTCCTGGTTAAGGGGACTGGCTCTGACTATAAAAATGTATGTATTTCATGGGCTGGAGAGATGGCTCTGTGGTTAAAAGTGTATACTGCTTCTGTAGAAGATGGGGTTTTGGTTCCCAGTACCCATGGTGGATGCCTCATAACCACCTGTAACCTGAGCTCCAGAGGGTCTGATACCTTTCTCTGGCCTCTAAGGGCACCTGCACTCAGATACACTACATGTCACACACACAGACAAACACACACATATTATTAAAAATAAAATACAACTTTATACATAAACCCATATATGTGAAATTGTTCACCCATGACTCCCCTGCTTGGGCATAGAAATCCTAGAACCTTTGCTTTGTGGTTGTTAGGGTACGAAAATCCCAAATAACCCAAGCAGTCACAACAGTTCAACGAAGCAAGATCTTTATTTGAGTTAGGCAGCAAAAACTGACCAGTCAGGGACAACAGCACAGGCTCTGGAGCTGAGTCCTTGAACGTTCACCTTAGTATTTAAGCAGCTGACGAAAACTTACTGTTCTCAGGCCACTACGGATCAGTCAGGGCTGCAGAACAGGAAGCTGAACTGCGGTCCCTAAGCCAGAACGATACAGAGTTTTTAAGCTCTAAAACCACAAACATCTATCCAAGTTAGCCCACCAATGAGGGTTTAGGGGGTGAGGACTTCCTTAGGAACACGTCTTTGTGGTACACTTCTCCTGTTCCCATTGGCTGGGTTATTCTGCTGTGGCAGGTTGACTTGCCTTGCATTCATGTCTCAGCTTGCCAACCAGGATATCGGTTACCCAGGGAGGTCTTGGGAATGTAGACTTTATCTGATCCCTATTCGAAATGGAGATTTATTGGCTTCAGTTTGGTTCCTTATTACATGGCGACACCTGATCTAGATATCCCTGCCTAGTTTACAGCTTTGCGGCAGTGCCTTCTATTTTTGTCGGCATGTGCCTTTCAAAAGGTTTTCTGTGTCTGCCGTACAGCGACCTCCTCATAGGGTTTTTCTTGGTAGTAATGAGACCACTGCGCACTGCTGCGAAGGTCTAAGCTGGCTGAGTGCTTTGGGGGGCGGGGAGTTTATTGAAAGCACCATTCTTAAAGGACAGAGTCACCAGAGACAGGGCAGGGGATGACGGCTGCATTGTGCTGGGCGACCTTCTTGGAGGGACTTTCTACTCCGCTTGGTAGGAGTAGAATTTGTAGCTAAGGGTCGTAACTAGCCCACTTCCCACCTACAGCAGAGGAACTGAGAACATCAATACCCAGACTTCCCATCTCCTCCCTTTCTCTCGTCTCCTTATTGGTTCTGTCAATGGCCAATCCCAAGCCAACTAAACCCAACCAAAGCCAGGGTAACCGCGCAGGGGAGAAGTGGGTGGAAAGAGGGTCTGCAGGGATAAAGCCTTCTATTTTATTGTGTCATCAGGTCACCATGGAAACTATTTCCAGGGCCTTAGGATTGTCTATTGTTTTAAGTATGCTCCCCCTTTGTTTTTCCCTCCCCCCTTTTTATAATTTTAAATTATTTTTAATAATTTATTCACTTTATATCCTGATTGTAGCACTCTCCCTCATCTCTTCCCAGTTCCACCCTCCCTCTCTCATCCCCCTTCCCCCCTCCCCTATTCCTTGTAAAGGGAAAGCCCTCCTCCCCTACCATCTGACCCCAGCTTGTCAAGTCTCATTAGGACAGCCTGCATCCTCTCTCTCTGTGGCCTGGCAAGGAAGTGATCAAAAAGACAGGGTTTCATTGTGTAGCCTTGGCTGTCCTGCAACTTACTCTGTAGACCGTGCCGGTTTGAACTCACAGAGCTCCTCCTGCCTCTCCTTTCTGAGTGCTGGGATTAAAGGGGTGCACCACCACCAGCTAAATCCCATTTCTTAACAATCTAGTGATGGGCTGGAGAGATGGCTTAGCAGTGAAGAACACTGTCTGCTCTTCCAGAGGTCCTGAGTTCAATTCCCAGCAACCACACAGTGGCTCATAACTATCTACAGTGGGATCTGATGCCCTCTTCTGGCATGCAGGTGTACATGCAGGTGTACATGCAGATTGGGCACTCATATATACACAAAATAAATAAATAAATCTTTAAAAAAAACAAACAATCTAGTGGTGATACTTAGCATCAGTGAAATGCCAAGGTGCTACTATTCTCTCCTGCGCTCAGGATTCCAGGCAGCTAAGCCTGGCATTTCTTGTATTTTTCTCTCAGCCTGTCATTCTTCAATACTATTGTTTTTGTCTGTGGGTCATGGCTCTTCTCTCTAACCTACTGTTTCTCACTTGTCATGTTCTAAGAAGCATTCAATGAGTCTCACTGTCCCTTCATCTTCTGACAGTCCCTTGCCTTGAAACATTAATGACACATGAAAAAGAGAAAAGGATATTTTGATTACTAAATTTTAAGAAGCACTGCTCAATGTGTGCTGGCCTTCAGGATAGACAAAACATACAATTGTTCTGAGAAGTGTGGACAGGGTTATCAAACCTATCATCTACTTATCTATCTGTCTGTCTGTCTGTCTGTCTGTCTATCTATCTAATCAATATTTCTCTCCCTCCCTCCTTTTTTCTTTCCTCCTCCCCCTTCTTCCCTCTTTTCTCCCCTCCCTCGCTCCCTCTTTCTTTTGTGATAGACTCTCATGTAGCCCAGGTATGGCCTCAAACTCACCATGTAGTTGAGGATGACCTTGAACCCCTGATCATCCTGCCTCTGCCTCAACCTTTTGAGTGTTGGAATTGTAAGCGTTTGCTACCATTGTTGGCCTTCCACATTTTCATGAATCAGTTTATACTCTCCTATGTGATGTAACAATTAGGATGTATTACAATGACTTAATTGGGGAGGGTGTGTGTGAGGTGGCTCAGTGAGTAAAGGTGCTTACTGCCAGGTCTCATGACCTGAGTTCAGTCCCTGGAACCCTCATAGTGGAAGGAGAAAGCTGACACTTGGAAGTCATCCTCTGACTTCTGTATGAGTGCTGTGATGCAAGTGTGCATGTACATGCAAACAGACACACCGTAAACAATAACAACAATAATAAAAAATAAATTAAAGAAAAGTAACAGGGTATAACCCGTTGGAATATAGGCACACCCTTGTGGAAGCATCCTTTCAGTGACCCTTCTAAAGTTACACCTGGTCCTTCTGCTCCTGAGATATTCTTGGAATAGCAACAAAGGAAACCAGGGATTGGAGGGGAAATGGAGGGACCCAGCAATCCAGTGGAGATGGTCTTGGGAGATTTGAGGAGAAGCTCAACTTTTTTTAGGCTCCACAGCCCCGCTTTTCTGTCTTATCAGGAAAATTCCATGATGTGTCTGAGAAGACTCATTGGACCCCATTTCTGAATGCCAGCATTCATTACATTCGGGAGAACTACCCTCTGCCCTGGGAGAAGGTAGGTGTGCCCTCTGACCCCACACATTCACCGTGCACTGCTGAGTACGGCTGGATTCTCCCCATTTGGACTCTGCCCCGCAGACTGGGATAGCCCACTGCCACTTGACCCGCAGTGCCATGCGCACTAGTGAGGACACAGCAGATGCCTAGTCAAAACTCAAAGTTTGTAGAGGAAAGTTTGGAGGTTGCCACTTGGTCCTTTTCCTCAAATGCTATTGAATCTGAAAACCTTCCAAGACACGAACACAGTATTTTTAGAAAGTCCTGTGTACTTTCCCATAACTAGAATCTAGATAATTCACCTGCTTCTAATTCTTCGTTAAGTCTCAATAATGGAAATTGGCTCATGTTTGTTAAAGCCTTTCAGGGAATCGTCATAAAATAACCCTGTGCGTAAGAGTTGAGTTTGCTTTTTTTTTTAATTAATTGCACTTTATTCACTTTGTATCCCCCCATAAACCCCTCCCTCCTCCCCTCCCAATCCCACCTTCTCCCCCTTCTCCACTCATGCCCCTCCCCAAATCTACTGATGGGGGAGGTCTTCCTTTCCTTCCTTCTGATCCTAGTCTATCAGCTCTCATCAGGAGTGGCTGCATTGTCTTCCTCTGTGGCCTGGTAAGGTGATCAAAGAGCAGGCCAATCGGCTCATGTCGGAGGCAGTCCCTCTTCCCATTACTATGGAACCCACTTGGACACTGAATTGCCATGGGCTACATCTGTGCAGGGTTTCTAGGTTATCTCCATGCATGGTCCTTGGTTGGAGTATCAGTCTCAGGAAAGACCCCTGTGCTCAGATTTTTTGGTTCTGTTGCTCTCCTTGTGGAGCTCCTGTCCTCACCCTATCTTACTATTTCCCACATCTTTCGTGAGATTCCATGCACTCTGCCTAACAGTTGGCCATAAGTCTCAGCATCTGCTTTGATATTCTGCAGGCAGAGTCTTTCAGAGGCCCTCTGTGACAGGCTCCTAACTAGTTTCTTGTTTTCTTCTTCTTCTGATGTCCATCTGCTTTGCCTTTCTGGTTGGGGATTGAGCATTTTAGCCAGAGTCCTCCCTCTTGATTGGTTTCTTTAGGTGTACAGATTTTAGTAGGTTCATCCTATAGTATTGTCTATATGAGTGAACATATACCGTGTGTTTTTTGCCAGGACACGGAGAAGCTGGTGGCTTTCTTGTTTGGAATCACCTCACACATGGTCGCTGATGTTAGCTGGCACAGCCTGGGTATCGAACAGGGATTCCTCAGGACAATGGGAGCTGTGAGTGCATATCGACGTGAGAGTGTCACCACAACACCCAGATCCGAACCAGACTCAGGGTGGGGCAGGCAGCAGCTCAGTGAGCACTTGCTTAGTGTGCAAAGCCTGGGTTTGATCCCCAACTCTACTGATAGGACTGGATCATTATTAATTCCTCTCATTGTTACTACCTTTGCAGGCTCATCCACAGAAATGAAATGGGCCAATGTGCTGGAAACAGGGACAGATGTGTCTCTGCAGTGTTTTTGAGGTTGTGTGTCTCAGTAAGGAAAGGAACACCTGCCACTTGGCCCTGTTCAAAACTGATAGCTCCCAAACAGGGGGAGGGAGTGGCCGTCTCTCCTCATAACTTAGCTGAGAGTCCCTGCTAACTAATTAGTTGCTCCATTTGACTTTTGGCATTTTTAAATTAAGATTTTAATTTTCATTTTTTATTTTATGTGTATGGGTGTTTCACTTCCGTATGTGGCTGTGCATCATGTGTACGCAACGCCTGCAGAGGTCAGAAGAGGGTGTCGGATACCCAGGGACTGGGGGTACAGACAGTTGTGAGCCGTTGTGTGGGTGCTGTGGTTCAAACTCAGGTCCTCTGGAAGGGAAACCAGAGCTCTTAAACACTGAACCAGCCCCTCCCCCACCCCGTAGCACATCAGATAATGGCTTTCATCATATACATACATATACATATACATATGTTAGTGTACCTTGGTCATATTTATCCATCCAACCCTCCTTCACCCACTTCAGTTGCTACTAATTTTATCCTATTGGACCCAAAATCTTGGGCAGCACTGGAAAAGTTGTTCACTCCGGGAGACACAATCGTCTGCAGCAGTCCTGTTATCCGACTCGATGGCTAGACAGACAAGAGACAAAATGTTAGCGTGAAGACCAAATCCACCAAGAAACACTTCTGCAGTCCCCTGGGAGAGGCTGTCACCTCCCCCCAGATGTCTGATTTGGGGTGACACTCTGTGACATTCACCACATACTTCTCTTTGCTCCTCAGATTGATTTTCATGACTCCTACTCTGAGGCTCATTCAGCTGGTGACTTTGGTATTGTTTATTCACTTCTTTCATATGTCAATTACTTTTCTGTGTGTGTGTGTGCGCACGCGCATGTGTGTGTGTGTGTGTATGCTTGAGCATGTGTGCTCTCATGTGCATGATGTGTCTGTCATGTGAGCCACAATGTGCTGTGTGAAGGTAAAAGGGCACTTTATGGAGTGGGTCCTTCCATCTTTCTGTGGGTTCTGGGACTTGAACTCAGGTTACTAGGCTTACATACTGTTATATGTTAAGTATTTATCTAACGTTATTGCTAAAGCTTATTTAGACTAGAACACAGCTCATTCAGCACAGAGACACTTTTCTTCCTTCCTTCCTTCCTTCCTTCCTTCCTTCCTTCCTTCCTTCCTTCCTTCCTTTCTTTCTTTCTTTCTTTCTTTCTTTCTTTCTTTCTTTCTTTCTTTCTTTCTTTCTTTCTTTCTTTCTTTCTTTCTTTCTTACTCTAGACAGAGTTTCTATATGTAGCCCTGGCTGCTCTGGAACTTTCTGTAGTCCAGGGTGGCCTTGAACTCACAGAGATCCTCCTGCCTCTGCCTCCAAGTGCTGGGATCAAAAGCGTACACCACCACACCCAGCTGTAGTCTCGAATATCTAAGTGGTGAATTAATGTATTTTTGTTTTTTTTTTTTTAAAAACATGGATTTTGTTGTTGATATAATTTTATGAGAAAAATTTTAGTTACATGTTAGATTAAAATTCATCTGCTAGATTAGTTTTAGTTACCTGTATCTTAGCTTTCAATTGGTAAACTTTTTTCCTTGTAGTAATTCTTTTTAAATATACAAGTTGGTAATCTCAGTAGAGGTGGGTGGATCTCTGTGAGTTTGAGGCCAACCTGGTCTACAAAGTGAGCCCAGAACAGCCAAGGCTACACAGAGAAACCCTCTCTCTCAAAAAAAAAAAATTAAAAAAAATAAAATAAATTACACACACATATATAAGTTAGGATTTATTTGAAAGGACTTACATGCTCTATCTTAAAGTAAGATAAGATAAACTCAAGGCTGGGTGTAGTGGCACACACACCTATAATGCTGCACTTGGGAGGCTGAGACAGGAGGATTACTGCAAGTGGAAGGCCAGCATTGAGCACACAGTGAGTATCAGGCTAGCCAGAGCTACACATTCAAACAAGCAAACAAACAAATAGCAAACAGAATTTTTATGGTACATATGATTCTTAATTCACACACTTTACCAGCTAAGATTTTTTTAAAAATAGCTTTTTCTTTTCCAGACAAACCTAAAATAGAGAATGAGTAGCTGTGGGGATGGCCTGTTTGTGGGAGTGTGTACTGGAAGAAGCTGTTTGTCACTAACCCACAGACGGTAAATCTCTCTCTCTTGCTGCAGGAGGAGATGTGTTGAGCCAGTTCGAATTTAATTTTAATTACCTCTCAAGGCGCTGGTAAGACCAACTTTCTTTTGTGATACCGAAATGGCATTTGTGACTTGTCGCACTTGTTTTGTAGTTCATAGCCTATTTGCTACTGGTTTGTCTTTGTTTGTATAATTTTACCCTTGTGGCTAGGTATTGAACCCTGGACCTTCTGGATACCAGACAACTACTTTATTACTTGCCAAGTCCCTAGCTTCTATTTTATTATTGTTACTTTTTTACAGTGTTTAAAATTTGGAGATAAGGTCTGACAGAGTCAGGTTAGCCTTGAACTCACCAGGGAAGCCTGTGACCTTGTGACCTCTTGCCTCAGCATCTTAAGCAGCCTGGGTTGCCGGCCCATGTTACCAGTTCTGGCTTTTGTTGGTGTTTTCAAATGCATAACTTCTCATCTCTTGCCATTTTGTTAAACTGCTTCTTGAATTATGTGTGTGCACTTTGTAGTATGTGTTTTTACTTAGGGTGTATTTTATTCTTTATTCTTTTTTTTTCTTTCAGTTTTTCAAGACAGGGTTTCTCTGTGTAGCCCTGGCTGTCCTGGAACTTGCTCTCTAGACCAGGCTGGCCTCAAATTCAGACCTACCTGCCTCTGCCTCCTGAGTGCTGGGATTAAAGACTGGCTAACAGAATTTGTTAATCCACAGCAGTTTGCTTTATCTGTTCTCCTTGGTTGTGCTTGCCTCTGATGGCTTTTTAAGGAAACAGTCTACCTTCAAGGCATGAGAATTTTATATGGAGTCTTCTAAAACTTTTACGGTTTTAAAAAGATTTGTTGTATGTGTGTGAGTGTGTGCTCACCTGTATGTATAACGCTTACACGGAGTTGTTTGTTGAGACTGCAAAAGAGCTGGAGTTATAGGTGCTTGTGAGTTGCCTGATACGGACGTTGGGAACCAAACCTGGGTCTTTTGGGAGAGCAGAAAGACTTTTTACATTTAATTTATCTGGGAAATTTCGCATAAGGTGAAGTATAAATCTAATTTTATTATTTTCATTGAGGTGGCTGAGTGTCCTAGAACCAGGTTTTCAATGGTCTATTCTTTCCTCAGGGGTCTGCAGCACGGCTGTGTGCTTTCCTTTCTCTTCTCTTGGCTGGAGTGACTGTCCCTTAGGGACACTGCTTCTTTCTGTCCCTGTGACTTTATTATATGTCTGTTTCTAAAAGGGCAGAGAGCTTCCTAATTGTCTTCTGTCTTAGTAACCATTGAATTGGGAAGAGACACATGACCGAGGTAACTTATGAAAGAAAGTATTTAGTTGGGGGTTGGGGGCTTGCTTACAGTTTCAGAGTTCATGACCATCATGGCAAGGAGTGTGGTGGCAGGTAGGCATGGTGCAGGAACAGTAGCTGAGAGCCTCCATCTGATCCACAAGCAGAAGGCAGAGACAGAGAGACACAGAGACACAGACAGACACTGGGCCTGGACTGGGAACCACACATTCAAGTATCTGAGCCTATGGGGAACATCCTTACTCAAACTATCTTTCTTCTTCTTCAAAGGTGCCTTTTGTCTTTGCTCTTTCAGATGAAATGTAGGATCAGGTCATGGGTTTCAGGAAAAACTTGTAGACATTTGAGGAAAGTTTATTGACTCTGTATCACCCAACCCCAAGGCTCAGGGACCTTCTCAGAAGAGGGCGTGGGGAGACTGTAAGAGCCAGATGCTGGGAAGGAATCTCTATGAGGACTGTACTCACAGGCTCCTACCATCTGTGGTTGCCTGCACAAGAGCAAGCTGGTCAGCATTCCAGTAAGGAGGAGGGAGGCCCAAATGGGTTCCCACTCAGAGCTGAGGAGTTGTTTACAGTTGATGGCTGCTAAGAAAGTTGTTTTCAGGGGTGCGGTCCCTAGGAGGTCCCTCATGTCCACACTCATCTCTCTGGCTCCCCACCACCCAAACCCCATAGCTTCTGGGGTTCAGCAGATGCCAGCAGAATAAAGCAAGTTTTCATCCTTCCTTGCCTTCCGAGATTCCACTTTCTGTTTGGGTGAATTTTACTATTTTTATTTTCTTGCTAGCTTAATGATTCATTAAAACAAATATTTTTGTCATTTCCTTTTGCCCATGAAGCCATTTTTATTGAGAAGGTCAGAGGTGCTCTTATAAGCTAAAAATGGGCTTTTTAATCCATTTTCCCCTCATAAATACACATAAGTCAATTTTTAATTCCTTTTTAATATTTGTTTTTTTGTTTCTTTCATCTTTTTACGGAAATCAGATTTTGTTGGTTGTTATGTTCTCTGGGCGTTTTGAAATTGAAGTAAAATGTGGCTCTATAAATCTGATTTTAAAACACTGCTCTCCTTCCAACTAAAATAATAATGTCTGTGAGCCAAAAGCTGGGCCTAGAATTCTTTCTCTCATCTTCTCCTGTGCATCTGAAATTAACACATTGGAGAGGGAGCCATATCTGGTGCTCACTCAGATGAACACTGGGGAGGCTGAGGCAGGGGGATTGCTGCAAGTTTGAGAACAGCCTTGGCTACATAGTGAGTTCTAGTCCATATTTGGTTACAGAGAAAGACATTGTTTCAAAAACCCAAATATACCCCTGGCTCCCATGCAACTACCCCCTACCTCTCCCACATACACATATCAGTGATTCATGAGACTAATTTTCATGAACTCTGAAATCACAAAATGAACACTCTCTTTACACTCGATAATTTCTGATATTTAAATGTCTTTTTATAAGTATTTGACAAAGGCACCTGTTTTTTGTTCTGCATCATTGAGAACATTACTTACTGGACTGTGACTCAGTTTCCTTTTATGTAAAATGGGAACATAATGGCATTAATTGCTAAGTGCCACTGGCAAAGTTAATAACCAGCGCTGGTAAAGACTGTTGAATATCTGACCCGTAAAATCGATCTCAGGATCCTGGGAGCTTGTGATTTCCTAAAGCTGTTACTGTTTATCTTCAGTTTCAGAATCCAACCGCCTTTTTTTGTTGTTGTTCATTTTAATGCATTTCTCAGGTACGTGCCTATCAAAGATCTTCTGAGGATTTACGATAATCTCTATGGTCGACAAGTCATCACCAAAAATGTCATTGTCGACTGCACATACCTTCAGTTCTTGGAAATGTAAGTGAGAGCCGGAGGGAAGTTTGCAGCTGACTTTCGGGGGCTTCCTGAGCGCGCTTGTCCACATTTCCGCTCCAGGAGCCCATTTCGGATTTATGGATTTTGCTTCTGTAAAGGCATTTCAGTGATGAGTGATGGAACGTGCTAGAACTGTCTCTTCACTATCTGCTTCTGCTTCTTCTTCTTCTTCCTCTTCCTCTTCTTCTTCTTCTCTATAGAAACTGCAGCTCATAAAGATTCTTATTTATGTTGCAGGCATGGGGAGATGTTAGCTGTTTCCAAGGTAAAGACCTTCCCTAAATCATGGCCAAAGGACTGTGTGCAGACAGTGCGGCACCTCACTCCCCCTGCCTCCCGCCACAGCTCTATTCCACATACTCTATGAAGTCCCCGTTTCTGGTGGAGCAGTTCCAAGAGTACTTCCTCGGAGGACTGGACGACATGGCATTCTGGTCCACGAACATCTACCGTCTGACCAGCTTTATGCTGGAGAATGGGACCAGGTGAGTTTCGCCCTGCTTCATTCCCCACGCAATGTTCAGCATTTCCAGCCGATGAAGCAAAAATAAATAAATAAATACATAAATAAAAGGAAGACAATCTCAGAAGTGTTGTGTGAACCCATTCAGGGAGAAAGTGATGGAGACCGTGTCCTCTCTAAAACCTGACTGAGAAGCAGCTCACACACACACACACGCACACGCCTCCACCATCCCCCAAAGCCAAATTACTAATGGGTAGTTTTTCAAGCACAGGCTCTGAAGGAAATCTTATGGAGACCATCAGTGGGATGCTGCTTTGGCTCTTCTGGGTGCTCATTGCCTTTGTTTTGTCATCTTTAGGACCAGAGTTACTCAGAGACCAAGCATAATCAGAGCAAACAGGAAGTAGGTCTTTAGGAAGAACTGCCCCTGGTCCTGGGAGCCCACTGTTGACCAGAGAAACCATGTAACACCAGTATTAGGCACATAGCTCCCCCAGATGAGCTGGGGGATATTGGGGGTAAGAAGGGTAGGAAACTTGGACAAAGCTCCTGCTGCAGGGAAGGCGTGGCACTTGGCCTTGGTTGGGCCGGCACAGCCAGCAGCAGGAATGCAGGCTCTTTGCACAAGAGCAATTCCCCAGAGCTGGTTCCAGGTCAGGAACTCAGGAGCGTGGTGTCAATAAGTTAGAATGTCTACAGTGTTGCAGCTCAGAATGTTATGCGCTGTGTTCTTAACACCCTTTTACGCTATTCATACATTGCTAATCATAATTACACATTGTTGATTTACAACAAAATTCTCCTTAGTGCTAAGAATGATTTCAGCTTAATCCATACCAAACTTACTTGAAAGACTCAAGGAGTGTTGCTTAGGGTTAGTAATCTAATGTAAATCCCATTTTGTTTAGTTTGTGTGTGTGTGTGCATCCATGTGTGTATGCATATTTGCATATGTGTGCACACGCATGCATGTGGAGATCAGAGGTTGATGTGGGTGTCTTCCTCAGTTACTCTCACTTTATACCTTGTGATGACAGGGTCCGTTGCTGAACTCTGAGCTCTCTTCTTGTAGATAGTCTGACTAGCTAGCTCATTCAGAGGTCTCTCATCTCCATCTTCTGAGCACTGAAATTTCAAGATGGCTGCCATGCCAGCCTTTTATTTTTGTGTGTTCCGAGGATCCAAACTCTGGTTCTCACACTTGCCCCTCTGAGTGGTCTCCCCAGCTCCAAAACCTTATTTTAATAATGAGCAAAATCTCAAGTCGGATTCCTAAACCCTCTCAGTGTATGTGTGCCATTTCTCAATTGCTCTCTACTTTGTTTTTTGAGGCAGTGTCTGTCATTTATCTGGAGCTTGGTGATTAGGCTAGGCAGGCTGGCCATTGTACTCCAGAGGTCTGCTTGACTGTGCAGGCCACCATGCCAGGCACTGGGGATCAAATACAAGTCCTCAGGCTTGCAAGGACTGACTGACTCATCTTCCCAGCGTGGCTGAGGGTGGTTAGGGGCATGCCAGCCTAGGCGTACAAAGGGTGGGGTTTGGAATGGCAGGCACCTCCTTCTCACACTGAGTTTGTGCCACCAGTTGCTAAACCTTTGAAGCCTACATTTCCTGTTTAATGGGGACACTCATCATTTCCATTTTTATGAGGAGTCACTGAGAATCCGCATGCCGAGGGTTTAACATGCAGCGAGTGGTTAATAAGTGACAGCTTCATCATCGTGGGTGCTATTAGGTAGAAGTTAAGTTTGTATGGGCAGAACTCACAATGCCCCGTCATAGTAGAATGAGTAACCTCTGTTTCTTCATCTCTCCCCGCTACCTCTCTTTGCCACATGCAACAATGCTACCCCCATTTCTGGGTGATTTTGGACTATTTCTGTACATAGCTAAGGAAAGATAGGCAGGAAGAAACAACAGACAAAAACAGTTTTTGTCTTTGTTCCAATTTACTAACACATGAAACTTCCTAAGTTGATATCACACAGAGAGAGAGAAGAAGAAGAGAGAGAGAGAGAAAGAGAGAGAGAGACATAACAGCATTTATGGAAAATTTAGAGAAAGTTCTAGAAAAAAATGCAAAAAATGAGAAATATATTATTTTCTATTAACCAGCATCTTTACAACTCAGTAAGAGTGCTTACCTTTTAAAGTGCATTTGCGTTATTTGAAGCATACGGTAGGCTTTCCTGAAGAAACAGTGAAATGGTGGTTATGCCGCAGCCAGAGCTCTGCCTACCTCAAGAGTGTGCTGAGGGTGTGCTGGCCTTGCCACATTGCCTTCTGACTCCCAGTGGGGGAAGCAAGAGGACTCAAAGAGAAAGACATTCCTCAGCTCAGAGTTGGCACAATGGATAGAAAAAAAATGTGCATACACATGAAACCCAGTTTTACTCAGCAGGAAGAATGGAATTACACCTTCTGTAGGGGACGGAGCTGAAGATGATCATATTAACTAAAATAAGCTAGACTCAAAATATCAAATTTTTTTTCTCATACGTAAAAAAAAAACCTAGAAAACCCAAACACCATGCAGTATTAGGGGGAGAAACAGTTTGTGAGAGGGGAGAGGGAAAATGGGGAGAGAGAAATGGGATGATGATTAAGGTCTTAGGACACAAAATATAAGAATCAAAGTGTCATTATGAGTCTACTTATTTTATACAATGAACAAATCCTCCAGAAAGGGGAGGGGCTGGGGTGTAGCTCAGTTGGTGGAATGGATACAGGTCTGGTCTAACAGAGACATTGGCGGGGAGGTGAAGAAAGCTTGCTCTCAGATCCTCCCCACACCCTTTCCCAGTTCCCTGTCCAGCACTGGTTTTCCCTTGCTGTAAAGCCCTCATGCTTCTCCCAGGCTCCCCCAGCAGCCTCCATAAATTCCCTTCAACGTCCTGTTCCTTCCGTAATGTCCACACCCACCCTCATAAAGTCTCTTATTGAATGAGGTCATCCCTTACATTTTCCAAAGCCTTCTCGCTTATAAAAGAGATACATGATTTCCTATTTAATTACCGAATCTGCAGAATTTTATAAGGGGATAAAATCGAGCACCGTAGGTCTGTGTGGCGGAGCTGGCGGAACTGGGCAAAGGTGCAGTAGCTGGGATCCAGTTATATCGTGTTCTCAGACTCTGGGCACATCATGTTCTGCCTCAAGCTTGGCAGAGCAGCCGGGAGGGCAGAGAAAGGCTCCTCTAGAAAGACCTGGGCTCTCTCTCCAAATGGCCAGGCAATGAACTCTTGCAGCCTATGAAAGTGGTTTAAAGGTGACTCCATGGCACAATGCACAGTGCATTGGACTTGTAGTGACAAGAGTGACTTAAAGCACATCACTGATTCCTTGTCAACATCATGCTTGGAGGGAAGGAAGAAAAATGTCTAATTCTTTCCACTGTTTCCCAGTGACTGCTACCTGCCTGAGAACCCTCTCTTTATCTCCTGTGATGGCCGGAGGAACAACACCCTCAGGTAAGGGTGTCCAGAAGGCTGCCTCCCCAAGATGGGCTGCCATGGAGAGGGTGAAGCATGGGGTCTTCAGACAGATGGATATAGGTACCTATTAAACTAGCTGGGACATTTACAGCCAGCTTTAAACACATTGGTGAATGTCTTTGAGTTACAACTTGTCTTTCTGAGAATGAAGGAAGCACATCTATGGGCCTGGAATAGCGGCATGGACTACAGGTGACAGTGGGCGTAAGGCAGATGCATGCAATGGTCATTCCCAGAGGAGTGTCTTTGAACAATCAATGAGATATTTAAGAGAAAAAAAACACGAAAATAATCTAGATATTAAAGTGAGGGCTTTCCCTTGAAAGAGCCTAAGGAGATTTAGTGCATTTTGAGAATTAAAACATAAAGTGAAAGCTTTGTTAGTTAATTCATTTAAAGTAAGCCGGTATTGCTTTAAAAAACAAACAAACAAAAATATTCTGAAGCCTTGGTAGTTCTTCTAGGCACCTTTGGTACAGGCTGGCTAAGATAAAGGATTTTTTTTTTTTTAAAGACAGGTTTCTCTGTGTAGCCTTAGTTATCCTGAACCAGGCGGGCCTTGAACTCACAGAGATCCACCTGTCTCTGTGTCTAAGAGTGCTGGGATTTTAGGGATGATTTGTATGAGTGTGTGTGTGTGTGTGTGTGATAGTATCTTATGTAGTCTAGGCTGGCCTTGAACTCACTGTGTAGCTCAGGCTGCCTTAAACTTCTGATTTTCCTATTTCTATCCCCAAAATTCAAGGGCCACAGGAATGTGACACTGTACCTAGTTCAAGTTCTCTGAACCAGGAAATGTATTTTATTTTGTTTTATTTTATTTTGATACAGTATTTCTTCTTTATGTAGCTTAGCTGTCCTGGAACTCACTGTGTAGACCAGGCAGGACTTGAACTCAAAAAACTCTGCCTGCCCATTGCTGGGATTAAAGGTGTGTGCCACCACAACCTGGCTGGAAAGTGTATTTCAACTAGATACCTGATCATAGCTTGTTCTCTATGAATGAGTCAATCTGCCTGTGTGCTGCCAAGCTCAGTGGGTAGAAAGGTGTCTTAGCCTCTTTGATGAAATGTTGCAACACATTTATGGCGTGATTTTTCCCCCCTCTTTCTGGTGCTGGGCGTTGAACCCCGGGCTCATGCACATGCCAAGCACACTCTCTGCTATACCCACAGCCCCAGAAACATCAAGTTTTGTAGGTGATTTCTTTCTAAGCCTTAGACATGCACTTGCCCAAAGATTGTGTGCAGTGAAACTTTTTCCAAAGTTGTATCTTCTGTCTTTTCAACTTCTTGACGTTAAAATTCTGGTATTATTGCATCCGATCATTTTATTCCTCTCTCTTTTCAGTGGCTCAACAATGCAAAAAAATGACTTTCACAGGAATTTGACCGTGTTCAAAAGTAAGGATATCAGGAAAAACCTGAACTACACAGAAAGAGGCGTGTTCTACAGCGCAGGCTCCTGGGCCCCGGTGAGAACTTCCTGTTATCAGTGAAGGGGGGATGGACTACTTCTCAGGACAGCTTGCTTGCAGAGTCCCTCCATATATCTGTCCATACAGTCATCTGGGTTTGCACCAGGCCACAGAGAGTGCCCTTGGTCTTTAAATGTGTTGTATTCCAGAGATGCCCTAAGACATAAATGGGGGCTAGTCAAAGGCCCTGTGGGCATCTAGGCCAGTCCTGCTTTGACCTTACTGCTTGCTGATTTGAAGGCTTCCTACATAGTCCCATGCAGACAGATATCACTGCACTTGAAATGTATCCACAGGATCATTTTTTCCCCTCAGACAAAAATCTTACTTCGTAGTAAAGGCTGGCCTCAAACTCATGGCATCCCTGGTCCTCCTGTCTCAGCCTTCTGAGCGCTGGGATTACAGGCAGGTGCCACCATGTCAGCACTACATGGAGTAATCTTTGAGGCCTCAATACTGTGGGGATGAACATGAAAGGGAAAGAGACTCTATCTTTGGGAAATATTGGCCCACAGAAGCAGCAAACACAGCAACAGCTATTACGTGGGTAGACTGTGATAAAAGCTGTGGTGTGTTGTCAAGGGGCTAGCAGAGAGGTCACTTCTTACCTCAGAGTGCCACTGGGGAAAGGTATCATGAAGGAAGTGGCACCAAGGGATATCTTAATGGTGAACAGCATTTCATGAGTGGAAGAGTGCATTCCTTGGTGGTGCGCTGCAGAAGTTTCAGGGTGTCTGCAGATTCAAGTAGTTTTATTTGCTTGGAGCCAGGACACCGTTCCAAGACTTAGAAATTGGTAGGCACTGGGTTGGGGTTGTTCTCAAGACCAGAAGGGTTTAAGACAACAATGTAAATGTCACACACCATGAGTAGGGTAGGGCCAGGGCCAGCTTCCTGGAGGTCAACCTGTACAGTCACGAGGGATGATCCTGCACGAGACTTCATAAGAGAGAACACACTTGGTTTTTTTACTCTACTGTTGTGGCCTTAAATTTCTTACTAGCAGGCGAACAAAAGCCTCCAAGTTTTGGTTTTGCACTGGGCTCTACAAGTTATGTAATTGGTCCCAAGCTTAGGATTTCTTGACAAGGTACAAAGTGCAGCTATTTTTACATAAATGTGTTTTTATTTGTTTCCTGAGGGGGAAAATGTCTAAGCAGAAACTGAGCTTATTTTTCTTGTTGATGGAATAAATAGATGGAAAAAGCCCCTCAAGGAAAGACAGGTTTGTTTTGATTCACCACTTGAGGGGGCAGAAGTCACCACAGTGAGGAAACACGATTGCTTGCAGCCACGACAGTGGGAGTATGGGGGTGCAAACATGGCGGCTTGCGGCTTCGGCAACTGGAGTGTGGGGGTGCAAACATGGCGGCTTGCGGCTTCGGCAACTGGAGTGTGGGGGTGCAAACATGGCGGCTTGCAGCTTCGGCAACTGGAGTGTGGGGGTGCAAACATGGCGGCTTGTGGCCGTGGCAGTGTGGGGCTGCTTGCTCAACATCTTCACTCTCTGAAAGGAAAGCCGAGGGCGAGGAGGCTGGTGCTCCTTCCCTTCCTCCTTTTTATTCAGTGTGGGTCCTCAGTGCTGCCCATGTTCAGTCCATCATTAGGGGAAAATGAGCTCAGAATTGCTATCTGGACTAGGTGAACTGTAACCTCAACCAGCAGGGTGCTTCCAGCACTGTCTGAAGCCAATACTTCAAGACAATTAGGAAGTTCTATATGGTGCCCCTACTGGTGATTCCACTGCTTGGGATCCTGAGGCAGGAGAATTACTGTGAGTTGAGGCCAGCCTTAGCTATAGAATGAAATGCTGTCTCTAGACAAAAACAAAACTAAATAAATGAAAGGGGGAAGTCTGGAATTCCAAGCTTGGCAGCTGGTTGTCCCCGGGTTCCCTGGCACAGGTTTCCAGCTGTGTTAGGGTCCTCTCCTGTTCCTCAGGTACTTTGAGAGTCAAAGCAAATAGCATCTCACTGTGGGTGTGGCTCATAGCAGTGGTTCTCAGCTTTCCTAGTGCTCAACCCTTTAATACAGTTCCTCATGTTATGGTGACCTTCTAAAGGTAACATTATTTTTGTCACTATTTCATAACTGTCATTTTGCTACTGTGATGAACTGTAATGTAAATAGTTTTGGAGACAGACATTTGTCAAAGGGATCACAACCCACCCGTTGAGAGCTGCTGGTTGGGAGGGTGGGGCTCTTTGGAATCCAGGTGTTGTTTCAGTTCGTTTGTTTGAGGAAAATGAACCATCGATTAACAAATACAATTCGGGTTCTAGATTAAACAGGCTTGCCTATCCTAAAATTTAAAAATTCCCTTGTCAGCCAGGCATGCCTTTAAGTCCCTGCGCTTGGGAAGCAGAGCCAGGCAGCTCTCCATGAGTTCCAGGCCAGCGTGGTCTACACACGGAGTTCTAGGCCAAAAGAGTCTTCTAGTGAGATGATGTCCAAAAAGAAAACAGCTTTTGTTGGGTTTGAATCTTCAAATCAATGCAGACCACTGGCTTTGAGGAAATCCCTGTTGACTCTTCTCCTGTAGCCCACCCCCTCCGGCTATCCCCTGCACCGCTCCTCAGCACGTCTCAGTGTGACTTTGCTGTCCTTGCTGCCTAGCCTAAGCTAGCACATTGCTGTGGGTAGATGTTTGATTTGTCAGCAGTTGTGAGGACTCATTTTATTCCCCAGAGTCGCATGGTTCCTGCTGGCGATGCATCTAAGACAACCTTTCATTTCAGGAATCTGTAACCTTTGTGTACCAGACTCTGGAAAGGAACCTGAGGACCATGTTCACTGGCAGCTCCCAGACGTCTCTAAAGCATGTCTCGAGCCCCTCTGCCTCCTACTTCCTGTCTGTTCCCTATGCCAGGCTTGGCTGGTAAGGATGAGCTCCTTAGATTGGGAATGTGGTATCCCATTCAGACCCTCGTCAGCTTTGGGGTGGCCTCGTTTGTGTTGACCAGGCAGACAGGTCTGTAAACATTACTTTCTCTGTATTTTAGAAGAAATTAGGAAGCAGAAAAATGAATTTATTCCAAGTACGGGTGAACTCCTCCCTACTGAGCCGTGGCTACCTTACAGTTACAGAAGGTTGCGGGACAAAGGCTGGAGCATGAGTTAGCTTAGCTACAACGCATGTTCCCTGCTCCTCTCCTGGGGAAAGCAGACCTGTGCCCCAAGTTGCCTTGGTTTTGTTAGAGAGTTTTTGTGCAAATTCAGACTGAAGAAAAATGGCATCTTTCTTGGCTTGTTTCTATGGCTATGATAAAACACCATGATCAAAAGCAACTTGGGGAGTAAAGTGTTTGCCTGGATTACAAGTCCAGATCACAGTCCATCCTCAGGGGAAACCTAGGTAGGAACTCAAAGAGGGCAGGAACCTGGAGGTAGGAACTGAGTCAGAGGTCATGGAGGAAGCTGCTTACTTGCTTTTCCCTCATGGCTCGCTCAGCCTTCTTTCTTATACAACCCAGTGTGACCTGCCTACGGATGGCATGCCCAAAGTAGGCTAGACCATTCCACATCCATCATTAGTCAAGAAATTGCCTCATAGACTTGTTCATAGGCCAATTTGGTGGACGGACACATTTTTCTCAACCTTTCTCAAAGTTCCCTTTTTCAAGATGACCCTGGCTTATGCCAAGTTGACACAAAACTAACCAGCACAGGGTCTTTAAAAAATGTTTTAAAGATTTTTTTAAAATGATGTATCTGAGTGTATGTATGTTATGTGTACCGTGTGTGTGCTTGATTCCTCTGAGAGCTAGAAGAGAGCATCACATTTCCTGGAACTATACTTACAGACAGTTCTAAGCCACGGTATGAGTAATCAGTGCTCCTAACTACTGAGCCATCTTTCCAGTCCCAGAAGATTGGTTCACAAATACCGCCATTTTTGAAAGAGAAAAGAGCTATATTTGTTGCAGTGAAGTCATAAGGTCCCAGATTCACTCTCAGGCTGGCAGAGTTCTGACTCCCATTCTTTACATAGGCATAGAGTTGGAAGCCTTTTGCATTGTTTGGAAGTAACTCATTCCTGACCACCTGTTAAACACACTAATACTACAAGTGAACAGGGGTTTGCAGGACAGTCAAAGAGAGAGGCATGATGGTGGCTCCCCAGAAAGTCTCTTCTTTGACGGGGCTCCAGCAGAAGACCTTGGTTGCATTAGACAACCAAGAAATAATATACAGACACCCAGAAAGACAGAGGCAGATGTATTCCTGAGTTTGAGGCCAACCTGGTCTACATAGTGAGTTCTAGGACACTCAGGGCCACATAGAGAAACCAGGTCTCAAAACAAACGAATGAAGAAATCAACCCAAAACAACCAAACAAAAATAACTCCATTTCCTAATTAATTCATCATCAGAAAATTACTAATTTAATGGCTAAGCTATATAAGTTTCAGTAGCCCTTTATAGTTGGCCAAATATATTTAAGAATCAGGATCTTTTGTTTTGCTGAGTAACAACCAGGTATCATTTTGTAGAATCTCTTCAAGGCCCTAGTGTGCTTGGGGATTTATTATCATTGACCCTCCTCTCCTCAATGCCCTCCTCCCCCATAGTGTAATGATACTCCAAGAATCAAGCAGAGCTATGATGATTTGAATACTGTTGCTTCTTGCAGTGAAAGCTTGGTAACCAGTGATCACTTTATAGAGAGAGTTGGGGATTCTTTTTTATTCTGAACCCAACCAGGTGATGAAAGCGACTCTTGGGGATGATTTGGCAGCACTGCTATGTCTTCTCAGAATGGTGGTCTTTATTTGGGGGACACTTATACATGCAGCAAGCACAGGGGGCTGGGAGGTGAATTCTGCCTCTCTGCTATCAATCCTGTATTAGTAAATGTTCTTCTTAGTCACCACCCAGAAAGAGCCAAAGGCGGGAATGGCAGCCATAAGAAGCAGGTCTTTTACCTATTGGCTAGTTTTAGCCTCAGGGCTCTGCGCTGGCCTTTCCCCATCTTTGTCCTTTCCCCTTATGCCATGTTACTTGTTCTTTCCATGGCCATAGGAGCTAGAAGAGGCATAACTTTTGTTCTTTTAAGTCCTAGAGTGACATGTGGACCATTGACTGTCATCTCTGTGACCAGTTAGTCACAAGTCCCACAAGAAGTATTTACTTGATACAAAAGCATAGCTCTCATCTCAAAGAAAGAGTGTATTCTGGAGACAACTATGAGTAACCGTGGCCCAAGAACACAGTTTCAGGTCATCCCAAATACTGTGTTCCAATGTGGTGACAATCTCATGAAGTTTTTATAGTGGTATAACAAAGAAAATTACAAATCTAGACTCTTTAAAAATATGTTGGTGGGGCCAGGCATAGTGGCACACCACTTTAGTTTCAGCATTTGGGAGGCAGAGGCAAAGCAGAGGCAGAGGCAGAGAGGCAAAGTCATCTCTATGAGTTCAGGACCAGTCTGGTCTCCATAGTGAGTTCCAGGTTGGTTAAGACTATGTAGCAAAACAAACAAAGAAACACACAAACAAACAACAAAATATATCGGTGGGAACGCCCAGCAGGCTGGTTGGAGTAAAAGGACTCCTACAGACCTCAAATGGTCTCCATGACATCCTTAGAATTGGGGTTGGTTGAAGTTAGGGGTCTAGTAATACATCCCCAAAGAACTTCCTTGATCATCTCAAGAATCTGTGGCCAGACACAGGTGGACAATGAATGACCCCTGAGACACCAAAGACAGTCTAAGACGCTCTGAATTGGCTCTGGATTTAAAAGCACTCCAGCTCTCCACAAAAAGGAGCTTCCACAGCCTTCTCCCACCTTGATATCAGTTCACACCTTAGTATGTTGGCTACCGAATTTAATGCCATAAAAACTGGGTTGTGCTGGTAAGGTAGAAATAAACCATGTGTTTGGTAAGGAAGCAATGGACCAAAAGGCCAACCCCAGGAGCTCAGTGGCTGCTTGTGGGACACACAGCTCTCTCAGGCAGCTCGTCCCCCTCTCTGGTTCTACGTTCCAGAAAGGCCCAAGTGCCTCTAGCTGTCCGTTTCTGTTTTGTTCCCTCTGTGTAGAGTGACTCTGAATCCCACACATGATATAGTCCCCCAACCCCAGAAGTCAGGCAGAATGGAGAGTCAGCCGGGAAAGCTAAGTTGCTGGGTGCTAGAGAGGAGAGCAGGCACCCTCTCTAGCACCCTCCACCGGAACCCTCCACCCTCTACCTCTCCAAGGGTTATGGCCTCAGCCGACCTCAACCAGGATGGGCACGGTGACCTCGTGGTGGGTGCACCAGGCTACAGCCGCCCTGGCCACTTCCAGATTGGGCGTGTGTATGTCATCTATGGCAACGACCTGGGCCTGCCCCCCATCGACCTGGACCTAGACAAGGAGGCCCACGGGATCCTGGAGGGCTTCCAGGTGAGACCCTCTGTCACATCTTTTCCCTCCCAGGGGTGAGTAAGCTGTTGGTGACATTTTGGAATGTTTTTATTGGTTTTGTTTTTCTGGCACTGGGGGTTAAATCCAGGGGTTCATGCACATCAGCCAAGCGCTCGACCACTGAGCATACCCCAACCCCTCATTCTGGTTACAGGCACTCTTTCCCTGAGCCCCGCCCAGAGTCCCTCACTGAGCGTGCTAGGCAAGCATCCTCCATCTGAGTGCCCCATCACCCTCACCCAGGGGTCACTGTAAGACAAATACTCTATTACTAAGTCCTGGCCACAGCTCTTCAATGGGGGCAGTAGGCAAATACTCGACCACTGAGCACCACATCCCCAAACTGGAGGATTCTGGGTCAGCATTTTCCCACTGAGCTATGCTCATAGACTTTGTCTTGGGGAGTTTAGTGCTCTATCACCGAGTCATGTGCAAGCCCCTCACTGATGGGTTCTAGACAGGTGGCATATCACTGAGTACCCCCTCAACCTATTCCTGGAAGATTCTGGGCCAACATTCCACCACTGAGCCGCAGTCTCATCTCCACTGGGGGATTCTAGGCAGGTGCTCTATCACTGACTGAGCTGTGCCCCTTTATTGGAGGGGTTCTAGGGTAGCACTTTACTGATGAGCCAATGTCCCTCTCAGTCTTACATGACAAATATTGAGGCAAGTTTTTCAGCTGAGTCACTAGTAAGGAGAATAATTATTGTAGCAAACAGTTGGCAGCGTACATGCATGCAGTACCTTTCGTTGTCAATCACCTTCATTTCATTTATCTCTGTTTCTTACTATCTTTGAGTATGAAATACCATGCCTTCCCCAAACACACATGTTCTTTACAATGACTTCAAAGTGGACATTTGGGATTTGATTTCTTTTCTATTTTAAGAGACAGGGTCTCACACTATAGTCCAGGCTGTCTTGGAATTCACTATGTATCTCTTACAAGCCTTGAACTTCTTAATGCCTATTCTTCTAAGTACTGGGGTGGATAGTGCAAAGAGCTGCAGTTTCTTGACAATGCAGTGCAGTGGTAAAGACAGAATTCCCTGAGTTCTTCACTATTTCTCCTGTGTAAGCATCCTTCATAACTCTGGGATGTTTGTAAAAGCTGCTATGGGCCCATCTCTGAACTCCAGGCTTTGATTAGATATTATTGCTTTACTTAGAGAAGTTTTTTGCCACCAGGGAAAACCAACAGTCACTGTTTATGTTTATCATTGAATCAGTGTTCATTCCTCTTGGAACTACTTAGGGCCCCAGAGAGCTTTGCGGTCAGAAGACATTAGCCATTTTAGTCTCAAGGAAGGACACCAGAGCCTCGCTGTTAATCATAGAAGAGGCTTTGGGGGCATTCGCCTATCCCTGAATCTCTGAGTGTCTGTCAAGTGCCTAGGATTAAGAACTAGATTTGGGGGATTGATGGTGGCTGTTTGATGGGCAAGTTATTTCTTGCTAGTTATTAATGCTATGTAGAGAAAAGACACCACGCCTGTCTGTAAAGACAAGTCAAAAGCTCAAGAACTTTGTGATCTAGTTTAGGCTCTGAGGAAGGCGGTCCCGGTCTTCCCCACACATGCATGTTATTTACAACAGCTTCAAGGGGGCATTTGGAATTTGATTTCTTTTTCTATTTTAAAAGACAGAGTCTCACACTGTAGCCCAGGCTGCCCTGGAATTCACTCTGTAGCCCTGGGCCTGCCGTGTGGAAGTGAGTTGCCAGCCCAGTGTATGAGGTCACACTGTAGCGGTTGTTCCATATTCTGGGGTCTTCTGATACCACATGAAATATTTCCAAAATAAATCAAGTTGTCCTTGTCTCTTCTTACTGCTGTGCAATCACTGCTGTTAGACTGGCAGGGAAGGTGTAAAATTCTGGGCAGCGGCTTCCTGCATATTAGCACTCTCAAAGTCCACACGGCAGAGGAGGCGATGGCTTCGCAATGGCCTCCTCCCCTGTGACCTTTGGCAGTTTGGAAGATGGCCAGAAGAAGGCATGAACCAGACTTTGGAAGCCTGTGCCCAGCCCTGTGTCATCATGAGCCTCCCTGTGTCCTTGGCTACCATGGAGGATTAGGATTGCTCTCTCAAAGCTACTCTGTGCTTTGCTGTGAGTGAGTAGCTGAATCTCAGGGCCAAACATCAGAGCTGCTGGAGCTGACAGCCCATCTCCGGAGGGCAAGGTGAGGCTCTTCACTGGTCCTCACCCTGCCCTAACACGCATCGAATCCTGGAGTAGTCCTCTGCTCTTTGTCATGTTTTTGGATCATTTCAAAAGGCCAGATGCTACAAATACCATTGCACACACCATAGGAATTAGTCAATGGATAATATATGGGGCACTGGGCCAGACGTGATGTGGCAACCTTACCATTACCAGGCAATTCCCTGTGGTGGTAAACTGTGGAAAGCATGGGGAAATTGATGAGTTAGGTTTAGGCTGATTTTAGACAGGAACAGAAAAAAAAAATCTATGTTGGGAACAAATTGTTTTGGGATAGAACCAGTTTTCCCCTTATGAATGGGCATGTTAATAACAATGGTGCCTTAGTTACTCCATGTAAAGTTAAGTAGAATTTTCTGCCGTGATGGGCAGGTTCCACAGCTGTGCTCTGTGACGTGAGAATCATTGAAAATGGTGTTCGCGTATGTGAAATGGGTCCACTGCAGCTGGGAGACTGGCTCTGCACTGATTTCTTTAAGTTGAAATACAGTAGCCATCTTAGGCTGGCAGCGCCATGCCAGGCAGTGTGTGTGGTTCTGCCACCACGCCATGAGTGTTCAACGGAAGTCAGTTGCTGCTGCTGGTACTCTGTGGTTGTTATTTAGCTACTTTCAGCCTGACCTGGTGCTGTTGGCCTGCCAGCCTAGTTACTCTGGAAACTGAGATGGAAGAGAGGGTCACAAGTTCAAGGCCTGCCTAAGTAACAAAGCGAGTTCAAGGCCAGCTTAGATAATTTAGTAAGACCCTGTCTCAAAATAAAAACAAACAACAACAAAAACCCTTAAATGTCTGGGAATACAGATAAATGGTATAGTACTTGTCTAGCATGTATGAGATATTCAGTTCAGCCCCAACACCACACACACACACACACACACACACACACACACACACACACACACACACACACGATACTGTAGGTTGGGTTGAAATATACTCAAAACCATTTCTGCAAATCTAGAGCTCCTAAGAACTTACTGTTTTCTTGTGTTTTAGCTTCTCAAGATAGTCTTGCCCAAAGTCCCCCTAAGACAGAGCTACCCAGACGTGTGCCAGATTTGCTACAAAGCACTGAGGTTTTGGGCCTAGGCCCGTGGGCAGTAGGTGGGGGCCTAGGCTCTCTGTGCTGGGAGTCTGAAGCCCATGCCTAGCCCAGAGAAGTAACTTGTGTTTCCTTAGCCCTCAGGTCGCTTTGGCTCAGCTTTGGTCGTGCTGGACTTCAACAAGGACGGGCTGCCTGACCTGGCCGTGGGTGCTCCATCTGTGGGCTCAGGGCAGCTCACCTACAATGTAAGGCAGAGGTGGGGAGGGGCCAGGGCTTGGGAGCAGTGTGCCTGGCAGGAAGGTGACAGGAACCGAGAGGAAGCATATTCTTGGGAAGAGCTGGCTGGATCAGGTCCTTTGCAGAACCACGGCAGTGACTACAGACCGGGAGGCAGGGATAACAATGGCCTTTTATTTTTATTTTTTCCTTCTTTGGGGCCTCTCTTAAGTCTCATGGAAGTGAAGGTTTAAAAGAGACATAGGTAGGCATGGTGATACATGCCAGTAATCCCTGCCAGAATGCTGAAGGAGTATTGCCAGTATGGAATAAACACATAGCAAAACCTGGTGTTAAACAAACAGCAATGGTAAACCACAGTTTCCAGGCTGTTTCTGGACATAGCAAATCCTCTCTGCTTTGCTGTCACTTAGGGTTTACTGTTCTTGGTACCATGAATGCATTGTGGTTTGTTGCCGTTCATGCTTGTCTAGGGCTCGGTGTATGTCTACTATGGTTCCCAGCAAGGAAGGCTGTCTTCTTCCCCCAACATCACCATCTCCTGCAAGGTACGTTCCTGCCTTGTGTCCGGGCCTCACTCAGGTGCTGCCCCATGGCCTTGGGGCCTCACGGGTTGTGCTTTCTTTCCTATTCTCCTGCCCAGGACACCTACTGTAACTTGGGCTGGACCCTCCTAGCTGCAGATGCAGACGGAGACAGTCAGCCCGATCTGGTGGTTAGCTCACCTTTCGCACCAGGCGGAGGGAAGCAGAGAGGGATTGTGGCTGCCTTTTATTCACGCCCCCGACAGAGTGACAAAGGTAGAGCCTGGTGGGGGGAGCGGGGGAGGGCAGAGGTCATAGCCTGACTGTGACTGCCATGGCATCTCTTGCATTTGGGCCTGTGTCCTTTTCCTGACTGTGCTATAATGTCACTTGCTAACAGACAGGCTCTCATGCTGATAGAGACACTGACAAAAGATGGGGAAAGAAATGCCAGTGAGGGCAGGTGAGATGGCTCAGTGGGTAAGCGGCTTGCTGCTAAGCCTGACAACCCGAGTTTGAGCTGCAGGATCAATATGGTAGAGAGACAGAGAGAACTGACTCCCAGGGAAATGTTGTTCTTTGACCTCCACATGCAGGTCATGCCATGTGGGTACTTGAACGCACATACACACACTAAATAAATGTTTAATAAGCAATAATCACTGAGTATACAAAAAATCACCTGGTTTCTTGATCCAGATACAAAGGGGACAGGAGGTTATTCTTACAGCTTCAAAGAATAAAATACAAGTGGTGTAAAAGCTGAGGACAAAAGCATCCCAGTTCCTCTGAGTGCTCTGGGAAGGGCTTTTCTAAATAGTCGCCTTACCCTTTGAAAATGAGCTCCAGAAACATACTTCTGGTCTGAAGTGTGATATCTACTTCTAATGCTGGGATCCTGGGATCCATATATGACAAACAGGTTCTGGCAAAATCTCAGGGGTGACATGGTCCTCACATGTTCATTATCAAGACTCAGCCCTTCTATTCCAGGCCCTCCCTCAATAAAGGGAATAGGTACCCCCCATTCATTCATGTAGGGGTTTGTTTTTAAGACAGGATCTTATGCTAGTCAGGCTAGCCTCGAACTACATCCAGCCAGGGATGACCTTGAACTCCTGATCCTTCTCTCTCCACATCCTAAGTTCTGAGATTATAGATTTGCACCACCCATGCCTACAGCACACCTTTTTATTTTGTTGTTTCTTTCATGTTTCTGTATTCGGGCTGGGTTTCACTGATTGACGATTGGTTGGTTGGTTGATGGATGGTTTTCTTTAGAAACACTGACTGTGGAGGAAGCTGACTGGAAGGTGAGCGGTGAGGAGGACTTCTCTTGGTTTGGATACTCCCTTCATGGGGTCACAGTGACAAACAGAACCCTGCTGCTGGTTGGGAGCCCGACCTGGAAGAATGTCAGCAGGTCAGTGTTGGTGTTGGGACCTGGGGAAGCAACACTCACAGGGGCAGGTGCCAGCTACTGTGGGGCCCCACTAAGTGCGGGGTGCAAAGAAAGGGAGAATGGTTGTTGCCCTTAGAAGGAGCATCCTCAGCCCTGGAAAGAGGTCGCAGACTTTCATCTTAGAGGTTGCGGCTAGTAAGTGCACTGGCTTGCAGGAACGGCCACAACCACTTCCTCAGCTGAGTTGTTAAAACACAGAAATATTTCATTTTACTGTTCTGGAAGCTGGAGTCCCAGCTCAAAGTGTGGGCAGGGTTCTGCCTCTGTTTGGCTTATTGATAGCCGTCCTCTTTCTGTCTTTGTGAAGGCATCTCTGCAAGACAACAGAAGAAAATAAGACAGAGATTATTCTTTTTCAAAATCTTTGTATACAAGGGGCCCCGAGAGGCCAGGAAAGGGAGTCTGATTCCCCTGGAACTGGAGTTACAGCCAATTGTGAGCCACCATGTGGGTGGTGGGAATCGAACCCTGGAACCTTGGAAGAGCAACCAGTGCTCTAAACAGCCGAGCCATCCCTCCAGCTCCAGAAATAGTTTATTCTTGAGCTAACAATGAGTGACTGGGGAGCAGGAACACAGATTCAGGTTGCTCAAATAATATGTTTCAATGCAGAAATGGTTTCACAAAATTATTTATTACAGAAAAAAGAAAATAAGAAGCCAAATCATCCCCCCCCCGAAAAATTTGGTGGAAAAACAAACAAACAAACAAACAAACAAACAAACAAACAAAACCAAAACCAGTTAGGTGGGCTATAGAAACTCAAGGACTCTTTGCTGGCTTCAGAGCCTCTCTGATGCCATCCTTAGCCTTTGAGTTGGTGGGAGATAGTCGTCTATGGCTTACAAAGGGTTTTAACTGAGAGCCACAGAGATGCTAGGTCAGACACCAAGATGGTCAGTGAGTGGAAGCTAACAGCTAATAGCTGAAGAAAGCCCAAGGCCACTCGACTCTGTATCTGCACCATTGAAACAATCAGGAAAGCAAGTCAATCATTTGGACACATAGGGACCAATGGGAGTGGATTCCCCAGCCTCCACCCCAATAACGTTACAGCCCCCTGGTTTGTCTGTGTTTCAGAACTGATCTGTTCTTACAAAGGAAGTCATATCTGATTATTGCTCCTCTCAGTGTTCGCCTCACTTGGTGACTCTCTGTCTCTAATTCAGTCTGCCTCTGTAATACTGGCTCTCAGGACTCCCACCTAGGGACACCAGCAGTGGGGTGGGCAGAGAGTGTGGTTCACTCTCTGCAGGCATCCCTCTTATTGCTGCCATAGGGAGGTAAAAGGGATCGATGCAAGCGAGCCTGGGAGCCTCCATGTCAGGGAGATTAACTTTGTAGGAGCCAGTGCCTGCAGTTCAGGATTGCAGGTCAGAGCCCAAGGGTGCATGGTGGGCTGAGGCTCAGCTCCTTTCCTGGACACTGAACCCCTCTGGGAACAGCATCCTGTACCTGCCACTGAGCCTTGTGTTCTCTCCAGGATGGCACGCTCAAGCCACAGGAACCACGAGAAAAACAGCCTGGGAAGGGTGTATGGCTACTTTCCCCCAAACTGCCAGAGCACAGTCACTCTCTCAGGAGATAAGGTACTGAAGCCTCCCTCTCCAAGACATGCTGCGGTGACCCTGGCTGATGAGTAACCATCAATTGTTCCTTGCAGGCGATGGGAAAGCTGGGTACCTCCCTGTCAAGTGGCCATGTCAGGGTGAATGGGACCCTAACACAAGTGCTGCTGGTTGGAGCCCCTACTCATGGTAGGTCACCCACATTCCACAAGGCCCCTTGATCATATTGCCTCCACAGAAAGTCATGGGAACTTGCCAGGAACAATTGGACTTAAGTATTTCCTGTTTTTTTTTTTTTTTAAATCATGAATAGCAAGTTGTGTGTCTTTGGAGTGGCTGTTTAACCTCTCTGAACTTCTATATCATCATCTACAAAAGAGCTATGGTAGCTGTTTCAGAAGTTGTTGACAATGACACAGGAATGTGAGTTTTAAGCTCCCCTGCTACTGACCCCAGGGCTAGAGAAGAGATGTTCTGTTTTGTTTCTGTTTTTGTTATTGAGACCCTATTTAGCCGAGGCTCACCAGAGGCTTGGGCTTGATTCTGCGGGTCCCCACTCCTGTAGGCCAAGCAGAGGCAGGAGGATCGAGAGTTCAAGGCCAGCCTCTGCTATATAGTGAGTCTAAAGGTACCCTGGGCTACATGAGACTCTCAACAAACAAACACCCCCAAATCATGGGATTGACGGACGTCTCAGCAGTTAGGAGCACTGGCTACTCTTTTAACCCCCATGTCACGTGGCTCACTACTGCCTGTAACTCCAAGGCATCCAATGCCGCCTCCTGGCTGCTGTGCTTTGAGACACACATGCACAGAATGAACATTTAAAAAGCTTGACTTATATTTTTAAAAAATTTGCAGTATTTATGATTATTGTTTTTGAATTTTAGTTCTGGGGTAGACAAGTTCTTTAATAATGCTGGCCACTTGGAGTGTGTAGGGGTGCGGGAGACCAGCAAGCTCCTCATATCGTTTTCATTCTTAACTAAAAAAGTAAGCCTGTTTCTACGTTAAATGTTCTTCAAAAATGTAATTGTTCTTATATATATTGCATTTTTCTCACTTCCACCTGCCAACTATCCTTTGAGGGAAACACTTGTGTGGCCACTTTGACATTGTCCTGAAGGAGGGGCTGAGCCGTAGGCAGGGAAACCAGGGCCGGGGAAACTCTGGGCTAATTTCCTGATGCGATGGGTGCTTCAGGGAGAGTCCCAGCCAGTGTTCCCTGCGGCCCTCCCTGCTTAGTGCCAGCCTAGTTTTCAGAATGACTGCCTGCTGTAAGAGGGGAAGAGACTTGTATAGTAAGTGTGTTTCTGGCGAGGTATTGGCTGCGTGGTCACTGGGGACTGGACAGTGTGAGAACACGCTGCACTTGAAGGACACATGCCTGAGGCCCACGTGGGACACTGGTGGGATCCTCCCTTCACTCCTGTGATGCCAGGAGGCCCTGTGGCTTGTTTCAGATGACGTGTCTAAAATGGCATTCCTAACCATGACCCTGCACCAGGGAGGGGCCACTCGGATGTACAGGCTAGCCCCCGAGGATACACAGCCCGCCCTGCTCAGCACCTTCAGTGGAGACCGGCGCTTTTCTCGGTTTGGTAGCGTTCTACACCTGACCGACCTGGATGATGATGGCTTAGGTATGGTTGGGATTAGTGACTTTAGCTAACGCTAACTCTCTTTATTATCAATGTGCCCCAGTTAGATGGGCAAGTTCTGCCCTCTGACAGACAGTGCAGTGGCCCAAGGGACTTTTTTTTTTTTTTAATACAAAGTCTCACATAGTCCAGGTTTGTGTCCAACTCCTCATGCAGCCATGGCTGTTTCTCAACTGCTGATCCTACTGCATTCATCTCCCAAGGGCTGGTACTACACAGGTGCCACGCCTGGCTCCAAGGGTTTCTGAACTTAGATGCACAAGAACTAGCTGCACTTCCGGAAGTGAGGGAGTCACCAGGTTCACCACTGATTGGTGACAAAGGAGGAAACAGAAGCCTTTACTTGACTCTGGGGGCAGCCATGCTGATTACTTGTGGGAGGTAGGGTCAGGATCCAGAAGTGGAGGAAGCAAGGCTGATAGGGGTCTAATGCTTCCTTCTGCTTTTTTGTTAATAGATGAAATCATCATGGCTGCCCCGCTGAGGATAACAGATGTCACTTCTGGCCTGCTTGGGGGAGAAGACGGGCGAGTGTACATTTATAATGGCAAGGATACCGCCCTGGGTGACATGACAGGCAAATGCAAGTCCTGGATGTCTCCGTGCCCAGAGGAGAAGGTAAGGGGAGGGCCTGGGCTTAGTCATGGGCCGGGAGCGCGCTGCCCACGTGCTTCCAGCTGTGCTGCTGGCCTCTGCAGCTGGAGCTCAGTGAGACTTGATCCTTGTTCACAGCTGGCCATGGCCTGACCAGGTGCCCAGCGCAGGGGCCTCAAAGCAGGTTCTGGCCACACTGGAGTTCCACTAATACCTGCAGCCTGTTTCTCATTTATTGCTTTGTGTTACTCCTTCCTCTCATGGGTTTCGATGTGTTGTTAAGCACTTAGCTTGGCCGCTATTATTATTATTTAGTATTATTCTCTTTCTGAAATGTAAAAAGGTGTAGTGCCACATGCCTTTGACCTCAGCACCAGGATGCAGAAGCATTTGGGTCTCTGTGAGTTTGAGGCCAGCCTGGTCTATCATAGTGGGCTCTCGGTCAGGGCTACAAAGTGAAACCCTGTCTCAAAACAAACAAAAATTATTTTTTAAACTGCAAAATGAATGAGTTTAGTGTGGAAAATGTAGACAATATAGAAACACAAAGATGAGCATTAAAACTACCCCTTAGACATCTACTCTCCAGAGCTTCCCGTTGTCAAGAATGTATTCTTCTAAAAATGTTGCTACTGTGGCCTTCTGGGTGGAGGCAGGGTCTCGCTATGTAGTGCATTCTGGCCTGGAACTTGTCAGTCCTCCTGCCTGTGCTTTGCCAGTGCAGGTATTAGGCTGGCAGTACCGTGTCCTATTTGCTGTGCATACAAAAAGCACTCTGTGCAGCTGAAGCCACATCAACACTATGAAGCCACTTTGATGCTAATGACAAAAAGCCTGAAGACAGAGGGCTTCTGTTCAAGTCACACTGCAAATGGCAGTCAGGGACCTGAGCTAAGACCTGCTTCTAAAACTTGTTAAACAATGTGATCACATTATGCCTGATTTTGTTTACAATTTTTAACTTGAATTTTTTTTTTAAGGTAGAGTCCAGGCTGGCTTGAAACTCCTGATTTTAATAAACAGTAGGCAAGCTGAGCATCCCCAGCCTGGAATCTGAGATGCTGCAAAAGCAAAGACTTCTTGAGAGCTGACATGATGTTGCAAGTGGAAATTCTAAAGTGGGAGACTGGTCTCATGTACAAAATCATTAGCATACAGTATAGAAGTCAGGCCGTGGGCCTGGTAACATCTCCTGTTCAGTCTCAGCCCATCCCTTGGAGATCTATGTATCTGTGGACACTTCACAATCAGAAAGATCCCAAATCCAAACTTCTGGACCCAGGCATTCTGGACAAGGAGAACATGAGAACGTAGTTGGGCCAGTGAGGGGGCTCAGTGTGCAAAGGTGCCTGCTGCCAATCCTGAGCACCTAGGACCCACATGGGAGGAGAGAACCCACTCCCAAAAGTGGCCCTCTGACTTCCACACGCATGTCTTGGCACATTGTGTATGCACAGACAACACAAATAATAAAAGATTTAAAAAATGAAAACAAAAACCAGATAGCACTTTATGGACGAGGAAAAAAGTGGCATTGTTTCTTAGGAGTCTGGATATGGCGGTAAGGGTTGTCATCCTAGCGTCCCAGACGTAGAGGCAGGAGGATCAGTAATTCAAGGACAGCCTTGGCCATACAGTGAGTTTGAGCCTGGATTACATGAGGTCCTGCTGAGATGGGGTGGGGTGGGCTTCTATTATCTGCCAACTCTTTTATCTCGGGATAAGCCCATTTAACTGACCTTCCTGAAGAGCCGCTCACTAGTCACACTGGCAATGTGATTCTATTAATATAGGCCACAGGGCAAACATTTCCATGAAATGATTTCATACAACAGGTTCCTTTTTAGGATCTAAGCTCCTGTAAATAGGATTTCTAGAGTTGAAGGGCATACTTGTAAGAATCTGGGAATGCTGAAATGCGAGCATGAAGCTGTGGGATTGGCTCAGAGCTCTGTGTTAGTAATCATGTTAACAGTCCCCCACTGCTCTTTCTTCCCAGGCACAGCATGTACTCATTTCTCCTGAGGTAAGTACCCCTGAAGGTCTGACCCAGCCCCCTGTGCCCCCCCCCCTTGCACTTACTTCAACCTCTGATCAACCATGGTGTGCATGTTTTACAGGCAAGTTCAAGGTTTGGGAGCTCGCTGGTTTCTGTGCGCTCTAAGGAAAGGGTGAGTACAGGACGTGTGCTTTGACAGCAGGTCTGGTAATCTCTTCCTACATTGTAGAAAAGAAAGGAACACACAAACTTACCTCCAATACTCTTTAAGTGCTCACCCCTCAACACCCCACCAGGGTTAGCAGAGGACATCCTGTAGGCCAGCTATATCTGACTTTGTAAATAGCTGAGATAAGACAAAAACAAAAAAACAAAACAAAACCAGAGTATTTCTTGACATGAAATTTGAATTTCAAATTTCTGGGTTCACAACTCAAGGATTATGTGGTTATGTGGTGCTGAGGACTCAGCCTGGCACTCTGCACATGCTCACTCGTTCTTGTTCTGTCTATGGCTGTTAACACAGGGCAACTGCAGCTTCTGAGACTGACTTCTCACCTAGCTTAAGGTCGCATATGGCCCTTTAGGACATGCCTGCTTTTCATTTGCTATGACATTGTCTGGACTGGTGGTTTTTCAATGTTTATCTGTTTTTTGTGTGTTACATGTGCGTTCATGTGCCGCAGTACTCTTTGGGTGCTCAGAGGACCATGTGAGAACTTTGGTTCTATCTTCCCATCATTTGGATCCTAGAGACTGAACTCAGGCTGTCAGGCTGGGCAGCAACCTGAGTGACATCCTGGCTGCCCTGCCAAGTCTTTAAATGGGTCTAGACCAGTGGTTCTCAACCTTTCAAATGCTGCAACCCTTTAACACAGTTCCTCATGTTCAACCATAAGATGATTTTTGTTGCTACTTCATAACTTTAATTTGTTACAGCTATGAATTATAATGTAAATATCTGTATTTTTCTGATGGTGTTAGGCAACCCTTGAGAAACGGTCATTCAATCCCAAAAGGGGTCACAACCCACAGGTTGAGAACTGCTGATCTAGACACACACATACACAGCATGGGCACACTTTTATTCACCTTTACCTCCTTTCACATAAGGACACAGAACCACTTAATACTTCCCAATAGTTACACAATACTTTATTTTCTGGTCATTCCATAATTCCGTTCAATTACATTCTCATATTCATGTTATTTCCATTTTTAAACTATTACAGACAATGCTGTAGTGAGCATTGTGCCTGTATTTTTACATGATTGTGCACACGTCCTTTTGGGTAAGAAACACAGCGGTGGGACTGCTAAAGTGCACACATTTCATGTTACATTTAATAAATATAGAGTTAAGAAATTCACCTTAATATACACTACTAAAGAGCTAGGTGTGGTAGCTCGTGCCTGTAATCCTAGCACATGGGACACTGAGGTAGGAGTTTGGGTCCAGCCTGTGACTCAAGATTTCAAGTTAGCCTGGGTTAGAGTGAGACCCTCCCTCAAAACAAAGGAAACCAAACTAAGCCACTAAACCGTTCATTCACTTTAGGATTTGGTATTGTGCAACTGTGCTAGGCTATAAAACAGACAGGACAGTCACTGCTCTTGAAAGACACGCAGAGAGGATAGGTCTGCAACAGGCACAGGACTAAATGTTAGGAGCAGACTGAGCAGGAACCTCAAGGGTGGGAGCCTTAGGTGTGTAAAGACAGCAGTCTGGTAAGGCTTGGGAGGTGCCGAGGACTTAGGCCCTGCTGGGAAGTCAGTGAGACCACCCTCTGGTGGCCAGCAGTTCTCACTGACACAAACCAGCCTGGTACAAGTTTAGGGTAAGAAATAGCAGTTAGTAAGCTTATGAAAGGATTCTCCAAAGGATACACTTGGCTTTTACTTAGGATTTTGTGAATTTTCAAAAAATTAGACAATATCACCAAGGGCAGTGGTGATAAAGGCAAGCTGAAAGTGCTGTGCAGCCGATTCCAGGCTTTGCCAAGTCTGCAAGTTAGTCTTTCTAACTGTAGCTCACTTGTGTCACCGTTAACATCCCTCACTTTCCCAGCTCACATCCGAGTCAGGGCATTACAGCTCAGTGGGTATAAAGTACCAGAGTGGCCTTTCTCTGAGACCTGAGTTAGGGCTCTCAGACGCGCTTTCTTCCTGGGGCACATGAACCTGTGGAGTCTGCAGCCTGGAGACGTACCTAGGGAACACTGCCACTGTTGCTGTGTCCTTCCTCAAGCCTGCCCGTGTCAGCTTGCTTCACTGGGCATCTGAGAGGGAGATGGGACAGTGGGACATGGCCTACAGCACCATTTACAGCTCAGGTGGAAGGATAAGATGTAGCTGAGACCCCTGACATCAATGTACAATGGCACAGGGCTAAGGACAGTGCTGTCTTTGCTGGCCAGGTCCAGGAGGTCTTGGAGAACCTATGGGCCTTGAGATGACACTAAGATGGTTAGACGAGGGAGATGGCAAGCAGCCAGGAAGGGTTAACTCTAAGGAGGAGTATGGTTTGACGAGGAAATGGAAAGGAGACTTAGAATGTAGCCAAAGTAAAAGCACATTTAGTAAATTAGTTGCATAAATAAGGGAAGAGAAGAAATTATCATTTTGTTAAATGAAAAGATTAATTTTCTCTTTTGTTGACACTGGGGTATTAGGTGCCAGTAAGGGCTCCACCTAGAAGCTGACAAACAGGAAGGCCTCAATACAATGCCATTATTATCATCCATTTCGGAGTTGTTAGTGTTAAAATGAAACCAAGAAGATTAATGCCATAGCCTGCTAGCAGCCAGCATGATCAGCCACATTTCACTTACCAACAATGATCTAAAATTGCTTTCTGCAATTACCAAAAATCCAATTTAACGGCTGTGAAGATTTTGCCATTGCTAAAATGTTTCACAACCTGCAGCAGCTTTTGAAGGTGATTCTGAGGGTGGGCCTGAGAACATCTTAGGCAGCAGCACTGCTGCCTGCAGATTCCCGTTCTTCCCTTGCAAAGTAAGATTCTTCAACAGGCACACACTTACACATTTCTCCCTTGTTATGTACAAGAGAGAGGGGCTGGGGTCAACTTCCACGGTAGTGGTGTTTGGAACTTATAGATCCGAGAAAGTGGTGTCTGAACAAAGAGAAAGAGGCACAAGCTGGGGCTTTGGGGTTTGGCCAGCATTACTTTCCTACGCATTCAAAGCATGGTATGATTTCTGCTTCATGGTGGAAATGTTATGAGGGCTGCCTGTATGTGTCCTCCACAGAATCAAGTGGTTGTTGCTGCTGGAAGGAGTTCTTGGGGAGGCCGGCTCTCTGGAGCACTTCATGTCTACAGCCTCAGCTCAGACTGAAGATGTCACTCCACTCTCCTATTCAGCCCCTCTCTCTTGGGCCAAGTCATCTCCAGGCTGGACAAAGCAGTCCTCCAGTGGAGCCGTGGTGAAGCCTGACAGAAATGGGACTCCTGGCATAGACATACTGACAGCCCGACTACCAGGAGATAAAGTCAGCTATGTGTGGACACACAGCGGATGGGGATGGTGGGGAGCAGTAGGCACTTTGTGGTCATGTGCTCTCTAAAGCTCTTTTCCATCATCTGAGCCTGTTGCCTGTGCCTGAGACTTTAATAACTCACCTCTTCTTCTGGAATGCCTGTTCTTCCTGCCTAGAAAGGGTATAGTTAGCTCTTAAGACTCTCTAGGTAATTGCTCCTTTAAAAATCCTTGCTAGTGGTGGCTAGTCTTATTTGGATCTTAAATGTGCCCCAAATCTATGTTGAAGGCTTAGTCCCCAGCTGAAAGAGGGTAGAAACTTTGGAGTGGGACCTTGTTGGAGGAAGTTACACCATTGGGGTGTACTGGGACCCCAAGTCCTTCTTTGCCTCTCTGCTTCCCAGTGCTGAAATGAGCAGCTTTCCTCTGCCGTGATGTAGTTTCTTCCCCAGTCCTAAAGCAACAAGCAGCTTACATGTACCTTGGAGCTTACAGCTCCAAGCACCCTGGAGCTTATATGGCTGAAACTGTGAGCCAAAATAAATATTTCCCTCTTTTTGAGCTGTTTATTTTGGATATTTTGTCAAATTGGCGGCACAGTGTACAATGAAAGCAGTGTGCAAGGAATAGAGAAAGACACAGGGGAAGGGGCCCCCACACTGGTCCTTCCTCAGTGAGGATTTCTGTTCTCACATTTTATACAGTGAAGAGCAACTACAGAAACTACAGTTTGATGAGCTATCTCCTGTCTCAATCAAGCCTGTGGAGCTGGCTGTTCCACACAAGACGAACCTCACTGCTGTGGTTTGAGTCTTACAGAGCTTTGTGGTGGCAGGCTGCCAGCTCCATGGACAGAGCACAAAAAGGAGTGGTGTGGCCTGAGCCCAGGGTGACTGGAAGGGACCAGCAAAGGACCCAGGGGGAGGTGGCTTCACTTGTTTTTGGGTTGTTCTTTAGGGTGGCTTCTGTGTGCCAGCCCCACTGTGTGGCTTCAGGAGAAATATGCCAGCACTTTTACCTGCAAACAGTAACTGGCTGGTTCTGTGTCAGCCAAGGCAGATACTGTTCCTTCTGACCCTGGGAAATGCTATCAAAAAACAGAAGGAAATTGGTGACAAGCTCCACTCAGAGAGAGATCCCTCTGCAGAGAGAATGAGGGAGAGACCAAGAAGAAGAAACTCCACTGAGAAGACTCACAGGGGAGAAAGAAGGACAGGACACAACGCTCACCCACAGACTAGCTGTTGTGTGTACTGTACAGCTCCCTAAGGCACAGCAAGAAGCACACAAGGACATTTGCTTTTCCTTTGGTAGTAACTGGCATTTCAACCTATCAAAAGTCACTGCCAGCAAAAGGGTTTTGGCACAATGCTAGCAAATCAGCAAATGTAAATGGCAGGGCCTCCTCATACTGCGGGCTGATGCTCTAGCCCCACAGTGCCAGTCAGTGCTTTTGCTCCAATAATTGACAAGAGTCTCTCTAAACATGGCCACAGAATTTAACTTTGGCTCAATCTCTGAACATAACATGTAGCAGGCACCAGTTAAAGAAAGCTGAAAGCTTATAGATATCCAAACCCATCTTCAAGTTGAGAGGATACTTAAAATATTGACTCCTCTGTGAGAAAGTAAATGCTACACCTATTTCTGAAGGTCAATATGAACAATATGGAAAAACCTGGTACATAAAAAATTAGCATATGACAGTCTGAACACTACCCACCAAGGTGGCTTACAGTCTTCCAACAAGGACTAACAGTTCTGAGAAGCAACCCCACAAGTCTAAGTAACACAGATGGAGCATACAAAATCAGCAACCCCATGCGACTGTTTAACTTGGTGATCCTTACCTCAAGACACCAACAGACATTCACCTATTGCTTCTCTATATTTCTCTACATTTTCAAGGCTTCAAGATGGGAATAACTTTATGCCTTATCCTCAGACTATGAAGTTAGAATGATAGTTTTGGAGTAGAGCTCAGGTTTCTAGATCCCATTCCAATCCTTCCATTAGATCACCTCTCTGGACATTACTGAAGTTATCACACTAAAGTTCAAATGTAGCTTCACTGTTGTCATTCCAAGAAATAAAAGTTTTGCACAGCTCCTGAACCTGCCACACAGCCTGTCAGTGGAAGCTGTTTAGTGCTTACTTCACAGTCTGTTGTTAAGGACAAGGCGAGGAGGGATCATTTCATAGGATGACCTCTGCTTGTCCACACTGGCTCAGAGGCTCTGAACGTAAGAACAGACCGTCAAAAGTATCACACATCCTTGGTCATGCTCAAAGTGGGATGTGACTGCTTGTTCATTCATAAAACTAAGTATTTGGTATTTTACAACATTTCCTTTAAGTAGCAGTTTCACTTGAAAATCCTAACTGACCTAACGACCTTTAAAATTTTTACAAACTACCAGTTCTGTTCTTTTATCTGAGAAGTAGTTACATTTTGTCCCATTTTACCAGGGACATGACTAATCAAGACAATTATTTTTTTCAAACTCATAAACTAACAGAACATGAGAAAATAAGATTCAGTCCTGTCTGACCTGTGATCAAATGGACTCCAATTCTACATGTATCTCAGCTCAGAAAAATCTAAGACCTCACAGCTTAACTAACCACGTCAGCAGAATGCTCTATGGTGTCCTGGAGGGGTGCTGTGAAATCCAGGCATCATCAAAGATGATCTTGGACGCTATCAAAGAATTCAGCTGCTACAGTTTCCATAGAGTCACATTCCAGCATCTCACCCAGAGGTGCAAAGGGCCCACTCTTGGCTGGAACATCAGGCCAGCTCAGCTGCCCTAGACCAGCTTCTCACAGCCCCACACTGGAGGGGAGCTCACTTGTAACTTTGTTTTCTACTGGAGTAAAAATTTCTTTATTCCTGTCACTAAATTACCCAATAAATGGACCTGACATTCTTGTGGGATACCATTAGGGCAATCAGCGCCATCCTCTGGGGTAGGTGTACTTCTTCATTATTCCTACCGTGCAGGCTAAGAGTTGCTCTAGCCTTACTACAATCTTACAAAGGCATCACTTTGGGAAGTACGTTTTTTAATGTTCTAGCATACAACTGTATGAAACCTCCAGAAAATACACAAAGGCAGGCGGAATAGGTATTAGGATGACAGCTCTCAGACTGACATGTATCAACAACATGGCTATTTACTATGTCCTGCTAGAGGGTTGATTCATGCAGTGAGTGTTCTACCAGTGAGCAGCACTCCCAGCCCCATTTTATTTGGTGTTTTGAGAAAGAGTCTTCCTTTAGATAGTCCAGGTGGGCCTGGAACTCACTCTGTCACCTCCACTGGCCTAGAACTTACTCTGTAGCCCAGGCTGGCCTTAAACTCTTCATAATCTTCCTGCTGCAGCCTTCAAGGACTGGAGTACAGGTGAGGGACCCACCATGTCCTGCTATAACATTTTTTAGCAGGAATTTTAAACAGGAGCTTCCGGTTGGGAAGAGCATGCTTCTGCCCTTCCTATGCCGGCTGTCCTCCCGTTTGACAAGCCATCTGCTGACTTTGAGAGGCAGGCGAACACATCAGCTGCCTGTATTTTCTTTGGGGGGGGGGAGGGTTAGCATGGCAATCTCTTAAATCAGGCAATGATCAAAGCAGCTATAAAATTCAGAGTAAACACTTTCAACTTTACTTCCCAAGGTTCTATTTATAACCAATTAAAGAAAAATAGAAAAATTTTAGCTATAAAATTGTAAGAGAATAAACACTTTCTTTCAACTTTACTTCCCAAGGTTCTATTTATAACCAATCAATGAAAAATAGTAACAATCTTGATTAACTATAATTCAGATATGCTGACATTAAATTAAACTTCCTTTTATCTAATAAATAAAGAGAGCAAATACCTGAAAATAAAGTTCTATCAAGGACTGACATGCCAGAGTTTGCTGCAGGGAAAACAGATGTGCCAGCTTTCTACCCTGAGTCAGATGATAGGAACGTGACTCCCTGTGTGAGGAACTGCGGCCATAAGCTCAGGAACAATGGGCTCTGCTGGGTTTCTTGGCTCCTTCAGCACAGAGCTGCACTGTTCTTGATATGTATAATGGCACTGAATCTAGATAAGTATATCTCACAATAAATCAATCCATACTTTAAAAAGCCCATAAAAACAGTATTCAAGGTTGGTAGGCCACAGATTTTGGCCTTTTACAAAGAAAGCACTTTGTGTCACAGAATTCCAAAGATGCAATCAAGTTTTAGTATTGTGAATGCCACAGTATTTTCAGTTAGACTTAAACACCAGTTGTCTTTTTTCCCCGAAAGTGGTAACAGCTTCAGATGTATAAAAATCTTTGTCTGCCAGGCTGCTGTTAGCGGCTTGCCAGGACAGTCCTGCTTGCTCCAAGTCCTTCTGGCCTGAGACTGTTTTTCACTTCCATCCTTCTATCTGCCAGAAGGGTCTTTTTAGGTAAGGAGGCCATCTAAATAGAGCAGGAAACGGGTTTCAGTTGGTGTCTTTCTAGGAAGCCACTAAGCAGATGCTAAGGGCAGTGCCTGTGTACGGGCTCCAGTGGTCGGGACTCTGCGCACAAGGGAGGAAAGGAGGTGCAGTCCCCACATGCTCATGGAGCAAGTTAACTTTACAGCGCTGCTGCATTTCAGTACGGCTATGGGCAAGCCCTGCAGAGTGACGAGCATCTGTCTCAATATGATTCCTGCCAGTGTTCCACAGAAAGCAAGTCATTTCCAACTGACTTGCTGTGTTGGACACTGCTAAGCATCTCACCTCACTTAACTTTCCAAGTCCTACGAAGCACACAGTGCTGACTGGGTTAACAAGGGAAAGCAAGGAGAACTTGCACAGGGTTATAAAGTCTGTGATGACTGAAACCCTGGCTGCCTGACACTAGGCCCAGGACTGCACAGAACCCAGCAGCGCTGCTGTGAGACCCCAGTCCATACCATAGGGGGCAAAGGTGCTTCCAGCTGTCTCCCAAGGAACGAAAGCAACCTCCTCCAGATGAGGCCACTTCCCATAAACATAATTCCTGTAATCAGCCAAAACACACGATGGTCCTGAAAGAAAATAAAAAAAAGAGTTTTATTCCAATCACAAAAGGTTAGGCTCCTTATAAACAAACTCTTCTCCACAGTTAAAAGGAGTCTTCCCATCATCACAAGAGCTCATCCACAGAAAGCAGCTAGGAAAAAGGCCTGCAGCAAGGCCCAAAGACCAGGACCGGGGCAGGGTCACTCTTCAGCCTCTTCATAGCTGGGCTCCTCTGTACCGAGAACTGTACATAATACAACTATCAAAATGTTGCAAAGACAAGGCTTTGGGACCCAGGCTAGCTCTAAATTCTGGGCTCTGGAGAGCCCACTGCCACACCCTACTGAAGAGCTGAGTCTACAGGTGTGCACCATCATACCTGGATCAGAAAGGAATTTAAACAAAATAAAATCCACTTTTCATTTTGGGGGGGAAACTGGCCTTCAGAAAGAATATTAGAGTTAAGCATGAAACAGAGTTAGCTTACAGGTTAGTTAATAGGATAACTAACTTACCGGTTATCCCATTTCAACTCCTTGAAACCAAGACATGTGTCAGTTTAGGGATTTACAATATTGATTGGGAAAATAAGAAAAGAAGCACCATTCTTTCATTAATTACTCTGTTTTACAAGCTTGCCTACTAACTTTAAAGGCAGGAATATAGATTAACTATATACATTTTCTCTTGGTGGTGATATGTGACATAACAATGTCATTTTCTTTTGGAGTCTAAAGACAAAACATATTTCATATCACCTAATATATGTATATTAGTCCAATTCCTACAATACTTTTAGTGTACACACATCTTGACTGAGACCACAACAAACCAGCTTTGGAATTTTCCACTTTCAATGTAGTGACTGGTCCTCAAAACATTTGTAATTATGATAAATTCTGTATTTCCCATTTTTAGGCTTCTACCAGCATATGGACACATGTGTGACAATTAACAAAAGTTAAGATGGAGAGGTAAATAGGAGTGAACTAGGCAGGCTAAAAAGCTGGTGAGGGGAGCGCTGTGGAGCCAGCATTTCTGAGAAGTGACCAGGACACAGCTAAGGCAAAGGCAGGGGAAGAGACTAGATAGATACATATCAGGAGGTCTGGATTCATCCTGAGGCTGCTCAGAAGCACTGGGAAACCTTTATGCAGAAGTTTGAGACAATCAGTCTTTTAAAGACACGTTTTATACAAATGTGTGGTAGTCTGAGAGATGACATTGGTTAGCTTACAGTGACAGCCATGGAAACAATAAACTACATAGACATAGGGCCAAACGACGAAGTGCCAATTGCACATTCAATCATTGCTAGAAACCTTGTAAGACTTCCCCTACAAATGCTAGGCTATCATGGTATTAGGAACTCTGGTGTCCAGTGCTCTGTTAATATGAAAAGGTAGGAGGGCTGAATGGAAAGTTGTTTATCTTTGGGTTGAAATCCTCTTGTTTTATAGATCTGCAGCTTACTTAACTCTTCTGAGCCTGTTTTCTCGTCTATAAAATAGGAGAGCTATGTCTATGTCATAGAGATGTGATGACTGTATCAAACAAGCCCTATGTATGTGAATTCCCAGGTACAGGGCCAGATACACAGATCTAACAATAAAATCCCTCATTATCATTGTTTCACAGGGTGGTGGCTGTGTTAGTCAGCATCCCATGTACACTTACATGTTCTAGGCAATAAAGTACTGTAGGCTATAGTCATAGCTATTCACAGGGGTCAATGGTAACTGCCTGAATTCTAATTGACTTATATCCTATGTTTCAGCTCTTTATGGGAATATGCTGATGGGGCAGCTAATCTTGTCAACCTGACTAGAGTAATGCAGGAGCCAGGTCTGTGAGGGTATTTCCAGAGAGGGAGAGTCACCTGCTTCCTGACTGTGGACCATGTGACTCTTGCCTTTCCTGCGATAGTGGACTGTAACTCCTTTAAACTGTGAGCCAAAGTAAACCTTTTTGTTCCGTATGTTGCCTTTGCCAGGTATTTCTCATAGCAGTGAGAAAGGTTACTTACTACAGTATATCATACTTCAAAAAAAAAAAAAATCTAATCATCTAAGCAGTAAAAAAATAAAATCGTGTAAGTTATTTAAAGAATTGCATTCTCACCTCTTCAAGGGAAGATTCCAAATTCATTCCAAAAGCAACTCCCATTAGTCCAAAGAGTGAAAGAGAGAAGGTTCCCATGGTCAGTTGGAGATTTAATCTCATCATCACATTGCGATGGCTGGAGAGAAAACAACCAACTCAGACCAGGAAACATCTAAATCCAGCAAAACAGAGTGAAGGCCCTATCGGTCACTTTCTACCTTCAAAACTCTCTGTGATGGCTAATTCTGTAACTTGACAGGGGTTGGAATCACCATAAAAACAGTTCTCTTTGGGTTGGAGAGATGGCTCTGTGGTTAAGTGCACTGTCTGCTCTTCCAAAGGTCCTAAGTTTAATTCCCAGCAACCACTTGGTGGCTTATAACCATATAATGACATCTGGTGCCCTCTTCTGGTGTGTAAGCATACATGCAGACAGAACATTATATACACAATAAATAAATCTTTAAAAAACAAACAAACAAAAAAACAAACAAACAGATCTTTTAACCGAGATAGAAAGAGAGCAACATAGATGGCACCATTCCCTGGGGACCTGGATAGGAGAAAGTGAGCTAAGCGTCAGTGTTTACTTCACTCTGGTTCCTGACTAGGATGTGTGACCAGCTACTTCAAGTTTCTGCCCCATGACTTCCTTGTCACGACAGAATATACCCTCTAACTGTGAATCCAAATAACCCATGCATTCCTTCAGCTGCTTCAGCCAGGGTTAGGTAACTAATAAAGCCCATCACAGATGGCTCACAGATGTGGTGGTGTGACTTCTTTCAAAACAACATTTTGTTAAAAAGTGCTCTACAGTATTACTCATAACCCCAGCCCTCACCATCTTCTGCAGGGTAGCCTCACCTGTCTAGATTGATGAAGATGATGCTCTGTGAGTCATCGATCAGGACCCGAAGCTCCCGAGCCTCATTAGAAAGGTCCTCAGCTAACCGGTAGTAGTTTTCAAGCAGCAGCTCCATCTCCTCTGCATGGTCAATCCCAGCGCTGCTCTTCTCACTTCAATTCACAGTTACCACAGTTAAAACCCAAGAATGTGCAACACACACTGATTCCCAACTTCAGCTGCCAGTGAGAGCACTAGCCTCATCTGATCTGTTGTGATTGCATCCAGCTGGTGAGAAGCTATGTCAACTGATCCTAAGCATGATGCACTCAGCCCTACACAGGTGAGTTAGCATCACCAGGCTCCATGGCCCCAATCCAAAAGACTCCTGTAAGTACATGCCACATGACTGAAAATATAAGTATGAATACTGATGAGAAAGTGCAAATCCTGGACCACTATGAAGAACAGAAAATGCAGACAAACGGAAAGAGTATTTCCTAGGGCTGGAGAGATAGCTCAGTGGTCAAGGATTAAGGCTCTTTCAGATAATCTGGATTTGATTTCGAGGACCCACATGGTCATTCATGACCACATGTAACTCCAGTTCTGGAAGAACTGATGCCCTCTTCTGGCCTCTGTGGGTACCAAACATACAAGTGGTACACATACATACATGCTGGCAAAACATTGGGGACACATTAAAAAGAGCATTTCTCTTTGAATACAATCAAGTACAGTAGTAGCTGATTTCTCCTCTCTCTGGATGCGTAAGTAGAATACTAATTGCTGGTATCTGCTTGTCCAAGCACATCCTGTGAACACTGTCTAGTTCTAGGCTGTCTGGATGTCTTGGCTCTGACTGTGGTCTGAGGCTTGATGTACTAGAAGGCAGGACAGACTTGGTAAATGTGAATTGCATTGAGCCCTGATATATCTACTCTGGCATGTTTGTATAAATTAAGGAATTTATTTATTACAGTGTTTATGGTGTGAGTGTGTATCACAGTGGAAACATGGAGGTCAGAGGACAACAGTGTAGTAGTTGGTACCCTCCTTTCACTTCTACGTGGACTCAGGAACCTAACTCAGGTTGGCAGGCTTGCACAAGCACTTTCACCTGCTGAACCATCCCACTAGCCTCCTTCTTTACTTTCTAGCTACTGAGGAACACGAGCACTTCATAACCGTGCCACTGTGTAAGACCGTGCATGTCTCCTCAGGCTCTGGGCCCTCTACTGGAGAAGTAGACTAAAGTCCCCAGGGACTTTTAAATGCATCATCTAGTATTACAGATCAGACAGTGGGTTTCATGCTCCTGTTCCTTGGACCTGCTTTATGATACATAGCAGTGACTATGCTCCATTACAGCTGTTTCTAAAAAGCAAGTAATTTCTAGGTTCACAAATCAGAAAAAGTTTTTAAGCTGTGTGTTTTTAATAGACAAGGCTTGCAGAATCTAGTCCACTGCCCATTCTTTTCTCCTCTACCATGCAGCTGCTGCCCTTTGCTCCTTAGGGAACTTATTTCATTGTGCATATACTGCTTAGTGATCCATGTGGTATCACATGGCTGTGGTATGTTTATGTTCTATTTACCCCAGCAACTGAAACGTAATGTGTACTCAATGTAGCCTCACTTAGCTGGGAGACAAGACGAAGTGTCTAGAGATGAAAAACACCATTTCTCTGTTTTAGAAAAACACAGGCTCAGCCGAAGGAAGAAACAACACAAAGCTATACTTACAAGACCTGTGGGTCACTCCACTTGGTTAGACAGAGTTCTTCCAGCATCTCCTCCTCATCCAAGAGCTCCAAAATGGACTCTTTGAAAATCTTAATGTCTGTTTCTAACTCAGAGAGACTGCAAGAATAGTTACACAGCAGAGATCAGCAGCATAAATGAGCAATATTTCACTGTAAGAGCAGTGTGGTGGGTATCTTACAAGCAAACCACCTATCGCTCAATGTACGATAGTAAGAACATTTCAGTAATTATGTAAATTAACCATTCCCAAACCCAAACATATTAGTAAATTAGCCATTGACACAGTTCTATATAAACTTTGGTGGCTTTCAAGTGAGATCATTCTAGAGACGTAAAGGTTAAGTAAGTAAGGTAAAATGCTTGGGCATTTACCCTTAGCTAAGGACTCTGCAATGAATTAGATCAGAAGGTAGCTGAAGAGGTGCACTGAGGAGGTGTAGAGGAGGTAGAATACAGGTAAGAAAAATAGGCCAAAAAAGCCAAGGGAATCCTATGGGGCATACATCAGAAAGAGGTTACAGTGAGGTTCATAATCTTGCTTATGAGATACATGTGGGGAAGGGACAGACCATTTGGTTTTATGTGTGGTTCTGAAGGTTTAATCAAGGGCTTTGTTCAGGACATGCAAGGGTGCTGTCAGATTACTTATCGGTCCGCTATCCCTTTTTGAGGAGGACTTCACTCTGTAGCCTTGGCTGGCCTCCAACTTAGGGCAACCCCCTGCCTTAGACTGGTGAGTACTGGGATTACATGCGGGCACAATATCCAGCTTTGAGCATTCTTTAAAACATTTTTTATTTATGTGTGCTTGTGTGAATCAATGCCACATGTGTACATGTGCCTATCGAGGCCAGAGTGCTGGCTTCCTGGAACTGGACTTACAGAGGTTGTGGGCCACCAGATATGGGTTCTGGGACTAAAACTCAGGTCCTCTGAAAGAGTATATTAATCACTGAACCATCTTTCTAACCTGGAGCTTGGATTATTCTTAACTGGTTAAAATTTTAACGGGTGGAGGCTTACGGGATAGATGTCTGAGCAGTTCAGATCACTCTCTGTTCTTGCAGAGGACCCAAGTTTGGTTCCCAGCACCCATATGATAGCTTATAACCATCTATAACTCCAATTCCAAGGTATCCGATGTCTTCTGATCTCCCTGGCCATCTGGCACACATGGTGCTCATATATATATGCAGGCAAAACACTCACCCACACAAAATAAATATATTTAAAACTAGGGCCAGTAGGGAGGCTCAAGAAGGTCAAGGTGACTGTTGCAAAGCCTGATGACCTATGTTCAATATGTAGGATTTACATGGTAGGAGAGAACCAATTTCAACAATCTGTCCTTATTTCCACACATGTGCATGTATTGCCCCCCATGCCATTCACACATGTATACATACAAACAAAATTTTAAGAAACACTAAAAACATTTTTGTTTTGGCTTTCTGAGCTGGTGAGATGCTCAGCAGGCAAAGGTGCTTATCATCAAACCTAACCACCTGAGTTAACTTGTGTCATAGTTTAAATATATATCCTGAGATTGGCACTCCCCAACTTTCCTTGAAAAATTAAGTTAGATGCCGTGATTGTGGCTGTGGCCCAGTGGTAGAGTGCTTGCCTGGTGTCTATGAGGTCCTGGGTTCAGTCCTCAGCACCACAGAAAAAAATATTTAAAAAACTGACAGTCCAAATTTGACGTGAGGGGGAGAACCGTGATTGTTGGAGAGATGGCTCAGTGGTTAAGGACACATATTGCTGTCCCAGAGAACCCAAGTTTGGTTGTCAGCACTTAAAAGGTGAGGGTGTGTGTGCAAAAGGATTGTGAGAGGAGGTGCCCTTAAACACTAAGCCATCTTCTCCCCGTAACATGGTGCTGTGGGCTGAATTCATGGTCTCATACACACCAGGTAAGCACTCTACCTCCAAGCCACAGCCACAGCCACAGCCCTTAACTTTCAAGGAAAGTTGGAGAGTACAAATTTCAGAGTATATTTATTTAAATTATGACACAAATTTATTAAAATAGAACTTGTAAATTCTTGAATGGATTATTATATTAGAAAATGAACATGGACCTTAGAGTGGGGAATAAGTGAATTTGAATTTAGATCAATGAATCTGCTATCAAAATGAAGGCAGCATGAACTACTGAATGAGCTGACAGATGGACCTTAAGCAATGTTTTGTGCAAGAACTTTCCGATTAATATTGGATTGTGTGCTTGTTTTAGTTCAATCTCCCATCTGTAGCACTTAAAAAACACACACACATTATTTTCATTATGAAAACTAAATCCCAGCACTGAGGGGGCTAAGGCAGGAGAATGTAGCACACCCAAGCTTCCCTGAGTTCAAGGGCAGACTGGGATACGTAATAAAGTATGTCTCATCCTCCCTGGAATCCCTACCACACACCAAAAAAAAAAAAAAAAAAAAAAAAAGAAGAGGAAGAGGAGGAGGAAGAAGAGGAAGAGAAGGAGGAAGAGAAAGATGAAGGAGGAGGAAGAAAAGCAAGAGAAGGGAGGAAGAAGAGGAGGAACAGAAGGAGGAAGAAGAGGAAGATGAGGAAGAAGGAAGAAGAGGAGGAAGAGAAGGGAGGAGGAGGAGAAAGAGGAGGAAGAGAAGGAGGAAGAAGAAGGAGGAAGATGAAAATACAGTGAGGTGGACACTGTGAGGACGCCGTAAAAAGCCGTTGCTCACGTGAATTTGCGTTAGCCAGCTCTCTGCAGACATCAACAGAAGAGAGGCTGAAGGACCTGTCTCCCACCCCCAGCTTGACCAGCTACATACTCTCACCTCTTGCCGTTTTGGAGTAGGACATGCAGTTTGCTCCTGTCCACAGAAGAATGCTTGGGGTCCACTAATGCATCCAGGGTCTCAAGGATCAGTGGCTGCAGGATGCTAAGCTTCCCCTGAAGGGTGTTGATCTAGATAACAACATGACCTTTCATAAGAATTAAAACAACCTTTTTAGAACTTAGGATCAGTGAAGCCTCTGATTAACACAGACATTTGTATTAGCCAAAAACACTGACAGCACTTCAGAAGACAGCCCCTGCTGGAACACCTATCTGTGGATGACTCGAAAGCTACACCTCCTAGGTTAGAAGAGCAACAAGTTATGCTGCCACAAGGTTCAGAACGAACTCTCACAGCAGTCTTCCTCCATAGACAGCTGCTATGAAAGGACTAGAGAATGCTTTGTTAAAACCCAAATCTGATACCCTGGGGATTGCGGGTAGCTCAGTGGTTAGGAGCGCTTCCTGCTCTTTCAGAGGACCAGAATTTGGCTCCCAAGAGCCCGTGTCAGGCAGCTCACAACTGTCTGTAACTCCTGCTTTGGGAGATCCAACACTCCCTGGCCTCTGTTGGCATGTACACACATGTGCTCGTACATAGCTACACAAACATACACAATAAATATAAAATAAAACTTAAACTCCATGTCAATGCATGGACTTCACTTTGGTTACAGCTATGTTTTCTGTAAACAGAACACAGTTCAAAGCTGCTATGGATTAAGGCAGTTTAGTAACTGAAACTTGGGCTGGAGATGCAGGCCAGGCGGCAGAGCTTGCCTAGCATGCATGAAGTCCTGGGTCTGGCCCACAGCACTGGACACACTGGACACACTGTCATATGCCTGTAATTCGAACCCTTGGGAGGTGGAAGAAAACTGAAGGTTGACTTGGACTTTAAAGACACATCACAGCTGTGCATGGTGGCACACACCAGTAAAACCAGCACTCAGAGAAGAGACAGGAGGATCTCTATGAGTTCCAAGGCCAGCCTGGTCAAGCTATACAGAGAAACTCTGTCCCGCACCCCCCACCCCCCAAACAAACAAACAAAAACCACACATTAGTGTAGAGTTCAAAGTGTGCTCTCCTTACGCTAGCACAATCATGGCTGATATTCACCAAGGATGCACTGATAAAATAGCAGTTAAGATTGAAGAGCCTGCACATCAGCTCACAAACAAAAACTACCAGAATTAGGCACCAGAATCAAGACTACACATGTGCTCCGCCTCTGTTTATCTCACAAGTTTGACTCCTCTTCTGACTTGGAAGTGGTTTACATTAGTTACAGACTCATTCTGTACAGCAGGATCCACTTCCAGGTCAGAAGACTTGGGAGATTAAGGTAGATCTAATGCTTCCTTATCCTAGAGGAAACAACCCCCTGGCCAGCAAGGCCTGGACCGGTGTGGCTAGGAGGCTAGGATCCCACTCCAGGTCCTGGGGAGGCCTCAGGAGGCCTCCTGCTCTTGGGGTGTTATAGCCCACAGGTGGGTTTAAGAGCTCCCTTTTATTTGAAAATAGAGATCATGAGGAGACGGTTGGCTTGATACTGTAGTGCTCTTTCAGAAAACTCTGGGGATCCCATGACACGGGAAGAATTACTCTCTTACACTTTTACACTAGACTTCTGAGCCAGCATGTATTCCTATATTATGAACTCCGGAGTCAGCCCAGCCTATCAAGGACCACTGTCTGCTCTGTGCTGTTGCTCCTGTAACCCCAGCAGAGAGGGAACCACCTTCCCTCATTAAAGCAAAGCTGGTGACACAGAGAGTACCAGGTTCACCAGCCTCTCCTGACCTCTTAATTGTCCTCTCCACCTCCCACTCTGGCTAATATGCTCCAAGCACTGACTCCCGATTGTACCTACCTCTTGAGTAGTGCATTTTGGATTAATTACAGACAGGAAAAATCATTAAAGATTTGAAGGGGCCAAGAAGACAGTGTTCACCTTGATTGGGCCTGTCCAACTCCCGGGAATATAGTGACTAAAACGTATGGGGTCATTGGAAAAACTGTGGTTCCTGTCAGTCTAGGTCCCCAACAAGAGGCACCTCCTTGAGCTTCTTCAAACAGAGGACCATTTGACAAATGATGGCTCACATGACAGCACCTGTATTATATACAGTTTAATTAGAAGAATGAAGTGGAAGGTTGTTCAGAATTCAACGTACATCTTAAGGGCTCTTGAATTCTGATCCCGTGACGTGGTTACTGACAAGTGCAGCGGCACAGAGTTGTCACCCCAGCACCAGAGAGGACGGAGCGGGCAGACCAACCTGGTTCAGGCCAGCCTGGTGTATACGTACAGGGGGTCCCAATTCAACAAACAAACAAGTAAAAACATAAAGTACATAAATTCGAAATGCGCTTCCTCAGTTTCCTCTTAGGAGTCTTTAGGTCTATTTGATTGGGTCATAAAGTTGAGGAATAAAGTTCTATCTCCCTGGAGGAGCCTTATAAGTGACTGACGTGGCTGTGGAAAGCGGCTTTGAAATAATCAATACCAACTTGCCTTTGAAGGGACTCTGGGCAGCTCGAGCGTAGCTAGCATGGCTCTGGCAGGCCTTGCCTTTCTCTCCCATTTCCTCTGCCCTGACAGAAACTGTAAGACTACATTCCCTTATTTGGCCACTTCCTCCTCCTAAGGCTGATTATCAAGGTCCAGCTATGGATTGAAGCCCTGCAATCAAAAGCCCACTTTGGCTCCCTTAATTAACATGTCTAGTTAAAATTAAACACCTCATTCTATTACGGGGTTTCCCCTTATAGCTTTATAAATCACCATTTTCCTATATGCCATGTCTCCTCTCTATCCAGAGGCAGTCTTTTGTCCTCCAAAACAAATATCCCACTTTCTTCTTTTCCTTCTCCTTCATCCTATACTCCTGGTTTGTCTCTTATTCCCTGGTCTCTGTTCCTCTGGTGCAAATAAATCTCCTTTGTACGAGAACGTGGTCTTGGGGGTCCTGAGCTGATACCTTTCCTAATATTTCCAGTCATTTGAAATCAAACCAAACGCCAGTCAATACCTCCAATCAGGCTTACCCAATACTGCAGGAGCGCTTCGATAGCTCTGAACTCAAACGGTAACGGGTATGTGACAAGCTGGCCTTCCCCAGCCAGCTGTGATGGCAGCTCCCGAAACAGCCACCGTTCCAAGTTTAAATTCCGATAATCCAGTATTAGAAGACACTCCGGAGTTATCACAGCCTTCAAATACTGGAAAGCAACAGAAAGAATGATTGTGTACACACACACGCATACACACAATCATACAGATGCAAGTTATCAAGCTAGAGGAAAAAGTAAATTCATTAAAATGAGGTAACTTTACTAATTTTGTACTAAAACTAAACCAAACCAATGTTTATTTGGTTTTCTAAAGGTAAGGGATTTTTTTTTTTTCAGGAAGCTATTAAAATCCATGTATGTCTCGATAATTTTAAGCTGCTCTCAGAAGAAGTGGAATTACACAGATTAGATGCTTACTAAGACTCCAGCCTGCTGTGGCACAGATTTGTACCCACAATCCCAGCACCTGTGAGGTGGAGGAGAGATGTTCAAGAACATGCTCAGCTACAGAGCAAGCTCAAGGCCAGCTTGGTGTACATGAAACCCTGTCTCAAAAAAATCCAAACCCAAAGCAAGTCCTCTGGCAGGGCACACATGAGAAAACAGGGACTACATGAAACACAGAGTTCTCTAAGCAACCATGCAGGGGTCTCAGAGAGCCAATGCCTGTATGCAGCACTTGGGAGCTGAGGTGAAGACTGCGATCTAAAGAGAATAAGATAAACTTTTGAAGATAGTACCAATTTATTGAATTAATTTGAAATTACAAACAAGACATAGCCTCAGTGCTTCAAACTACAACAGTATGAAACCAGAAGATTTTCTAACTAGGTGTGGATAGCCACAGTTACATTTGAGAGATGTAGAAGGCTGGAGAGTTGGCTCAGTGGTTAAGAGAATTGGCTGTTCTTTAAGGAGACACACATCACTTCCAGCACCTACATGGCAGCTCATAATCAGTGTAACTCCAGTCCCATGTATCTGAGGCCTCCGAGGGCACCATATGCATGTGGTACACAGACATACACACAGAGAGAACAACCTTACACATAAAATCCATTAAATTTAGATTAAAGGACAAAAATCTGATCAAAGACAAATTTAAAAAGCAAGTACATGCATAAATATCCTGATTTTTTTTTTTTAATATAATTCCAGAAACTACAGACTAAATTCAAAGGCCAATGAGGGCCACAGTCAGAATTTCCCCAACACAAAAGAGAGCAGCAGCATACTTGCTGACCATATAACAGAATCAACGCAAAATGCACCCTACTCTTAGAGCATTCAGTAACAAAAACCCCACCTCCTTCCCAAGTTTCTTTTTCTTTATTCATCTTTCTTCCTTCCTTCCTTTCTTTCTGAGACACGGTTTCTTTACATAGACCTAGCTGTCCTGGAACTTGTTATGTTAACCAGACTGGCCTTGAACTCACAGAGATGGGCCTGCTTCTGCCTCCGAGTGTGGGGATTAAAGGCGTGCATCACCACCACAGCTCTGCGGAGTCTCCTTTTACCCACACACCGAGAGAGGCAGTCAGTCCTCTGTGGACCCGCAGCTCTGCGGAGTCTCCTTTTACCCACACACCGAGATGCAGTCAGTTCTCTGTGTGCGCACAGCGGTGAGGCTCTTACCTCCATCCTCATGATGATCCTGTTGTTCCTGGTCGTGATGCTCATCACGTGCTGAAATCTCAGGTCTCTAGCCTGGAGTGCCAACTCATGGTACAACTCAGTTTTCTTTCTCTCTATAGGAGAAACAGAGTGGGTAAAACTAGTAACCTGAGCAGCATGGGCTCCTGGCAAGCTCTCTCCCAACTGAGCTACAACTCCAGCCCACAGTCACTTTTTTCTTGGGGATGAATTTTATTAACTAGTGTTTTGCCTACATATATAGGTGTGCCGCACATCCTGGTGTCTGTGGAGGCCACAATGTTGCACTGGATCCCCTGGGATTAGTTACTGATGGTTATGAACTGCTGTGTGGGTGCTAAGAATTGAACCTGGCTCTTATTTGCTGAGCCATTTCTCCAGCCCCTACACTTTCTATTTTTACCACTACGGAATCATATTCAGTGTTGTAAATCTGTGAATGGAATGAATTTGGTAATTTATTGGAAAATAAAAACTAAAAGAAGTCAATATTCACAGCAGATTTTCCTACCCGGAAACTAAGAATATAGCAGATGGAGAAACGTGTGATAGGCTGGGAGGGTAGCATCTGTACCTGCAGAGCAAACCGCACCTTCCACCGGGCTAGAAGCTGAAAAGCGTAGGAAACGCTTTTCCTACGCTGGCACAAACACAAGGATCTAAGCAAGGATGGACCACAGGGCTGCAGGGGTGAGGTGAAACTGGAGTCTCTAGCCATTCAGTACAGAAATGCAGGAAAACCGCATAAAGCCTGACAGTCCCACGATGGCTGACGAGCAAATGCTGAGGGACCTCCTTCAACAAAAAACACTGTACTCCTGTAACTATGATTCCTAACTCTTCACCAAATTTGCCAGTCCACTGCTAAAGATACTCACCAAAAGAGGTCACATTTCCTTCTTTGTCAAATTTTGTCTGTAGAGCATAAAAACAAATATTAATTAAATCTCAATTCAGTGTATTCATGCACTGTACAGTTGCAAAAGTCAGGAAAAAAAATCCCATTTCTAACCCCTTTGCTAACATAAACCTGATAGTAGACTGACTTTCTATCTTGGTTCCTCTAGACATCTACTCACGGAGAATCAGTCCTGTGTCTAGGTAACCTTGGTAACAGTGGCCGATGAGTGAATGGCATTGGGCCAGACATGCTCTTAAGCCTTGCGTGTTCATTGTGGGGGTCCTGGAAGTGTGTTTCCAGAAGACATGGGGAGTGAAAGCCATGGGCCTCCCATGCTCCTCTATGAATCCATCTGCATTCAAGTTTTCAGTGAGCAGACTAGAGAAGCCTGGAAAGGCTGCAAGGACCTTTTGGCTGGAAAAGGATGTGGCAACAAACCCTGGGTTGGGGACGTCACTCAGTGGAAACATGACGCTGCCCTGCCTTGTTGCCAAGAGCTGCTCTGTCACAATCCTAAATGTCTTCTCTGAGCTAAGAAGTCTCTGGAAGGCACTTCAGGAGTCCCAGCACACAGGAGGCCACAGTTTCTACTCAGTCACAGTTAAAGGTGTCAAATGTGAATACAGGGGCTCTTCCACTTTAGAAAGTAAACACTATCCATTTACTGATCTTAGTGAAACTCAGAGCCTGGGTTTCTGCTTTGGACACAATGTATACTATGGTAGCAGAACCAAAATAAACCCTACAATGTACAATTTAGCCTGCTTCTCATGAGAAAGCTCTGATCAACAGGAGGAGGGAAGCAGCAGGAAACACCCTGGGTCAATTCTTAACAAAAGCTTTGTATTTATGAAATACAAACTGGCTTGTATTTAGATTTATTTCTGAAACACATCTACTCACTGCAGAAAATAAAAAAATTAAGACTACTTAAATCACATGATTTGAAAAATTTTAGAGCCAACTATGCCAATAATAACTTAGAGGTTAGCTTCCAGTGAGTCAGCTGTCATTTGAGCAGCCTGTTCTGTATAGCTAGAGCCCCAGTCATTAGTAAAGCTTCAAGAGTACTAATAAAGCCGGGTATGGTGGTGGCGCACACCTTCAATCCCAGCACCTGGGGAGGCAGAGGCAGGTGGATCTCTGTGAGTTTGAGGCCAGCCTGGTCTACAAAATATAACACAAAGACAAATACTTCTGCCAACTTAATAAGCATAGAAAACACTTCTTGCAAGTTCTTGGATGCTATGTACTCACCACAGCAAACACCTGGGCCACGCTGGCTAATGTAGCTTGAGAGGCGTCAGAGGTTCTAAACCGGTACCCATCACCTAGCAGAAAGAAATGAGAGAATGACTGGTATCCAGGAAGCTCAATTGCAACTCTCACAGTAATCGGAGCCTTCAGAACACTATGTGTTTGAGGCTTTTCCTACTGCAAAAATGGAACACCTGTTCTTTTATGATTCTCTCTTAATCATTCTGGCCTTATACCTTCCCACCGCTTTCATTTACTGTCACACAGCTTGTTAACTGAGGTCTGTCCTTTCTCTGTGATTGGAAAGGTTAGCTGGAGCTGAGGCAATCAGTACCTACTACTAATAGGAACACCGGGCTGGGGTTTGTCCCAAGCACTGCATAAAAGTAAAAATAAATAAATAAAGTTTTCATTTATTAGGTGCGTGTGAGCACTGTGGAGGTAAGAAGTCATCTTGCAAGTACCGATTCTCTCCTTCCATGTAAGCTCTGGGGACTGAACAAGAATTTAAGGTGTTACCGTGATTAGTACTCTGGATTTTAATGTTTATCTCAAAGTTCCTGCGTCTTGCAGACCACTTGATTCCCAAGCATAATCTAAGGAGGAAAAAGGCACCAAACAAAAAGACTGGGTGTGGGGAAGGAGCATTTTTGACTGACAGCCTCTGATTATGAAAAAATTTTAAAGTACAATTTAAAAAAAATGTACCTGAAGCCGTCAGGACTGTTTGTTTCTGAGCAAACACGGTTTTGGAAACACTTTCCTCCCGTTTCACCACTGGGTAATGAAACCAGCAATAGCAAAGACGCCTGTCTTCACCCAGCGGTTTTGCTCCCCTGGCTGTCTGCTTGCACACTCTTTAAGAGCAGACTTCATCAAGGGTTAACATTCATATTTTTCAAGCCCACTTCTAGAAATTCTCTACTCTATACCAGGGCAATTGTGCAACTGTGTAGATGTGCCCAGAAGAGAAATGAATAATATCCCTGTCTTGCTAATCATTGTAGCTCGTGCTACTCAGTCTGGGATCCGCAGTGAGTTCCAAGGCAGCCTTGGGTTAGTTGAGACCACGTCTTAAAACAAACAAACAAAACCCCACCAAACAGAATTCTGGACACTGAAAGCAGGAGAGAGGACTGACTCCGACAAGCTGTCATCTGACCTCCACACACAAACTCAGAGAAAGGCACACGCCCGCTCGACAAATACTTAAATGCTAAATTTAAAACAGTAACCAACCAAACAAAAGTAGCCTAACGAGGCGGTTAACGCTTTTAACTGCTGCATTCAGAAGGGTGAGACAGGTGAACAGCTGTCAGTTCGCGGCCAGCCTGGGCTTACACAGAGACCCTGTCTCAACAAACGAGAAACCGCAATCAAGTCCTCCCAAGTGCTGGCTTGAGAACTACGGCGGGGTGAGCCCGGCAGAGGACAGCAGAGCCAAGGGCAGGCGGAGCCCCGCGGGACGTGCCTACCGGCAGCGCGGGGCGCGCTTAGCGCCTTCTGGCTCCCGAGCAGCCGGGTCGCGCGACCGCCGCAGGCCGCGGGGCTCAGGCGCGCAGCCGCGGTACACAGGGCCCGGCGGGACTGCGCGGCGCGGGGCAGCAGCCGGGGCAGGCAACGCAGGGATTCCATGGCGCGCAGGCAACCGGGACCCGGCCACAGAACTCCGGGCCGGCATGCCGGAACCCGGGGAGAGACGCGCACGCGACACCCGCGCACCGCGCCTGCGCGAGCCGTCCCGCGCCTGCGCGCTGCTGCCTGCGCATGCTCCGGCAAGGGCGACCTGTGGGCGCGCCCCCTGTATCCTGTGACCGATGACGGAGTCTGCGTCAAGGAGCGCGGCAGGCACCTGCGAGTGTGAAGGTAGAGAGGCCACAGGAGCACAGCTGTGAAAGTACCTAGCTCAGCTATGAAAGTACCCAGAAGCTGCGAATTGCTACTTTCTGGAAAGGTTTCATGAATGTATGATGAAATACATAATTTGGAGATGAGGAAGGTACCACCATTCGTAAATCATTTAAGTTTTAAGCTTCATGTGTTAAAACACACTTAGAAGGGACAGAGTTAAGCTTTTGCTACAGAACAGGGAAAAACAAAGCGACTGGAGTGCTGGGTGCATGCTTGTAATCCCCCAAGAATTCAAGGTCATTCTTAGCGAGAGTGTTAACCTGCACTACGTTAGATCCAGTCTTTACAGACCCTCACCCCGCCCCCAAAGAAACGAGTCAATAGATTTGGTGTCTGCCACAGTACTATAGACAGACAAGAGTTTCAGGGTTCCCTTCATTAATATAAGGACATAGACCTATGAACGTTGAACCATTTATCTTGCCGTGAATCAGGGGTTGATGTAATGTAGTAGTGGACAAAGGAAGGCTTCCAGAAGAGACCATGGATATTTGACTTGGGAGGCTGAGAGCTAGGAGTACTTTAAGCATTGTGGCTAGGAAGAACCTTGAGTGTACAGAAAGTACTTGATAGCATTTTCATCTTACTAGAACTTTAATGTGCCAAATCTTTGAAAAATATTAACGTGACAGGAAACATTTCTTTGAGAAAAACACCTATTTAAAAAAATACATCGTTGTTCCTAACATGACATGACCTTTGCAAAACCTTAGGCAAATGCTGGCAGCTGTTCAGATATATGGTCTTTGGAATTAATGGCAAGGAATTGGAATTTAAACTGAAAAGAATGAAAGCAGTTGGGAAATTGTGAGCAAAGAAATACAGAGTGGTAAGTTAATAATCTGATTTATGTTTATTTAATTTTTAAAAACAGTTTAACACTGACAGACCTTGAACACAACACCTTGTACAAGTGAGGCAAGTGTCTGCTCAGCACTTGGGAGGTAGAAGGGGTAGGATAAGGGATTCAAGGTCATCTTCCCCTGGTTGTACGGCTGATTGGAATCTAGCCAAAGCACAAGAGAATCTGCCAACAAATGAAAAGAACAAAACAAGCCTGTCATGGGGAAGCATGCCTTTAAGTCCAGCACTTGGGAGGCAGAGACAGGAAAAGCTCTGTGAGCTCCAGACTACACGGCTACTGACGCTTCCCATAAAAGAGTCACATTTAAGCATCTGTACAGGCGTTATTTGTGCAGCTATCATTTCTGCATTTTATAGAGAAAGCAGGAGGGTCAGAGTTCAAGGCTATTTCCAGTTATACAGTGAGTTTCAGCCCAGCCAGGCCATGTGAGACTTTATTTCAGATAGAGAGACCACAAAATAGCTGATATTTGATGTTGGTGGCTTTTGGAGTTACAGTGCCCAGAAATGTTTAAAAGATGAAGTAAAAAGCTTTTTTATACTTCTTTTTCCTAAAGATCTTTTCTTTAGGAAATGAGATCATAAGATGATTATGAGGTGGTGGTCCAGGTTAATAGGTTGAGCAGATAAAAGTGAAGGTCAAAAGGTTAGGGAAATCTTGACACTGAGTCAAGGGGAGGTCAAAGCATGCTTGATGACAAACTTGTAATCATGTTTCTGAGATTTCTTTGACTTCCAGATAATGGGTGAGAAGTTCTTTTCTACCTCCAAGACCTCTTAGTTTCCCCTTTCTTTCATTTCATCTTTAATTCCTGCCTCCAGGACTTTAATTCCTTAAGGGCCAATGATGTCCTCATTTTTGGGAGGATGGAAGGAGATCTGTGTTTGGAGTTCAGAGGATTATCATTCCTTGTTAATCTGAAGAAGGGATGTTGTTACTCAGGACCCAAAACTCTATGTACAGTAAGTACACTTTAAGGTATCCAGCCCTAAAATTAGCACCAAACCCAGGACTTTTTTCCACCATGAAGTCTTTGAAAAAATAATGACAGAAAGTCACTACAAATTAAGGGGAAGAACAAATAGCGTAACAGGTTATCTGCATAAAAGACAAAAACCAACCAAACAAAAACACCTATAGCATTTTATCTGAAAAAACAAAATCAGCAAACCCATGGCAAGCTGGTGTGGTGGTCTATGCCTATACCCTAAGCCCTTGGGAAATGGAAGCTGAGCAACATAGTGAGGCCAGCCTCGGCCACATAGTGAGTTCATGGCTAGTTTTATCTTTAAAAAAATCAATCAAATTGCTGGTTCACTATTGTTGCCCTGCAGAGGGGATCTGTCTTCTCTTATATCCTATCTGAGACTCTACACTGCTGAACTCTTAGCCACCAGGCATGGTTGTACAACAGGATGAGTTTCCAGAGTTAGGACCTTATATCCTATTCAACACTTCTAAGGTACTGATCTCAGAGACCCCTCAAGTCCTTTGTTATTTGGGGTTGCCTGGCAAAAGCTTGTTAAAGATTTAACAGATCTTTTGGTTTGGGGCATTTATTAGGTTTCTATACAATTTCATTTAGAAAGGGGCCATAAGCTATGGAATAAGTCAGAGTACAAAATTAACCTTTTTCATGACACATTAAGAAATACCCAGGGAAGCCTGATGTGGTGGCACACACTTTTAATCCCAGCACCTGCAGAGGCAAATATGGTTGGATTTCTGTGAATTTGAGGCTAGCCTGGTCTACAAAGCGAGTCCAGGACAGCCAAGGGCACAACAAAAAAACAGTGGGAAATAAAACCAAAAAGAGGCAGAAGAAGAAAAAAAGAGGTGAAGGAGGAAGAGGAGAAATACTCAGGGTACTTTCATCTTCACCTTTAGTTTGAAGGGTCCTCCACCAGGAAGCCCTGGGCTGCTTTCGTTATCCAGGGAAGCCATCACTGGAACTGAAGAGCTCCTTTGAGAGGCCTGGGCTTTCTCCCATATAGTGTTTTCCTCTTTTCAGAGGCGAAAAAATCCCTGTTGTCTTGGGGCCTGTTGAGGCAGCTGTTCTCCCCTCTCACTGCTTTCTGCAGTGGAGAGAGTCATTTGCGCTTCAGCATGCTCATCTGCCTGGAGCTCCACCATACTAGGAACGTTATAAATAAAAAGGTTTATTTAGCCCATAATGTTTGAGGCTCAAAGTCCAACATCAGGTGGTTCTATCGGTCTGGCTTCTGGTGAGGGCTCCCTGTCAGGAGCCATGCGTGCAGAAAGGGTCTGTGGCAAGCAAGTGTGCTTCCTGGAGGCAGCACACTGTTTTTTGTTGTTATTGTTGTTTTGTTTTTTCAAAGCTAAGCAATGGGTGAGCCCTGGTGAGCCCTGGATCCAAGGGACCTTGTCTCTGGGTTGCTTCCTGTTGTTGATATGTCTTCCCACGCTTCTCATTGCTGTATTTCTCATATATCTGGCATGGTGTAGAGATATCTTTACTACCCATGCTTTGGTGTAATTGCTTCTCCTTGCTGGGCAAATTTTCTGCAGAATCAATACGAAGATGATTTTATAATTTCTGATAATGATTTTATGGAATTCCCGATTTGACTCAAGTAATTTTACACCCTCCTGCATAGGGCAAAGGCTGAATAAAGAGCCTGCGAACCTTCACATGTCACTGACACATCAACTGCACTAGGGAGATCAGATTTGAGACAGATTTTATGGTTCAAGGGGAAAAAAATTCGCTCTATATTAGGAGATGAGATCACAAATTGTTGGCATACATTTAAAATATATTTTATTTATGCTTCTTAATATGTCTTCTTCTCTACTCCACCCCAATCCCTTCCAACACCCTATTACCAGGTAGGAGAGAAAAAAGGTTAGTGGAGAGAAGGGTCATAGTTTTCCTTAGCTACTTCCTGCTGGTTAGGGTCATCTGGCTCATTGGGGCAAGTGCAATCCTTGTTTCCAGATATCTCCAACCTCGTCTTATCCACCTGTATTAACAGCAACCAGGAGCAGCAGCGGGGAAGCACCAGCAGACTTCTTTCTCAGAGGCCCCTCAGCCCTCTGGGCTCTGGCCTGTATTCCTTCTCCAGAGTCCTCGATTTAGACTATCTGTAGTTGGCAAAGAGCCCCTCTCAGAGCCTGCATGGGGCAAATAGTTTGCTGCTACAGACAATTTGAATCAGCCCCATATCCCACAGTTGGGATTAGAACAAAAATGTGTTTATATAGCATAACCCCAAACTTCCACAACAAAAAATCTCAGTGTACACCATGAAAAGTAAAAATTATTGCTTTAAACTTATAATGAACTCATGGAGCTAACACATAGTTAAAGAATGTTTAGTTAGGTATGAGTATTAATGGAAAGACATATTAACAATAATCCTGCTATAACTCCTTGAGATCCTGTTAACCTTAAACCTTGTTAACCTATGACATGAAAAACTGTTGCTCTGAACTCATAATGAACTTGTAGTAAAATGAAGACGTAGATAAGAAGTGTTTAATTACGTACGAGTCTTAAAGGAAAAACGTAATCAATAATCCTACTGTGTAATGAATTTTGAGATAATTGTTTTTATGGCTATGAGGTAACTTTTTTTTTCTAATGTAGAGTAATTTGCTTAAAGGATATAAAAGACACCAAGAAGTAATAAACATTGTTGGTTGGAGCTGGATCTTCTGCTCCATATACCATCCACCAAATATGTGTCTGTCTGTCTGAAGTGTTAGAGCTTGCCTTGCTCTATACACCAACTGTGTATGTATGTATATATTTGTATATGTATGTGTAAAAATGTTTAAGCTTGTGGAAACTTGCTGATTGGAGTCCTTCTGCTTCATCCATTGAATCTGTGTATATGAGTGCATTTTTTTTCTTTCTCACTGGGGAGACCGATTTTTTAATAAGCCAGTCTGACTCCATGACAGGCTTCAGAATTGGTTTCAGGCCAAACAGGCCTGGGTTTCCAGTTCCATGGAACTAGAAACCAGTCCATGGAAACAAGATATAATAACTCAGTAACCTCCCTGAAAATCAGAAACAATGATTTAGTAACCGCCTTGAAAAGTCCTCAAGCACTTGACCAATCAAATTAAAGGTTAGTTAGAAATGCTTTGTTTAGCTAGTCAAAATTATACTGTTACCTGGTCACTTTTTGTTAGCACTCTTTGTTACCTGGACACACCTTGTTACCTGGACACTCCATGAAGTCCTCCCTCTACTCCAACCAACCAATGAAAAGATTACCTAATCATACTAGGGAAATCCCCTAACTGTCTTTAAATTGAGCCTGCGTTCTCACTTCAAGGTTGCCATTCTATGGAATGATGGCTCTGGCATGCTGGCAATTTCTGCACAATAAACACTCCTTGCTTTTGCATACTACCTGAGCCTGAGGTCTTCCTTCAGCAATTCCCAGACCTAACACTCACCAGCTCACAAAGAGTTAATGAGCTCTCAGCTTTTTGCCAAGGGTCTGCTTCATGCTGCTGGTCTCTTAAGTCTTTCGAAGGCTTAGGTAATTAAGTTCCTTTGGAGGCATTCATCAGAGACTATAGCTCTGACCCCAGGAAAGTTTAAAAAGAGTTTCAGAGCTTCTCTTGTGAAGTTAGACTGCCTGTTGCTACACGTGGTACTGTACTGTTTGGTACCATGAGTACCTAATCCCAGATGCCAGAAGTTACTAGCTCCTGGCTCTGTTTGCCAACTTTATGTCCACTTGCTTCAGTTTCCCCCGACTTGTCAAAGCTGGTACTTTGACATCTTGTTTGTGTCACAGCATGGAGAGGAGCAGAGCAGGAACCAGGAGTATGCAGAAGGGACCAGGTTCATATGTTGTCCTGACTTTGTAACCTACAGATGGTTGTGAGCCACCATGTGGTGCTGGGAATCTAATCCAGGTCCTCTGTAAGAGCAACAAGTGTTCTTAACCATAGAGCCATCTCTGCAGTCGATAAGCTTCCATTTGTCATTTGTCATGGGAGGACTACAGATTTTGTATCCTGATACTTTGATGAAAGTGTTTATCAGCTGTAGGAGTTCCCTGGTGGAATTTTTAGAGTCACTTATGTACACTATCATATCATCTGCAAATGAAGATGCTTTGACTTCTTCCTTTCCGATTTGTATCCTCTAATCTCCCCCAGTTGTTTTATTGCTCTAGCTAAGACTTCAAGTATTTTATTGAACAGATATGGAAAGAATGAACAATCTTGTTTCTAATTTTAGTGGAATTGCTTAGAATTTTTCTCCATTTAATTTGATTTTGGCAATAAGCTTGCTGTACATTGACTTTATTATGTTGAGGTATGTCCATTGTATCCCTAATCTATTCAGGACTTTTATCATGAAAGGGATTGGATTTTTGTCAAAGGCCTTTTCTGCATCTAATGAGATTATCATGTGTGTTTTTTCTTTGTTTATATAGTGGATTGCATTTCTTGATTTTCATTTATTAAACCATCCCTGCATCTCTGGGATGAAGCCTTCTTGGTCAGGGTGAATTATCTTTTTATGTGTTCTTGGATTTTCTTTGCAAGTATTTTTTTTTTTTTAGTATGTTTGCATCTATGTTCATAAGGGAAATTGGTCTGTAATTCTCTTTCTTTGTTGAGTCTTTATGTGGCTTGGGTATCAGGGTAAGTGTGGGCTCATAAAATGAATTCAGCAATGTTCCTTCTGCTTATATTTTGTGCAGTAATTTGAGGAATAAAGAATAATAACTTTTCTTTGAAGGTCTGGTAGACTTCTGCACTAAAGCATCTAGCCCTGGGCTTGTTGTTGAGAGACTTCAGTGGCTGTTCTTGTTTCACTGGAGTTGCCGGTCTATTTAGTGTTTATCTGACCTTGGTTTAACTCCAGTTAGTCTTCCTCGCTGTGGACCAAGAGAAACTCATCCCCTCTTATGTTGCTTTGCATTTGTTCACAGCAACAGGAAAACTCGTGACAGGGCTCACTGAAATGACAAATGTAGTGTGGACACTTATAGAAGGATAATTTCTTTTTTTTTTTTCACATGAGAGAACATGATGCATTTATTTTTCTGAAGATGGGTTATATCAATTAATAGTTCCCATAACTATCTATTTTCCTGGAAATTTCATAATATTATTTTTCTATGGCTTAATACATTTTCTACTGTGCATATTTTGCTATCCATTCGTCAGTTGGTGAGTAGCTGGTTTGACTCCTTTTCTCAGTATTGTGAATAGAGTATCAATAAACACAGATAAGCAAGGATTTCTGTGGTAGGGTTTGGAGTCTAGAAGGATAATTTCATTTGATGAAATATGGTGGGGATTTCTGGATCTGTTGGGAAAAGTCCTTCACAGTTAAGCAAAGACTAGAAAACTACTGCCCTGAGGACACCTAGAAATTTAAGATGAATAGGTACGAGGGGATGGGGAGGGTGCCAGAAAGTAGAGAATGCAAGTTAACAGTAGCGAGAACACCCCAACAATGAAAATAACGCAGAGATGCCTGGAAGCCAGGCTGAATACACATCCCTGTGACCTCCCCCTCCTCCTCTGTGGATCCTGCACCTCTGCACTGAGTTTTAAGCAGGCCCACGGAACCTAGTGAAACCTAGAGCTGGAGAAACTTCTAAACCCTCGTGACAATCCACATAACCATCACCACTCCACCAACATACTCAAAAGCGCTACATGTTTTCAAGACTTCACTGGCTTATTTGGGGTTACCATAGTGACTCTCAACCTGTGTGTGCCAATTGACCCTTCACAGGAGTTGTCTAAGACCACTGGAAATATTAGATATTTACATTATGATTCATAACTGTAGCAAAGTTACAATTATGAAGTAGACATGAAAATAATGTTATGGTGGGGGTTACCACAACATGAGGAACTTATTAAGGATTGCAGTATTAGGAAGGTTGAGAACTACTGAGTGAGTACCTGGTGCAGTTTGGATGTGATTTGCAGACATCCCCCAGAGGTATCTCTGCTGGAACCTTGGTTCCCCAGTGTGTCAGTGCTTAGGTGCTTAGGTGCTTAGGTGGTGGAATAATCTTGAATGCATTGACACAGGAGGTGACTTTCTGAATAGAACACTGATGATGCAGGCACTAAGATCAGCAATTAATAAATAGGACCTTATGAGACTGAAAGTTTCTGTAACACAAAGGGCAATAGGACAAAACGGCAGCTGACAGAATGGGAATATATATATATATATATACATACATATATATATGTATATATATATATATATTCAACAAAGTATGTTGAATATACATACAAGTGATAGAGGACTGATCTCCAAAATATATAAAGAACTCAAAAAATAGATCTAAAAAAATCCTACAAATACTCCAATTAACAAATGAAATGCAGATCTAAACAGAATTCTCAATAGAGGAAACTTAAATGGCTGAGAAGCATTGAAAGAAATGTTCAACATCCTTAGCCATCAGGGAAATGCAAATAAAAATCACTTTTTGAAATTTCATCTTACAAACCTATCAGAACATGTGACAGCTCATGCTGGTGAAGATGTGGAGTAATGGGAACACTCCTCCATTGCTGGTGAGAGTTCAAGCTTGTATAGCTGTTATGGAAATCAATATGGTAGTTCCTCAGAAAGTTGGGAATTAATCTACCTCAAGACTCACTCTTGGGCATACACTGAAAGGATTCAGGTCCACATGAACATTTGCTCAACCATGTTCATTGAGGGATTATTCATAAAAGCCATAAACTGGAAACAACCTAGATGTTCCTCAACAGAAGAATGGATAAAGAAAATGTGGTAATAAACACAATAGAGTAATAATCAGCTGTTAAAAAGAATGACATTTTGAAATTTGCAGGCAAGTGGATGAAACTAGAAAAATAATCATCCTGAGTGAGGTAATCCAGTTCCAGAAAGACAAACATGATCAGTGCTTTATCTCGTCATCAGAGAGGCTTCCTTCAGCAGAAGACGAGAAGCTGAGAACAGAGGCCCACAGCCAGACATTACGGGAAGAGAGAGTCCAAATGAGAGGTCTTCATCAAGTTCCTCTCCTCAGAGCTCAAAGGTATTCCCTAAAAGAAGAGGGGTAAAGATTTTAAGAGTCAGAGGGGTTGGAAAACACCAGAATAAGGCCCTCTGAATCAACTAAGCAAAGTGCATCTAAGCCTATAGAAACTGAAACCATAGGCCCAGAGTCTACATTTGTCTTCACCAGTTCCTCGGTGTTATGTTATAGCTTTTAGTTTAGTATTTTAATGGGACTCCTGAGTATTAGAAAGGGTGGGTCTTTGTCTCTTATGCCTGCTCTTGGGACTGTTTTCCTCCTGTTGGGTTGCCATGTCCAACTTCAATATGGTAGTTTTTACTTCATCTTATTCTATTTTATTGTGTCATTTTTTACTGTTATCTCTTAGAAGTCTGTTCTTTTCTAAGAGACTGAAAGGGAGTGGATCCAGAGAGGAAAGGAGGTGGGGAAGGAACCAGGAGTAGTAGAAGGAAGGGAAACTATCATCAGGATGTATTGTATGAGGAAAGAAGCTATGTTCAACAAAAAAAAGTCTTATGATTTCAAAACTTACATTGTATGCATGTGTAGAAATATTACAGTGACTCATACTAATTTGTTCAGTTACTGTGTTTTAAATTTTACAACTAATATTTAGGCTAAGCAAACACAGTCCTATGTGTCATTATACTCTACTCTCATCTGTTTCTCCCATGCAATCTTGGTACCCCTTCCTCCAAGCTGGGCCTCTTTCTTTACCCAACTAGTCCCCATTTTTTTCTTCTCTATCGTGCATACTCCTTTATCCATTTCCAACTTCTGTTCTTATCTCCCTGTCCTTTCATAAGTTCCTTTATTGTCTCATGAACTATAAATTAGTAAATAAATAAATAAATGTGTGATTGATAGTACATATCAACACAAAACACATAGAATTTTAATTCTAGGTTCCATGTATGAGAAAAGACATGCAGGTATTTGTCTTTCTGAGTCTGGCTTATTTCACTTAATACAATGATTTCTAGTTGCAGCCATTTCACTGCAGAGGTCATGATTTCATTTTTTTCCCACTGCAGCATAAAATTGGCATGTATATTCACCGCATTTTCTTTATCAGTTCATCCATTGATAGACATCTAGGCTGGCTCAGTTTCCTGACTATCGTGAATGAGTCTATAAACATGGATGTACAATTAATGTTTAATATAGATTAATGAATAGATAAAATTCATAAAATTAGCAGTGCTAGACCCTACCACTGTTAAATTTTACTTTTTAATTTTTTAAACCCGAAATGCATGTTTGCATTTACTTATTTCACACGTGTGAGTGCTTTGCTTGAATGTATGCCCATGTACCACATGCATGCCTGGTGCTCTCAAAAGTCAGAAAAGGGCACTGGATCCCCTAGACCTGCAGTTATTGATGGTTGTGAGCCACTAACGTAGGTCATATCCAGGAACAGTACATGCTCTTAAACACTGAACCATCTCTCTAGCCCACGGAAGTGCACTTCTGTTTGCATCTATTATTTCTGTTTGTTATCTGAAATTTGGAAGTTCAGCTTTCAGTCAATTTTGTTTGAATTCAATATCTACAGCAGTCAGTGGCTTCTCTGGGTCTCTGAAGTTACAAGATCGCCCTCCCTCGTGTTTGGAGAGTTTGGCCACAAGGGGGGGCACTGTTCCTTGTGTTTATATTTGTTAACTTAAAAAGAAAGTCTTTAAACAATACTTTTCCTTTTGTTGTTACTATATGTGTATTCGTGTGTCCATGTGGAGGTAAGAAGACCACTTTTGGGAGTTGGTTTTCTCCGTTGAGTGTGTCTGACAGGGTCTTTCTTGTTTGTCTCTGCCTTGCTGCAACCCTAACAGAGCTGGCCTTGGCTTTGGGGCAGTGTTCCTCCTCCTCACCTCTCATCTCTCTGCATGAGCGCTGACATTACACGTGTGCATTGTCTCATTTTTTTTTTAAAGCCGATTCCAGGGATCAAACTCAGCTTCTGAGGCTTGTTTGTCAAGTGTCTTTGCCTGATGAGCCATCTTGTAGGTCCTCATGAGGTAATCTTTAAAAATCATTGTTTTGTTTTACCTTTTTTTTTTTTTTAAAGGGGTCTTGTGTAGCCTAAAAGTGTCTTTGTGGGGGAGAATAATTTTGAAATTCTGATCTTTTTGCCTCCAATTCTGAGGGCTCCGATTAGAGCCATGTGTATCAGGCGAGGTTTATTCAATTCTTGGGATGGAAGGAACCCAGGGCTTCATGCATGCCTGGCAAGCATTCTACCAATTGAGCTACGTCCATCAACATTCACTTTAAAGTGAAATCATCGATGAGTACAGGAGTGTATTTAATTTGGAGGGAAACTTTTAACAATGATGTACTAGGGTAACTATGATTGATAGCGATTTTTTATTTCAAAAGCAAACAGTAATTTCAGTGCTTCCCATATGAAGACAGGATCAGTGTTGAGGCAATGTATATGCTAGTTACTCTGATCTAATGGGCATTTCATCTTGCACAACTGAATATGCCACTGTATCCCATAGGTGTGTATATTTGTTACAGTTGATAAAGTTTTAAATCAGAGTTTGTGCATGTGGTACCAGAGGTATGGATGTAACTCAGTGGTAAAATGCTTGCCTTGCTTGTGTGAGGCCTTGGTTCAATTCCCAGCATAACACACACACACACACACACACACACACACACACACACACACACACACACGAAAAGCCCTATGTGCATTACTGAGCATGCTCATATGTAGATGACGTGGTAACAGTGTGGCTAAGGGACCAAGCTCTAGCTTTCTTATGCAATATAACCATGTCATGACTGTTGTGTTGCCAAGGCAGTCGACAAGTTAGTGGGTGAGGCGTCTTATGCATGACACATCCTAGTTTAAAGTTGTACTAAAAATATGCATCTTAGGATAACAAAGTGGTAATTTGTTTCTTTGTACTTCTCTTTCTGCCTTGAGTTAATTTCTTGTATTAACTTGATTCATCCTTTCTCTCTTTCAAAATTAACGCAAACATTCTTAAAAACTTTACATTTACTAACAGAGATGCTTTATGATATGATTTCCTTTTTCTTTCTATGGTACTGATGATTGAACTTATGGCTTTGTGTGTGCTAGGCAAGAGCCCTACCACCGTATCTGAGCAAGATCACATACTGAACACGAGGTTTCCAAATCTAGTCCAGTGGGCACTGCTTGTTCCCTCTGAACAGTGACTGGGAAGTGTCTAGTGGGTGATAAAATTGATGAGTTGAACAGCACCATCAATCTGAGGATCTGCTGTAGTTTATCATTAGGTTAGGAATCAATATGAGTAAGCAGACATCCGGCCTTTGTAATGCCACTTGACATGCTAGTCACGTTCCCGCTGACCCATCCAAATTGTTAAATTAGGCTTCCCAGGCTCTAATGGCACCAGTACCACATAGCTCAGTAAGGCCATCCTCTCCATAAATGCTAGAAGCTGGACTCAGTTACTCAATAACTTCGGCATCTGTGATATAATTTGCCGAGGAATTGTTCTCTTGTAATGGTTAACTTCTCTCTTCACTGTTCCCAGCAGGAGGTAGTTTTTAAAATCAGTCTTCTATTTATTAAAATTCACCATGACCTAAGTTATTTGACCCTAAAGCAAACAAAACAGAATCTTTTATGTGCAGAGTGACAGTACCTCAGCAAATGTTATTGAACTGGGAAAAGTCCTTGAAAACCATGAATGAAACATTAACAGTCAAAAATGGTTATCTAAGAAAGAAAAAAAAATGTTTTGATTTAGTTATTGAGAGAGAGAGAAAGAAAACAACTCCGCAGCCCTGCCTGGCTGGCCTTTCTGCTGGAGTCTGTTGAGTACTGACATTGCAGGCATGAGCTCCATACCCACAGCAGTATATTTCTGACATAATCATCTAAGTACAGTTAATGCTGTTTTTTTAAAGGATTATTTTTATGTGTATGAGTGTACATTCCTTGTGCCTTGGGAGGCCAAAAGAGGGCATTGGATCCACCTGGAACTTGAATTACAGATAGTTTTGAGCTATCTGTACATGGGTGCTGGAAACTGAACCTAGGCCCTCTACAAAGAGCAGCAAGTGCTTTTAACTACTGAGCCACCTCTCCAGACTCTGATGTTTGTTTGTTTGCTGAGGCAGGATCCCACATAGTCCAGGCTAGCCTTGAACTTGCTGTATAGGTGAGGATAACTCAGAACTCCTGATTTTCCTGCCTGTACTTCTTTAGTGCCGGGATTACAGGTGTGTGCCAACACATCCAGTTTTGGCTGGCACTGAAGAACAGTGATAGTCTCAAAAGTAAAGGAAGGACACTCCCCTCTCACACACATCCTGGCTTGCTTCCTCTTGCTGCAATAAACATCGTGATCAAAAGCTCCCTGTTCCGGGAAGAGCTTATTTCACCTGAAAGCTTGTTGTCCACCCCTCAGGGCAGGAACTCCTGGAAGAAACCCACAGACAAGAACTGAAGCAGAGATCATGGAGCACCTTTGTCTACTGCCTTGTTTCCACATTCTGCTCCTTTCTACCTTTCAAGATGAGTTGATATGGCATGGCACTGTCTGCCCTCAGTGGATGGGCTGGGCCCTTTCACATCAATCACTAATCAAGAGAATGTCTTACATACTTGCTTATATGTGAGATGCCAATCTGATGGAGGCATTTTTCTTAGTTGAGGTTGTTTTTTCCCCAGATAACTTTAGTTGGTGTTAAGCTGACAAAAACAAAACAACCAAAAAAAAAAAAAACCCACACATACAACAAAAACAAAACCCCCAAACAACTGACCAGCACACCCCCAGCTTGTGTAATATTGCATTGCAGTAATTCTGAGAATTACTTAGAATATTAGATATAAAAGGATTTGCACAATTTATCAACAACAGCACTGATATCTCAGTTTGCACTGATCTTTGTTGAAACCTGGTGATAGGAAACAAGAGTACCTTGTCTCAGAGCACCTTGAGCCCTTGAGTGGGCAGAAGGCTGACTGAGTGATGTGCTTCAGCTTTGTTTATTTTTAAACACTGTTTATGACTATGCAGATGGTGAAAGGTCAGGCAAGGGTGGGACTTCAGGCAAGCCCACCTAGCTCAGCTTCAACTTGATTCCTAACATTTAAATTAGGCTTCAGGATGAACCTCCCTTAGAGCCAAGGAGCCAGATTTCCCTTGTCATGGGTTAGTCACTGAGTAGGGGACTGTGGGTAGCTGAGGAGTGGGGGATTGAGAGCCCTTTTTGCTCTCTGCCAGTGTAGAGGAGGCTGCTTCATTGGTTGGGGAGAAGCAGGGCTGGAGGGAAGCAAGGCCTGGAGCTAAACACTAGCTAGGCTCATCTTAATCCGGGAGACAAATGGCTTCAGACAAAATCCAAGGCAGGGTTGGATTACCTGTGCTTTCTTGTGTTCCTTGGAGGCTGGCCATTTTCTTATATGTAATCCTTAGAATTTACAACACTCAACTGGACAATGAAAAGGAGAGCGTTCTCTTTAAAAGAGAGATGTTACCTTGTATGATGGATCTTGCTGACATCCCAGCACTTGGGAGATGGAGGCAGAAGGATCAGGAGTTAAGATCTTGAGCTACATTGCAAGAGTGAGGCCAGACTGGGCTAATTGAGACCCTATCTCTAAAAAGCAAACGCAATCAACCAATAAAAGCTATTAATTTGACACACATTGCATGTCAGGCGCTCTTCCAAACACTCCATATTTATTACTTCTCTTGATCTAAAATGGGTAGATTTTCCCACAAATTTTGTTGAGGAAAAGAAGGCTTAGAAAAGGTAGCCATGAAACATGTGTAGCCATGACCCAGCTAGTGAGGGAATGCAGCCCAGATTCAAACTTGGGAAAAAAGAATCATGTACAACAGCTGAAACAACACAAGCACTCTTGTTGGAAGTATAATGGCACTTCAGCATAGCGGTTTAAAATCATCTTTGAGAGCATCCCATGCAACAGAAGCTGATACTAGTAATTTGACAAATGTATTAGCAGTGTGTGTTCATTGCTGTTAACAGTATATATCGGGCAAGTTAGTTTCAGAGTTGAGATTCTGAAAAATGCTCATATAAAACCTGAAGGAGCAGTTCCTCTCATCCATGCCCCTTTCCTTTCATTCCATCTTTTTGTTATATGTAAAAGTTTATAGAAATTTGTGTGTGTGCTATCCTTAGTTGCTTTATTTTTTGAGACAGAGGCTCTCTCTCTCTCTGAACCTGGAGCTTACTGATTTAGATTTGGCTGGTAGGGATCCTTCTTTCTCTACTTCCCCCAAACTGGAATTTTTAGTTTGTACAACCTTACCCAGCTTTAAAAGTATTTACTTTATGGGTATGCATGTGAGCCTGAATTTATGTATGTATACTGCATTCATGTAAGATGCCTGGGAGGTCAGAAGAGGTGTTGGACCTTCTGGAACTGGAGTTATACGTGCTTGTGAGCCTCCATGTGGGTTGTGGGAACCGAACCTGCATCGTCTGCAAGAGCAGCAAGTGACTTTAACCTCTGAGCCATCTTTCTAGCTCCTCCTTGCCCAGATTTTTATGTGTTTTGGGGATTTCATTCAGGTTCTCATGCTTGCTTTGCAGATTGAGCCATCCCAACCTTTCCTTCCTTCTTCTTCCCTTCCTCCCTGCCTCTTTTCATCTCTTTTCCCTTCCCTTTCTCTCCAGAATAGCCTACACTAGCCTTGATTGTTCAGCAATTCTCCTGCCTCAGTCTCTTGAGTGCTTGGACTATTGGCATGAACCAGATGTCTGACAAGCTTTTGTTGTTCACAGACATGTGGCTGCATAGCTCATCTGATGTGTTTAATGACAGCTGAATCTGACCATGGGTGAAACCTTTGGCAATCTTTTCTTGCTTGCTGTGGAAAAATTGTCTAGAGATAGGAGAATCCTCCAGGTGGCTAGTTAAATGCCTCCAGAAAGCCTGGGGCACTGATGATTCCCTCAAAGGAGTTCTTTAGTTTACAAGGGACCTGTCAGTCAAAGGGCCTCATTAAGTAGATGCTGTAGAACAGAATCTCCCGAAGAGGCTCTTAGTAAAGCAGCAGTAATTCTGCCTCTTGAATCTGGGTTGAGTTTTGCCTCTTTAAGACTTCAGTGATATTAATGATAATTTCTTTTTATTTATTTATTTATTTATTTATTTATTTATTTATTTATTTATTTATTGATAATTTCTAATGTGTCCTTTTAAGTATTACTATGGGCCTATATATATATATATATATATATTTGGTGTATGTATATGTTTGTGTATGTATGTGTTTGTGCACATGCATGTGTGTGCCTGAGGAGGCTAGAGGGTGACATAGGGTGTCATCTTTAATTGTTCTCCATCATATTTTCTGAGATGGGGGTTTCTCCCTGGCCTTGAGCTTGTTGAGGAGGCTTAATAAGCCCTAGAGACCCTCCTGTCTTACTCTTGTCTCTTAGGCTCCCACATTTTCAGGCCTTAGGTAAATTATGTTAAAATGAACAAGCATATTTCACCAAGCTCTTATTACTATATGTAAAAAATACATGTATTCCATAGCATTCCCCATGGCCCCTAATTATTGTTTAGTCTGCACAGCTTTGCATGCCCCTCATTCTGGGCTTTCCTGTCTTTGTCATTGTTGTCTACTGAGCAATCCAGGTACCAACACCTGGATGTTATTGTCTTGGAAATTATGCTATCTCCTGTATGGTGCCATGTTAGTCTTTAGGGCCCAGAGCAACATGCCAAAATGACTGAGCTCCCTGCAGTACAAGACTTCCTAGGTCCTGCTTCCATTTCTACATTATATTTACCCAACTACTATCAATAGCTTTGTCCATTCCATTGGAGAATTTGTATTGAATACTTAGTGCAAATTGTGCTTACAGTGTCCAAATCACCGTGAGGTTATAGAGACGGGAAACTCGCGGGGTCGCAGGGAGTGCTCTTCTCCCATGACCAAACTTATAACTCTTGCTCACCCTTACTTCAGACATGGAGATGTTTCTTCAGAAGATGCCCGACTTTTCTATTAGGGTACACTTTCCATAAAAGTGGCACACAAGCCTTTAATCTCAGTACCCTAGAGGCAGATACAGGAAAATCTCTGTGACTTCTAAATTAGACTGGTTTACATAGTGAGGCCTTAGCCAGCTATCTCAAAAAATAAACAAAACAGCAACACCCTCAAATACTTGTGATATGTTTACCTAACAATCTGCCAGACACACTTATGTGTGAATTTGTGAAGTAGACATAGCTAAGTCACAGCCCTTCCTTCCTCCTCCTTTTCCTCTCTCACTTCCTTTTCCTCCTCTCTGTCTCCCTCCTATATGCACATTTCCTCATTTGCTGAGCGCCAATTATGTTCCAGGTGGTTCTAAGCTCTTCACATGAGCAATGACAGAAACAGACAATGCTCCACTTTCCTGGGCATGTTAGATCAACTGATGCCATGAGCTGGGCATATAACAAGGTACAGGAGCTAGTTTATATGGGGCAGTGAAGAAGGCCTTTCTGATGAGGTAAACAGGGCTCAGCTTGGACAAAACAACAAGAAAGCTCTAGTTAAACAGAAGACTGTCATTTGAGCCTTGCCCACAGAGAAAACAATATTTCTGTGGTAAGGACCTGGATGAAAATAAGCAAAAGAATATCCCTTAATCTTACTGTCAGACTATTGAAACAGCAGACCCCAAAGAAATGGGAATTTCCCCAGGAACCCTATGCTGGGAGAAGGAAAAGGCACCAGAAATTCCAGGAACTTCTCTTCCAGGAAGACATTTTACACAGTTCTAATAACCTTGTCACACCACCTTTCGGGATGGAACTGAAACAGTGATGGGGCAGTGGTGGGTGGGGCCATGCCTTGGCCAGGACTGTCCAGATGTGCGTATCTTTGGCTTTCTTTTAACCTCCCTAGGGACACAGAAGATTGGCTAGGTGTAGGGTGTCACTGGATCTGTTTATTCCTCTTTCCAATATGGCCACATTGAATAAATATCCCCTTTTGCTTTTCACTATTTATTTGGCTGTCTTAATTGGCTTGTTGAGGTCTGGTTATACTCCCAAGTTGGATAACAATATTATGTATCCTAATCTACCTCTGAGAGATTGTTCCCAATAATGCAAGAAACAATGTTTCACACTCAACCCTGCTCTATTCATCCACATGTTATGCTGGAGCCCACCTTGAGTCATACTCCCCATGAGTGACTGTCTCCTGTGATTTCATTTAAAGGGCTCCTACATGGATTGCTCTTGAGGCACAGTCATAGCTCCTGGTCACCACACACTCTAATGGGACCTCTGGGCATATGCTTCACAGAGTTTCTAAACCTACTCCTTGGGGAAGCATGCTTCAGGGAAGTCCCAGCCCAGATGCAGAAGCATGGGAGAGAGCACAGTGGGAAGCACAGATCTCCCATTCCCAGGAACTCCAGAATCCAGGGAGTTATCTCCAGCAGGTAAGAAATAGCACAGATATGTTGCAAAGAGGGCAGCTCTGAAAGAGCAGGAATTGTTTCCCCAAGATGGCCATGGAACCCATGAACTCTGGAACCCCCCTGAGGTCTGGGTTTCCCTTTCCTCAGAGGTGATGTTGATCACCCTGAGCCAGAGCTCCTCTCTGAAGCCTCAGCCACTTTTTCAATTTTCAAAGTCCTAGCTCTTAGGGTGCTGTTATCTAAGCAATGCTCTCTTTTCACCACACAGTCACAGGCCTTTCTCTTCTCTGTCTCCAAGACAGGCCTGGCTTAGAGACCATGTGCCTTCTCTCACTGGAGCTCAAACTCATTTCACTTCTATGTCTTCACTACAATCACATCAAGTCTAATATTTTTAATTAATTAATTTTAGGACCCTCCTATAGACCAAGTATTTTTCATTTATCTCTGAGTCTAAACCAGTGTAAGGATAGTGACAGAGGAGGAGGAAGGTGCAAGTTTAGACCAACGAACTCTAGATTATTTGGCTGCATAGAAGAGATGAGGGAAATATTTCTTAGAACCAGCCACTGGGGTCCTGCCCAAGGCTTCATGCATGTTGTGTGTCTGAACTATACCCCTATCCTATTAGGGATCAGCATTTCCAAGGTGGCTGACTATTAGAGGCAGCCTAGTACATTGATGAAGAGTTTATCTGTTACCAGGACTGACTTGTTTAATTTGACAAAAGGCATCAGGGCCTGTCAGAAACAGCAACCATTACCCATGGGTATCTGAGAATTACAGTTTTGGGCTAGAGCTATGATTCATTTGGTAGAATGCTTACATCCTCTGAGTGAGATTTTAGTTTGGGACTAGCGAGATGGCACAGCCATAAGAGAGATTGCTGCACTTCAGAGGACCAGGGTTTGGTTCCCAGCATCTGTGTCAGGTGGTTCACAACTGCCTGTGACTGCAGATCCATGGGATCCAAGGTTCTCTTTAGCCTCTGGAAATACCTGCACTCATGCACGAACACACACACATACACACAAATAAAAAGCAATTAAGAAAAACAGAAGTTTAAAAGTTCAGAGACTGAGATGTGAGGAGCATCTGTGACACTCTGTAAGGGCCAGCTAGGAACTGGCTCCACATTTCATCCATGTTTCTATTATCTTCTATAAACATTAAAATTCTAGCTTAGTGGCTGAGGACTTGCCGTGTGTGTGTATGTGTGTGTGTGTGTGTGTGTGTGTCCGTCCCAAGGTTGACCCCCAGCACTAAACAAAACAACATCTCAATCTTGGGCAGGAGAGATTATTCTGTGTGGTTGATCCCATCTGCACACAGCTAGGCAAATTCTATCTGAAGCCAAACTATTAATTTTAACAAACACAAACAAACAAAAACCCAGTAGTCATGAGACCTTGACTCAAAAAACAAAAACAACCCCCTCCCCCCCAAAAACCTCTCTAGTTGCTGAATATTTATTTGCCTGAAACTGTAATTTGTGGCATAAGAACATTTTCCAGTTTTTTATAGCTTTTTTTCTTAATTTTTATAATATATTTTCTGTTCATTCACAAAATAATGATTAGTCCCTTACTGTGCTGGGCACTGGAAAGATGCATGACTAAAACAGGCACAACCCTTTCCCTTAGAAAGTTTACACAGTTATGTGAGGATTTATAATTAAACCTGTCATTACACAAAGACATAACTGCACTTAGTGAAACAATGGAGGAACAATATATAATAACACGTGGGAGTACTGATCTGGAGAGTGGCACAGAAATTATTTTTTTGGACAATGATATTAGAGGCTTGACACATTAGTTGGAGGGAGCCAGATAAATGGAGATTGGGAGAAGATGGGTGTCAGAAAGCACAGCCAAAGGGTATTAAAGGAAGTGGAGAGGCAAGCTTTGGGTTTGGAGAGGCACGAGGAGGGCATGGGAGGGAAGAGAGGATGAGGTAGCAGGACAGTGTATTCCAAGTTGATGATACCAGCTTTCACCCCAGAGAAAGGAAAGCATCTTCGGAGGGTTTTGTTGTTTTCTGAGACAGGGTCTCATGCATATAAAGGCCTCAAACTCACAGCAATTCACTGCCTCAGCCTCCTAAGTGCTGGGATTAAAGGCTTGTGGCTCCACATGGCATCATTATCAGAATTTTAAGCTAGAAGTGGGGAAGGAATCTATTGGTTTTCCAGCAGTCTTTCAGACTGGCTGGTCGAGGAGAATGGAAAAAAGAGCAACAAAACTGGAAATAGGGCCACTTTTTAGGGGAAGAGTTCTTGCTTTGGTAAGTAGAAATGGGATGGAATAAGGGAACTTACGAGTACTTAAAGGGGGGAGGTTCATAAATCTTGGTGGCTGAAGAACACAAATGCATGCTGTGGGTTTGGTTGCTTTCTGTCAGCAGAAAAACACAATAGAAACCACTTGGGGAGGTGTCCAGAGTCTGGTCCAAAGCATTACTTTTAGTGCACAGCAAAACTTATTTAAATATCTTTTGGACCATCTTGTTCATCTTCAGTATTTTTTCACACTTGTGAGAAGCTAAAAAGAAACTCTCCCTGTCTTTCTATCCGTGCTTTCACACACTGCAGGATCCTTCTGCAGTGAGCAATCTCATTCTGCTTCAGGGTTTATCTCGTCTGTCTTCTTAAACCACTTTTTATTTATTTTTTTCACTATTGGGGTTTCACCTCACAAAGAACTTCAATACCAATTCAGCAAGAAGAGAGAGGCTGAAATACATGGGCTTTAATTTTGTGTTGCAGTTGCCTGTTTCTCTGAGGCCACTAAATATATAAAGAAGTGAATGTTCATGTTTCAGCTTTGAGCAAATGAGTAGGGGAAGCCCACTTACAGAGAAAGGAAAAGTCTTAGAGTATTGTTGTGAAGAGAAACTGTGATCACCACAACTCTTGTAAAGGAAAACTCTTAATTGGGACTGGCTCACAGTTCAGAGGGTTAGTCCATTATCATCATGTCAGGAAGCTTGGTGGCATACAGGCAGACATGGTGCTGGAGAAAGAGCAGAGAGTTCTACATCTGGATGGGCAGGCAGACTGGTAGACAGACCAGGCTTGTGCTTCTGAGATCTCAAAGGCCACCCACTAGTGACACACTTTCTCCAACAAAGCCACACTTACTCCAACAAGGCCACACCTCCTAATAGTGCCATCCCTATGGGCCTGTGTGGGGGCCATTTGTATTCAAAGGTATAAAGGAAAAGAGGGTATTGTAAGAAAATGTGTGGTGATTTCTCATTGCTTTGTCCCAATACCTTATAAGCAAATTAATGGGGGAGGGTTTTATATTGTTCTTAGGGAGACTACAATCCATCTTGGCAAGACATCTTGGCAAGTGAACTCAAGGTCACAGGAGCATGTAGCGCGGCAGCTCCTGGCCCCCATAACCCACAAAGCAGGACAAAGAGAAAGGGAGATGCCATACTCAGAGGCTTTCTCTTGTTTGCCTTTTTATTTAGTTTAGGGAGCTGAAAATGAAGGTAAGCTTTTATCCTATCCATGATAAGAGTATACTCAAGAGATAAATTCTGGCTAGAGATACCATCATGAAAGGCATGGAATACAGATGTTGGTGGCTTAGCATACTGGTGACAAGTGACCCACACCCAGAAGGACCATGGGCTTTATTTAGTGCTTTGTGCCTGCCTTTGGGAAGCTCTTAAGTTTTGAGCAGTAAGCATGTTTTCATTCTGCCTGGGGCTGGTACAGGCAGCAGGGAGCTTTATGCTGTTGGAGGTCTTGGTCAGCTGACTTGTCACAGCTGCTTTCCCCACAGACCTTCCAGCTGTGTATTCCCAGAACCAGAATTTACTCTCTCTGTATTATTCTATTCTCTTTGACCCTTTGAAAGCTGCCAATTTTCAAAGTACCATTGAGGTTTATTATCTTAATTAAGATGTTTCTGTGGCTGCTGAAAAGCAGTTGGTAGAGTGCTTGCCATGCATGATGCTCCTGGGTTTGATACCTCATGCATAAGCAGGGCACACCTGCCATCTAGTATCCAGGAGATTAAGGCAGGAGGACCAGAGGCTCAAGATAATCCTCTCTGCTCCAAAGCAAGTTTGAGGCTAGCCTGGGCCACATGAGAGTCTTTCTCAAACACAAACAAACAAAACAAACAAAACAAACAGCCCAAACCAAATGAAGCCACAATTGTTCTGTCTCATATCGTAATCCCCACATGTTCACGATTCATATTGTTATGTCAGAATGGCTAAGGAAATTCTATAGTAGGACAGATTGAGTTTGAAGCCCTGTGTGTAAGTTACTTCATGTAAATTGCCTCAGTTTCTCTGAACATTTTTTTCTACATCTGGAGGTAACTGTGAGCATTAAATTAGATAATGCGTATAAAGTACCTTACACAATGCTTGGTACATCGTGGCTGTCTCAAGAAACCGACTGGAGAGAAAGTCTGTAAACCTCAGGCCCTACCTCTTAAGGGGTTCCACAGTCACCCCAAATACTCCACTGGCTGGGGACCAAGTCTTCAAACACGTGAGCCTATGGGGGCATATTCTGTTTAAAAGGCAATGCCTACATTTTTAAAGACTTAGCAGGAGTAAGAACAGTGGTTTGGTTCATTTCAGCAGAATTATCTATATCTGTAATTTTATTTGCCCCGCCTTCACCCATTCTGGACAGGACAAATCATCTGTATTGAGTTGGTTTTTCGTTTGTTTGTTTGTGATGTTTTTGAGGCAGGGCTTTATTATGTAGCCCCAGCTAACGTGAAACTGGATATGTAACCGGCTGCCTTGAACTCACAGAGATCTGCTTCTTCTTCTTTTTTTTTTTCTTTTTTATATTGTGCACACTTTTAAAAAAAATTACAGTTTATTCACTTTGTATCTCAACTGTAGCCCCCTTCCTCTTCCCCTCCCAATCCCACCCTCCCTCTCTCATCTCCTCCCATTACCCTCCCCAAGTCCACTGATAGGGGAGGTCCTCCTCCCCTTCCCTCCACCCTAGCCTATCATGTCTCATCAGGAGTGGCTGCATTGTCCTCCTCTGTGGCCTGGTGAGGCTGCTCCCCCCCTCAGGGGGCAGTGACCAAAGAGCCAGGCACTGAGTTCATGTCAGAGACAGTCCCTTTTCCCATTAGTAGGGAACGTATTTGGACAGTGAGCTGCCCTGGGCTACATCTGTGCAGGCTACATCTAGGTTATCTCCATGCATAGTCCTTGGTTGGAGTATCAGTCTCGGAAAATATCCCTGTGTCCAGATTTTTTTTCCATCTCTCCTTGTGGAGTTCCTGTCCTCTACCCTGCAGGGTATCAAAACAGAGGCTGAGACTCATAACCAAAGGTTGGGCGGAGTGCAGGGAACCTTAGGAAAGAAGGGGGAGATAGAGAGATCTGGAGGGGACAGGAGCTTCTACTTTTAATGTTGGTGTTAAAGACATGTGTCAGCACTGCTGGCCCTTCAGAGGTTCTTGTTGGTTTGCTTGTTTTAGTGTTCTTCTGGACAGCGTTTTACTTTGTTCCAGGCTGGCCTGGAACTTGTGGCTAATCCTCCTGCCTTCTGCTTTCCCAGTGTAAGGTTATAGGCATGCTCCACCACCTGTGGCTTTATGGAAGTTCTTGATTAAAATCTCGATTCCATTTGGACTCCTGATCTTATAATTTACACAGCCAGCATGGAGGCAAGCTTGTGGCCACAGCAAGACTTCTTGTAAACACTCCCTTTAATCATTTGTCACATAGTAGGCACTGAAAATACTGTAGGGTATCACCTACCTAGCTGTGTGCCAGTCTCCAAGCATCACCCTGGTATAGCACTGGCATGGTAACTTCATTCCCAACCACGTTACGACTTTGATGCCAGGGAAACTCAAGGGAGCCAGGCGCGCTCCAGGCCTAGTTCACAGGCTAGTTCTCCGCGCGAGGCTGCAGTTGCTATGGAAACAGCGAGAAAAAAAAAAAACAAACTGGGCTCCCCGCGGGCCTAGGCAGGCTCTCAGAAGACACTAACGGTGGCGGCGGGAGGACCGGAGCTAGAGACGCGCGGCCGCCTAGGGTTCACAGCGGTGCCAGCCCCAGCGCCTGCAACCCGCCCCGCCCCCACCTGAGTCCCACCCCCAACCCCTCCCCCACTGCCCGCGAGTGTCGGTAGGTACCACCGTGAAGGGCCCACCAGAGCCTCGCCACTGGGCGGCGCTGGCCAGAGCGGAGCGCCGGGGTCTCGGACTCAGGAGTCTTCTCTCTGTGCAGATGATTTAGTTTATTGACATTAATTTAGTTTGGCTATAACCGAGGCCTGCCTAGAACTTCCTAGGTAGTTCAGGCTAACCTTGAACTCGAGGCAATCCTCCAGTCCCAGCTGCTCTAATTCTAGGATGATAGATGTGTGCCACTGCGCCCGAACTTCTCAATGCATTTTTAAGTATTTCGTTTTCCTCAAAGGAAAATCCCGGCTACTTAAGTCGGGATCTTTATGGCTCTTTTGGGGGAAGGGGGCGGAGGGCGCGAATGAGCTGGTGGTATTGGAGGTGCAAGACAAGGGAAAGAAAAATGAAGCTGTTGGGAGGGAGAAACAACGCAGACGTGAGGATGATAGGCGCTGGATCTCGCCATGTTAATAATGTACGCTTGAGTTCACGTGCATGTGTGCGCGCTTGACGGCGCGCGCGTCCGCCACTGTCCCTCCTGTCCCAGCTCGCGCAGGGGTTTAAAGCCCGAGCCGTGCGCGAGTTCCCAGACAGCACACCTGGATGCTGCGGGCGGGGGGAGACAGGTGTGCGAGCCCGCGAGCGCTGATTGGCCGTCCCTGCCGCGCCTTACTTGAACAGCTACCAGCCGGGGCTGGTCCCCGCTAGGCTGCTCCTTCTTCCCCTGCGGGTGACTTTCCTTGTCCCTTGCAGGAGGCGGTCCACGAGCTGGTGTTGCAGGCCTTTGGAGTGCTAGCGGGTCCGGCGTCCCGCGGGGAAGATGAACGGTCCCAGCGCCAGGTCCAGCCACCTGTCGCAGCCGGTGGTGAAGAGTGTGCTGGTGTACCGCAATGGGGATCCCTTCTTCGCCGGGCGCCGCGTCGTCATTCATGAGAAGAAGGTGTCCAGCTTTGATGTCTTCCTCAAAGAAGTGACCGGCGGCGTTCAGGCACCCTTTGGGGCGGTTAGGAACATCTACACCCCGAGGACCGGCCACCGCATCCGGAAACTGGATCAGATCAAGAGCGGGGGCAACTATGTGGCCGGGGGCCAGGAAGCTTTCAAGAAACTCAAGTGAGTCTGTGTGTCCCTGCGCTCCAGGGTGTGGCTGATAGGAGGCAACCTCCAGATGGGTCCAGCAAGGAACTGGCAGTTGCAGTAGAGTTGAAACTGGAGGAGGAATTTAATTCCAGTAGCAGTAGGTGCAGATTTTTAACGAGTGTGCCTAAACAGTGTATAAACAACAGGATTTTTTTTTGTTATTCGGAGACACTGTACCGCCGGCCTGAAACTCACTAGATCAGTCTGGCAGCCCTCCTGCCTCAGCCTCCCAAGTGTGGGATTACAGGTTTATTTTATTTATTTTATCAAAGCCCATCCCTTCAGCTTAAAAAATTCTTACGAATAAATTCCAAGGACTGGATGCTCTGTTATGACTTCTCTCTTCATTGTTTGAATTCCTTCATTGCAAGCAGAACCAGGCGCTGTGTCTTTTTCCTGTATCCCAGGTGTTTGTGCTAGTCACAATGTTTGGAAAAGTCCAGACTTGTGTCTGTGCATATGTCTGTCTCTAGGACCTGCAGGCCACCTTCCCGATAAGGAGCTTCCTCACAGTCATTTTCTGTGAATTAGCAGCAGAGCCCAATGTCCTTGGAGTCGACTTGACTTTGAGGACTTCCAACCTGCACACTGATAATTTTAATGCAAACTTAAAAAGACTCCTACAGTAAGAAAAGTACTTGAAGTTTATGTGGGAGTTGGGAGCTAAGAGCTGACAGGAGTGGACAGGATATTCAATGAGTGTTTTAAGGCTTTACTGATGTATACTTTGGTAAATCCACCCAAGTGATTCCCAGAGTTGTGAATCATCACTACGAATCCATTTTACAACATTTTGATCACTCCCCTAAATATACTGACACCTTCCAACTTTAAATCTTCCTGTAGGCATGAGCCAACTACTAATCTATTTCCTGTGTCTATGGGATAGAATAATATAACACGTGGACTTTCTGTGTGCTCTGTTGGCCACTGTAACACTTTCATGGGCATGTATCAGTGCCGCTGTCTTCAATGATATGGCTCTAATGATTTTCCTTCATCCATTGAGCAATTGATGGATGTTTGGGTTGTTCACTTTGGGGCTATTATGAAGAAAGTTTCTGTGACCATTTACCACTTTTCATTTCTCTTGGTTGTATCTACTAATGGAATTGTGGAATCATAGATAATCCTATAGCTTTACAGTAGAACATTTCAATTTGAATATATCTTGAGCCCCAGATAGCAAAAAGTTAAAATAGTTACTATAAATCTGTTCCCTGTGATTATTTTCTAATTGTATGGAGGCATTTTCATGTGAATCTCCAGGGTTACTTTTTGCTTCTAATTCACACATAAGCACACAAAATCTGAGTTTGTTATTGAAGTCCCATGGTTAGTTTTCAATGCTGACCCTGGTGTTCAAGCAGCAGTCTCTCTAAGTTTGTAGTAAGAGACACTAAGGAGAGTTAAGTGCTGAACACGTTTGAAGCTTGGTGTTATACTGACAGAATAAAAGGGAGTCTGAAGAGTGTTGAGGATCACTCACAGGCTTTCACTTTGAGCCAACATATGAAGACAGCAAAATACTTGTCAAAAGAGACTAATTTTCTGCTGGGATGTTTTATACTTAAACATTTCTAACATTCTTGACACCATCCCTAAAATTCAGGTAGGTTTTAAGCCTTTCTTTTACAGTACTTTTAGGGAGTATTTTTCTAAAATTTTTTTTGGGGGGTGAGATGTATCAGTGGATAAAGGTGCTTGTGTTGTAAGCCTTGTGACCAGTTTGACCCCCAGAACCCATGTAAAGGTGGGAGGAGAGAACCCATGATACAGAATTGTTCTCTAATCCCCACCTGTGAGCTGCAGCATGTGCGTGACAAACACACAGGTTCAGGTGCACACGTGTGAGCATGCACACACACACATACATACACACACATACATATACACATACATATACACATACATACACGCATACACACACATACACACACACCCTCTAAAACTTTCTCATACATTTTTGGAGTTGTCTTATCTCCATTAACCTGTTAGGTCTGAGACATTTAGACTGTAAAACAGGAGAGCTTCTCGTGTATACAACAGAAAATTTGATATTTTCAATAGAAATACCTCCAGGAAGTTCACACACAAAAAAAATCCATTTCATTGCTGAGATCAGTTGTTCACACTGTCTCTCTCACACAATTGCTATTTGGATAGGGAAATGCAGTTTAATTTTCATGTCAATTAACTAACATTCTATCCAACAAACCCAAACAATATTAGCCAATATTGAACATAGCCAGAGTTAATTCTAACACATAAACTTGTGGTAACAATTTATTGCATTTATTATTGTCTGTGTGCATATGTTACAGTGGGAAGGTGGCTGTCATCTTTGGGGAGTCAGTTCTTTCTTTCCACTCTATAGTAACAGGGATAGAACTCAGTCAGGCTTGATGGCAGGTTTCTTTACCATTTGAATAAACTTTCTTTTCTTTTCTTTTTTTTGACAACTTGTCTGCTATGGTAGTTAAGATAGTTGAGTCTTTCATTCTGGTTATAAATTAGAAGCTAGATTTATACTTTTATATTAAAATAATTACTTAGAATTTTTATCTATAAGACAATTTAGGAAGCATTTAACTAGATCTAGATCACAACAAAGGACTAATCCCCTGATGCTTATAAAAATAACACATTTTCGCTGATCCAGTGCCTAAACCACCCTACATGGCTGGGCACTTCAGTGTCACTGGGAAACCTACCCAGTCTTCCCCAGGTCTTACTCTGACACCCCAGCCTGTCTTTCTAAGGTTTTCAGCCATTTCCTTCAACCCAACATTTGTTATTAATGGGAATAATAGAATTTATGGGATTCCCAGAGTGGAGTTATATTACATACTAGAGAGTAAGTCAGTTGGTAGAGTACTTGCCTGCCCTGGGTTTGCGCACCACAAAAGCAGCTGTGGTGGCATATGCCTGCAGTCCCAGTTCTAGGGAGGTAGAAACAAGAGGATCAGAAACTCAAGGCTACTCTTGACAACACAGTGGCTTCAGGCCTAGTTTTCTGTATATAAAACCTTGTCTCTAAAAAAGGAAAAAGAATGGAAGAGAGGGAGAGGGGAAGAGGTGAGGGAAGGCACAGGAAATCAGGGGTAGGGAAGAGGCAAGGCTACAGAGAGGAAGGGGGAGAGAAGGAAGAGGAGGAGGAGGGAGAGAGGAAGGGGAAGAGGGAGAGGGAGAGTCCAGAGTGAGAAATTCCTGTTAAGGGAGAAATGCTTCCTAACCAAAGTGTGTATTTTCATGACTTCAGTTCTCTTGGTGTTTGGACAGATGCTTCAGCTCTAGTTGGTAAGGTTGTGTGAATGCTATTCTCACAACTCTAGTACCTACTGATTTCTGCTTCAGGCTTATGCATGTCCTGTGACTGGCTTTACTTTTTAATAATGCTTAAACATTTTATGTAACTGACTTCAAACCTGTAAAAGCAGCCCTTACATTTTTTCCCCTTCTAGTTACTTGGACATAGGAGAAATCAAGAAAAGACCAATGGAAGCTGTTAATACTGAGGTAATACAAATTCTATTTTGAAGGTTTCAATGAAAACTTTTAGTTGTTGTTGCTTATAGTATGTCCTACATGTGGACAATACTCCACTGGTAAGATATGAGTTCTCAAAAAGTATGTAAGGGGCACTACATATTTTAAGGAAAAGATGGTCCTTTCTTTGCTAGACTATTTTCAGAAGTGAAGAGATATGTCTTCAAGGCATGCAGGATTGGGTGAAACATTCTCTTATTTTCTTGTTTTCTAAAGGAGACCCATCCAAGTCTCTGTGTTCACTGTGAGAAGATTTTGAGTAGTGCTGGATACGTCTCTGTTCTAAGTCCATAAGGAATTCTCCCTACCTCCTGACAGTTTACCTTTTGGAAACAGCCAGGATCATACTTCCAGCCTGAGGCTTTCCAAAGAGACAAGCGGTTGTCACATTGGATTTAGTTTTGGTTTCTTTGAGACGGGGCCTCTCTACATAAAGCCCTAGGTATTCTGAAACTCGCTATATAGACCAGACTGACTTGAAACTCATAGAAATCTTCTTGCCTCCTAAGTGCTGGAATTAAAGGTGTGTGCCACCATGCCTGGCACAAAAATCTGTTTTCTTTTCTTTTTTCTTTTCTTCTTGTGTTAAGGATAAAACCCAAGGCCTTACATATGCTAAGCAAGTACTCTGCTATGGAGTTAACTCTCTGTGTCTGTCTGTCTATCTATCTATCTATCTATCTATCTATCTATCTATCTATCTATCTATCTATCTATCTATCTTGCTAAGCTTAACGTCAAGCTATTGTAGTCTAGGCTTCCCTTGAACTTACCTTTGTGTCTGGGCTTCCAGAGCTAGGAGTATAGGTGTCTGTTATCATACCTTCTTGTTTGTTTCTTTCCGGGGGATTGAACCTGGGACCTTGCACATGCTAAGCAAAAATTCTACCCGTGAGCTACAGCCTAAGCTGCTGTGTTGTTTGAAAGCCACATCCAACTTGTATTAACCTCCTATTGTGCATAGTCTGCAGATACTTGAACGGAAGTTGGAGGTGAACCTTGTGAACCAGATAACCAGAGCACCATATACCAAGTTGCATCTAAAAGTCTGGTGGAACTTCTGGTAATTCTATAGCATGTATTTCTTAGTTTATGGTGAAAAAAACAAAACCAAAACAAACAAACAAAGAAACAAAAAACTAAGATGACAGCCTGAAGTTCTTCAGTGAGGCAGGAAAAAATATAGACTAGACTCTGCCCACTCTTCCCTCTTATGGTCCTCAGATCCAGTACTGCTCATAGAAAAGCAGTTCTTCCCACTCAAGGTCCAGACCCCCGAGAGACTGTTTACTGCAAACCACTTTCTCTTTCATTCTACGTAAGCATACAAGGCCAAGTAGACCACTCCAAGAAAGTCTCATAAGAGTAAAAACTCTAGTCGTGCAGTTTTGAAGAGCATGAGGTTACATTCATTATTCAACGAATGTTCACTAAGTGGTTTATGAAAGAGGTGCTATTTCCATATCTTGTTTAAAATAACATTTTCTCTATCTTTTTTGTTTTTCAATGTACGTCGCATTAACTGTCTATGAAAGTGATGGACTTTAAAGCTTAAAGCAGACAATAGTATCCATTTTTTCTGGTTGTGTTTGTATTATAGTTAAAGAATGAACACTTGTTAATAGCTATACTGAGTGGAAATAAAGAATAGATTAGTGGGTTGGTTCTAGACATGAATCTGTCCACCCGTGTTTGAAATAGGTCACCATGCATGTGATTGGTGCTGGAGCATGGTCTCTGCTGTTGAGTTAGAAACATGTGACTTCCTCAGCAGCGTGTGCTTCATGAAGGGGTCAACCTTAGTAAAGGAGAGCAGGTAAGCAACAGGGTTTCTGAGAGTAACTTTCCCATGCTGCATGTGCTGCAAACCCGTGATCCTAGCACAACAGAAAGATCAGAATTCAAAGTTATCCTCAGCTGCAGGGTGAAATGGAGGCCAGCAGGGGCTACATGAGACCCTGGTTCATAAAAGCAGTATTAAAGTCAAAATCAAAACAAACTAACAAACAAAACCAAAATACTTACAATCATCTGTAACTCCAGTTCCAGAGAATCCAATGCCTTCTTCTAGTTTCTGTAGAAACCACACACACACACAGTTCACATGCATACATGCAGGCAAAATAATCATACACATAAATAAATCTAAACAAAAGGAGATATAACTTTTTAAAATTAATTATAGTTTATTCACTTTGTATCCTTCATCCCCTCCCAATCCTACCAAACCCCTCCCCAAGACCACTGATTGGGGAGGTCCTTCTTCCCTTCCCTCTGACCCTAGCCTATCAGGTCTTATCAGGAGTGGCTGCATTGTCCTCCTCTGTGGCCTGGTAAGGCTGCTCCCCTATCAGGCAGAAGCCATCAAAGAGCCAGCCACTGAGTTCATGTCAGAGACAGTCCCTATTCCCCTTACTAGGGAGACCCACTTGATACTGAGCTGCCATGGGCTACATCTGAGCAGGGGTTCTACGTTATATCCTTGAATGGTCCTTGGTTGGAGAATCAGTCTCAGGAAAGACCCCTGTGACCAGATTTTTTTTTTTTTTTGGTTCTGTTGCTCTCCTTGTGGAGCTCTTGTCCCCTCCAGGTCTTTCTGTCTACCCCTTCTTTGATAAGATTCCCTGCACTCTGCCCAAAGTTTGGCTATGAGTCTCAGCATCTTACACTGCTGGGTAGAGTCTTTCAGAGGTTCTCTGTGGTAGGCTTCTGTTATGTTCCCTGTCTTCTCCCTCTTCTGATGTCTGTTCCAGTTGCCTTTCTGAGTAAGGATTGATCATGTTACCCAAGGTCATCCTCCTTGCTTAGCTTCTTTAGGTGTACAGATTTTAGTATGTTTATCGTATATTATACATCTAATACCCACTTATATATGAGTATTTACCATGTGTGTCTTTCTGCTTCTGGAATACCTCACTCAGGATGATCTTTTCTAGCTCCCACCATTTGCCTGCAAATTTCATGATTTCCTTGTTTTTATTGCTGAGTAGTATTCCATTGTGTAAATGTACCACAATTTCTGTATCCATTCCTCAGTTGAGGGACATCTGGATTGTTTCCATATTCTGGCTATTATGAATAAAGCTGCTACGAACATGGTTGAGGAAATGTCCTTGTTGTATACTTGAGCATATTTTGGATATATGCCTAAGAGTGATATAGCTGGATCTTGAGGTAGCACTATTTGTAATTGTCTGAGAAAGTGCCAGATTGATTTCCAAAGTGGTTGTACAAGTTTACATTACCACCAGCAGTGGAGGAGGGTTCCCCTTTCTCCACATCCTCTCCAGCGTGTGTTGTCACTTGAGTTTTTGATCTTAGCTAGTCTTATGTGTGTAAGGTGAAATCTCAGGGTTGTTTTGATTTGCCTCTCCTTGATGACTAAGGATGTTGAGCATTTCTTTAAGTGTTTCTCTGCCATTTGATATTCCTCTATAGAGAATTCTGTTTAGCTCTATACCCCATTTTTTAATTGGATTACTTGATTTGTTGCTTTTTAACAACAAATTAGGCCTCTGTCATATATAGGGTTGGTGAAGATCCTTTCTCAGTCTGTAGGCTGTTGATTTGTTCTAATGACAGTGTCCTTTGCTTTACAGAAGCTCTTCAGTTTCATGAGGTCCCATTTGTTGATTGTTTATCCTAGAGCTTGTGCTGTTGGTGTTGGATGTGAGGGTGATCTGGCTGCAACATCTGTTACCCCATTGATCTCCAGGGTTTATTCCGATGATCTGGCTGGTTGGCAGGTGTCTCCTTCCTCCCTCACTGCTCCATGTGCGTCCCTCCTGAAGCTGTGCCCTTGGTGGAAGAGGATGAACTTCCCTGAATAGAGGAGACCTGCCTTTGGTCAAGGGTATATGAGTGCCTGCGCTCCCCTGTTAGAACCTCCAAACACACTCAAGGAAATATAACTTTAACTGTTAGTTCTGAATTATATTATTATTATTATGTGTGTTGGGGGGAAGGGGCTCTCATGTCACAGTTCTTACCTGGGGTGTGATGGGTCTACCATGTTCTACTATGAGGAGTTGGAGGATGGAACAAGACAGTCAGGCTTTGACAAATACCTTTATCTGCTGAACCATCTCTATGGTTTCAGTGACCCAGCCAGTTCTAAATCATGTGAGTATGGTATGAGATCTTGCTCCATCTCTTGGCACATGGTATCCATGTTGTGTATTTCATCTGCTTGTTAGTCAGGAAGCAGCTGCTTTGATGCTCAGATTATGAGTAATAGTGCTGGGAATTTACTTAGGCCAAAGAGAACCTGTAAAGTGCTACATTACACAAAAATGTGAAAGTCATGTCTTTTTTCCCATAACTTTCTTATGATTGTTACTTTCTTGTTGGCCTGTGTATAATTTACAGGGTCTGGAATTGTCGGTGGGTTTGAATGCTCATCGGAGGTCTTGAATGTACCTGATTGTATAAGTGGAGGGTGGGGTGGTGGTGGTGGGGACTGCCGTGTTCCTGAAGAACAGTCCTTGTAGGTTGTCCTGGGACCCCCGGCTTTCACATAATGCAAGAAGTGGGGAAGTAGCTCTGTCTTCCACACATGATTTATAATCAAACTTTTGGAATTAAGCTAGTTTATAAGTAGAGGACTAACAGTGTTTAAATATTGAAAAATGGACTTGGAAGCCTTTCACAAAAAGTATGACTCTTCCTTCCTTGATCTAAGGTGGGGGTTTACTTCCACTAAGAGCTCACTGCACACCTTCCACAGTACTCATGCCTGGCCACTGCTGGAGTAAGAAACATGTAAGAGGGCCACCATCATTGACCACTTGCAAGTTGGTTTAGAGTACACAGAATTTTAGAGTTTAGGGTTGTTTCAAAGGGAAGCTTCAGGGGCCAGTGACACAAAAATGTCTTTTCATGATGCATCACTATGAAGGATGAAATTAGAGGCTGCCCTCCGAGGTGTAGGTGATCAAAGAGCCAGCCACTGAGTCCATGTCAGAGACAGTCCCTGCTCCCCTTACTAGGGATGCACGTTGATACTGAGATGTCTATGGGCTACATCTGAGCAGGGGGTCTAGGGAGCATTGGTCTCTGCAGGACCCTCTGGGCCCAGATTTTTTGGCTCTGTCGCTCTCCTTTTGGAGCTCCTGTTTCCTTCAGGTCTTTTATCTCCCCCTTCTTCCATAAGATTCTCTGTACTCTGCCCAAAGCTTGGCTATGAGTCTCAGCATCTGCTTTGATACCCTGCTGGGTAGATTCTTTCAGAGGTCCTTTGTGGTAGATTCCTTCCCTGTTCCCTGTCTTCTCCCACTTCCGATATCCAAAAGATGCTCAATCATACAGCAAGGACATTTGCACAAATATGTTCTTAGCAGCTTTATTTGTAATAGCCAGAATCTGGAACAATCTAGATGTTCCTCGATAGACAAATGGATACAGAAATTGTGGTACATTTACACAATGGGATACTGCTCAGCAATTAAAAACAAGGAAATCACAAAATTTGTAGGCACATGATGGGAACTAGAAAAGATCATCCTGAGTGAGGTATCCCACGAGCAGAAAGACACATATGGTATATGCTCACTTAGCTATATACTATATGGATATTAGCCATATAGTACAGGATAAATATACTAAAATCTATAGTCCTAAAGAAGCTAAACAACAAGGTAAACCCTAGGGAAGATGCTTAATCTTCATTCAGAAGGACAAACAGTTCTCTGCATTTCTTTGGGGTTATGCAGAGTAGAGGGGGACTCCTAGCTACCATAGCTGCAAATGCCTGCTTCTGTACATTCACCTTTAGCTCCCAGAGCCTGCAAGACTGGTGCACTCTGGGTGCTTTTTACATAGCACTATATGTAGAATAGTGCTCATGTCCTGGCTATAGGTGTTGGTCACTAGAATTGTGCTTCTCATCTCAACATTCAGAGCTCTATGTTGGTATCATTGCTACTCTGTCCCACCAAGTTCATTTTCTTTGTCTCTCTGTTTATATGTGAGCACATAGGAAAGACAGAGAACATAGGAAAGTCCTCTGCAATTGTTCTCTGTCTTATTTTTTGAGATTGAACCAGGAGCTTATTGTCTAGACTGGCTGTGCGGTGAGCTTCAGAGAGCATCCTCTCCCTCTCCCTCCCCTCTCTCTCCCTTCTCTCTCTCTCTCTCTCTCTCTCTCTCTCTCTCTCTCTCTCTCTCTCTCTCTCTCTCTCTCTCTCTCTTCCCAGAGCCAGAGTTATAGACTTGTGCTCACTGAGTGAGGATTGGGAAGCATTTTCCAACTGAGCCATCCCCCAGTCGCATGGAATTTATCTTTTAAAAAATGTCTATTTGTATTTTTTATATGTATGAGCGTTTGTCTGCATGTATATATACATGTCACATGCATGCTTAGTGCCCTCAGAGACCAAGAGTGCCACATGCCCTGGAGTTACAGATGACTGTGAGCTGTCCATCACGGGTGCTGGGAACCAGACCTGGATCTTCTGCAAGAATAGCAGGTGCTCTTAACCACTGAACTCTCTCTATCCCCGGGGCTCTTCTTTGATGTGGCATTAGAAGGGCAGCTAGTATTGTTCCTCTTCCTTTGGTGACTGTACTGCTAGTTTTATATCAACTTGATTCAAGCTATATAAGCAATAGTCATTTGAGAGGAGAAAACCTCACTTGAGGAAATACCTCTATAAGATGGAGGCTGTAGGAAAGCCTGAAGGACATTTTTTTTTTTTTGATTAGTGAAGTGATGTGGAAGAGCACAGCTCATTGTGGGTGGTGCCATCCCTGGGCTGGCAGTCTTCAGTTCTATAGAGAGCAAGCTGAGCAAAGCCATGAAGAGCAACCTAGCAAGCAGCACTCTCCATGACCTCTACATCAGCCCCTGTCTTCAGGTCCCTGCTCTGACCCCCTCAGCAATGAATGTGACCTGAGAGTTGTAAGCTGAAATAAACCCTCTCTTCCCCAAGTTGCTTTTGGACATGGGATTTCATCATAGCAATAGTAACCATGACTGACTAGGACAGTGATTCAATTTAGATACCACTTGTGTTAAACTGTTTGCTTTAGGAATCTTGTATTGCTGAAAGACTATCTGTATGTGACCCTTCTGATGAAAGCTTCCATCTGCTCTGGCCTAGATGAAAATTCCACGCTTACCTTGTTATGGAGAGGGTCTTCCAGAAGGTGGCATTCATAACAGTTAGAGTCAGAGTCTCACAAAGGGACCATAGCTCACAGTGTACCAAGAGAGGACAGACAAGCATCCTTGCTCCAGAGCACTTGGGATATCCTTGGAGCTATGTTGAGGGGGCATATGAACAAAATGCTTCACAGCTGAACCAAATGCTTCACGGCTTTGCTTGTAGGAGTTTAGAGTCAGGTAAGAGACAAAACAAGCCAACTGTGTTACTTACTTTCCATGTCCCTGTGACCAGATACAGGATAAGAAATAAGGAGATGAGTTTCATTGTACAGTTTTAGAAAATTCATCCATCATGGTGTATTGTGACTTAGAACTCTGAAAGCATCAAAACCTGTGTTGTGAAGTGTGAAAATCGGCTTGGAAGGATGCTCGGACAAGGCAGTCTTGTATCAGTCAGGTTCAGAGTCTAGGCAGATGGAGGCCAGCTGGACATTGGCAGGAAGCTCTGTGTCTCACACACTGTGAGGCAGCTTTGCAGTGAGCTCAGGGCCCTGGGTATGCTGACACTGCTTTCCTCCTGCCCACAGCGTCACACAGCTTGGCTGCTCCCGTATCTTTTTTCTTTCTTTCCTTTTTTAAAATTTATTTTATATTCCAAGGGTGCCCCTTCCTCTTCTTCTTCTGGTCTCTCCTTCCCTCTTTTCCTTTCCCTTTCCCCCAAGAAAAGGAGACCTTTCCTCCCCTCATATTAACCTTTCCCAGTACATCAAATCACATCAGGACTGAGCATAGCTTCATCCCCTGAGGCCAAGCAAGGCAGCCCTGCCAGGGGGGAGTGATCCCAAAGTAGGCAATAGAGTCCATGTTAGAAACAACACCCCCCTCCATTTGCCAGGCACCCCATATGAAGACCAAGCAGTCCATCAGCTATATGTGTGCAGGGGGGGCTAGGTCCAGATCATGCGTGCTCCTTAGTTGATTTCTCAGTCTCCGAAAGCCCCCATGGGGCTGGGGTAGTCTTCTCTGTTGGTCTTCTTGTGAGGTTCCAGTCTCCTCCATGTCCTTCCATCTTTTCCCCAATTCTTTCACAGGATCCCTGGAGCTCTGCCCCATGCTTGGCTGCAAGTCTCAGCATCTGTCCTGATCTGCTGCTTGCTGGAGCCTCCCAGACTACAGTCAAGATTGGCTCCTGTCTACAAGCGTAGCCGAGTATCATTATTAGTGCCAGGGGCTGGATCTCTGTCGTGGGGTGGGTCTCATGTTGGGACAATTATTGGTTAGACTTTCCCTCAATCTTTGCTCCCTCCTTATCCCTGCACTTCTTGTAGGCACGGTAATTTTTGGATCAGAGGTTTTGTCGGTTGGTTGTTACTACCCTCAAGGGGACAACACTCCCATATCTTAATTGCTAAATCACACTTGCCTCCCAATCACTCCCAGTCAGTACCCACTTCCTGTCTCACCTCAGAAACAACCAATCCAGAACTGATCTCCACTGCATTTAGATCATCCCCAGAGTCCTTCATTAGAACCCCAGGCCTGTAAGAAGCCTCCTCCCCCTGTCTCAGCACCTAGTTCTTTTCTCGAGCACTGTCCTCTGCCACACAAGTCAACACTCCACTCTTGTTGCTTCTAGCTGACTTCACCTGATCAGCTTAAACACGCACATTGGAAGCTCCTGCAGTTTTAGGAGGCCCGCTAATAACTTGTTGTACCTGTTGGTAATAGCTTTAATTCTTATAGTTTTGATTGGTGAATAAAGAAGTCATGCATTTGCTGTTTGCATGTCCCATTTATTTATTTTTTAAATTGCAAACAGATAAGATTGCTCAAGTACCTTGAAAGTCATTGTGGATACGTTAGCTTAATTTTGTTGCAGGTAAATGTTTGTTATAGTTACTTCCCCACCAGGATGATTTGAAGTTACATTAAATGAGCACTACTCACTCCGCAAACATTTGCTGTGGTCCAGGCATCGTGATTGCCTCCTCAGGACCAAATCCAGCCCTACTCAACAGAGTTTCTTTATTTAATCACAATTTAATTTGATTTTAATTCTCTCAGTGTTGGCCTTTACCGTAAAACTTTATGTCAAAAAGCTTCTTTGGGGTGAAAATTAATTTTGGGGCCAGAAACACAGTTTTTTTTTAAATTTTTAAATTTGGATTAAATATATTGTATCATAAGGTAATGTGACTGATTTTTGCGGAGCAGGAAATGCTTGAGTCCTGGAAAATTCATACAAATTTCCAAAGGTTCTAAATGTATAAGTACTGATTGGCTCTGATGTGGATGGTGTCTGTGCTATGCCCTACTTCGGCCTTCAGAACACTCAATAGTCTTCCCTGGCTCTCTTGTGAATTCCTGTAGGGTCAATATGCCATAGTCACCCCTTCTTCTGGCCTTGTTGCCTCTAAAGTGTTGGTTGAATGTGTGACCTGTCATGATTTCTTATGGCTTTTGTCTGTTGAGTATGCCATCAACCCAGAAACAAAAATCTTCATGACATCTACATAAAACCCCTCCCATGACATTGGCATTTACCAATGGTTTATGGAACTAGAGGGCAGTTTTGGTAGTATAGAAATTCAGCCAGAGTTAGCATTACACTTACCCTTTGAAGATGCACCAGCCCAGGCTCCAGCTTTGGCTCGCACTTCTGAATGAATTCTTTTTTCTTTCATTTGTCCTACAACTCTCTTGTTCTCTTCCCATTCCATGTTACTGCTAAGTCAAATGCAGAATAGTTTAGGGCTTCATTTTGTCCCCTTGCATCTTGCTGATCACACTCAAGATCAGTACATTATTCTTATTTATTTATTTGTTGCATGTGTGTTGGGGGGAGGTCAGAAGGCAACCTGCAGAAGGTGATTTTCTCCTTCTACCATGTGGGTCTGGTGGATTGAACTTAGGCATCTTTGTCTGTTGAGCCATCTTAGCAGTCCAGTAAAGGTAATTGTTATTCTTATTCCCACATTTAATTTTTAAAAGTCAAGGGTCTATTTGAACACTCTCTTTCTTTTGTTTGCTTGTCCTTATCGACTACTGGAGGAGCCCTGGCCACCAGTAAAAAGACAAGCAAGAAGAGGGGGTTGGGCTTGTCCTTCTCCACGTGACGTATTGATGAGTAAGTGGTGGTCTATTCCTGGGAGAAACACTGCTTTGAAACAGTTTGCTAGTCAGGAGCTGAACTTAGAACCCAGTCAAAGCCTGGACGAGGCGTGGCAGCCCCCTGTTAGAAAAACCATGCTGCTAAACC
>CM053760.1:48373240-48415659 GCA_028658305.1 Pachyuromys duprasi
CCATCTGAGCGGGGGTTCCAACTGCCAAGGTTTTGTAGAGACGTTTTTGCTAAAGAACAATTGGTTATGTTGCATTTTTTTTCTCCAAGCTATTTTTATATTTATATATTTTGTGTGTGGTCATGCTTGAACCATTAATCTGGTATGGCGATCAGAGAAATATTTATGTCAACTGGAAAATACTAGTTAGATGAAAAAAAAATCTATCAATAATTCTCACCAACTATGATCAAAGCTAATACATTGGTGGTTTGGGTTTGGCCAATTAACTGGTTTAAAATATTTCTAATCCTCTTTGTATTTAGACATGGTTTTAGGAAACCTGTTACCCATGAAACTGGCAGACATGCATATTAGAGCTTATATTAATCTTACTATAATTAATAAGTTGTTCCATGCAACAGGAAAAATTCAGCACATAAACATTTAGACTATTCAGCCCCTAGTTTCAGTTTGTCCTCCTGAGACCCTGGTATTCTCTTATGTGTGATGCTCTCTACAGCTTGCAAAGGGTATATAGCCTGTATAGATCACTACACTGGAAAACAACGAAAGACCATGTCTTTAAAGTAGCAGGCTACATATCTCCTTGCACTTTGTAACCCAGGCTCCAGTGTGCTCCATCACCAGCAGATGGAGGGCTGCTTTGAGGGCTGGGTCATTGACTTACATTTAGTTGGGGTCATCACAAAGTACACAGCTGTGTTCCTAATGTCTGGCTTGGCCAACAGTGAAAATTCCCACATACCATCAGGAGAGACTCCCTTGTGAGCAGCCAGCCTGATCCAGCTCAGATATCATCCCATGATTACATAGTTTGAATGTTTGTTTGTTGAAATAAAGTCAATCTTGGCCCACCTGCTGGCTCAGGGCAGAAAGCTGAGTGGCCCAGGACTGTGGGAAAGAGACAAATGAATCAACTCAGCACATTTGCTGCAAGGCCTGATGCTCATCAGGAACCTCTCTCTCTAGGAAATTCCCATGGCAGCATACACAGTGTTGTACGTCTCCCCTTCTAGCAGCAGGCACTGTGGACTTAGGTTTATGAGCCCTCAGGCCAGTCCTCGATAGTTCAGATCCCACAACCTATCGAGTTCTAGAAGGCTTTTATGTGCCAGGCTTCATGCATGTTCAATTTACAGTGATGAGGAAGGCTGGCCAGGGTCCAGCCTTCTCAGCTGTCTGTTGCAAGGAAGGTTTCCACTGCCCAAAGGAAGACAGTGTGGTCAGTCAGAAAACATAGGGTGATGGAGGGCAGCTGCTAGAGGCCAGGGTACCCTCAGCAGCTCCCTTGAACTGATACCTTCATTGAGCCCTGTTAGCAGAATGGAGGGGGAGCACTCAAGATAGAAGGGACATACTCATGGACTAAGGCATAGGAAGGACAGAACCAGAATCGTGGGGATGGAGTGGTGTAGGGGATAGGGCTTGAGGGATAGGAAGAAACTAACTGTAATGTTAAAAATATAAATAATAATAAAAAACGTTCTCCTAAAGCCACCTAAAAACTGTTGATGGAGTTTCAGCAGGGAGTGGACACAATCTCTCTTGTAACCACTGTGAGCATGGAGGCCAGGAAACTTCTCAGGGGTGAATTAGGCCTCTTGATGTCCAAGGTGACGAAATGGAAGAAAGTTCAGGACTGGGAAATGGTTTGTGAGTTGCTTCTGATGGTGGAGTGTTGTTAATACCCTTTTATGAAATCATAAATAAGGAATGAGAGTTGAATATGGCACATGGCTAAGAAGGGCTAAGCCATTGAGGCAGAGAAGGCATGCTGAAGGAAGCATGAGGTGCCTGAACACATTGGGTCAGCAGTCCATAAACAGAAAGTGGACAAGGCTATCAAACTTCAAGGCTAACCCCCAGCAACCCATGTCCTCCAGCAAGGCTTCTATAGGTTCTATAATTTTTCTCAAACAGCACCATAAGCTGGAGACCAGGTATTCACACATGTGAGTGTGTAGGGATATGTTTTAATGGAAGAACTTGGATGCTTCTTAGGTTTCTGGCCTGGGCAACCATGTTGGCTATTTTTTACTTTTATATCCCTTTTATTGAAAATAGATTATTTTATCATACAATATATCCTGTTTACAATATCTCTCCTTCTATTCCTCTCAGCACCCCCTTCTACTCTGCTTTCCTCCCTTCCAGATCCATTACTTTTCTGTCTTTCATTTGGAAACAGCAGGCTTCTAAGAGATAACAGCCAAACATGAGAAAACAAAATTTAATAAGATAAAATAAAGACTAACACATTGAGATTAGACCAAGCAACCCAACAGAAGGAAGAGAGCCCCAAGAGGAGGCACGAGAATCAGAGACCCACTCATTCACACACTCAGGCATCCTATAAAATACAAAGCTGAAAACTACAATGTATATGCAGAGGTGTGGATCAGTGTGGGGGCCTATGCTTGTTACTTCAGTCTCTAGGAGTTCATAAGCGCTTTGGTCAGTTGATTCAGAGGGCCTTGTAATCCTGGTGTCCTCCATCCTTTCTGGATCCTACAGTCTTTCTGCCTTCTCTTTCTAGGGGTTCCCTGAGCTCTGAGGGGAGGGATTTGATATATGCATCCTATTTAGAGCTGTGTGTTCCAAGGACTCTCTCCTTCTGTGCAATGTGTGGTGGTGGGTCTCTACATCTGTTCCCACCTGCTGCAGGAGAAAGCATCTCTGATGATGATAAGGGACTAATATATAAGTATAGCAGGATACCATTAGGAGTCATTTTATTGATATTTCTTGTTTGTTTTTAGTGTGATGTTATTTTTATGTCAGCTTGACACAGCTATAGTCATATGAGAGCAGGGAACTTCAACTGTGAAAATGTATTCATAAGATCAGGCTGCAGGCAAGCCTGCAAGGCACTTTAATTAGTGATGGATGAGAGGGCCCTGCCAGTTGTGGATGGGACCATTCCTGAGCTGGCAGTCCTGGGTTCTACAAGAACACAGGCTGAGCAAGCCATGAGGAGCCAGCCAGCGCCCTCCATGGCCTCCATATCAGCTCCCGCTTCCAGGTTCCTGCCCGGCTTAAGTTTCTGTCCTGACTTCTTTTCATGACGAACAGTGTTGTATAAGCGTAAGCCAAACAACTCTTTCCTCTACGATTGAATTTTGGTCATGGTGTTTCATCGCAGCAATAGTGACCCTATCCAAGGCAGCAACTATACAAACTATGTTTCCATTTACAGACACGAGGGACACTTTTTGTTTGTTTGAGAAAGGGTCTTTCTATGTAGTCTTAGCTGGTCTAGAACTCACTTTGTAGACTGTGCTGGCCCTGAACTTACAGAGCTATGCCTACCTCTGTCTCCTGAGTGCTAGGACTAATGGCATCTACTGCCACGTCTGGCCATTCTTTGTGTTTCTTGATAACAAAGACAATCAGAAATGGTCACACTAACTACTGGAATATACATTTTTGAAGGCTGTACAAGGCAGGACTTGTATAAGCACACGTGCATTTTTGTGCTATGTATTTAGTGTGCTAAGTCCTTTACCTTTAACCAACTGAAACCTCTCAGCCACCTTAGGATGAAGCAGGGATTGTCACCATTTCTGTTTTATGAAGCAAGCTAGTGAGCCCACAGTGACCTGCTCATTAGTATCTAGCACTGTGCAAAGAGAAGCCTCTCCAGCCAAACTAGAAGAATTTAATTGAAGGCGATCACTTATAGTCTGTCTGCTGTGGACAGAGTGCTGAGTTGGGTGAAAGTCTGTAAAACTTACCATATGTGATGTGATCATGATAGGAAGAAAATATACAAGGAACACTGAACATTGGGAAGTAGGTCTAGACAAGGATATGTTTTCTTTTTAATCAATTCCCTTCTTCAATAACTTCTTAGTGACAGTCTTGCCTAGAGTTATTTTAGTTGTCTTCTTAATTGGCTTTTTTTTTTTTTTTTGGCATGGCTGATATTCCCTATAGGACAAGATATTTATGTTGAATGTTTCCATTGTAGTCCGTGAAATGGCTTTGCCATGTCTACTTAAAAAGACTCCCATAGGAAACTGAAAGTATTTTTACATGGAAATTTACTACTGAGTGTGAAGAGATTGGAGATAGGGATACCAAGCCAGGAACCACTGATTAAGATTTTCGTGCTATTGTCAAAGGGCCCTTTGGTTACTTCTGACTGGATGTTTGGAATAACATCAACCACGTTATCAGGAACATGAAGTAACTTGCCAGGCTGGAGGAAAAGATTGGTGAGGACCATCATGTTGTTGCAGACAAGCTAACTCTCAGCTCAAAGCTTTAAAGTATTATTTCATCTCTTTTGTGGTTTGAGTGCGAAATGTCCCCTATAGGCATTTGATCACTTGGTCTTAGCTGATGGCACTGTTTTTGGAGGTTCGGTACTTTTAGAAGATGGAACCTTGCTAGAGAAAGTGACTCACTGGAGGATGGCCTTGAGTTTGACTAAGCCAGGCCTCACTTCCGGTCTGCTCTCTGCTTCCTGACCACAGAGGCAATGCGACCAGCTGTTCTTACTAGTCCTTCCATGCTTTCCCTGTCTTGGTAGACACTGTGCTGAAAATGTGAGCTGAAATAAACCCTTACCTTTTTACGTTGCTTTTGTCACAGCCGTGAAATGTTTATTCAAATATAAAGTGCGCTCAGATGCCGGAAAGCCAATAATATCTTCTGATGGTTTAATAATAACATGTCTTCTTTCCACCAGAATTAATGCAACCGCTCTTCATACTTGGGCAACTCACTCATCCTCGTTCTTTTTGAGGTAGCCTGACATCTCCATCTCTCTTCTGGCCCCTCTCTCTTTTTATCTCTATCTCCTGTCTACTCTCCCCTCTATACTCTCACTTTCTCTTGTTCTCTTCTCTTCTTTTACCTCTGCCTCTTTTCCTTCTTTTTCTGCCCCTCTCTTTTAGATCAGAGCTGGGGTTTACTAGTATGATAAACCTTATCTTTGGGACTTTGGGTGATATCTAATCTTTTTTGACCCATTTTAATATTTTAAGCTTTTATACTAAATTATAGGTGTAACTGTTACTCCCTTATGTAAATGAGTAGGAAGAAGAAAGATGGGGAGAAGAGATAAAGCTCACCCTGTACAACAATATCTGATGTATACAAAGCACTCAAGAAGTAGACACAGGTAGATTTCTGAGTGTGAGGCCAGCCTGGTCTACAGAGGAACAAATTCCAGGACAGTCAGGGCTACATAGTAAAATGCTGTCTTGAAAAGCCAAGTATAACAATAACAACAAACAAAATAAAACAAAACAAAAAACCAAACCACTACTATTACCACCACCATCATCACCACCAAAAAACAAACAAAACCAAAAAACCCCAAAACCGATGTATACAAGAGCTCAGCAACTGAAGGTGGTGCTCATGGCTTCCTCTCCTAATCTTCTTTTCATTTACATCCTTAGGGTTTTAACTAGTGGGTTTATTCAGAGGCTTGGTCTGAGAGTTCTGAGTTGACTTTTTATTATTGTCTGGTTGAATTGTTGGATGAAGTCTGTCTTTTCTTCAGGATTGTAAACTCTTAAGAGATTTGGACCATCACACCTTTTAATGTTCACCCCTGTATTGCCCTGGCATCTAAAATAGATACTGACACAAAGATATATGCATGTATGTTTGAATACTTAAAAAATAATAAATCATACTATTTTTCCTGAGATTTGAAGATGGCTGCAGTCAGTTTGGGCTTTAAGTAATGCTATCATAAAGCATTCCAGTGTCCAGCTTAGCATCATCTGAGAAGGGAGTCTCAGCTGAGGAAGTGCTTACATCAGATTAGTTTATGAGCATCCCCTCTCCTTCTGGGGGAACTGACTTCTGACTTGATTGATAATTAGTGTAGGAGGGCTCAGTCCATCTTGGGTGGCAGTGTGCCTTGGGCTGGGGGTCCTGAGCTGTACAAGGAAGCTAACTAAGCCTGAAGCACAGAGTGAGCCAACAAGCAATACTCCTCCATGATTTCCACTTCAATTTTCTCTTTGAGTTTCTGTCCTGACTGCCCTGTAATGGACTGTAACATCATAAACTGAAAGACAGTTTTTATCTCCCCTAAATTGCTTTTAGCCAGATTGTTTTATAACAGGAACAAGAGATGAAGGTAGAATACCCAGTTTTTAGGATTAAATCAGAAATCGCCCCAAAACTTAGTAGCAGAAACACAACTGTATTTAGTCATAGATCTTGTGCGTTAGGAATTCAGAAAGGGCCTAGAAGAGGTTGCTTTTCTCTGCTTCATGGTAGCTAGAGCTTTTAATGAGATACTCAAAGGCTGCATGCTAGAGGCATCTGGAAACTAGCATAGCAGTAGAACTGATGTTGGCCATTGGCTAACCCTTGCTTTTTTCTCCTCATCTGTCTTTTTCATTGTGGTTTCTCGTAGAATGAAAAAGGATCTTTTATTCTCCTGTTTCTGCTAACCTAGATCTAGTCCTGGAAGCTTAGCCTCCATATAATTGAACCTATTTCAGCCTCTGAGACTTACTGCTCAGTAAGCTCACCCTTTCTTGTTCTTACTGAGCTCTGGGCTGGCTGGTTCAACTTCACTATTCTGCCTCAAACTCCTCTTCCAGCTGACCTATTCAATATGGCTTTTCTCCCTATTTAGTCTTAAACTAACTCCAGCAATCTGCACTAATCTTCTGGCTCCTTCTCATTCTCTGGCTTATTCAGTCTTCACTTGAGTTTTTCCTCTGCAACCTCTCTCTCTATTACTGTCCTGCTAAAACTGCCTCTTCCCTCTCTCATTAGGGGTTACATAGTTTCCTGTTTCTCTCTCTTCTGGTGAGAGTAGGGTGTATCCTATTCTATCAATTTTTTTTTCTGATTTATCTCTATTACTGCCATTCAAACTTCACTTTCAAACTTGGGTGCTTCCTTCTGCAAACTAACTTTATCTTCATTGTTTGGGATTAAAGGCTTGTACATCACTCCTGGACCTAAGTTTTTTTTTTTTTTTTTTTTTAATCTGAAACTTGCTTTACTCCAAGCTGGCCTTGAGCTCAGAGATCTGCTTTCCTCTGTCTCCTGGATAGAAGTCATGTTTGTATTCCAGGGGGATCACACAGACCTAGAAAATCTTTGGGATGTGATCTCTTGCCAAAACAGCCATGTTCTCAATTAAAATTTCTCTGCAGTAGGGTAGATTGATCATCATCATAGAATGGTTGTGGAGTTCTAAGGTAAGGGAAGAAGGGAGAGGGAGCGAGGGAGGGAGAGAGAGAAAGAGAAAGTGAGAACACAAGCCCTCTGTTTCTCAATTTTTGCATTTTTTTCTTTTTTCTTTTGGTCTAGGCTGCATAGTGAGAAGGAGGGAGGTTGTTTAGGATCCTAGAGTACAGGACAGGTCATGATCATTACAAACAGACCTCTGTCAATATAGAATGCTCCAAGTACACCGATCTTAGAAGGGTTTGTTAGCAACGTGTTTGAGCATGGCTCAATGCGTGTTGAAGGGCTGTGTGAAGGGAGTGCTGTGGGAGTCTCATGCACCGGGGAACCTCTCTTTGTAAGATTTCATAGGATGGGCAGCATTTCTGTAGCTGTTTAAGCAGAAGAGTGAAGCTATTTGGAAGAGCTGGAGATGGAAAGGGCATGTGGACAGGGAGCAGTGAGCATCTTTACCGTGCTGGACAGAATAAAGAAAAGCGCCTGTGCCTGGCTCCCTTTCCTTCAGTGTTCCTCTCTCCCCATGTGTCATATTCTTTCGAGTAAAGGCTCCAGTTGCTTCTCATGGTAATTCCCCTTTAGAAAGTTTATTGTAGATTTGAGGGCGAACATATTGTGAAAATACCTACTTCTAAGACTGCAATTCAGCCTGTTGGGAACATATCCAGGCCTTGGGATGCTAGGTAAAGGTTCATCACACGATTGAAAATCTTTACTAAGCACAGCCTAAACTCCTCTTATTCAGGTCAAAAGTGTCAATTTAAAATATTATTCCTGTGTGTGTTGTTTTTCTACTTTTGCTCTGGTTTTCTGTTCTCGTCTCTGTGCCTCTCCTTGAATTATGATTAGAATAGAAGAAATGAAGTATTAAGGAGTCAAAGACAGTGGCACAATCCTATCAGAAGAGAAGAAAGTGTTAAGCAGAAAGGAGAACCTTCACGTGGGCAAAAACGTTACAGTGTTAAAAGTTCTTAAGTGTTCTTCCTGGTGGTCCATTTTCAAAGGCCAAGTTTTAAGATAGTTTTGGGAACGAAATTCCTCTTCTCTTTGAAGCTGGACAGAATGACTTTTTAGAGTGAGTTGCTCAACCAGCACCATTTGTACACCGTGACCCTTTGCTTTGATTTATTATTCTACTCCCTATGGGTGTGAAGATTGCAATTCATCACTTGGTACATCATTTCAGCAGGTTTTAGAGTCTGCCTGAGGTTGTTTGGTCCTTGGTAACCTGGAAACCTAATTGCAACAACAAGCCAGTTAGAGGCAGCTACTCTCCAAGTGCTTTCAGTAAAAGCAATGCCAGGAAGCTGACCAGGCAAGGACTCCTGATTCATGCTTATTGATGATTGGGATCCTGTAATTCAGAAGCATGTTTAGTAGATTAAAGAGAAATGGGAAAAAAGAAAGAAAGAATGCTATTGAATGTAATGGTTGAGGCTAACTCTTTCTCCCACCAGATGAGTGAAAAAATGGACTACAAGGGAGGACATGGCTGCTCCTAGGTATGGTAGAGGAGAAAGTTTATTGTAGATATGAGGGAGAACATAGCCAAAGACAGAGATAGAAGCATCTGGGATAGACCAGCATGGACATGACCTTGAGCCAGGCTATGTGAAGAGAGGAGTGTGGGGAGAGGAGAAAGGGGGGAAGGGAGACCAAGAGGCCAAGAAAAAGGGGGGCTGCATAGCCAAAATGCTTTGACTATACAGGGAAGACCAGCTGGGGGAAGGGCAGCCCAGTCCAGTCCCTAGGCTGAAGAAGCTTAGGGTAGTAGGTGGGGTGTACCAGCCAGGAGGACGCGATAATAAATAGGGAATGAGGAATGCTGGGAGCCGCAGCTTGATATATTAATAGGCACCTCAGCTAGTTTTCCTGGGTTTGAGACCTAATACCTTGAAGAACTGAGTTTCTTTTCCTCCTCTGTATTCAAGAAACTGCAGGAGACTTGCTTTCTTAGATGCATTTGTATTCCTTCAGGTAAACATACCCTGGTCTTCCTCACTAATGAAAGCATAGACATTAAATCTGGAGAGAAAAGTTAGGCTAAATAAACTTAGTCACCCCAAGTAAATATAGATGAGCAGAAAGTAGTACAGCATAAAGCAAGCAATAAATACAGCACAGAGAAGATAGATCTGTGGAGAAAGCACTTGGCATTCAGAATGAGTACCTGGATTGGATCTCTAGCATCTGTATAACAAGTTGGGCATGGCAGAGTGTTCACTGTGATCCTATCACTGTGGAGGCAGAGAAGAGCAGAAAGCTGGCTTGCTGGCAAGACTAACAAGTTAGGGTTTGGGTTAAAGAGAAACTTAGAGTGGAAATCTGAACACAAGCAATTTCTTGCCTTTCTTTGCTGTATTGAACCATGCCTTCATTTGGTAATGAAGACGCAAATGCTGGCAGAATAGGAACAGGTGTAGGGAAGACCCCCAGGCTTCATGGCACGTATCATGACTTCTCAGGGTTATTTAAATCAGCTCCACTGAAGATGTGGAACAATCTCAACTACTCCCCCTCACTGGTGGGCTCCGGTCTTTATATGTTACAATAAATGCTTCTCTAATCCCTGCTGCTTGGAACTTGGGTGGCTTATGTAAAATTGCTGACAAAGCTGTCTGCTTGCTCCTCAGCTTTATTTATAGCTGACATCTTAGCATCTTTTCCTGTCACTGTTGACAAAAGCAACTTAAGAGCAATGGGGTGTTTTTGGACTCACAGTCTACCATGGTGGAGAAGGCGAGGCAGCAGGAGCTTGAAGCTGCTGGTCCCATCACGTCCACAGTCTCAGCTGAGAGTGACAAAACCCTGTATTCAGCTCTGTGTTCTCCATTAAGTTCAACCTCCTCCCCAAGTAATGATGTCATGCACATTAAGGCTGGGTCTCTCTCCCTCAATCAACCTAATCAACACAATTCCTCATGAACATGCCCAGGGGCTAAGTAATGTCTCTCAGGTGTTCTTGGAGGCTTGTCTCCTAGGTCATTAAAGATCTTCCTCCCTGCTCTTTGGAAAGGTAACACTGCAGGTTGAAAGCAAGCTATGAAAGCAAGAGCATACAGGTCTTTTTAAAAACACATTTGTTTCAGTAAACCTACGTTGAAAAAAAAACAGATTAACTTAACCTTAGTTTTCTTCTTTGTATTGATACTGTGCTTAGGGAAGCAAGCAAAGAAAGAGTAAATGTTTTCTGTGAAGTCTATTTTCTGTGCAGAGGGAATGAGAATGAGCAGGCCTCTTTATTTGTGCTCTTTATTGCCTTGTGTGTGGTGTTCTGATTACAGGTGAGTATGCATATTTAGCCTCTTCAGACCTGTTTCTGTGGTTTGGGAACAGGAGCTGAGGTATTTGCCAAGAAGCTAAACCACTTGACTGGGCTTTGGGCTACCCTGATCTCCTCTTCAGAGCATAATAATCTACTTTCCATGCTGCATTTCCTATAACTGGGAGGATGTTAGTATTTCCTTATTTGCTGTAATGCTAAAAGTTGCCTGGATTTACTAGTGATGGTGGCCTTTATTTAAGAAGAATTGGGACGAAACATGAGGAACTAGGTGTCTTGCACCTTCAGTGCTGGTTGGAATGTTTGAATTTGGACTACTGGGCTTGGGAGGGTCTGGGTTTTGGAGAACCTGGTAGGTGGTGTTCCCATCATCTGGCAATGCCTGGTTCCAGGGCCTTTCCTGAGACAGACAGATTAGGGAAAAAAGAATGAGGCCTCACCCACATGGAGCCCTTTCTACCTTCCTACCTGCTGTCCTTTCTTTGATGTAATGGAAACATTCTAAATGTCAACACACCTCAGCTCTCTTATGAGCTACCCTTACCTAAGCAATCCAGGTAGAAAAGAAAGAGGAATAAGGGGGAAAGAAAAGAATGAATTCATTTTTTTTGAGAAACAATACTGAAACATACAAATATCTGTGTTCTTGGAGGCCTTAATGGAACAAATATAAATTTTATTTCAATACATTGTCTTTAAGACAATTGCATTCCGTTTCATTCATGCTCTGTTCTTAGATGATGATGTTTCAGCTATGTAGTATGGAAAAATGCTAACAGTGGGCCAGTTACTTAGGAGACATCTAGTGTGCTATCAGTAGTCTTCAACAATAACTTTTTTCAACTGATAAATCATTTCAATACTCTTTTATTAATTTTTATATAATATATTTTGATCATTTCCTTGACCCGAACTACTCCTTGAACTTCCTGACCTCCTTTCCCACTCAACTTCATGTTCTTTCTCTCTTTAAAAAGTAAAAACAAAAATACAAAGAACCAAAAATTCTCACAAAACAAAACTTAAAACAAACAAGCAAAAGACCAATAAGAAAAAAAAAAGGCAAAACAAAGTCAAATGAAACAAAAAGTTCACACATACACACACACACACACACACACAAACACACCAGAACAAAAACAAAACATGGAATTCATTGATACACCCAGAGACGCTCCATTAGAAAATAAAACGAAACAAAAACAAAAAACAAGAAATGGATATCTACATTCCCAGCAGGTATCAGTTGCAGTTTCTTGGTTGGGGTGTGGCCCTGTGTCTCCTTCCCTCTCAGCCTGGGACTTCGTCTGTCTTAATCTGTGCGGGTCTTCGGTGTGCTGCTACAGTCTCTGTACCAGTCCTGTTATGTCCCGAAGATACTGTTTCCTTGAAACAATCTATCACTTCTGGCTCTTACTATCTTTCTGTCTCCTCTTCTGACTAGATCCTTGAGCCTTGAAGGGAGGAGTTTGATGAAGACATTTAGGACTGAGTTGTTCCGAAGTTTTTAACTCTTAGCACATTGTCCAGTTGTGGGTTTCTGAGTTAGTTCCTATCTAGTACAACAATTACTCTTGAGTGTAATCTCTATCTGTTTTTCTACTAGCTTTTAAAAATTGGTACACTAAGGACTGGTAAGACGGCTCAGTTGGTTAAGATATTGGTGTGAGACCTAAATACTTGACTTTGGCATCCACATGATGGAAGGAGAGAAATGACTCAAAAATTGCCCTCTAATCTCCACATATGTGCCCTGGCACACTTGCACCTATAACCCCACACAATGAATAAATAAATAAAGATAGAAATTTGCATACAAAGAAATGGCTTTGTGATGGCATTTTGTAATACTTTATACTTGTGGATCCTAGCCAACACAGTCTTAAGCAGGACGCAGATGCCTGCAGAATTGTAGTACCTATCTATAATTTATAGCATAGAGCCACAGTGACAGATGCTGGACCCCACCCCACAGAAAAACTCCAGATGTGTAGATCAATGAAATAGAATAAAGACCCAGAAATAAATCCACTCATCTAAATTTTTTTCTGGTCGGAAATATTCAATAAAATGAAACTTTATAAAAGTTTAAAATAATGTGTGTGTTTTTTGTCTGTTACCTCCTCTGTATTGCTGTTTTCTTTTACTATTAATTTTAAATTTAATTAAAATATAATGACATCACTTACCCCCTTTATTTTTCCTCTTGTCCTGCTCCCATGTCTACCCTTCCCAAATTCATGACCCTCGCTTCTTTAATCATGGTTCTTACGTATGCATATGAAAGAGTAAACATAGACATACACCTGATGAGTCCATTCAGAATTGCCTGCATGTATGTTTCTAGGGCTGACTACTCAGTATTGGATAGTCAATTAGGAGTCTCATCCCTGGGGGAAGACAACTTAACCCCCTCTCAGCAGTTATTAATTGCCTACCAATCTTCATCTAGGGGTGGGGCCCTTCGAGTTTTCCCCCGTCTACATTGGGATGACAACTATTGTTGACAGGTCTTGTGTAGGCAGCCATGTTGTTGAGATTTCATGCAGCTTCCCTACTACAGCTAGAAAGCACAATCTCATAGTAGAATTCCTGATCCTCTGGCTCTTAACAATCTTTCTGCCCCTTCTTGTGAAATGTTCCCTGAGCTTTAGGTGTAGGATTTGTACTGTAGATGTATCAGCTGGGCTTGTGCACTCAACACTCTGTTACTCTCTGCATCTGTAATAGTTGTGGCTTTCTGTGATGGTCTCCTTCTGCTGCAAAACGGAGCTTTGTCAATGAGGAGTAATAGTTACACCTATCTGTGGGTATAGGGATGACTATTCACAATGCAGTTAGCAATTATACTTGTTTCGTGAATGTAAATATTTTTCTAGTTTTTTAATTTATTACAATTTATTCACTCTGTTGCCCTGCTGTAGCCCCCTCCCTCCGCCCTACCCAATCCAGCCTTCCTCCCTCTTCTCCTCCTATGCCCCTCCCCGAGTCCACTGATAGGAGAGGTCCTCCTCCCCTTCCATCTGACTCTAGCCTATCAAGTCTCATCAGGACTGGCTGCATTGTCTTCCTCTGTGGCCTGGCAAGGCTGCATACCCCCTCTCCCTATAAATGCTGTTTTTACTTCCTCAGATGAAGTGATGATGAGAGTTGTGCCCAAGCTTTACAAATACATGGCTTGGACTGAGCCCACAGTTTTTTAAATCAGTTATCCCTAGGCATAAGACTGGAAACTTCTAGCCTCCTATAATTTAATCTTCTCCAAGCCCAGACCTTGAAGGCTTTAGCTTCCATCCTGTCTGCTAATCTAGGCCTAGAATGTTTTCAGCCTTCTATACTTACTTCTGAATATGCTCACCCTTTCAATTCTTTCTGAACTTTAGCTGGTTGGTTCAACTCAGCTTTTCTGGCTCAAAACTCCTCTCCAAGCTGATTGATTCAAACTGGCTTTTCTCCACAACCTCTCCAGCATATGTTGTCATGTGAGTTTTTGATCTTAGCCATTCTGGTGGGTGTAAGGTGTAAGCCATTCAGGGTCGTTTTGATTAGCATCTCCCTGATGGCTAAGGACGTTGAGCATTTCTTTAAGTGTTTTTCTGCATTCTACAATCCTCTACAGAGAGTTCTCTGTTTAGCTTCGTACCCCATTTTTTAATTAGATTACTTGATTTGTTGCTTTTTAACTTCTTGAGTTATTTATATATACTGGATATTAGCCCTCTGTCAGATATAGGGTTGGTGAAGATCCTTTCCCAGTCTGTAGGCTGTCGTTTGGTTTTGATGACAGTGTCTTTTGTTTTATAGAAGCCTTTCAGTTTCATGAGGTCCGTCCCATTTATTGATTGCTGCTCTTAGAGCCTGTGCTGTTGGTGTTCTATACAGGAGGTAGTCTCCTGTGCCGATGAGTTCTAGGGTCTTCTCCACTTCTTCTTCTAACCAATTTAATATATCTGGTGTTATGTTGAGGTCTTTGATCCACTTGGACTTTAGTTTTGTGCAGCGTAATAAATATGGATCTATTTTCATTTACTGCATATAGATATCCAGTTGATCCAGCACCATTTGTTGAAGATGCTGTCTTTTTTCCATTGAATGGATTTGGCTTCTTTATCATAAATCAAGTATTCATAGGTGTGTGAGTTTATTTCTGGGTCTTCTATTCGGTTCCATTGATCCACTATTCTGTTTCTAAGTCAATACCATACAGTTTTTATAACTATTGCTCTGTAGTACAGCTTGAGATCAGGGATGGAGATACCTCCAGATGATCTGTTGTTGTAAGGATTGTTTTGAAAATTCTGGTTTTTTTGATTCTCCATATGAAGTTGAGAATTTTTCTGCCAAGGTCTGTAAAGAATTGTGTTGGTATTTTCATGGGAATTGCATTGAATCTGTAGATTGCTTTTGGCTCCTCCTTTGCTGGTGGGAATGCAAACTTGTACAACCATTCTGGAAATCAATTCGGTGCTTTCTTAGAAAATTAGGAATAGTGATTCCTCAAGACCCAGCTATACCACTCCTAGGCATATATCCAAAAGATGCTCAACTACACACCAAGGATATTTGCTCAATCATGTTCGTAGCAGCTTTATTCATTAATAGCCAGAACCTGAAAACAACCCAGATGTCCCTCAGTTGAGGAATGGATACAGAAATTGTGGTACTTTTACACAGTGGAATATTACTCAGCAATTAAAAAGGAGGAAATCATGAAATTTTCAGGCAAATGATGGGACCTGGAAACGATCATCCTGAGTGAGGTATTCCAAAAGCAGAAAGACACACATGTTATATACTCACTTATATAGACCTATAAGATAGGATAAACATACTGAAATCTATACAACCGAAGAAGATAAACAAGCAAGAGGACCTGGGGTAAGATGATCAATCCTCACTTAGAAAGACAAGTGGGATGGACATTGGATGTAGTAGAAAACAAGTAGCAGGACAAGAGCCTACCACAGAGGGCCTCTGAAAGACTCTACCTAGCAGTGTATCAAAGCAAATATTAAGACATATAACTAAACCTTTGGCAGAGGGCAGGGAATTATATGAAAGAGGGGGGAGTTAGTAAGACCTGGAGAGGACAGGAGCTCCACAAGGACCAAATATATCAGGGCACAGGGCTCTTTTATGAGACTGTTTCTCCAACCAAGGACCAAGTATGGTTATAACCTAGAACCCCTGCTTGTATGTAGCAAATGGTAGTTCAGTATCCAAGTGGGTACCCTAGTAAGGGGAACAGGGATTATTTCTGACATGAACTCAATGGCTGGCTCTTTGACCTCCCCCTGATCCCTGAGGGACGATTGAGCCTTGCTAGGCCACAGAAGAGGACATTGTAGCCAGTCCTGAAGAGGTCCGATAAGCTAGGGTTAGATGGAAGGGGAGGACTTGGAAAGGGGCAGAGAGGAGATGAGGGAGGGATGGTGGGGATAGGGAGGGAATGCAGGAGGGGGCTGTGGCTGGGATACAAAGTACATAACCTGTGATTAATATAAAATAAAAAAAACCCCAAAAACCAAACAAACTGGCTTTTCTCCACTTCTGAGTGAATTGCTCTGCTTGGAAAAACTACCTCTGACCTCCACAAACTGAATTGTATGAACTCAACTACACTCAACTGAATTGCATCAAACTACTGAACTGTAGTATACTGTCTTCACTCTTGTACTGTCTCTCTACCTGCTCTTACACAGCTTCTCTTTCCTGTCTGCTCTCTTGAGAGTTGGGAGTATCCTCTCTTTGACTCTTTCTGTCAGTCTTTCTCTGATCACTTTATCTTTCCCTCAGTGAGATGTCATTGTTTGGGACTAAAGGTGCAAATTCCAGCCAGAGGGATTAAAGGTGTGCAGTAAGGGCATGTCTGTATTCCAGCTAGATGACACAGACCTCCTTTGGATGTGATCCCTTGCCAGAGCAGCCATGTTGCCAGATTAAAATTCCTCCACAAGGAAAGTGGTGGTAGTAGGTTCTTCTGTAAGAGTCTTGGCCTCATTAGCCACCTGCAGTTTTCTCTGCTGGTCGTACCAGGCATGAACTGATTTTCCCTTTTATCACAGGTAACAACTACAAACAGCTTCTTAGTTAGGAGTGGGAGGGACCACGTGTCCATTTCCCCCACTCCATGCCAGGACCCTGTGTAACTTGAACCTGTTGCCATAGTCTCCGTGAATTCATATGTGTTGGTTACTGCCAAGACAGATGCTTGGAGTAATATTTATTGCTCCATCATCATCATCATCATCATCGATCCTTTAGGGCTGGCTATCTTGCTGTGCTGATTATTGCTGTGGTTCATAAGCATCGTGGCTGGGTAGGACCACTGATTACTTTCCTGCATTGGCAGCTTGCAGGCGCTCTCTGGTAGTGGACACTTGTCCTCAGGGTGGAAGCTTCCAGTCCAGTGCTAGCTCAAATCCTCTGCTCCCTATATCCAAAGCGCCCGGTACAGACATCTAATTTTTGACAAAGGTGTCAAGAACATATAATTGAAAAAAAAAACAGTGTATTTACATATATAGACTATGAAATTAGATCCCTATCACTCACTGTGCACAAACATCCATTCAAAATATATCCAAGACCTTAGTATAAGACCCAGGACAGCGAAAACTACTGGAGAAAAATATAGGGGACACACTTAATCTGTAGGTATATGCAAGGACATTCTGGAAGGGACAGGAAATAACCCTCAGCATTGACAGTGGGAGAGTAAACTATTTTAATTGAGGAAGTCGCTCAGCGAAGCCTGAACATTCTTTATTTGCACATATGCCTTGACCTCCTGGATGGTGCACTTTTGATGTGGAGCTGAGGTTCTCTTGACCCACTTCTACCCTTAGGGAATGTAAATATTTTCTCAATTAAGCTAGACCGGCTGGCTAACAACAAGTCAGCTATTGTTTCCTAATGTTCTGAGCTAATAAGTTTGGTATGTGAGCGAAGACCCCCTGGCTCTGCAGATCAGCCGCAAACCTCATGACTGATCTTCATAAGATAACTGCAGGAAATAATTAATTTCGTGTGAACTTGGTGTGGGTCCTTTTGTTTGTTTGTTCTTTTCAACTGTCCCTTGGCCTAACAAAGCAAAGGAGGGTCACGTTTCTTTGACTTCAAACCAAAAGCCAAGTCCAAAGTACTCAGGTCCAAAGCACCAGGGTTAGTCTAGTTACAACTGGACTCTTGTTGGCTCCCGGAGGTGAAGTAGTAGAGAACGCTCTGTATTCCTTATGTGACACAGGTTCTGTTATCTTCTTAAATGTAACCATTTGTAGGTATTGCAATTTGGACATTAACATTGATACAATTGCCAAATTTTGTCAGTTTTCCCAACATACCTTTTTCCCCCCTTGTTCAGAAGCCCACATTTCATTTAGTTGTCCATGTTTTCTTAGTTAATACCAAGCTGTGACTACTCATCAGTCGTTCACGTTTTTGGTGATTGTGGGGCTAGCCGCTTTGTAGCAGGTCTCTCAATTTGTGTTTGCATATTGCTTCCCTGTGGCCTGCTTGGGACCATTCATTTTGGGGACATAAAGTCCAAAAAATACTGCTTTGTCCTGTTATCATGTCCTATCAGAAGGCATTACCCAGGCAGTATCATTAGAAACAAGACACTATCGATATAAGGAGATGAAAGCTGAATAGCATTAACCATAATTATAGAGTCCATTAGGGGATTGCAAGGCAGAAGGGATTGCCAGGTGCCCGCATCCTCTCACAGCCATGTTTTCCAGAGGCTTAGTAGCCAGTTGTTCAGCGAGGCTCTGCACAGCACCCTTTGTACATAATTATCTTGTCCTAGTTGAGCCTCGCATTGGTGTAAACTGGCTTCATCCAGGGGAGAACTAGACTCCTCATAACTTGAAGACAGGTATCTTTGTGCCTGGGAGCAAGACCCTCTCCTATCAGGCTCTTAGCCACTGACCTTGCTTTCTGCTCTTCCCACAGGCACCTGAGATGGAGGGCTGCCTCCCTCTATGGACTTTTCTTTTCATTCAAAAGTTTTATTTACTGGGGCTGGAGAAATGAATCAGTTAAGAGCACTTATTCCCTTCCCAGAGGATCTGAATTTGGTTCCTGCACCCACGTGGTGGCTAACAACAATCTGTAAAGTCAGTTTCAGGTATCTGATACCTTCTTGTGGCCTCTGTGCGCATCAGGCACTCACTGTGGCACACAGACAGACATTCAGGCAAAACACCATACACTTACAATAAAAATAAGCAAACATTAAAATGTTTATTTAAAGCTTTACTTTATCACATTTTATTGATTTCACGCGTGTGTCGGGGGCTGTGGGTGGATGCATGCATCCTGTGCCATGCCTGTGGAGATCAGGAGACAACTTGAAGATGCTGGCTCTCTCCCTCCAACATCTTGGTCTTTGGGACTCATCTCAGGTCATCTTGCTTAGTGGCAAAGTACCTTTATGCACTGGTCCATCTTGTCAGGCTCCCTTCCCTTACATTTCTGAGAGATGATTCATAAATCCTCGAGAAGGTGTTTATATGAGCGATGAAAAGCCTATCTAGCATTCCAAAGGAGTATATTCCTTTCAAAGGGCGGAGGGGGGGGGCACCAAAAACTGTTCAAATACCTAATTTGCCCAGAGAGTGGAGAGGAGGGGAATGCCATTTCAGCAGGCTGAATCAAGCCTGTTATTCAGTGTTAATTGTCCTGGTAGTGCATGGCGCGGGTGTATGGTGCTGACGCTGACCCAAACCTTAATCATGGAGCTAGGCGTGATATCTACCAGTTCTCTAAGCTGACAAGGATGCCCTGCAGAGAGACTCAGACACTGGGCAGGTACAGTTTCTCCTTCCTCAGGGCTCCACCCACAGATTATGTGATGAGTCCATGGCTCTTTCCTGCATCAGCTGGCATTGTGTTGGCCTATGATGCTTTTCTCTTCCCTTTATTGCTTTCACGTTCCTGGAATTCTACTGTACAGAGCAATTTTCATCTTATAAATTCGCTTTATCTTTTCATTTGTATCAGTATGGATATGAGATTTTTAAAATTTTGCTTACTGTCTGTAGGTGTGTACATGCACATATGTATGTGTCACAGTGTGCACATGGAGGTTAGAGGACAACTTTGTGGCACAGATTTTCTCCTTCTACCTTCCCGTGGGTTCTGAAGATGATCTTAGGGGACCAGGCCTACACTGAAGGTAGCTTTGTCATTGGGCAGGACCATGCATATTTGTTTTTACCTAGATTCCAATACTGTCATTATCCATTTTGTTACTTATGCTATCTCTTCTTTGGACTCTGGTCACCTCATCAAGATGCCTGTGAAGGCCCTGCTATTCTCAGGAGCTGCTGCAGTCTCACTTGTAGGTTTTAGTGTTTAGCCTTAAATTGGATTGTTTTTCCAGGAAGCCCTAATTCCTTTGAGTTTAAGGTGGTATTTTGAACCCATCATCTGGGCATGGGCTGTTCCTTGTTCTTGGGCTATCACTGCTTGGAGACTTTCTCAGTAGGCAGAGCTAAGAAGCAGATGAATGTGAGCATGCACACATGTGCACTCAGCTGCATTATTCTGCATCCATGCATCTGCATGCAAATATATTTTCTGTACCTCTGAGTTCATCTTACACATCCAGCTATGATCGAGCACAGTAGGGCTTCTTCTGACCTGCTCCCATTCTTCATTTGTAGTTCTGAGTAAGTTCCATACGCTGAGTGTACCTCTGGAGCGCCAACATCTGTCTACAACTGGAAAACCCTGCTCTCATTGTTAGCACATTAAACTGTATAATATGATGTATTGTGTACACTCAAAATAGTTATAGGATTGCTAGCCCGTACTTGTACACAGAGCATTTTGGTAACTATATTACAGAATGTGCATGTGGTGTTTTCTTGTGTTTAGATTTTCAGTATACAGCAAGGACCCTGTTTTCCCCACAGCTTGGATTAGCGCCTCCTCCCTTTTCCTCTGCTTTAGTGACTTTTTCTTGTTGTTGCTGTAATTGAATACCAGACAAGAAGCAAGTTAAGAGAAGGACTGACTTAGTTTGGCTTACAGTCTGAGCACACTGTCCATCATGGGAGGCAGGCATCATAGCAGCAGTAAGGGAGCTGACCACACTTTATCTGCCGTCAGACAGACTAGACAGGAAGCAGTGTCAGGCTATCAGGTTGGGGTCCCTCCCCAGTGATCCATTTCCTCCAACCCAGCTGTACCTACTAAATGTTATGCCACTCTCTAAAACCGCACCATCACCTAAGATCAAAAGCTGAAGCATATATGCTTGTGATGGACATATCACATTCAACCTTGGAACTCATCCTTCCAGGCCTGATCGTGTCATTGATATGCTGACTGAGTCAAACATTTAGAGAAGCCTCTCCTAGTAAGGAACATTTCCTCTGGAATATGAAATGGGCTGCATTTCAGTGTTCACAAGCATAGGCGGGATGGCCTTCTGTATGTCTTGAGATCAAAGGGGAGGGGTTTTTGTCAGGACAGAGCAGCCTGTGAGTTGTTGTGTGAGAAGTCTTAGTGAGGAGCTGGAGAGATGGCTCGGTGGGGCACTGGCTACTTTTGCAGAGGATCTGGGCTTGATTCCTAGCACCCATACGACAGTTTACAGTGGCTAGTAACTCCAGTTTCAGGGGATTCAATATCCTGTTTTGTCCTCCATGGGCATTCCATGCATGCAGTCCAACTATACACATGTAGGTAAAACTCTCATACACATAATATAAAATAAAAAAGGAGAAAATTAAAAAAAATTTAAAGAAAGAAAGCTTGTTGTTTCTTTAACTAGTAAGAGGGAGTTGGCAAACTGATAGGAGAATGTCAGGTGGCCTTAAGGTCCTAAGTGCACATTGCACGGACAGTTGCTAAAGAAAATACCACATGAAAGATAAGGCTGGAGGCTTCACTGCCCTGGCCCAGCAGGGCTGTTCCTCAACAGCTGTTTTTGACCTGAGCATTAGTTTTTATTGTTTCTTTTCTCAATTACAAGAGCGTGTAAAACTATATTTCGTCATTCATTCTAAACTTGTTAGTGTTTTAGAATTTCTCATGTTAATCTTTCAGCAGTGTTCAATTGCCAATATCAGTACTAATACCAATACCAATACCGATACCAATGTCAATGCCATTGCTGATGCCAGGGCCACTGTCATTATCAGTCTTCCCTTCAGAACCTTACACTTTTGGTTCCCTTTATTTCCCTAATACTTTTATTTCCTCTTTAGTTTTTTTTTTCCTCCATCACCTAACTCCAAGGGTTAGTCTCAAACCCCCTTCTTTCCTTCCTGATCCTTCCTTAGTATATTCATTACTTTTGTTGTTTTGACTCAACTCCAAGCCAGAAGCAACCTAAGGAGGCAAGGATCCATTTTGGCTCATGGTTTGGCGGGTGCAGCCCATCATGGCAGGGACGGCATTCCAGTGGGCATGCAGAGAAGCTGATCACACCGTGTCTGCAGGCAGAACACACAGGGAGGAATAGAGTGGTGGGTCATCAGACTTTCTCTCTTCCCCTCAAGGCTAAGGAATGTTGATACACACATTTAGTTTAGGGTAGACCCTTTCCTCCAAACCACCCTCACATATACCCAGAAGTGTATCTCCTAGGTGATTTCAAAGCTAGTTAAGCTGGCAATGAAGATTAGCTAACACTTGGTAAGTTCATTTCATTTCATGGTTTTAAATACTATCTATGCAATAATTACCCCCAAGTCTGTGTCTTTAGCCCTGACTTCTTCCTAAACTTCCAACACTCTGTTTGGATAACACAGGAGGTCTTCTGGGCATCTCATATGATGTAAGCACAGTCATGACTAATGGCTGGCATGGGTGAACTTGACTCATAGGACATTCCTTCAGGCAGAAGTGCTTCACTGAAGAGCTTCAGAAATGTATTATCTTAGACTGTCCATTTAAAAAGGCATAGATTTATGAGTATTATTTTCCATGTTGGAATTCAAGGTATTTTCACCAAGTATTGCTTGTTTCCTTTGTTTTTTGAGACAAGGTGTTTCTATGTAGCCCCAGCTGTCTTAGAACTTGCTTTGTAGGCCAGACTGGCATCAAACTCAGAGATCTCTCTGCTTCTGCCTCTTCTGGGCTGGAACTAAATACATGTGCCACCATGCCTGGCTAACTGTTAAATAGTTAACTTGTGTGGGCATGTATGGGTGTGTGTGTGTGTATGTGTGTGTGTGTGTGTTGGGGGGGTAACTTGGGAGTCAGTTCTTTCCTTCTACCATATGGGTCCTGGGGATCAGACTCAGGTTACAAGCATCTGCTGACACATCTCATTGGCTCTTCACTGGGATTTCTATCAGAGAAATATTGCTGTTATAAAAATGTAGAAAAAGGGGTATTAACTTTAGAGACTGTATTAATCTAAATTAAAAACATGTTTAAGTCATTATATTTTGCTTTTAGGGAAGAAAATATATTTCTTTTGACATGCCTTGGGCCTAGTACCTACTTGCACATAGCATTACTTACACATTTAGTGGTTTTGGTTAAGGACTCAGAATATGTGTCACAACTGTTTAGAGCAATTGAGGAGGCACCATAGACTTGACTGTGCATTGTATAACTCTGAACCATGCCAGGAAGAATTCCTTCTTGGATCTCATATCCTTTTAAAATCAATGATGCTTATCAATGTGAATTTAGTTCCTATCCTGTTTGCCTTGTGCAAGCTATATGTATCTGTTGTATTTGTATGTGTATATGTATCTGGTATCTGTATCACTTGTATCATCTATATCTCTCTGTATCTGTGTCTGTGTCTGTGTCTGTGTCTGTGTCTGCCTTTATCCAGCTGAATTCTCAGCATAAAGACCAAAGCCAGGGCTGGCTAACAATGGTAGCTTTCCCTCTCGCACATACCTTTCTGGATGAATAGCTTTCTTAATATTATCATAAGCCTGAGTACAGATTGTGTACATACATGTGGTACAGGAACCCCGGTTTCCATGAATGTGGAAGCTGTTTCTCTATTTTACATGCTTACTTCCCCTGCCATGCCCATTTTCATTTGGTATTATTGTCTATCCTGTGTCTCTGCATTCTTAGCGGAAATGTATATTCTGCTGTCCAGATTGGTTTGTTACCTAAACCAACTTGGGAAAACAAAACAAATCAGCCACTAATGGAGAGATAACAAGTATGGTGTAGTAAGAAGGAACATGCAAATAAAAGGTACAGTCCAAAAAAGGGCGTTCTTTTTAAATGCTTGGTTAGTGGCAGTTCCCGTAACTTCTGAGAGTTCTCTTGGTTAATTAGTTATTTTTTAACTTTATAGGGGTCATATTGTTCTCTTCAGCATAGCGTTAGGGGGACCCACACAGACTTATTTATGAATGCCTTGACAGTATTCAAGTACTGTCTGGTTTCTCTATAAGGCAAAGTGCCCATTGAATTAATCATTTTTTGATTAAGGTAATCAGCCAGAGGTTTAACATTGCATATGAGGTGTTCCCAGGGTTAACGTATCTTTTAAAATATTCCACAGAGTGTAATACAGAGAAATTAGACTAATGTCAATGGCTTATAATCATTAGACATGCTGGGAAATAGATTTAATTGTATCAAAATTGGTTGAAGACTTACTTAGAAATATGAACATTTGTTTAGTATACACATACATTTAAAAGTGTTTCAAGCAAAGACTTAATTTTGTAATAGGTATTTTATCTTTTAGATTGTGTGCATGTGTGTGTATGCATGTGTGTGAATTATGAAATGTGTGTTTGTGTGCATATGTATATATGTGTGTGCGTGTATGTGCATGTTTGTTTGTGTGTGCGCACACATGTGCTCTCTGCTTTCTTCATATAAAGGTCAAAGGACAACTTTTGGGAGTAAGTTCTCTACTTTCACTGTGGGTTCCAGCTGTTGAGCTCAGGTCTTTAGGCTTGTATGGAAATCACTTTTGCCCTCCTGAGACGTTTTGTTGGCTCTCCATTTTAAAAAATTTTCATTTTCTTTTCTTTTATTTTTTATGAGACAAAATCTCTCCCTGACCTGGGACTCATCAAGTAGGCCAGGCTGGCTACCCATCAATCTCTAGGGATTCTCCTGTCTTTGCCTCGCCAATTGTAGAACTATAAATGTACACAACCATAGTTGGCCTTTTTAACACCCCCATGAGCTCTGGAGATCCAACTCAGTTCCTCACTCAACAATCACCCCAGCCCTGTTTTGGGTCACTTTTAAATTAAATGGCTCTTCCATCTTGCTGTGTGTTGAACAGCTGAATTATTTATTAAATTGTTTTGAATTGTTTTTCTGCTCCAGAGAAAGGAAGAATTCCACTTAGACAATAGCAACAGACACATGTAAAAACCCACTTCATAATGAATGTATTTGGCAGAAGAGCAACCATCTGAGTAAGAGATGATAAACCATCCTGACAGATGAGCTGTAGTCCATCTCCTGGGGATTGGTGCCTATGCTGGGCACAACATCGGGACCTGTGCAGGACTCGGGCAGAGCCAAGGTGTTTCATCAGCTTGGTTGCTAATTGGAGCCTCTGGAGATGTTCTAAGCACCTTGCTCGTTGTAATTAGCAACACCTTCTGTGACTAGATTCTTACTGAAGTTAGGCTGATCAGAATTTAAAAAATATCACCATGGCTCAACAGTAAAATATTATTCAGCCAGGGGCCTGGCTTTGCCACCACCTCTGGGATCTAGAATTTCTGTAAGATTCAATTTTCATTCTATTTGTGTGCACAAAAATTATATTATCAGATCACCTAAGTGTATTTGACAATAGCAGCTAAAAGATCAAGGAACTTGAGTGGATTAGATATCATTGAATAACAGCCTATCTGGTAATATATAGGATATGTGCATCTATTCATCTTCACATAACCCAATAAAGATCTCAGTTAGACAATTACAAACAATGCCAGTTCTTTCTGTTACTGGCCAGTTTTATCTTGACACCACCAGCAGGCTGAATGGTACACTGAGAAAGCTGGGTTGAGGAATAAGGGGGATTTTGTGACTATTTCTTTGGCTCCTGAGATGTGAGGAGACTCACCGTGATTAGAGTGTTAACCATATGGCTAGTGAAATGGCTCACCAGGTAATGGAATAAATAAATAAGATGAAATAAAAAAGAAAAACAGAACAATCCTAACTTTGTAAGATGCTTTTTAGCAATAAATGTGGATGTAGTTGAAAGCATTTTATAGTTAAAGTTGTAAATTTTAGAAAATAAGGGGTTGCCTTGTAAAGATATTATGAAAAGCAAAAGGACGAAGTTTTTGGTTGAGTTCTGAGGATGATTTGTGCCAAAATCCTAATTATTGTTTAATTGAAGTGTTCTATGTCTCTTTGGACACAGTACCATGAATGGGTACTATGATGAGGGTGCTTACTAGAAGGGAGAGAGAGAGAGAGAGAGAGAGAGAGAGAGAGAGAGAGAGAGAGAGAGAGAGAGAGAGAGAGAGAGAGAGAGAGAGAGTCCAATAGTTACTTATAATAGGCGAAGGGTATATTACATTATATTACACACAGGGTGTGGCCAGAGAACATGAGCTCAAACCTCTGAGTCCAAGGCTGTCACCTTCATTGGAGGCAGTGGCAGCCTCTGAAAGCTCTTGCACTGGGAAGTTGCAAGCTTGGACCTGTACTTCGAGGAAAGGCAGGAAATTGTGAGAGGATTTGTGAGGTCCTAGGACTGGGTCTTGGCTGGGAGTGGGGCACCGCGGAGGCGGGGATGAAACAGCTCTGAGGAAGGTGGAGTTATGGGACCTGTCGTTGAGTTTTTGTGGTGACTGTTCAGCAGTACGTTTTGTCTTTCAGCTGCTTTGGAGAAAGTGCAAGTTATTTCTGAATATCAAGTGAGACAAAATAAACGCTTATACTACAGTGACTCAATGAAAGCTTAGTCAGTGTCAGGAGAAAGAGCTGGGCAGCAGATAGATAGACGCTTGGTCGGCAATGACACAACTATGTTTAGTAGCAGTGAGTTGCATAAACCTGTTCAGGAGGATGTTTAGGTTAAGAAGAGAACAGGGCAGGAGTGGAATCCGACAGAGGGCCATGCTCAACTTTAATTGTGGGTCCAGAGGAGTTAGCATAGGAAACAGAATGGCCACAATAAAAGTGGCTCAGAGACAACATACTGCTGAATTATGGTAGATTCTTTAGCTGAATGTTCTATTAGATATCTTTCCTTCGATACTATAAGCAGATCATGAGATAAAAACAGCTTGGTGTTGTAGTATTCTGAAATGCTAATGTTTGATCTTATGGAGCTTAATTTTCTGAAGTATCAAATAACACAGTAACACCAGACAAATATATTTAACACATCAGACATATGGTAGATATATTGTATTCTTTAAGGGAGCTGAGTTATGATTCCGTGGCTAAAGGCAAACTCTGCTCTTGCAGAGGGACGGGGATGGATCCCAGCACTCATATCAGACATCTTGCAACTGCCTGTCGCGATGTCCCAAGGGATCAGTGCCCCCTGTGGACTCTTGTACTCATGTGTGCACATACCCATAGACAGGCAAGACACACACACAAATATATATATATATATGTATATATAATAAAAAGTACAACAAATCTTTAAAAAGAAATACCCAGCTTTATAAGTAAATATATGTATTATCTGTGTCAATTAATTGAAAAAGTGGGCATTATATATCTCCTAAACTGTTTCATTGATCAAACCATTTGGGTTGACTTGCTTATCATTCAGTTAGTGTGTTTTATGCTTTCCCATCTGTTCCTATCTTTATACGTAAAGTGTGTTTCTTGTTAATGGTATGCGATTGAGTGTTATTTTCTTATGCTGTCTCTTTGATTCTGCCCCAACTGGAATTTGTAATTTATTTATATTAGTGAGTTATAGGCACAATTGGATCTATCATATTATTACTTGCTTTTGTTTGCTTCATGTAACATTGGATTTTGTTTGGTCTTTCCCAATTTCTTTAGATTCATCGGGCATTTGAAATATTTAACTTTTTAATCTGTATACTTGGTGTTTTGTTATGATATTTGAGATCTGAAAAATTACTTTAGTGTTTATAATATATACCCTTAACTCTATTTTGTTTTCAAATAATATCCTCTTATTTCTAGAAGAACTTTCTAATAGTACAATTCCATGTATCGTCACTCATATTTTTATGTTTATATTAAATAACTTGCTTCTAATAATGTATGTTAGCAACTTTGTGAATCATTGTTTTGCTTTAAAACTTTTTTCCCACAAAAATAAACACTATAGTTGTTCATGTACCTGGTGCATTTCTTTCCACTATCCTTTATTCTTTCCTGTACACCCAGGCTTCTGTGTCTCTGATTATTTCGATTCTGTCTGAACACTCCCATTACATTTTATTTTGTTTTGTTTTGGGAAGTATGAGTCTGTTATCAATTCTTTTGGCTTTTTTATGTTTAAAATGTCTTTGTTACATTTCTTGTTTTTTAAATAACATTAATGAAACTAATTTAATTTTTAATGGAACTAAATGGAACTAAGTTGATTTTATTTTAATGTTTTATTTATTATGTTTAATATTTTATAAAATATTAACACCCATGACACGTGCACGTGTCATGGTAGCCACGGGGCTTTGGTTCTCTTCTTTTTATGCGGGCCCCAGGCTCAGGATGCTGGGTGTGTGCGGCGAGCATCCTTACCAGCACAGCATCTCTCTGGATCTTTGCTCTTTCAAAAGCTACTTCCTCAGGCACACTCTGCTGTGTCTAGCTTATTAAGTCTATGTAATAAATTCTTCACTTCAGGTGTTCTGGTTTATTGCTTCTAGAATTTTTATTTGTTTCTTTTTGAAGTTTAATTTACAGTCGATCTCTCTGTATAATATGAGTCTTGTTTGATATACTTCACCCTTTGCCGCCATGCTGCTTAATGTATTTATAACAGTTACAGTAAAAACCTTATTTTGCCCATCTCAACATCACTGGCCATCTCTGGTTTGATTTTGTCCCCCCTGCCCCTGACAATAGGCTCTATTTACCCCTCTGTTGTTTGAATTGTTTTGCAGTGTTTGTTGTATAGAGGTCACTTTGTAAGCATTTTGTTATGTGTAGAAATTGAAAAGTAGATAACACTTTTCCTCAGAAGAAACTACTCTTGCTTCCCTTGTTGGATGGATACTGGAAAAGGGGTTGGTCAAAGGGGCAGGTCATCTCCCAGCCCCAAACTGGTTTTAGTGCAGCTTAAGACAGTTTTACCTGCCCTCACTATATCAGTGCCTTCAAACATTACAAGGGTAAAATTAGGACTTCTCTCAGGGCTTGGGAATTAATCCTGATGAGATTTAGAGCTGTCTCTTGACAGTTGGTCCAGCAGGTAGCTTTAGATGCCCCTGGAGAGCCTATGACTTAGCCCCGCCTCCAGCCCATCCATGGGGCTTCTGTCTCTGCTGCTTTGCCTTGCTTCTAGCATCTGCCACACTCTGTGTGCCTGAAGACGGCTCCCGGTGAAGAAGACTTCGTTGGTGGTGTGGGCTCACTACTGTGTCCTAGTCTTCTCTACAATGCCAGCCCGTCCTCTGACTAACTCTTTGCAGAAGGTTTGTCATTCTGGCCATGCAGACCATCTTAGATTTCTTCTCACTTCTATCATTCTCTCTAGAATCTAGATTTCTTTGAAACTTAAGTTATTTTATGTGGCTTTAAAAATGCTTTTGAGCTTCCCTTGTTTTGGTAGATGCAGCTCTCTCCTATAATGTCGCTTCTAAGCACGAGTGAGCCTGTCTCTTAAATTTTTCTTATGGAGTCAAGCATCCTTGTGAAATGGCTACTCACAGTCTCCACTTCTTGCTGAATAGCCTTTCCTTTTCAGATGTCTTTCTTCAGGCTCTGTGCCCTGAGCATTTCTAAGACAAATGGCTTATCTGTTAAGTTTAGGAATTGTTCCCAGAATGAAATATCCTTTGATGGAGGCTCTTTCCAAGGTCATGTGAGTCCATGGTCAGCAGCAGGGGAGGCTCAGTGTCTTTTCCCATCCTTCATTCCATTGAAAATAGAGGTATTGGGATAAAGAAGGATGATGACAACTGTTACTCTTCTGTTGGGGGTGGTTAATGGGGATCAAGCCCAGTGCTTTACATGTCCCAGGCAAACTCTGCCATTGAGCTACCCCCTCAGTGACTCTTTAGAGGGGGCAGAGACTCTCTGTGTAGATAGATCAGGCATTCTTGGAATTCACTTTGTAGATCAGGCTGGTCTTGGACTCGCAGAGATCCACCTGCTGCTACCTTCAGAATGCTGAGAGGAAAGGCTTACCCTACCATGCTCAGCTCTCTCAATGATTTTTAAATTTTTCTTTAGGTCAATTTATACCTGGAATGTTTGCTATACTGATTCCTAGGTAAATTATTTCTTACTTTTTTGCCTTTAAACTTTTTGAAACTTTATTTTAAAAAGATGAAAATTGATTAAATATTTTGCAAAAGACTTTGTTTCCTCTTTGATGCTGGGTGATATTTGCAAAGTAACAAAGTTTCCTCAAAGATTTTCAAAATCCCTTGAATATATACCAGAAGGCAAGTAGAGTTAAAACCTAGTGTGTGTTGGCCTGTACTTGGCAAATGGTTAACTTTAGTACAGTTGTTTCTCTCAATAGATCATTATTTTAGAGACCTATAGCAAACTAAACCCTTAAAAAGTGTAAGGAGTTTTTACAGGAGGTGAGTGCTCGTTGGATTGTGAGAATCCATTCTACTTGATCCCTTGGGTCCTTGGGCTGACTTGGCTTTTCTTGGTCCAGGGTTGAAAAGGTGACAAGCTCCAGTTAACAGCCCTAGGGAGCAGCGCAGAGTGTGCATCTGCCACTGTGGCAATCAGTTCAGTAAGCAGCTCTCTGGCTAACTTAGCAATTTTAACCTCTCCATGTTGATGGATTAACAGATATATTTTCTACTTAATTTAGCTAATCTGTCATTTATCTAACATCCATCTATCTATCTATCTATCTATCTATCTATCTATCTATCTATCTATCTATCTATCTATCTATCTATTTATCATCTATCAGTTATCAATCTATCATCTAATCATCAATTATATCTATTTCTATTAGCTATCTGTCATTCCAGGCTGTTTTCCCTGGTTCACATGCCCCACAGCTGTCTACTTTTAACTTTTGCCTATGCTTATAGCTATCATCTGTCTCATCTATCTATGGATATCTATCAGTTATCTGTATACCTATCATCTAGCTATCTCTGTCTATTTACCACCCGTCTACCTATTTATCATTCCCCTCCCTTCCTATCATTTATCTGCTCTCATCTACTCTTTTATTTCCTTTACTCATGAGCAGAAATGAGGACTTACTTGGTCAAAATCATCCACCTGTCTCTCTCTGACTCATTCTGGTACCCCACTTCTCAGTGTGTTAGGAATTTGTCCTCTTCTAGTCCTTGGATGGGGACATGTGAGCCTGTGGGGGACATCTCATACTAAACCGCACTATGTGCTATAGAGACCCAGTTCTAGCCCCTCCTCCTTAGTTGTGTGTTGCTGTTACTTACTGCGCTTCTTCCTGCTCTCTCCATTCCCAGCCATGTCCTTACCAGTCTCTCATGACTGCTGTTCCACTCTGTTCTCCTACAAGAATATTCATTCCCACAGAAAATGAGTGGTGCCTGTTTGTTTGGTTTGGTCTCAGTTGCAGGTTACCTGCTGAACCTGTTAGCCTGCTGACCTGTGTGACCTATCCCAGGTCCACAGGGTCTGCGTGGGAATTCCTCACCCTCCAGCCTTGGTGGCACTCCATCAGAGCCAGTGCTTGGACACTTCATCTCATGTAAATACTGTTTATGTCAAAGGTCAAGGGAAATTGTATGTGCTAATAAGAGAAGTGATACAATTGTAAGAACTCTCATTACAAGAACTCCATCATCCAACACGTCTCCCCAGCTGATTTGGTTTAATTTATTTGCATTTAGATGTGATGTTATTGAAAATGCCATTTAGAAACATAACATGATAAGCTGAGTGTGGGGGCACACTCATGTTACTCCAGCAGTTGGGAGGTGGGGGTAGGCAGATCAGTACTTAAAGGCTACTCTTGGCTATATAGCAAATTTGAAGTGAACCCAGGCAACGTAAGAATCTTCCTCAAAAGAACAACATTTTTTTTTCAAAAAGTAAATTAATTCATATGATATTCTTAGGTGATTTTTCAATTCAGGCATTATTTTGTTTTTCAGATACTTTTATTGGTCTGTTGGAAAATGACAATGCAGCTATTTAGTTATTATCACTGGGCTGGATATCATTAAGATTAGTCTTCAATTTAGATGGTTAATCAAGAACCCTTAGAGACTATCTTTGCCATGCCTAAAATAACCACAGAGAAAATAACCAGTATTCACACAAATGCTGTGATTTTTTTCAAGCACTAACTTTTACATTCAGAATAAGTTACAAAATTATTTTATAACTATGTATTTATTTATTTCTCGAAATTACTAAAGTGAAAAAATTAGATAAGAGCTTTAAGACCATTTCTTTATATAAGTTAATTATCTTTATCTTTAATTCAATCATTTAAACTACCAATGATGCCAATGACCTAAAACATGTTGACTACACTACTGGGTAAAACTGAGCGTAACTAACGTAATGGAATTGGAGATTGTAAGCCAAGAAAACACAGCACGCTTGGGTGGCAATAGGTGCTATGGGAAGAAACAAAACAAAGGGCAGCAGAGAGCCATGGACACCCCAGCAGCTGTCTGCTGAGCCGCCTGGAAGGAAGTATAGTTGTGTTCAGGAGGTGGGAGGATTGGGAGGAAGGTAATGTTAGAGACACAGAGGCAGGAAGGCCTGTCCTGCCCCCGGGTCGAGCCTTATTCACACCTAAACTGTTAAGACCTAAGAACAAGCAACCAGACTATGAAGGGATTTACTGTCTTCTAAGGACTCTATAAGCCTCAGTCCTATCTCAGATAGCACGACTTGTATATTAAGCCCAAGTTTTTATGCAAAGGTATGAGCTTAGCAAATGAGGAGACTCTTCAGATCAATTTAATCTTGTCATAAGCATCATTGAACTAACAAAGTTGCTTACTGTTTATCTCAGAAGATTATCAGTTGTCATAGTTGTGTGGCTAAACTTTCATATTTATGCAAATGAATAGTGGACTCTGAGACACAACTGAAGGGACTGCTTCAGGGGAGGATAGTCGAATTACAGCGCCTCTGTGGGGTGCAGTTCAGACAGCTGGCATGAGTGAAGCAGCTCTCCCTCTAAGTACCAGTGTGAAACAGTCTCCACTGCAGATCACTAAACAGAAAAAGCAAGATGTAGAGTGGTCACAGCCCTCTATCACTTAGCTTAAAAATTACATGTCTGTTATATCTTTGCTAGATAATATGCAAAGACCCTCTTTGAAGGATATTGATAATTTTGGTTCCAGCCTAGTAGTTATGGAATAGGAGAGGGAGGGACAGCTCCTTTTTTACCATGTGTGTCTTTGGGTACTTGAATATGTCCAGGCCTATGCTTTACATGCAAAGCACTTAAAAACATCAGCACTACTACAAATATTAAGGCTAACAACTCATAGGAACAAAATTGGAAAAGTTGCTACCATTAAGGAGAACGGCAGAATTCTTCCTTAAACATGGTCTGTTTCTTAGAGGAGAGGCTGCGTGCATTAGCCAAGGCTAACGATTTAATGCGCAGAGCGCAGCCGGTAGGCCCTGCATGCCCTCCCCCAACAGTGCGGCTGCTATTGCTCCTCCCCTCCTCCTCTTTATCCTTGCCCCTCCTCCTTCCTTCTTCCTCTCTTGCCCCTCCTTCTTCCTCTTCCCCCTCCTTTCTATTCCTTCTCTTTCCTTCATTTTCTTTCTTCCTCCTTATTCTTCCTCCTCCTCTTTCCCCTGCCCCCTCCTTTGTTTTCCCATGGCCCTTCCCCTGTAGCCCAGACTGGTTGGAACTCACAGTCTTCTTGCCTCAGCCTCCTGAGAGCTGGTGTTACAGACCACACTCAGTTATGCATCTTCTTTTTTTAAATTTATTTTTTAATTTATTACATTTTATTCACTTTGTATCCCAGCTGTAGCCCCCTCCCTCATCTCCTTCTAATCCTACTCTCCCTCCCTTTTCTTCTCCTATGCCCCTCTCCAAGTCCACTGATAGGGGAGGTCCTCCTCCCCTTCCCTCTGACCCTAGCCTATCATGTCTCATCAGGACTGGCTGCATTGTCTTCCTCTGTGGCCTGGTAAGGCTGCTCCTCCATGGGGAAGGTGATCAAAGAGCCAGCCACTGAGTTCATGTCAGAGACAGCTCCTGTTCCCCTTACTAGGGAACCCACTTGGAGACTGAGCTGCCATGGGCTATATCTGTGTAGGGGTTCTGGGTTATCTCCATGCATGGTCATTGGTTGGAGTATCAGTCTCAGGAAAGACCCTTGGGCCCAGATATTTTTGGTTCTGTTGTTCTCCTTGTAGAGTTCCTGTCCCCTCCAGTTCTTTCTATCTCCCCCTTCTTTCATAATATTCCCTGCACTCTGTCCAAGTTTGGCTATGAATCTTACCATCTGCTTCGATACCCTTCTGGGTAGAGTCTTTCAGAGGCTTTCTGTGTAGGATCATGTCATGTTCCCCATTTTCTCCCTCTTCTGATGGAATGTAAACTTGTACAACCACTTTGGAAATCAATCTGGCACTTTCTCAGACAATTACAAATAATGCTACCTCAAGATCCAGCTATACCACTCCTAGGCATATATCCAAAATATGTTCAAGTATACAAGGACATTTGCTCAACTATGTTCATAGCACCTTTGTTTATAATAGCCAGAATCTGGAAATAATCCAGATGTCCCTCAACTGAGGAATGGATACAGAAATCCTGGTACATTTACACAATGGAATACTACATAGCGATTAAAACAAGGAAATTATGAAATTTGCGGGCAAATGGATGGATCTAGAAAAGATCATCCTGAGTGAGGTATCCCAGAAGCAGAAAGACACACATGGTTTATACTCACTTATAAGTGGCTATTAGACATATAATATAGGATAAACATACTAAAATCTGTACATCTAAAGAAGCTAAGCAAGAAGGAGGACCCTGGGTAAGATGATCGGTCCTCATTCAGAAAGGCAAATGTTGTGCATCTTCTTAAGTAGGCAAGTTAATCAAGCTGCAGCTTCTTTATGTAGTGATGTCTATAGTAATGATACCTGAATGAGTTATTTTGATGATGAAAAGAAATGCAGTGTGTGGAAATTAGCATAGTCCTTCTTGTGAAGTGCAATAGGTGACAGCTGTTTATACGAAAAATTACTGCCCTCTACTTATACATTTTTTCAATTTTGGGGTGTTTTTATTAGTTTTTGTCAAGCTGCCATAAACTAGTCATCTGGGAAGAGGGAGCCTTATTTGAGAAGATGTCTCCATCAGAGTGGGCTGTAGTCAAGTCTGTGGGGCATTATTTTGGCTAATGATTGTTTTGGGAAGCCCAGCCCACTGTGGATGATGCCAACTCTGAGAAAGGTGGTCCTGGATAGTGTAAAAGAGCAAGCCCAGCAAGCCAATAAGAAGCATTTCTTTATGATTTTTGCTTCAGTTTCTGCCTCCATGTTTCTGCCCTAACTTTCCCCTGTGATGGACTGTGATGGGAAAATGCAAGCCAAATAAGCCCTTTCTTCTTTGAATTGTTTTTGGTCATGGTGTTTCTAATACCAATAAAAAGCAAATTAGTATAATGGGGGACCTCACCCCTAAACCGTTAAGTACCGCCATTGGATTCGTATTGCTGCAGCAGCTTTAGCCACTCCCTGAGGAGAAAGGCAAATGATGGGGCATAGTCCAGTCAGGCTTTGAAGAGGAAGGGCAATTTCAGTTGGAGAAATAGGGAGGACATTTTAGACAGAGGGGTGAGGAGAGCAAAGGCACAGGTGGACGCAGCGCATGCCTTAGGGACAGCAGAAAGCTGCTTAGGTAAAAGCACGCAGCTGATGAGGTGGGCACAGCTTCGGCAGGAGATGAGGACTGGTCTTGGACCACGATTGAGAGATGGAAACCAGATAGCAAGATACTGAAGAAAATATAGGGTGGAAGTTGGTGTCAAATAAAGGAGATCGTTAGTTGGTCAGTTAGATAGATAGATAGATAGATAGATAGATAGATAGATAGATAGATAGATAGATAGATGGAGTAACACACTTGAGAAGGATATAGGCCGAAGGGAAAAACTGAAGACTCCAGATGGAGAGTCTCAGTGTTAGTGGAGTAGCTGGGGATAAAATTAAGAGGAAGCATGGTCTGCAAAAGGATAAAGATTCTTCTTCTGAGATGGCTAGAAAGGAGAAAGGGCTGGAGAGGTGAGGAGAGCTGGGCTCTGGAAGAAAGGGAAGCAGAGGCCTTAATGCCCATTGGCTTCCATTTTCTTTCTTTTTTAAAAATGGTTTATTTATTTTTTATTTTACGTACATTGGTGTTCTGCTTGCTTGTATGTGTGGGTGTCAGATTTTATGAAACTGGATTACAAGTAGTTTTGAGCTGCCGTTTTGAGAATGCAGGTCCTTTGGAAGAACAGCCAGTTCTCTTAACCGCTGAGCCATCTCTTCAGCCTCAACTTCTATTTTCTTGAAGTTTTAAACAAAATGATCTGGTGTGTATATTTATCAGGAGAGGTAAGGCCTTGGATTATCCATTATTGTTAGTGGCTGTATTAAAATTGTGAATTCGGCAGTCTCTCTTCCAATTTGGATTGCACCCAAATGATTGCTACTGGACTATTTGTTTAACAAACTTTATGGCATAAACAGCTGAGGAATAATACTCTATTCTTAATCCTCTATGGTTTCTCAGTGTAAAACTCTGAGATACTTGCATCTTATCTTTCATCATTTCTCCTGAACCCCTTCCTGTGGCTGAATTCCCTATGTTCTCTCTTTTTTCTCCTCTCCTGGCCGGCAGGAAGTCCAGCCCTGTTCTCTCCCCTGCTCAGCAATTGGCTGTTAAGCTGCTTTATTGGCACATCGGGGAACAATTGGGGAGCAGTGTTTACATAACATTGAGAAAGGGGATTCTCAGAACAAGGATTGCAAACAGATATAGGGGGTACAGATATCAGCATTTGAATCTTTACATAGTATACAATAACATTATGCCTACACATTATAGCAAGTAGAAAATGATCACTGTTTTGGGAAGAGTAAGTGGAAGGTTGGTCAAGCATTTCTTCTAATACTTTTTACCACAGGGCTGTATGGTTCTAAGTGCATCCTAGACTCCAGAAGGAAAAGGAGGGAGGTCTGGGGATATAGGTCAGTTGGTAGAATACTTATGCAGGAGGCCCTGAGTTTTGTCTTCAGTATCTCATAAACTAGGTATGATGGCTCATGCCTGTAATGCCAGCACTTGGGAGTTGGAGACAGAAGAATGAGGAAATTCAAGGCCATCCTTGGTTTTCTGGTGATTTTGAGGGGAACCTGGGATAGAGAGCCTTTCTAAAAAGCAAAAGAGAGTGGAAGGCAATCAGAGTCCCTCAGGTGTAAGAGTGGAGGGGCCAGAGTAATGACTGATAGTGTGATGTACACATGATGAAGGGAAGATGAGAAAGATCTCTTAGGTGGGGTGAGGTGGGACTGGAGGGCTTAGCACACACAGCAGATGTGCTGAGAGTGGGAAGGGGAGATGACGAGAAATAGTCCTACAGTTGCAGGAGAGGGCACTTCAGAACTCAGGACTGTATGGGATTATTTAATTGTACTTTTTTGGAAAGCATTGTTTAAAAAGTTGCCTTAATTTGTTTGGATCTTAGATTGACATAGATTGTAATAAGTATGTGGAGGGATTAGCAAGTATTTTTTTCTTTTCTTTTTTGGAGAGCTTCTTTGACAGCTTCTAATTACTAATGGAGGATGAATTTGGAGTGTGTGTCCAAGTGAAAAGAAAGCAAGGCTTTAACAGAGGCACTGAAATGAGCCATTTAGATAGTTATCGACCACTACTCTGATTAAGCCAGTTAAAAGTTTTAAGTCCTTTTATTGATGGCCAGACCTGGAGTTGACTTGTGCCCCTGAAAAGTCTCTTGGTGCCCAAGCTCAGGGATACAGAATTTTTAAAGCAAATCCCACAATGGTCATAAGTTGGATTAGCATGAGAGTAACCTTGAAACTTTCATTCCTGGCAGAGCACCGTATTTTAGACATAATATGCCAATTATTTTTGACTTACATTTTTCTAGTTTTTTAAAGTTTAATTATTTTTATTAATAACCTCTGAAATCTCAAATGTATTACCAAGGCATACCTGACCATTATATGGAGTGGAGTATGAGCTGAGAATTTGTCTTAGCAAACACAAAATGGAGTTGGAACAAGATGGCATTACCTTAGTCACTTGGTGTAACAAATACTGTCCAGTTTCTAGGAAGCTAGTGATTTCTTTCCCTTTTGCTTTGCTTCCAAAGGTGAAGCCTGTCATCCACAGCAGGATCAATGTGTCTGCCCGCTTCAGGAAATCGCTGCATGAGCCTTGTACCATTTTGTAAGTTGGAGCCCTTCCGATTTCAGGGTAGAATTAATTGGCTGTGTACGTTCCTTGGGGTTTGGAATTTGAATGTTATAAGCATAACTGTTAGATGTGTTGCCTCTTTTCTTTTCCCCCACAGCTTGATTGCAAATGGAGACCTCATAAGCCCAGCTTCTCGACTCCTCATCCCCAGAAAAGCCTTAAGTCAATGGGATCACGTACTGCAAATGGTCACAGAAAAAATAACTCTCCGGAGTGGGGCTGTCCACAGGTGTGTCACATTTTCCCACAGAGGGATGGCTTGGGGAACCTTGAAGATGTTCCCAAAGGCTCTGGAGTCACTGGTTTCTAGATTTGAAGTTTGGCAGACTTTGTTGAGGTTAATATGCCTTAGTTTCTCTCTAGGAAGACTATGATATATAATGGCATTTCAGTGGGGTTGTTTCAAATAGTCCTTGGTATTCTGAAACACAGCAGGAAACTTTATCTGTTTCTGCTATTTTATTGTAGAGTAATAAGCAAGCATCACACTGTTTGAAGGGAGAAGGACTCTTGGCCTGAACCAGCTTCTTTATTCTTAGTTAAGTCCTTTTTCCCAAGGGCACAATACTGTTTATTCAGTGGTTCCAACTGTTTGTCTCAGGCAAACACGTCAGATGCCAGGAGGAATAGGCATGCTTACATACGAGACAGGGAAGGGAGGATAAATTAGATGATCTAAAATTAAAACCAAAAGCCTTTTTCAGTGAAATTTAAGTGAACATGTAAACCACGGTGTAGTCTATGAAATTATCTCTTAAAATGTTTACTCCATTTATGTATTTACTCATTTATGTGTGTTTGGGAGGGGCATTGCTACAGCACACATGTGGAAGCCATTTCTGTCCTTCTACCATGAGGGTCTTGGGGTTCAAACTCAGCTTTTCAGGCTTGGTGGCAAGCACCTTTAGTCACTGAGCCATTCCACTGGCCCTGAAATCATCTCTTTATCTTATAGAGGACAAGTAACATATAGCTCTGAAATAACAGATGTACAGAATACATTGACTGTATTTATAGTGCATATGTATATGGACACACAAATACATACTTACATAATGTCTCCATATCCAAGCAGTTCCCTCAGTACCTATCTCCTCTTTATTTTTCCTGATGCACTGCACCAGTGAACACATTCTTGCCTGTTGGATGCATACACACCAGACATGCCCCCCCCCATACAATGCACTGTAAAAGTGACTTTTATTTTTCTGATTTGTCATCTCAGAGGCTTATTGCCTCTGTCAGCTAACTTAGGCCTGGTCTGGGAAGCTTCTAGCTTCCATACAATCTAATCAGCCACTGAGACATACTGCTGAATAAATGTACCCTTTCTAGTTCTTTCTAAACTCTTGTTGGCTGGTTCAACTCAGCTGTTGTGTCTCAAATTCCCCTCCAAGCTGACTGATTCAATCTGGCTTCTCTCTTGGCCTCTGACTGAAATGCTCTGAATAGTCTCATACTAACTCTAGCAATCTGTTCTTCTGACTCCTCATTTTCTGGCTCGTTCTGTCTTTCCTTGTGTCTAGCTTTTTCTCTCTCCAACTTGTCTATGTAGAAATCTCCCAGTTAAATGGGAGATCCACGAACTGAACTGCCACCAACTCACCTCTACTGCACTGCCTCTCAACTCACTGACTCAACCGAACTGCCTAAAGAGCACTGACTAGAACTCAGAGATCTGCAGGCCTCTGTCTCCTGAGTGCTGGGATCAAAGGCATGCCTGGACCTAAGCTTTTCTTACCTGAAACTTGCTCTATACCAGGCTGGCCTTGAACTCAGAGATCTGTCTGCTTGCCTCTGTCTCCTGGGACTAAAGACATATCTCTTTTCCAGCCTGATCACATAGACCTAGAAGGTCTTTGGATGAGATCTCTTTCCAGAGCAATCATGTTCTTAATTAAAATTCCTCTACAATGCACGTATCAAAGCACAGTCACATCTTAGAGTAAATTTCCAAATGATTGCACCTCATGTCTTTCAGTTGAATGCAGGTTTATCTTAGAGTTTTATCATCACTGAAAACTTAAGTATAAACTGTTTTAATTGAAAGTAATACTTAATGTATGACAAAAATTCAAGTAGGGCAGAAAGTGCAAATTAAAAGTATTTCTTCCGCCTCAGATCCACTATCCCTTTCCTAGAAATCAGAACCAGAAATGCTCTGCATGTAAAAGTATATACAGTGAGCTTTGCATATACTTTCCCTCCCTTTCTTCCTTTTTTCATACTTTCCTCCTTCCTTTTCTCTCTATTTCTTTCTTAATTGTAGTGTGTGTATGTGTGAGTGTGTGACTGTGTATGTGTGTATGTGTGTATGTGTATTACATGACCTGTGTGTATGCATGGAAGTCAGAAGAAGATGTTGTGTATCTTGCTCCATCACTCTCCTCTTTGAAACTTCATTGAGAAACTTTTTTTGAAGCCAGAGCTAAGGCTGGCTGCCAGCAAGCCCTAGCAATCCTCTTGTCTCTTCCCGCTCCCTCAGGATTAGGGTTATAGGTACCCACAAAACATTCACTGAGGAGGCAGGGATGGGAAGGTCTCTGAAGCTTGCGGATGTCAGCCACCTGTAGTCCAGATTCACGAAGAGACCCTATCTCAAAGGGATAAGATGAAGAGTGATGCAGCAGGGACCACATCATTCCCTCTGACCCTCTTTTCAGTGTGTATATGTCAAGTCACCACTTCACATGCTCATAACATCACACATCTACATTGCACTCACACACAAGTGGCTTTCATTGTTTCTTGATTTTTATTTAGTTGATATACAGTACTGTCTGATGCTTTCTTCTCTTCCATTCTAGGTATTTTTTATAATCACTCTACATTTTTAATGAATGATGTCAGTGTTATTATGAATTTAGTAGTGTTATTATCTTTCAATAGAAATGACATGTGAGACCCAGAGAGGAAAGTTACATATCCAAGATTAAGCAGCTCTGGGTAGCATGTCTGGTGGAAAACCTAGCAGGCTGGCTGGAGCTGATGCCACCAGCTCCAACACTACTTGCAAAATAAATGACATGTTTTTACACCCCTGCCGTGGTCCTTACATATTTGTTTTAGTGGTTTTCAGCCACACTTTGTGGCCCCTTTTTGTGTAAGTTTCAAATGTGTTTTCAGTTTGCATTTTCTTTATTTGTTTTTTTTTAATAAACATCTTTCCTTTGTTCACTAATTTTATCACTAGCTCCAATCTTTCTGGCTGTGGGATTATAAAAATAATTTTATGTTGTTTCATCTTGTGCTTTTAACTTTTATTTAACCCTTAGATACTTTTGGGTTTATTTTAACTTCGGTAGGGAAGTCAACATCACTAATTATGCATAGTTTTTAAAGAACATATAGGTTTATCTTTTGATATCCACATAAATGCTGACTTCCCCAACAAATAATCTAAACTATACAGACTCTACAATTTCTTATCTACATGTATCTTCTCTTATGTATGAACAAATTCTTAGGTAGAAATAAGTAGATATGTAAACACTAATGGAAGTAAAAATGCACATTTCTCATATACTTGAGTGTTTACAGAAATTATTTTTTTTCTTTCTTGAAGCAAGGTCTCACTTTATACAATTGGTTGGTTTGGAACTCACTCTGTAGCTTCAAACTCTTGGCAAACCTCCTGTCTCTGTCTCTTGAGTGCTGTAATCTCAGGTGTCAGCTAATACATTCAGCTGAGAAACTTAATTATTAAATCAATGGTAGACTTGGTGCTGTTCATTTGAGAAAGCCCACTTTCCCTTAATAGAACATTGATAAGTCTTTGTGTTATTCATCAGTATATTTATTTAATAGTATAACATCAATATATCTTTCTGTTACACATCATATATTAATTCAGCATGCACAGAGACTGGTTCAACTTCTTGTTCATGATTCTTGTGCTTTGAGACAACAAAAGGAAACAGGTCAAAAAGGCAACATTCAAGACGCATAATAAAGTCACAGGTTACTCAACTGCTGTATCTTACTGCAGACTAAACCAGCCAGTCTTGGCTGGGAGGTCCTGGAGTCCACAGCTACATTACCTTTTAATTTCTAGTGTAACAATTAACAGCTGATTTGGATCTATTTTGGAGAAAAGAGGGTGAAGAATGGCTGGCTGGCTAGCTGGCTCTTGGCCAGTGGTTCTCAGCCAGGTGTGATTTTGCTTGTAGGGGACATGCATCTGTGTGTCTGGAGCCATTTTTGGTGAGCACAACTAGGCACAGAACAGGTTCTCCATTCAATGGAGAGAGACTGGGATGCTGCTTGTTACCCTACTATAGACAGAGGGGAGGGTGGGTGCTGCTGGGTACCCTACAGTAGATAGGAGAGAGTCTGGGGCACATTGGGTACCCTATGAGGGACAGGACAGTTTTTTCCTTTTTTTTGATGGGGGACTGGCTACAGTGCCTTTGCTTAGGATTGGTT
>CM053760.1:48415759-48426546 GCA_028658305.1 Pachyuromys duprasi
GAGATAAGGTAGTAGTCCTGCCTAGCCAGTCTGGAACTCACTATGTAGCCAGGCTAGGCTTGAACTCTTAATGTTCCTGCCTCAGCTTTCCTAGTGCTAGAAAGTTTTTATTATTGTTATTCACCTTACTATGTAATATAAGAATTTGAAATTTTTATCTAATATGTTGAAACCCTACCAACTAATGTCTTTTGTTTATAATCTTCAAATTTGCCTTATATTCTTATTTTAATCTTCCAGTGTCCTACTTTCCTGTCTTTAAAAAACTGTGTAGGTAATTTAAACCATCTAGTAAAAGAAATCTGTGTTCTTACAATAGGTAACATATTAATTTCAGTTCCAGCCACAGTTTTACAGTAAAGGAGGCTCACGAACCCCCGGCTCTAGGAGGATTGTGCTCACTCTCCTGCTTAGGCATGGCTAAAAAAAGGAGACAAAAGCATGCCTGCTATGCAGTTCTGCCTCATTAGCGCTGCCTTGCCCCGCCCTGCTTCCCTCTCACCTCTTTCTTTCCTGACCCAGTTCTCTGTGTTTGGCTGTAGTACCTTGGCCAGAGGCTGTCCTTTACTGAGACTGGGCAGGAAGCTTGTTGGCTTATGACCATCCCAAGGAAACACACAAAAACAGTGTGATCAAAACATCAGTCAATCAGTCTTCCATAGAAGCTGAGCTTGATTTAAACGCCACATTGTGGGGCTGCTGGGATGGCTCGGTGGGGTGATGGCACACACTTGCTGCATAAGCCTGAAGTCCTGAGTGTGATTCTTGGGAGGAGAGAACCAACTCCTGAATGCTGTCTTCCAGCCCCCACCCACACTCACCACATGGTACGCACATACCTTACCCCCAAATAATAGGAAACGAAAAACAAATCCATTCTATACAAGTCACTTCTCTTTTTTCTTCTAAAACCTTCCTATGGTACCAGAAGGGACCTCTGTGCTGCCAGGCACATGTTCCACCAGATAGTGCCCAGCTCTCTGGTATGCAGGGGAATTCCTGTTGAATCTGTTGACTTCACAGTCAGTAACTGGAAGAGTAACAGTTGAGCCACGTCAAAAGCGAAGCGCGTTTATTTAGTTATGATTCGGGAAGCTCCCTAAATGCTGTGGAAATTCTAATACTTGGTCTTGGTGTTTTGACAGGCTTTATACGTTAGAGGGAAAACTGGTTGAGAATGGGGCAGAGTTGGAGAACGGGCAGTTTTATGTGGCCGTTGGCAGAGATAAGTTCAAGAGACTACCTTACAGCGAGTTACTGTTTGACAAGTCAGCAATGAGAAGGCCTTATGGGTAAGTCTTCATCGCTGCTGTCTTACACTCTGTAGTTACTGTCTGAGGCAGCACTGCAGTGACACAGGTGTAAAGGGAGGAGGGGCCAAGAGTGTGCAGAGAGAGAAGAAAGGCCGCTAACTCGTGCATCCCCTCATAGGTGGAACACAGAAACAGGTGTGTGATTGATTGCTAGGTGTAATGATGCACACGGTATTCCCCGCACAGAGGTGGAGACAGGAGGGTCAGGAAGTTAAGGTCATGTTCAGCTCTGTAGGGAGTTTTTGAGGCTAGCCTTTCCCACAACCAAACAAAAGAGTATTTTCTGTAACCAAGTCTTATTCCTCAGTTAGATGGATGGCATTCATGATTGGAAACTGTTGCATGAAAAATACTGTTGGAATTTATGAAAGATTCAGCACCTTTGCATTACACAAAATTTAAAGTAGCTACAAAGCTCCATTCTTGTGGAGAAGATAATGGACCATGAGCTCTCTGTATAAATCTCATGGACAGTTTCAGCATCTAACAACACAGCCAGAACAAACGAGTTTTCAGTAGGTTTGGATAGAATTTTACAGTAGCTTATACTTATATTTATTCATTTTATTTTGAGACAGGATCTCATAGCCCAAACTGGTCTCTACTTGCTATGCAGCCTTTAACTCGTGCTCTTTCTGCATCCACCTCTGGGATGGCAGGCGTGTCCAGCCCCATCTGGTTTATATCTCTTCCACCCCCTTTAAAAACCATAAAATATAAAAGCAATATAATTGTCCTTCACAAATAGGAGGCTGAGTATCAGACTTCTGTGTGTGTGTTTAATTGTATGTGGGCACATGGACATGTACAGGTCAGAGGTTAACATTTGTCTTTCTCAGTTGTTCCCTGATTTATTCTTTGAGGCGAAGTCTGTTCTTTAAACCCAGGCCTTGTTGATTCAGTTGAAGGCAGCTTGTTCCAGGGAACCCTTATCTGTGCATCTTGAGCCCCAAGATTACAAAGTCACTTCCTGTGACCATCCAATATTTCCATGGGTAGTGAAGACTCAAATTCTAGTCTTCATGCTTCAAAAATGCTTTATCCAGTTGAGCCATCTCCTCAGCAAGGCTTGCACTTTAGTTACACATGGCGAATATGAATTTTTTTCTCCTGGAAATACACTTTGTGAGGATGTCATGTGTAGCTTAACATATGTGCTGCTACACATGTGCTACACATCTGTGCCTTGAGTGGTGAGGCTGGAACCTTCAAGGTGGGCTCCATCTCTGTTGCTCAGACTGAATTCAGGGCCTCTTGGCTCTTACAGCTGCCTTCTCATGGCTCTCTACAGAGGCAGAGTGGGACATCACCAGTGTGTTCCCTATTAGTTTGCCTCCTATGAGGATGTGGGGGTTAGCTTAGGCTTCTGCGAGTAACAGGATTAAATTTTAGGGCTTTTGGGACTATTCGAGAGCCCAGGCCTTCACGAATACTAGCGTTCTTTGCTAGCAAACTGGTTGCTGATTACCTAATTCACGATTTCCAATTCTTTAACAACTTCTGTTTAGCAACACTGGTCAGCTTGCTGTGAGCAGCACAAGTACTTGGTGATAATGTAAAAACTGAGACTCACTGGCATGTCTCAAACACATTAATAAGGTTTACCATTATATGTGTGCCTATATTTGGAGACAGATTTCAAGGTGGAATTTTGCCTAATGACACAGACATCTGAAACTTATGAAAAAGTTGTTTATGATGATGTGGATGTGATAATTGACCAGTTTAAAAACTCTCTGAATATAAATACCAGCATCTTTCATTCTTTTTCCATCACAAGTGTATATAGTAGACATTATTTTTAAAAGTCAGTATTATAATTATTACTATTATTTATTTATTTATTGGGAAACAGGGTTTCTCTGTGTAGCCTTGGCTGTTCTGGACACTCACTTTGTAGACCAGGCTGGCCACGAACTCACAGAGATCTGCCTGCTTCTGCCTCCCCAATGATTATAGCATGCACCACGGTGCCTGGCTAATTATTACTATTTTTGAGGCAAGCAGAGTCTTGTGTAACCTTGTTAGCCTTGAACTCTTGATACCTGAAAATCTAGTTCTTTAGGGCTAGGCTTAATAGACAGGTGCCACGATGTCCAACAGATTTATTGCTTTTGACTTTATCTGGCATGGTTGTCACTCATCTTAAGAAATGATATTTTAAAAAATCTACAAATAGAAAGTTTTGAAATTTGAATTAAAACTGTTATAAAATACTTGTATTAAAAGTTTGTTTGTAAGCATGAACCCGGGCCATATCCAGAAAATCATTAGAAATGATTTAGAATGGAATTTTGAGATGTTTATGGCACTAACCACAAGGGTCAGTGTACAGAGACTTCTGGATAATGAGAAAAGGTTAAAGTGATTGTTATACATCATTTTTAACTAACATTCAGACATTCACATTGCAATTTGTCTCTACAGTCAGAAAGCTTCTTCACTACCTCCCATGGCTGGATCCAGGAAATCTAAAGGGAGTGTAAGTATCAGCTTTCCTCATTAGTGTTCTGTCTCTCTATAGAACCATCCTTTGGGTTTCAATTAAATTCAAAGGAGCAAATCTTAGCTACCTAGTGGCATATAAGCAACTATGTGAAACATTACGAAAGTTTCAATGTCACAACTGAAGTCCTAAACAAAAGCTATGCTTTCGCAATATAGAATTTAAAACCTTTTCCTTCTGTGGGTATGGTGCAACTTATGTTGTGGTTACTGAGAGCCTTGTGAGGTCACCGGAGGACTTAGGTAGTCTTGTTCCCTGTGTCTAACAAAGACTGAAAAGGAACTTTAGGTTAGAGATGGTGACCCTTGGTTGTCGTTCCCTGAAAACAACAACAACAACAACAATCAAACAAAACAAGAATTATCCTAAGTGCTTAGTTCCACCCCAGAAGCTTTCCCTGGTCACGCCTTCACTGTTACCTGAGCAAGGATTGATGATGTGCCTGTGATGGAAGAACTAGAGCCTGCAATGGCTAGTTCCTCTGCCAACAGTTCAGTCTGTACTGCACCTCACCCCCCTCCCCCTAACTTGTAGTCTGCACTGCAGCCCACTCCTAACCTCCAGTCTGCACTGCAGCCCACTCCTAATTTCCAGTCTGCACTGCAGCCCACTCCTAACCCTGCCCCATCCCTAGCTCCACTCTGTTTCGGAGCGCTGCTGCAGCAGGTCTTTCTGACCGAGGCCTCTCTGATCTCTCAGTGGCTCCAACAGGAGTGATCAGAACTGATCTGGCATCCCTATCCCACTCCAGTTAGCTGAGCGGCAGTTGTGTTCCGGTGTGTTATAAGTCTTGGTGAGCAGTGATATTGTCTGCTAGTGGACACGTGCTTCTCTTTCTCTACTATTTTAGTTCATGACATTCTTAAGAAAGATAGTTTTGTGTTTGTGCTGTTGAGCTTACACTCATTCATGAAGACTGTTCTTGCCCTCCACACTCTGCACCCTCTGGGGGAAAGAAAGAAAACTGCCCGGGAGGTTATGAGCAGCCTGAAACCGAATACCCAGCACACAACAACCAAGAAAACAGTCCAAACACTTCCCCTGAGTGCTAGTGCTGGTTCTAGTGGATTCAGTTGAGGAAAGGGGTTCCAGGAGTGGGGTTTGGAAGAAAGAGAAATGGGTGCGTGAAGATTCCCATCGCGGTGGCCAGGCTTCAGTGCCCATCCAAGGCCCCACTGTGCCAAGTTCTCTTTAGGACCTAAATAGTGAAAGGCAAAATAAGACCCATGAATTTAGGTTCAGAAATTATATTTTCTCTTTTCCTTCTTCTCCTCCTTCCTTCTTTTCCTTGTCTTAAATTTGATCCTGAAGACATAATGCAGGTGCCCTTGCCTTCTGTGTTTAAAATTAAGCAAACAAACAAACTCAGTAACAATAACAACAACCAAACAAACTAGGGAACATGAGGTGTAGAAGTAACAGGCTTCCTTCCACTGAGCAAATGTCAGGAGAGGGACAGTGTGCACCTGCTTGCTCTGAGCTATGGATTCCGACCCTCGTGTCTTGTGGTTGGAGAATGCTAAGGCCAGCTTTAGCAGCGGCTCCACGTGTGGAAGGCGGAATGCCTGAGAAGTTTCCCTGTGACCGTTTGGCTAGCCACATAATGGCACCATGTGGTACTGTTGGCACCCAGGACAGCTTGTCGTGACTGAGCCAGGCATCAGTGATGTAGCTTGATGGAATGGATGAGTATTAACCTGAAGAGGACAATTCAGTCATAACTATAGGTGACACAAACATAGAGAATCTAACCTCTCAGGGTGGAGGAGTGAGAATTTGAATATCAATAGTTGAAAAATATCAACGTTGAAGTAATAAATGAAACCCATACATTTAAGGGTTTGGAAATTCATTTATTAAGGTTTATTTTATTTTTATGTATCTGTATGTGCCTTTGTGGGGATATGTGCACATGAGTGCAGGTTCCTGCCAAAACTAGACAGGGTGTCAGAGGCCCTGATGCTGGAACTGCAGGCAATTTTGACCTTCTTGACGTAGTTGTTAGGAACTGAACTTGTGTGCTCTGCAAGAATAGTAACCAAACTTAACCTCTAAACCATCTCTCCAGCCCTAAGAATTGTATTTTGTTCTCTTAATTTTCTTGGGCCTTGTGGCAGAATTCCATCTGCATTCACACCATGCAAGTCTTTGCTCTTTATTCTCATAGTATAAAAGCCAAGCAGTGGTTAAACAGAGACCCAGTGTAACTGAATAAGTGACCCAGGGTCACAGGGAAAGTTGGTGGCAAGACTGAGATCAGAACCCAGCTCTTCACATTCTCAGCTATTGTGCTTTGCAATTTTGTATTTGCTAGTACAAAATCTGAAAAGCTGAAATTTCCATTAAAGACGTAAGATGGTTCCTTCTCTAAAGCACTTGTTTTGGAACACTCATGTGGCTTCCGTCCTTGATCACTCCTTAGGAAGAGTTCTGCGTCTGTTGTGAATAACCTGGATGATGATTGAGTATGCAGGTGTCTGACTGGGTACTGAGCCCTGGGGGGACAGACATGAGTAAAAAGACCAGCATTCCTTAGATGCTCGTGGGCTATTGCAGGAGACAACTGTTGGCCCAACAATTCCATAAGTCAGCAGGTAACTGTAGAGTATGATAAAAATGAAAGAAACCTTCAGAACAGTGAGAGGCAATAAAGAGAAAACCAATTTAGATAGCTGTGCAGAGGCCCCACTGAAGAAGTGACTCAAAGATGTAAGGCATATTCCCATTCCATAGAAAAAAGGCTAAAAAAATGGTTAAACACATCTCTATGTTATTAAAATGTAGAAGTTAAAACGACAGTCTGTCTCATTTCTCAGTGCTCCCACAGTGCTTTGTATATCCATCTATTCGTTACTCACCTTGTCTGTTATGCTTCACTGACTCCATCAGCCCTCCACCCCATCAGCCCCCCACCCCTTCACCCCATCAGCCCTCCACCCCTTCACCCCATCAGCCCTTCACCCCATCAGCCCCCCACCCCTTCACCCCATCAGTCCCCCACCCCTTCACCCCGTCAGCCCTCCATCCTTTGGCTGTCAACCACACACCCTTCTTCTCTGCCCACCATCCACTGCATAATAACCGCCCACCATGCCCTCTATGCGCCATCCATCCACCTGTTCTATGAACCGTCCACCTACCCTCTCCATCAACCATCCAACCATCCATCTCATCAGCCTTTCATCCTCCCACTCCATTAACTACCTGCTTCATCAGCTATATGTCTAGCTATACATCTGTGATACTTCTGCTCTATCAGATACCCATCCTTCTGCCCTGTTAGGGACCACTTACCCTCCACTCCACCCATTCTATTATCTACTCCATCACCTATCTCCATCTATATATCTTCTCTCTCAGCCATGCACTTACCTACTTTGTCATCCATCCATTCTTTCATTAATCCACCCTATTATCTTTCCCATCCTCCATCCATCCACCCATCAATCCATCTGCTCTGTTAGCCATCCATCTTTCTATTCCACAAGCTACCCACTCACCTATTCTATCACCTGTCAATCCATTCACTCTATCAACTCAGTCTATTCATCCTATCAGCCACCCACTCAACACATATTTGCTGATTGTTTACTAAGTGTCAGGAATGACTATACACATTTATTGTTATACATGTAAAGAGACCAACCAGGATCTTACAGGGTATTCTTTCAAGTCCATATGTGTATGCCAGGGGAATGAAGATGTCTTCTGGCCAATCATGTAGGAAGAAGATGACAGAGAAGAACCTGATGTATAGGAACCAAGGTTATCCAGGCTGTTGGTAAACAGCTCAATAGGTGAAAGGGAGGGAGAAGACCAGGGCAGTGAGCACTGAATAAAGTAGGAGGAACAGGCAGGTCCAATCTTACAGGTCAAGCAAGGCTTCCATCCAGGCCATCCTGGGATGTCACCGAGGGCTTAAAGGAAGAATGATAGCATTTGATTTATACTTTAAAGATAAAAAATGGAAATTATGTGTATTTGTGTATGTGTGGGTATGTGCACATGAATGCAATTGCCTGTGGAGGCAGAAGAGAGTGTCAGATCCCCTGGAGCTGGAGTTACAGGCGGTTATGAGCTGTCTAACATGGGTTCTAGCAACCCAACTTGGGTCCTCTGCAAGATCCGTAGATCTTTTAACCACTGAGCCATCTCCCAGACCTTGATTTATAATTTTTAAAGCTCATTATTGCAAACACAAGTCTGGAAAAGAATAGAAGTAAGGAGCAGAGAGTGGACGGAGTCCGAGCATGGGATGCAGGTCACTGGGCTCTGTGGCTGCAGGGCTGACGGCAGGCTCTCTGTTAGAGCTGTTTGGAGTGTGTTGCTGCTGGTCAGTTTGCTTGCCCAGCAGCTATTCGTTAGCTGCCCGTTTCTTCCTGAGCACAGTTTCAGTATTTGGTTGTCTAGAGATTTCAGACCCTAACAGTGTATAGGTTATTATTCTAGTGCCCTAGAGAAGAGCATGCCTGGTGCTTTGATATCAACTAGGGAAGAGACTGAAAGATAGTTGGTTAAAAACAAGTGGGGAGAAGATAAGGGAAGGTTGTGCTGTTGTGTGGTTAGCGTTCATCTGAGCAGAGAATAATCTGGAGCACAGTGCCTGCTGAACACAGAGTTCTCATTCTACTCAGGGAGCGTGTGGATGCCTGCCAGCGAGCCGCTGACAGCATGCTATGCCAGTAAACTCAGTCACAAGCTTGGTTTTTAACAGAAGAACTAACTTGCACCTTTTCTGTAATTAATAGGTTCCCTGGAGAATGCTGAGCTTGATAGATCATTAACTATCTGGCCCTAGGGAGGGGTATGAGTGAGGGGACTGTGTAGGAGGGGCTGAGCCACATTAGCTGCCACTGTCAACCTCACTCAGCACTAATTTAAAGGGGACACAGAACTAGACTGCTAAGAATGTATGTCTCCCACATCGCTTTCTAGTAATTGTTTTATTATTGCATGAAGAAGAGTGGGAAGGAGGGAAGGAGGTGGGGCCAAGCAAGGATCAGGGAGAAACAGGGCTTTAGGATACAAGCAGACTGAAAACAACTGGTAGAATTCATCGTACCAAAAGCTTTACCAGCTGTCATGAGGGGGAAATGCAGACTTTAATAAGTTGAGAATAATGTTAGGCTGTTAGTCTGTTGTTAAAGACGAAAAGAAAAGTGATTTGTTTGGTAAAGAAAGCACCTTGCATGCAGGTTCACCACCTGCAATGTCTCACCACACAGGATCAGGGTGCCCTCTAGTGGAAAGGAGGTGAAATGTCAGAAATGCTGAAAAGCGAATTGGTTTTTGTCACCATCTGGTCAGAGTATCCTATCAATAGTGTGGGGTAAAATATTAGGGTCTCCAGGATTTCAACACAAGACTCAGCTGGCCACCATGACTTCATGAGTATCACGAGGTCACTGTGAGGCCAATTATAAATACATTAAAATAATATTTTCCTGTTCCCCAACTTGCATTCTGGCACATGGGAAACTGAGTAAAGAATAGGCAAAAGTTCAGCTCATACTTGCCATCACTAGGTGTATGTGAGAGGAACATCAGTGGGATCATGGTGCCCTGTAGAAGCTCCTCAGCAAGGCAAACTCACAAAATAACTCCAGATTTATGGCCTACTTTTTTTTTTTTTTTTTTTGCTGGAAGTTTATGAACGTTGGAATTCGTTAGATCTTCTTGAAAAGAGCCTAGGGAGCTGTAGAAGTGAAATCCACCTACTCCTCACTGTCCACAGGTGAGAGGGGTTAGTTGAAGTCAATGTTCAGAGCCAAATTTGATCTTCCTATTTGATCTATCAGTGCGCATATGAGATACAGGCAGGCCAGCCACTGAAGGGGGAGCCTGTGAGGTGCAGGCAGGCAAGTGTCTGAGGGGTGTCCACGTGAGGTACAGGCAGATCAGTGGCTGAATGGCTCCTGGTACTAGATTTTGCAAGGCACCCTATAAATTTTACCCACATTCTAATTGTTCCCACATAACCATAATATGCTATATCTGGGATTGGTTCTTTTAGAGGACCACAGGACAGAGTGGGCATTCCTAGTACCTCAGACATTAGGAGGTGGAGGAGGCGACTCAATGGGTGAAGTACTTGCCTTGAAAACATGATGACCCGAGTTTGGGTTTTCAGCTTTAAAATAAAAAGGCATGGGGGTGTGCTGTTATAATCCCAGTGATGAGGAGATGGAAACAGGAGAATCTCAGGGGTTTTCTGGCAAGCTAGTCTAGCTAATTAGTGGGCTCTAGGATTCATGAGAGACCCTGTCTAAAACAGACAACAGCAACAAAAAAAGTGGAGAGGACAGACGACACCTGATGTCAACCTCTGGCCTCTACATGTGCCCTCAGCTCCCCAGAAATAGAGAGGGGAGAGGGAGGTGGGCAATGGGGGAGGGGGAGAAACAGGGTAGTAGAAATATCATACCTGGAGAAGGTGAATTCTTTTCAGTAGACAGCACGTGAGACAGCACCTTCCTCTAAAGCAGGAGAGTGTGCCAGGAATGCAAACTGCCCATAGTGGCACTGCTTTACCAGCAGACACCACAGCAGGGTTGGCCAAACTCGCCGATCTCTAACTGCAGTGACTGCTGATGTCTGACCAGTGTTCCATGTCACATGTGGAGCGGTCGGCTCGTTCCTCCTTTCTTTCTCCCTCTTTAACTTCCATTTGATTTATCTATCATATGTAAGTCATATGGCAAAGCATAGCAATTCTATCTTTTCTCTCATTTGAGTGTATGTTTTACTTGAAAGGTGTCTGGATAGCAGTTCTTACTGAATGGCTCAGAGCATGTGTGAGCATCAGTGATCAACAACATTCCTTCCTTCTATGATTGTCTGAATCAACCAGTCTTTAAAATTATTATTTTTTAAATTTAACATTTTTATTTTATGTTAATCACAGGTTATATACTTTGTATCTCAGCTGTAGCCCCTTCCCCCATCCCCTTCCTATCCTCCCCTTCCCT